>CM069132.1:26621372-27221372 GCA_035221665.1 Okamejei kenojei | reverse complement strand
GGGTGTGTTGGCAGGGGGAGGGGTGCGGAGAGGGGAGGGGCAGCGAGCGTTGTGGAGCTGAAAAGGGAGGGTGGGGTGTGTGGCTGGGGAAGGGAGGAAGTGGGAGGGGGGGGTTGGCGGGATATATGTGGGTGGGGGGGGGAGGGGTGTGATTGTGCGGGTGAGGGGTGTGGAGGAAAGAAGGATGTGGGGGGGGTGGGGAATGGAGAGGGATGGAGGGTGCGTGTGGGGGGGGGTGGTGGGGTGTGGGAGAGGGGTTTGGGGGTGACGGAGATGAGAAAAGGGGGTTGAGTGAGGAGGGCAGCAAGCATTGAGCTGGAGAGGAGGGTGGGGGGAGGGTGTGTGTGTGGGAGATGGGGGGAGGGCTGGGGGGGTGTTGCCCGGGGTATGTGTTGAGGGGAGGATTGTGTGGGTTGGGGGCCGGAGGGGAGGGAGGATGTGGGAGGAGGGAGATGGGGGAGGGGTGTGCGGGGGGGAGGGAGGACAATTAGCGTTAAGACAATTGTCATGTGTGGGGACATTCTACTCTCCCCTGAAATCACCATGAATACCACTACGCTGGAAAAATGTATTAAATTCACCAAACTAGGATCTACGGTGACTGACAGCCACTCTCTGGATGAGGAAAGCAATTCATGTACAGTAAACCACCTTCCTATACACCACCCGCCTTTGGGAGGCTAAGCAAGTGAATATGCAAGAACAGGAAACTCACAATGAAGACCAAGGTAACTGTCTACAACGCGTACGTGTTGAACACGTTACTGTACAGCAGTGAAATCTTGGGCAAACTCTACTATCAGTCAAGAACGGTAAATAAATGGGAGAGGACCCAGTTATAGGTTGCGCAAGCCTAGGATGGCCCGCCTCGCGAGTGTGTGCCGGACGGTCGGTAGGAGGACCCCGTGTCTAGAAACCTGGACAGATCTTCGCGAGAGAGAATATTACGCTCAGGAACTTGAAGCAGATCATGGAACATAACTTTCTCCACCACTGTCCCCATCAATGAAAGTCAAGTTTGTGGGATCGGCTTTCCTCCTGAGTCAACATCAATGTAAAGCTCTGTGTGTCCCTGCGGTGGAATGTGGAGAAAAAAACATTTTTTGCCACACTGGGGGGAGCATTCCCTCAGATTATCAATCTTCTCTACTGTACTGTACACTCATTAACTCCATTAATTGTTCCAACAACGGTGGAATCGTCGGTGAAATTTAAAGACGGCGTTCGAATGGGTCTGGCTGTTGGTGTCCTAGTCATAGAGCAGGGGACTGAGAAAAATAACTCTTAAGCTGTTCCTGATGAGTTGGTTACAGAGGAGGTAGGTGTGTTAACCCGTTGATGCTCGATTGTTGTGATCTGCTGAGATTGAAGGAAATGAAGAATCCCAGCTTTTGTACTTAGATTCGTCGCAGAGAGAGATGTGTGAGCGCAAGTTTTGTTTTAACAGAGATGTGTGGTGATGCCTGAATCCGTTTGCATGGAAGAACATGGAAGTCATCATGGATATTTTATTAAGGCAGGAATGGACAAATTCTGATTGGAAAATGGTTGTCTAGGTTAGGAATGGGGAAAGAGCAGGAACAAATGGGATTGGCCAGAGGATCAGCCATGATTGAATGGCTGGCAGCCGAGTAGATGAATTGCCTAATTCAGTCTTGGTGCTCCCGAAATCGGAACACTTTCATATGGAGACCGGCCCAGCTTCAGGTTGTTTAGAGGCTGCAGGCTGGCGGTCGAGCTCTGTCTCTCCCTGTCAACATGCTCTGCTCCCTGAGACCCCTTGAGAGCAGAAGCAGAGTGTTCCGCTGGCTTGGACCATGTCCGCCAGGATGTGAACTGGACACACCCGAGATGTGCTGTAAACGGGATGGAGGTCACCAATGCTACTGTGGTTGAAGGCCCAAAATACCCACAGTGACTTTTGCAAGCGTATGTGTACAGAGGACATTGGAACTTGTTGCAGGCAAGTAAGAGTTGTTTTACCATTGTGTTTGGCATATATTATTTTTTATTTCTTACTGCATCTTAACTGCCTGTAAATTCAACAACACAGATATAAGAGGTTCAGTATTATAATGAAATGCTGCTGTAGAGCATTTGTCCCCAGTGCCAATAAAGACGCAGTCCAAATTCTACGTAGTTAGGTTTAAGTGTCTAGAATGACGAATGGTCCTAATTTCGCTTTCCTATCCCACTTGTTATTGCCTTGGGGACCACACTGATGGGGCCCAGAAACTATTCTTCCTTCAATGCATGGATGTAAGAACATATCCGATGCCCTCTTGAAGGATGAATATTTTACAAGCCCTCCTGTGGTCACTTAAAACACTCTTCATCTTACCACATCTGGGTCTGAGTATGTAATTAAATTTGCGAAAAACGCTACCCTATATTCGCTAGGTTACTCGCCACCTTTCTCCTATGCTCCAAGCAAACCAAGGTTTTTGCTCCTGATCTATGGAAGATTACAAAATTTATGAGGTTTAAAACAATCAGTTTGAGTTCATCAGATTGTCTTCTCGTCCATTTGATCTATCACCATGAGGGTTAACGGCCCCTTCTGGCACCCGCTATTAAACCTTTGCTGTTATCTAGCCTGGGCGGGGCTGGAGAATAAAATCCGGGAAGCAGGGTTGAGTACACAAGCCATGTAGCGGGGGGTGAGGGGGAGGGGAGAAAGTGGAGGTGCTGAGGGGGTTGTGCTGGGAGAGGGAGGTGGACAGGTGTGGAGGGAGTGTTTAGTGGGGGGGGTGAGTGGGTGTTGTTGGTGGGTGGAGTTGAGTTGGTCGTGAGGGCGGCGCGCGTGTGTGGGACGTGGGGATGTGTTCGTGAGGAGAGGGGTTCGAGTTGGGAGAAAGGGGGTGTGCGGATGTGAATTCAACACGAGTGAGAATGAATTCAAATTCATTCACTTGCACTTTTTATGTGCAGTTAGTGCCGATTAAAAACTGATTGGATAGAATGTGGTGAGGGAGGGGGGTGTGTGTGGAGGAGGAGTGTGTCGTGGGTGGGGGGGGGAGAGGTTGTATTATTGCAGTAGAATTAACATCCTGTTAATTTGCACACACTAGAAATGCATTAAATTTTATATAATGTCATAAATTTATCATTCACGATACTATTGTAAAACTGCCTGTAAGCAACCAAAGACACAGTCCGTCGATGTGGTTTTTGTTGGGCCCTAGTGTTCTTAAGTCTTTTGATAGTGCTGGGAGAGAAGCTGTTCCTGAAGCTGCAGCCAGGTCACTTTTTTTGTGGGGCCTTCTTCAAAATAATAGTGAGCATAGTGTAATGACAAAAATAACTGATAAATTAAATGCAGGAATTAATAATTGAATGCTAATGTAAAAAATATCTGTAGGGCCAGCAGAGGACGCAGTACATAAATATCTCTATCGTCTGTGTTTTTAATGTAGTGCAGCGATCAAGAGGCTTGTAACTTGTTTAGGAAAGAAACTGCTCTTTAAAGACTGCGTTGAGATGGTTTTCTGGCTGCTTGTAGTCCTGGTCATAGATGCACTGGAGGGAAACTGAGTACAAAATATTCTTGAAGCTGTTCCAGTGTTGGTTACAGAGTGAGGAAGGTTATTGCCGTTTGTGCTGTTGTGGAACTGGAGTTGAGGAAATTGAAAAAGATCGAGGGGGGTGTGTACCGGATTTGATCATAGGAGAGAGTGTTTTGGTGATGGCAAGTTTTGTTTTAACCAGTAGATTGGTGGTGAGTGCCTGTTGATTGGAATCCATTGCAATGGAAGAAAACATGGATGTTTTAGTCATTCGGATATTTTCTTAAAAGGACAGAGATGAGGATTCAAATTCTTGATGAGAGAATGGATTTCTATATTGTTAGGTCTATGGGAAAAGGCAGGAAAAATGGGATTCGGAGGCAGAAGCATCACCAGGCTTGAAAAATGGCAGACCAGGAGTAGACATGAATTGCCTAATTCATCCTTGGAGGTCTAGAACTCGGCACTTTCCTACTGGAGACCACAGCCCTTCAGGATGTTAGATGAAGCTGCTGGCTGTGCGCGGTGACTGGTCGGTAGCTCTCTGTCTTCTTCCTGAACGACATGCTCAGCATCCCCTGCGACCCTGAAGAGAGGCAGAAGGTGTTCTGCCTGCTGGCTCGGACATGTCTAGCAGGAAGGATGGAAAATGGAACACATCCCACGGTAAGATGAGCTGTAGCGGGAGAGGTCACCAAATGCACCATTGGTGGAGGCCAAATACCACATCGCATTTCAGTGAGTCTTGACAAAATGTTTGTTGTACGGATGACATGGAACTTGTGCAGGCAAGTAAGAGTTGGTCTTTGGCATGTGAGTTTGGCATATTATTAAATATTTCTACTGCATCATTTAACTGACCTGTTAAATCCAACAACACCACACTGATTAAAAAGTTCAGTTATATTAAGTAAATGCTTGCTGTAGAAAACATTGTCCACAGTCCCAACTAAAGACGCCAGTCCATAATATCTCGTTAGTTGTGGTTAATGTTCTAGATTATAATGTGGGGGGTTGTATGGGCAGTCACGAATAGTGGCATTTCCAGCAACTTTTTGGATTTCATACTGTGATCTTCCAGGGTTTTTATGAGGAAGAAGGCAAGAGAATGGGGGTGTTAGAGAGGGAGGGAGAGATAGATCAGCCATGATTGAAATTGGTGAAAGTAGATTGATGGCCGCATGGGTCTAATTCTGCCCTATCACTTATGCCTTGGAGGACCACAGATGGGCTGTAAAATATATTCTATCATTAATGATCGATTTTTAAACATTGTATCTATTTTGCTAATACTAAAACTCTCCATCTTGACCACTTCCGGTCTGCGTTTGTAATTAAAATTTGTTGTTCAAAACCGCTATCCTAATAATCGTTAGGATATAATTCGCTCCACCTTACTCACTCGTTTTCTCTGGCTCCAAGCCACACAAGTCGTGCCGCCGAAAACTGTGGAACGATTACAAAAGTTATGAAGGTTTAAATAATCGTAGAGTTCATCAGATTGGTCTTCTTGCCTGTCAATCACCATGAAGGTAAGCCCCTTCTGGCACCCACTATTTAAACCTTTGCTGTTAATCAGCTGGCGAGGAGAATAAACCCTGGAAGCAGGGTGAGTCCACACTCGAGGGGGGCGGGGGCGGGAGGAGGGAGGTGTTCGGTGGGATGGAGACTATCTTCGGTAATTAGTGGGGGTGTATGGGAGAGGGAGTGTGCAATGGGCGGTGGTGGGGAGGGAGGTTGTAGTTGTGGGCCGGGGACGGTGGAGTGTGTGAGTGGCGGGAAGGTATTATGGTGAAATCAATGCACATGAATTCAAAATTTCATTATCACTTGCACTTTATGAATTGATTGATAGATGTGGGAGGAGGGAGGGGGGGTTGTGGGTCCGGGAGGGATGAGGCGGGGTGGGGGGGTGTGGGGAGGAAGTGTTGTGGGTGGGAGAGGTATTTTTCTTGCATAGTAGATTAACAAGCCTGTAATTGCAACAACAAGAAATGCATTAATGTTAAATTTCAAGTAAATTCGTATAATCACGATTTACTAAAAAAATGTCTGTAATGCAACCAAAGATACTCAGTCCATCGATTTGTGTTAGTGTAGGGCAGTGTTCAAGAGTCTGATGGTTGCTGGGAAGAAGCTGTCATCCTGAACCTGGGCCTCCTGAACAAAAATAATGGGAGCCATAGTGTTAATGACACCAAAAAACTAATAAAATTAAAAAATACACGGAAATTAAAAAGTGAATGCTAATAGTAGAACAATATCTGTCGGGTTTTATTTTATTTACACAGAAGACGCAGTCCATAATATCTCATCGTTGTGTTTCATGTATGTTGTGCAGGCGTTCAAGAGGCTTGTAATTGTTGGGGATAGAAGCTGCCTCTAAAACCATGGAGGACAGGTTCTCTTCTTGTTGGGTTCTTCACACTGGTGGGGGCGGTGGTGTGGGTCTTTGATAATTCAGCTGGCCTTTTGCACGGTTAGGCATCTCCTTATAGAATGCCTTTGATGGTGAAGAGATCATCACCTGTCGGACTGAGCAGTTTCTGCGTAAACGCCAACATCGTCACACAGTACAAGAACAAGGGAGTGCACCAACTGCGCAAGGGTCACACTAATTTCTGAGTGTTACAGGAAAGGCCCTTTGCCAGAGGTGATCCGGCAAGACTGCAACAGACAATGAGGGCCACCAATGGCGGTTTCCCATGGACGTAGATATCACATTGGTCTAATGGAACCTTCTCCCTGCGTCAAATTACATAGGAAATTGTATCAAGAGCAGCAAAAGCCCATTGTCCATCGCCTCTTGTTGTTGATGTTACGGAAAGCTTAGACGGTGGTCATTATGTTTTTGTTGTTTGTGATTGCACTGATGTGATGGGCACCCCAGGCCAGATCTTCAGAGATATAGTGGAACACCCAGGACCTCCACAACATAACATTCTCCACTCCACTGTCACATGATATGAAGACATTTGTGGATCATCGGCTTTCCCCTCCTGAGGTCATCGACCATTTGCCATGTTTCCTGTGATTGACAAGAGGACAAGATATGATGAAACGGCCAAGGACCCGGGCTGGCATGCAGAAGCTTCATTACACCTGACCCTGCTGTGTTGCTGTGGAAGATCTGGTGTCACTGGAAATGCGGAGCTGATCCTCTGTAAACTGCCCTCAGTGGAAGACCATGATGGTCTTCTTTACTGAGCTAAAGTGAAATTCATTTATGTATACAGTTCAATACATGTATCACCATACATAATCACAATGGCAAATCTTAAATAAGCATCTTGGATACGGTGCAAGTATATAACTAGTAGATTGAGATAGACAAGAGAGGCCAGGTTTGTTGCCAATTTTTTCAAAGTCTCAAGTTTGTATGAGCAGGGTTGTTGTTTGTTGGCAGGTTGTATGTGGAGGGGTGTGAGGGCGGGACGGTGGTGCATGTGGGGGAAAAGGGGGTCTATGTGGGGGAAAGGGTAGTGGCGGGCGAGGAGGGAGTGGATTGTGTGGGTGTGGGAGGGTTGTGGGGGGAACATGGGGTGGTGAGGTGGGCGTGGTGGTGTGCGGTGTGGGGGAAGGGGAGTGTGGGGGAATGTTTGGTATGGTGTGGTGGAAAGGATGGGGGTGTGTTGCAGGGGGGCAAGTGTGCGTTGTGGTGCCAGAGAGGGGGGGATTGAGGGTGTGGGAAGGGGTGTGTGTTAGCGGGAAAAGGGGCGGCAGCGAGCGTTGTGGAGCTGGGAAAAGTTGATGGTGTGTGGAGTGGGGTGAGGGAGTGTGAGGGTTGGTTTGGTTATGTGGAGAGTGGAGGGAGTGGTGATGTTGGGGTTTGAGGGTGGGGTGTTGAGGGTGGAGGGAGGGCAAAGTGGAGTGTGGGAGGGAGTGGGTTGGATGGAGGGGTATGTGGGGGGAGGGGAGGATGGGAGACGGAGGAGTAAGGAGGTGTGGGTGGGGAGGGGAGGAGGATGTGGGGAGGGGGAGAGATGTGCGTAGGGGGTGTGTATTGTCGGATGGTTATGTTTTTGTGGGAGGGGGGTCGGAGGGGGGGGCAGCGAGTGTTGAGCTGTGGAAGGGTGTGGGGGGTTGAGGGGTTGAGAGCTGTGGTTCTGAGGTGTGGGGGGAAGGGGGTTGTTTCTGTGTGGGGGAAAGTGGGTGTGGAGGGGAAGGGATGGATGAATGGGGGAGTGTAGTGTGGGCGGTTGTGGGGTAAAGGGATGAGAGAGGGGTGTGTGTGGGGAAGGAGAGGAGGTGGGGGGAGGGGGATGTGTGAGAGGGGAGTGTAGGGTGGGGTGTGTGTGTGTGGGGAGATGTGGGTTGGGAAGGGTTGGTGGTGTGGAGGGATAGGTGTAGGGTATGTGGAGGGTGGTGTGTGGGAGAGGGTGTGCGGGGTTGTGTGCGTGTGAGGGGAGGGGTGTATTTTTTGCTGTAGATGGAGACAAGCCTGAAAATTTGAGCAACAAACACTAAAAAATGGCTTTAATTTAAATTTCAGTAAATGTATAATCACAATACTTACGTGTAATAATGTCTGTAATGCAACCAAAGACTCAGTCGCATTTTGTTTTCATCAGTTCATAAATGTGGTTTGTTCTTGGGCAGTGCTACAAAAGAAAAAAAAGCCTGAAAGAGCTGGTAGTGCTGAGTGGGAAGAAGCTGTTCCTAAACCTGCAGCTCGACGTTTTTATTGCGGCTTCTGAACAAAATAATGGGAGCATATATTCCAATGGACACACACAAATAACTAATAAAATAAATATACAGGAGGAAATTTAAGTAATTGAAGGGCTAGTTGTTGAAAACATATATCTGAGGTTGGGCTGCAGCAAAAGACGCAGTCCCGACAATATATCTCATCGTTGTGGATCATATTGTGCAGAGTCCAAGAGGCTTGAAATTGTTGGGAAAGAAGCTGCTGCTTCTATTTAAACATGGGAGGTCAGGTTCCCTGCTTCTGTTGGTTTTTCACACTGGTTTATGGTGATGTGGGTCTTTTGATATTGGCTGCCTTTTGCAGGTAGCAATACTCACTGTAGATTCCCCTTGATGATTGTAAGAGTCATCCACGTGACAGACTGAGCAGTTTCTGCGTAACACACACGTTACACCAACATCGTCACATTGTACAAGAACAAGGGCGTGCACCAGCTACAGGGACATCTCACTTCTGAGTGTTACAGGAAAGGCCTTTGCCAGATTGATCCTGCAAAGACTGCACAGACACGCTGACCTGAGGCACAATGCAGTTTCCATGGAGGTAGATGCACAATGGACATGATCTGCTCCCTGCGTCAAATACAAGAGCAGCAAAGCCCATTGTACATCGCCTTTGTGGATGTTACAAAAGCTAGAGGTGGTCATACGGTTTTGATGTGGTGTTAATAAATTGTGGATTGCATTGATGTGCTGAGCCCCAGGGACAGATCTTCAGCACATATGGACTCCCAGGAACTTGCAACATAACGTTCTCCACCACTGTCCCATGAAAGAAGACAAGTTTGTGGATCATCGGCCATCTGCCAAGTTTCCTGTGATTCACGAGAGTACAAGTTCTGACGAGACGGCCATGGACCAGAGCTAGTACGCAGAAGCTTCATCACACCTGACCCTGCTGTGTTGCTGAGGAAGATCTGGTGTCACAGGAAACGAGGAGCTGAATCCTCAGTAAAACTGCCCGTCAGTGGGTGGAAAATATCGTGATGCGTCTTCTTTCCTGAGCTAAAGTGGAAATGTTCGATTACTGTACACAGTTTAATACATGTATCACCATACAATGAATCACTATGACCAAATCTTAAAATGAAAGCATATTAGGATACGGTACAAGTATATAACAGTAGGTAGATTGAGATGGTAGAGAGAGAGGCCAGGTATTGGTTCCATTTTTCAAGACTCAGTATGTGTAAGATGCAGGGTTTGTTGTTTTGCGTGGGTGTGTGTTTGGGGAGTGGAGGGGTGAGTGTGGAAGGCAGTGGGTGCATGTGGGGACGAAGGGAGGCGTCCGAGTGGGGGTGGGAGGGAGAGGGAAATAGAGAAGGGGATGGGTGGTGATAGCGAGGTGAGTTTTGGCGGGATGTGGCGAGGGGGGGGACGAGAGGGTGGGGTGTTGGCGGGAGGGGAGAGTGAGGGGGCAGCGAGAGTGGTGTGTGGAAACCAGGGAGGGGTGGAATGTGGGGAGGGGACTGTGTGAGCGGGGTGTGTGTTAGGGGAGAATTTTCGGAGTAGAGGGGTGATTTGTGGGTGGGGATCGTCACGAGCATTGAGCTGAAGGTGGGGCGGGTGTGTGGGTGGGGGGGCGTAGGGATTGTGTGTGTTTTGGCTCGGTAGGATGTGGATGGGGAAGGGGAGGGGAGAGGAAAGGAGAGGGAGAGTAGGGAGGGCGGCCAGCGAGGTGTTGTGGAACCAGAGAGGGGGATTTAAGGGTGGGGGCTGTGTGGGCGGGGGTCTGGATGGGAGTGTGTTATGACAGAGGGTGTGTGTGGGAGGGGTGGCAGCTGCAAACTTTTGAGCTGGAGAGGGACCGTGTGTGGGGGGCGGGAGGGATGGAGGGTGGGGTGTGTGCGAGATTGGTGTCGGGGGGGTGAGGGTTGGAGGGGGGCAGCGGCCAAGTCGAATGTTGTGGAGCCAGAGGGGGTAGTTGAGGGTGGGGGGGGATGGAGCTTGAAGTAGTTGGCGGGTTGGGGAAGAGGGAAAATGCAGCGGGCGTTAGTGGAGCTGAAAATGGGGTGGTATGGAGAGGAGGGGTGTGTGTAGCCCGGGAGTATGTTGGGGGACGGGGTGGTTGGGTGGGTTGTGTGGGCGGAGGGGTGGAAGGAGGTGCTTGTGTGGGGCGGAGGGGGGTGGGGGGGAGGGGTTAGTGTAGGGTTAAGGAAATGATGTGAGGAGGAGGAGATGAGTGGGGGGGGTGGGAGGGAGTATTTTGTATGGGTGTAATGGGTTGGAGGATAGGGGTGTGGGGGATGGGGAAAAGAGAGGATGTGAGGGGGTTTGTGTTTGGCAGAAGGGGGTTGGAGGGAGGGAGCAGCAAGTAATGAGCTTGTAGAAGGTGGTTGGTTAGGGATGGGGGGGCGGCGTGTGTGTGTGTTGGGGGGGGGTCTGAGGGTGTGGGGGGAGGGGTAGGTGTGGGTGTGGAGGGGGGAGCAGTGGGGCCGTGGTGTGCAACGGGGGAGGGTTAGGATTCTCGGAAGAGAGATGGGGCGAGGGGGTTGTGGGCGGGCGGGAGAGTGGGTTTGGGAAGAGTTGGGGTGTAATGGACTTGGTGTGTGGCAGTGTGGCGGTGTGTGTGAGAGAAGTGGTTGCGGAGGGTGTGGGGGAAGAGGGATGGTATATTAGGGGTGGGGGGTGTTGTTGTGGTGGCGAAGGAGGTGTGGTATTGGGCGAAGGAAGAGGTTGTGTGGTTGGGGGGAGGGTTTGTATTTTCTTGCATTGAATTAACAAGCCTGTAATTGCAACAACAACAAAAAGGCATTAAGTTAAATTTCATAGTAAGTTAATAATTCACGATTATACTGCCTAAAATGTTCTGTACTGACCCAAAGAGGGAGCATATTTGCAATGACACACAGATATCACTAAAAAATGAATATACAGGAAATTAGTAAATGAATGCTAGTGTAAAAAATATCTGTCGGGCAGCAAATAAACGCATCCATAATAATAATACTCATGCGATGTTTGTGGTTCACGTTGTGCAGTTTTCAAAGAGGGCTGGTATCGTTGAGTCAGAAGAAGCTGGGGGTTTTAAAACATGAGAGGTTCATGTGCCCTGTTTTCAGTTGGTTTTTCACGATGGTTTGGAGGGTCGTGTAGTGTCTTTGATTTTAGCTGCCTTTTGCAGGTAAGGGCATCTCTTTTTGAGATGAGATCATCTCGCATGAGGACAGAGTTTCTGCGTAACATACGCATAAACACCAACACATCGTCCACACTGTACAAGAAGAAGGAGTGCACCAACTAAGGAACAATCTCACTTCTTGAGTGTTATAGGATAAGGCCTTTTGCCAGAGTGATACCTGCAAAGGACTTGAACAGACTCGCTTGACCTGAGGCGTTAATGCGGGTTTTCCCATGGGAGGTATAATCCACAATGGACAGGATCTACTCCCTGCGGTTTTTTTTCAAAATACAGAAAATTCAAGAGCAGCACAAAGCCCCAATTATACATCGTACTTTTGTGGGAAATGTTACGAAAGCAGGAGAGGGGTGGTATATGTTTTGTGTGTGATTTGCAATTGATCGTGCTGGACCCCAGGACAGATTTCAGCGATTTAATGGGACACCCAGGGGAACTTGGGACAAGATCTTGACTAGCGGCCATGGACCAGGGCTGACACGCAGATAGCATCTTCACAACCTGGACCCTGCTGTGTTGCTGGAGAAGACTGGTGTCACTGGAAATGTGAGATGATCCCCTGTAAAACTTGCCCTCATTGGAAGAACCATGAATGGAGAAGTGTTTTTAAGAAGCTCGGTTCAGTCAGGCCGATTGGTATAATAGCAGAAAACTGCTGGAGAAAATCAGCAGTGGGTCATCAGCAGCATCTGTGAGAGAAGGAGTGTACGATGTTTGGATCGGGGCCCTTCCAGCATACTCCATTTCTTTGTCCTCCATTACCAGGTTGGATTATGATGACAAGGAAATGGCAAAGATTGATATCTCCGTGGACCTGAGGACAGAATGATTGAAATCCCATGAAGTCCCCAATCTTGCCTCCACGTTTCTCTGCGGACCCTTCCACACCTGGGCAGCAGAAGAGACCCTGATAGCGCTCATGGTGGAGTTGCCCACTTTGCCCGTTTCTGCCCCAATCACTAGAGCCGACCTGGGAGATTGACAGAGGATTAGGTATTCTTGTCCATTCCGGACAATCTCATAGAACATGACAGGAGAGGGTCGAATTGATCGCACAGTGGACTTGAATGGCAGAACATTGAAGCACCTAAAGGCCTGGATGTTACTGCACAATCTCTTAACCTCTACGTGATCCATCCACACCCTGGAGGAAGATCTGGAGAGAAGCTGTTGAGGAACATCTTGTGGGGGACTTCCTTCTTGTCGGCAATGGTTCTCCTCCAGATTGTGCTGGTAGTGTTGTGGAAGGGGGGAGGGGAAAAAGTTTATTATATTTTTTTTTTTTTTGAAGCATAGGGAAAAGCAGCTAAACAATAACATCCAACTGATGTGGTCAGCCAGCTGTTTGACGAAAAGGACACTTTCTCCTCGAAGACATGCAGAAAAACTGCAACTGGGGCAGATGATTGTCAGAGCTGATCGAGTTTGACAAATTTCTAAAAGAAGCCGTGGATGCTCCTGTGCAACCCGAAGAGGAGATGGGATATGAGTCACATCGTGTACCAGCATGGTCCGCCGAAACCGGAATTTCTCACACTCTCCGTCCAAACAAAGGCACCCTTTAGATCCACTTTTGACAGCCAACGTTGGAAATGTGTGAGATGTGTGTGAAAGAGCTACAACCTCTTATCGCCCTGCCCGCGCTCTGTTCTACAGTTGAGATTTCATCGTCAACATTTTCCAGTACAATACTGGCAGCGGAGACCTGTATTGCCAAATGTGAGAATCCCACTCCGTTTTATTTTAGAAAATTTGTCCCAAACTCGCGTAGTCCACTTCTCACATTCTTCTTTGCCCCTGTAGCAGTTTCCTGCAATTCTGAATCGAGGGGGAAGAAAGATCCTCACAAACTGCTGGCGCCACATCTCAGTCTCAGCAGATGTTTCATGCTTTCCATACTGCCGCCACGTGTCCTGAGGATTGACCTACCGGAGGACAAATTTATTCTGAAGAGCCTGGCCACAGACCAGGGGTTGCCACACATGAAGCTTCATCACACCTCCTCCTGACCCTGCTGTTTTGCTGAAGGGTAACTTCCGCAGTGAGGCACCGCTGGCGTAGTACCGTACTGGAGTCGACCCGGCTGTGGCCACGAACCAAGGACGAGCCCATGTGGTCAAAGTGTCCTGCCGGAGAAACAAGGGTAAGAAGAATAGGGGCTGCGGTGGGTGCCAAGAGTTTAGAGGTCGACTTCGAGGAGGGTGGCTGGTCGAGAGAGGAGGTGCCCGCTGAGAAGGAAGAGGGACCATCAGGACCACATCGGTCACTCATCACCCCAACCGAAGAATAACCTCAGTGGCTGATGGACTGATTGTCTCAAGCTCGCAACAAAGGACGAATGACTGACAATCATCAGAGAGAGGGTGGTTTTTTTCTTGTCCTCAAAAGACGCGTATATACCCCAACATGTCTTACCGATGCACTGCACAAGAATTCACAGCGATGTGCACAACTAAACAGGGGACATTCTCATTCTGAAGTGTTATTCAGGAAAGGCCTTTAGCCAGAGTGATCCTGCACCAGAACTCGATGACCTGAGGCACCAATGAATGCGGAGTCCATGGAGATAGATCGACCATAGGACATGATCTTCTCTATGCGTCAAATCCAAAGAAAAAATGTCAACAAAAGCGCAAACCCCATTGTTCATCGTCCTTTACTGGAATGTTACGAAAGCTTTTATTTCGATTCTGTTCAGCAGACACGCCTCTACCAGGTACTGGAGAACAGTGGATGTCCACCACGTCTTCGAAACATCACTTTATCCTTCCATGCAAACTTACATGTACAGTGGAATTTGATGAACCTACATTGGACAGTTTCCCCATGAGAAGTGGAGTGAAGGGGGTATGGAGAGAAGGCATGTACAGGATACTGAGTTGGATGATCAGCCATGATCATATTGAATGGTGGAATGGCCTGCTCCTGCACCTAATTTCTATGTTTCTATGAAGCAAGGCTGTGTCCCAACACCCATGGTGTTTTGCATCTTCCTATCTGCCCTTTTGTTCTTTGCCTTCCCAACAGACACGGAAAACGTGTATCGTCAAACCAGAAGTGATCGGATGCTCTTCAATTTGGTAATGTTGAAAGCCAAGACGAAGATGAGAACTGTGCTTATAAGGGAACTCCAGCGCCACTGATGCTGCACTCAGTTCCCCGAATGAAGAAGGACTTCGGGGCTGATGGACAGTGTCTCGTGTTTCGCATCAAAGGTTTGACTGACAATTAGCGTTAAGACAATTGTTGTCATGTGTCAGGGCACTCTACTCCCCTCTGAAATCACCATAAATACCACTCCGCTGGAAAATGTCTTAAATTCACCAACCTAGGATCAACGGTGACTGACAGCGACTCTCTGGATGAGGAAACCAATTCATGTACAGTAAACCACCTTCCTATACATCACCCACCTTCGGGAGGCTAAGCAAGTGGACATGGAGGAACAGGAAACTCACAATGAAGACCAAGGTAAATGTCTACAACGCGTACGTGTTGATGATGTTACTGTACAGCAGTGAAGCTAGGGCGACTTACCTATATCAAGAACGGTAAATGGATGGGAGAGGACCAAGAGAGGACCCGGGGGTCGGCAGCCTAGGACGGGCCCGCGGTGGGTGTAGGAGGTCGGTAGAGGAGTGATGTGGGGAACAAAATGAGACCCGTGTCGGAACCAGGACAGATCTTCAGAGATGTGAACGCCCAGGAACTTGAAACAGGATCTTGGAACATAACTTTCTCCACCAATGTCCCATCAATTAAGTCAAGTTTGTGGATCGGCTTTCTCCTGAGGTCCTGATTATCAATCTCTCTCCTGTACTCTGACTCGTCATTACCCATTATTTGTCCAACAACGGTGGAATCGTCGGTGAAATTTAAAGACGGCATTGGAATGATCTGGCTGTGCAGTCCTGGTCATAGAGCACACAGTATAAACCAAGAATAACATAATACATTTCATGTACAACCTTGTTTTAAAATTTATTAATAGAAAAGTAGCAGAAGCAAGAAAAGGAAAGAAAGAGAAAGTTAGGTAAGGTAGTGATATTGATAGTTCATGAAAAAGTAGAAAGAAAGAGCATATAAAGATCTAAAGTACGAGAAAGAGAGAAAGAAAAAAAAGAAAATTAAAGGGATATACCTGCTTCGTATATACACCCCTCACCCGGTTCTGAAACAATTTATTTCCAGAGTTATGTTGCACCATATGCTTGTATTAAGTCAATAAAGGGAAGACCACATCTTTAAGAATTGGTTTACTGCATCTTAACTGGCCTGTAAATTCAACAACACACTGATAAAAAGTTCAGTATTATTAATTAAATGCTACTGTAGAATATTGTCCACAGTGCAACTAAAGACCCAGTCCATAATATCTCATAGTTGCGGTGAGTGTCTAGAATATGCTGTAGGGTGGGGTGGTGGTTCAGGCAGGCACAATAGTGGCATTTTATCAACTTTTTGATTTGTACTGGTTTCAGGGGTTATGGGGTTAGGAGGGAGAGATAGATCAGCCATGATTGAATGAAGGAGTAGACTTGATGGGCTGAATGGTCTAATTCTGCTCCTATCATCTTTATGCCTTGGGCCATACAGATGGGGATGGAGAAAATCATTCATCCTGATTCAATACGGATGACTTGATGGGCGGAATTTTAACATCTATCATTATGCCTTCAATGACTAAAAACTCATCTTTTTGGCCACTTCCAGTCATGTGTTGTGTAAAAATTGTCCACTTTCCAGTCTGTGTTGTAATAAATTTGCGCAAAAACAATTACCCTATATCGCTAGTAGGATAATTACTCGCCACCTTACTCAGGTCCATAATATCTCATATAATAAAGACACAGTCCATAATATTCATAATTGTGGTTCATTCTTGTGCAGTGTTCAAGAGGCTTGTAAAATTGTGTGGGAAGAAGTCTGTGCTCTTAAACTTGGAGGTCAGGGTCCCCTGCTTCCGTGGGTTTTTCACTCTGGTTGGGTAGTTGTGGGTCTTTGATATTAGCTGTTCTTTTGCAGGTGGCATCCTCGCTGGTAGATCCTTGTGATGGTGAAAGAGATCACCACCTGTGACGGGGACTGACCAGTAGATTCTGTTACACGCGTATCACCAACACTGCCCACACTGTACACGAAAAAGGGGGCTCAAGTGCACCAACTTCAGGGACAGCTCAACTTTCTGAGTTACAGGATAGGCCTTGCCCAGCGTTGACCTGCAAAATAAACTGCACAGGCTCCGCTGACCTGAGGCACAATGCGGTTTCCAATGGAGCTAGATCAACACATGGACAATGGATTCTTCTCCCTGCGTCAAATACAAGGAAATGTCAAGAGCAGGCATTGTACATCGGCTTTTTGTACATACGAAAAGCTTAGAGGTGGTCATGGGTTTTGTGTGTGATTGCATTGATGTGCTGGACCCAGGACAGATCTTCAGAGATATGGACACCCAGGAACATTTTCCACCACAGTCCCATGAATGAAGACAAGTTTGTGGATCATCGGCTTTCCCCTCCTGACGTCATCGACCATCTGCCATGTTTTCTGTGAATGACCAGAGGATAAGATCTGACGAGACGGCCATGTACCAGATCTTCTCCCTGCGTCAAATACAAGGAAAATGTCAAGAGCAGCAAAGCCCATTGTACATCGCCTTTGTGGATGTTACGAACGCTTAGAGGTGGTCATAGGTTTTGTGTATGATTGCATTGATGTGCTGGACCCAGGACAGATCTTCAGCGATATGGACACCCAGAGGATCGTGCAACATAACGTTCTCAGACACGACTGTCACCATGAATGAAGACAAGTTTTGTGGATCTCATCGTCCTCTTTCAACCATCTGAGGTCATCGACCATGGCAGCCATGTTTTCCATGTGGATTGGACATGAGGACAAGGGATCTGACGAGACAGGCCATGGGGACCCGGGCTGGCATGCAGAGAGCTTCAATCACACACCTGACCCTGGCTGTGTTGCTGAGGAAGGATCTGGTTTGTCACTGGAAATGTGGAGCTGAATCCTCAGTAAAACAGCCCTCAGTGGAAGATTCAATGATTGAGAGATGTGTTTTTAGAGCTCGGTTTTCTTGTGGAAGTTGGAGCAAAAACCGCTAGAGGAATTCAGGTGGGTCAGGCAGGCCTATGTGGAGGGGAATGGACAGATGATGTTTGGATCGGGACCCTTCCGGACTCATTCTTGTCTCATTTACCAGGTTGGATTATGATGAAGACAGAAAATGGTTATCAAGATTTGATAAGCACCGTGGACTGGAAGTGACAGATGATGTGAATGATCCCGAAGAAGACTCCAATCTTGCTCCACGTTCTCTGTGACCTTCCACACCTGGCACATGCAGAAAAACTGTTGAGGAAAACCAACTCTGGTGGGATTTCATGTGGCCATGGATCTACTCCAGAGATTGTTTTCACGCTAAGGGATATGCATTGACAAGATGTAAGTGAATGGCCGGCGGTCCGGCGAAGAGACGGGCCTCTCATGTGGGTACCAGAGGTCCGGTCGGACATGAGAACAACGTTCATCTGTGGGAAGGGAATGAAGACAGATGACGTTTGGTTTGGGATCCTTCAAAGACTCCCTCTTGTTCTCCATTACCAGGTCGGTTTCTGACGACTGGAAATGGCAAGGTTTGATGATCTCCGTGGACTTGAATGACAGATCCTTGAAGATCCCGAAGGCCCAACCTTGCTCCACGTTCTCTGCTACCTTCCACACCTGGAGCAGGAGAACCTGACACGCTCACTGTGAGTGCCACGCAGCCGTACTGGAGCCGACCTGGCCGCCGGCACGTACCCAGTGAAGACTGGATTCTTGTTCTCTGGTCAATCTCAGGAACATTTTAGAGGTTGATGATCGCTGTGGACTTGAATGGCAGAACATTGAAGAACCCAAAGGTCAATCTTACTCCACGTTCTATGCGACCTTCCACACCTGGCGTTGGACAAGCTGTTGAGGAACAACTTGGTGGGACTTCAGTTCCCCAAAATAAGAAGGACTTCAGGGGCTGATGGACAGACTGTCTCATGCTCACACCAAAGACCGACTGACAATTAGTGTTAAGACAATTGTTGTCATGTATCAGGGCACTCAACTCCACTCTGAAATCACCATAAATACCACTCCGCTGGAAAATGTCTTAAATTTCACGGGGGGGGGGGTGGGGGGGGCAACCTTGGATCTACAGTGGACTGACAAGCCACTCTCGGGATGTGACGATATCCAATTCACGTACAGTAAACCACCTTCCTGTAACAGCACCCACCTTCGGGTAGCCTAAGCAAGTCGGATATGGAAAAAGAAATAGGAAAACTCACAATTGAATAAACCAAACAGTAAAACTGTCTACAATGCGTACGTGTTGAACACGTTACTGTACAAACAGTGAAGCTTGGGCGGGACTTTAACCTACAATCAAAGAGACGGGTTTAAAATAAGAGCGAGGAGCTAGGAGGACTCGGGGCTGTGGGCAGCCTAGGGAAGGGCCCGCTTGTGGGGTTGCCGAGGAGGTCCGGTAATGAGGTCTTTTTTAGATATATATCGAGAGGCCAGTGATGTGGAGAACAATATGGGACCCGCGTCGGAACCTGGACAGATCTTCAGAGATATGAACGCCCAGGAACTTGAAGCAGGATCGTGGAACATTACTTACTCCACCACTGTCCCATCAGTGAAGTCACGTTTGTGGATCTGCGGCTTTCTCCTGGGGTCAACAAATAGCTCTGTGGTCCTGCGTACATTGAGAACAAAACGTCTGCACTGGCAGCCTTCCCTCAAATTATCAATCTCTCTCCTGTATTCTGACTCGTCTTTGCCCATCATTTGTCCAACAATGTGGAATCGTCGGTGAAATTTAAAGAAGGCATTGGAATGGTCTGGCTGTGCAGTCCTGTCATAGAGCAGGGGACTGAGCTCACAGCCTTGAGCTGGTCCTGTGTTGGTTATAGAGGAGTAGGTGTTGCCCGTTTGTGCTGGATTTGGCGGTCTCTGATGCTGAATGAGGGGAAACTTGAAGATCCAGTTGTATTGGAATTGAGCAGGAGGAGGATGGTGTGAGGCAAGTTTTGTTTTTTTTTTTACAGTGATTGTGGTGGGAGTGCCCTGGAATCTGTTGCATGGCATGAGAACATGGGAAAAGTCCATTGGCTATTTTTTAAGAATGCAAAGAGATGGACAAAATTCTTGATGAGATATGGATTGTCTTAGGGATTACCAATACCATCTACAAAACGGTTTTTTTGTATTTTGATGTCACATTTGACAGCCGGGGGATGTACAGCCCTCTTCGTCGGGTGATGATTGAAACACCGTCGACTCGAAATGGTTTTTTTTTCTTCAACACCACACTCCGTGGCCTATTAGAGGGTCCCGAAACCCAGGGCACGCACTTTCCTACAGGAGACCAGCGGTTTTTTTGGAGCTCTGACCTCTCCCTGATCAACATGGGATTATGGGGGAAAAAGGCAGGAAAAAAAATTTGGGATTGGGAGGGCAGACAGTATCAGCCATGATTGAATGGCAGAGTAGACTGAATTGCCTAATTCTACTCCTATAACTTGAACTTGTGAATAGGAAACTCACAATGAAGACCAATTTAACTGTCTACAAAGCGTGCATGTTGAACACGTTACTGTACAGCAGTGAAGCTTGGAAAACCTACCTACACCAAGAACGGAAAAAGTATAATTTTCATTTCTGCTTTCATCGTCACATCTTGGGAGTTTCTAGATTGGACAAATCCACCTTTGAATCTCAAAGTCAAAGTCAATTTTATTCATCACATGCAACCAAAGGTGCAGTGAAATGAATTTGCCAGCAGCGCTACACAATACACAATAAGATTTAACACAAACATCCACCACAGTTCACCCAGATATCCTCCTTTGTTCACCCAATGCTCCTCCTTTGTTCACCCGTGATCGGGGCCATAAACCCTGTGTATACGCTGCCACGGACGGCTGGATGTACAGGCCCTTTCGTCTGGATGATTGAAACACCGACGTTGAAACGGTCAAACACACTCCGCGGTTTCGAGGTCCCGAACTGGGCACTTTCCTACAGGAGTCCGCGGTTGCAGGATGTTATAGGTTGCAGGCCAGCGGTTGGAGCTTTGTCCTCTCCCTGATCAACATGCTCAGCATCCCTGCGACCCTCAAGCAGAAGCGTCTTTGCTGGCTTGCACATGTCCACAGGATAGGAAATGGACGTATCCCCAGAGATGTGCTGTACCGGAAGGTCACCAATGCACGGTGGTGGAGGCCAATACCAGAGTGGCATTTCAGTGACTTTTGCAAAGCACATGTGTACGGAGGAACATGGAAATTGTGCAGCCAAGTAAGAGTTGGTTTCAGCATTATGTTTGGCATATATTGACCGTGATAGAAATGTATTTTTAGAGCTTGGCTGTCAGCAAAGGTGGAGCAGAAAACTGCTGGAGGAACTCAGCGGATCAGGCAGCATCTGCGGAGGAAATGGACAGGTGACATTTGGATCGAGACTTTTCAAGACTCCATTCTTGTCTCCATTTACCAGGTCGGTATCTGATGACAGGAAATGGCCAAGATTGATGATCATCATCGACTTGCATGTCAGATGCTTGAAGATCCTGAGGACCCAATCTTGCTCCACGTTCTCTGTAAACTTCCACACCTGGCGCTGGAGAAGCTGTTGAGGAACAACTTGGTGGGATTTCTTAGAGTGCTGGATCTCCTCCCGATTGTTTGACGGTGGGTGCCGTCATGAAATTTAAAGACGGCATTGGAATGGTCTGGCTGTGCAGTCCTGGTCATAGAGCAGGGGACTGAGCACACAGCCTTGAGCTGGTCCTGTGTTGCTTATAGAGGAGGGGGTGTTGCCAGTTTGTGGTGAGCTGGAGGCCTTGCCCGAGACTGATTTGAGCCCCACCATAAGGCCGTTGATCCCAGCCTGCGATCCCTTGCCTGGGATCAACACTCCAACCGCGGCCTGCGGATTTCAACATCAAGGAGCTCGCAATCTCGGGTAGAGACTGATGTCGGGAAGGTCCAATGCCACAGGAGGTTCGACCAGCCCCAACCCGTGGTCTGTTCGCCTGGTGCGGGAGAGCTGAGATCCCCCCCCGATGCAGGAGCTTGATCGCCCCGACGCGGAGGGCCCGACCGCCGGCTACGGGTGCCAAGATCGCCCCTTCACCAAAAGTCTCGAAGCACCCGACCATGGGAGAACAAAGAAGGGAAGAGATTAAACTTTTTCCAGGGTGATCATCAGCCTCTGGTTGACCTGAGATCTGAAGAGATGGCCATGGGCCAAGGGTAACATGTAGAAGCTTCATTACTCCTGACTTTTCTGTGTTCCTGAGAAGGATGTGGTGCTACTAGGAATAGACTGAGCTGCTTCTCCGCTGAACTGCCTTCCCTTGCCTGGTATGGGACATCGCTCGGGACTTCAGGTAAGACCTTTACTTGGGTATCCTTCCTCTGCAATTCCCCACGAGATAGACAATGGGTGCATGAGTAGGCCATTTGGCCCTTCGAGCCAGCACCGCCATTCAATATGATCATGGCTGAACATCCCCAATCAGTACCCCGTTCCTGCCTTTTCCCCATATCCCCTGACTGCTATCTTGAAGAGCCCTGTCTAGCTCTCTCTTGAAAGTATCCAGAGAAAGTATCCTAGCACGTCTAAACCCTTAACAATCTGATCTTTCAATAAGATTCCCTCTCATCCTTGTAAACTCCAGAGTGTACAAGCCCAGTCGCTCCATTCTCTCAGCATATGATAGTCCCACCATCCCAGGAATTAACCTTGTGAACCTACGCTGCACTCACTCAATAGCAAGAATGTCCTTCCTCAAATTTAAGGGGACCAAAACTGCACACAATACTCCAGGTGTGGTCTCACTAGGACCCTGTACAACTGCAGAAGGACCTCTTTGCTCCTATACTCGACTCCTCTTGTTATAAAGGCCTACATGCCATTCGCTTTCTTCAATGCCTGCTGTACCTGCATGCTTACTTTCATGGACTGATGAACAAGGACCCCCAGATCCCGTTGTACTTCCCCTTTTCCGAACTTAACGGCAGACCTTACAAACAGTTGTAGAACACTCATTGGCAGCATATTCATGGCTACCGATCTCACTGTCTGAAGCAGCTCCTGTGCCACCAACAATGTAAACAACTGTTGGTCTTCAAACTGGTCTGCCAGTGCCACTTGTCATAAGTTCATTAGTCATAGGACCAAATTAGGCCATTCAGCCCATCAAGTCTACCCCACCATACAGCCATGGGTGATCTATTTTTCCATCTCAACCCCATTCTCCTGGCTTCTTCCCGTAACCTTTGACCCCCTTACTAATCAAGAACCTGTCAATCTCCACTTTAAAAATTCCCAATGACTTGGCCTCCACTGCCGTCTGTGGCAAATAATTCCACAGATTCACCACCCTCTCCCTAAAGAAACTCATAAATTACAGGAGCAGAATAAGGCCATTCAGCCCATCAAGTCTACTCTGCCATTCAATCGGCTGATCTATCTTTCCCTCTCAACCCCATTCTCCTCCCTTCGTCCCATTACCCGAACTAATAAAAATTCTGTTAATCCCTGCCTCAAAATTATCCATTGACTTGGCCTCCATCTCCGTCTGTGGCAATGAATTTCGTAGCTTCACCACCCTCTGATTAAAGAAATTCCTTCTCATCTTTCTAAAGATACGCCCTTTTATTCTGAGGCTCTGGCTTCTGGTCCAAGGCTCTCCGACTGGTGGAAACATCCTCTCCAAATCCACTTTTACTATTCGAAAGGTTTCAATGAGTTTCCCCCTTCAATCCTTCTAAAACTCTATAGCAAGTACGGCCCACAAAGGCCCAGCCGGCAATAATGCCATCATTTCTTATCACAATCATTCCTGAGATCATTCTCATAAATGTATCTCTGGACCAACACAATCCTCCTGAGTTTTGTGTTGCCCAAAACTTGTCTCACAATTATTCCAAATGTGATCTGAACCAGGTTTTTGTGCCTTAGGGAACTCTCAGCATTACATTCCGATGTATATTTGTATTCGAGAGCTCTCTCAAATATTAACGGCCCCGGCTTTGGCATTTAGCGTCCTTACTTCGATTCAACTTGCAAATTTAGCTTTTTTAGGAAACCGCAGCAGCACCTCACGGGCGAGTCCCTTTTGCACCGCCAAAGCCTGAATTTCTCTCCCCATTTCTAGATGGGTGTGTTGTAAATAGTCTGATGCCTTGATGCCTAACTACCAAAATGCAATGAACTCCATATTTGGCGATGCTCTAATGCCTAATGTGCACTTTCTCAGGCCCAAAATCTCTCTCTACCTTTAGTTACCTTCTGTTGTTTTTGATTAAAATGGGAAAGCGTCCCATTCTCCACTACCCCACTAACCTTTGCATGTTTAGGAAAATGCCCTTTGACTGAGCTTTCATTTTATTCCCTCCTTGTCTCCTTCAGTAAAAGATACATCCTTAAATTGAGGAGCTGAAAGCCTGTGCCCTCTTGTCCTAGTGACACTCTCCCACTAGTGGAAACATCCTCCACACAATCCAACAAATACCTTTCAGCATCCTTTCACGATATTCTAAGGAGTCCCCTCATCCTTTTAGCGACTCAGTAGGCAGCGAGGTACAGGTCCAGAGCCAGTCAAACATTCATCATAAGCATGTTAATCTAACGTTTCTCATAGAACCTTCTCTGCAGACTGCACCCTCTCTAAACCATGACCAAACTATCCATCTTCAGAGATATGCGGTCTCCAAAACTGCTCACACATATTACACATGTGCCTTACAAAAGCCCAGCATGATCATTTATCATCTCTCTTTGATTTTTTAGAGTGACACGCCATCTTGTTTTGAGTTTATATTCACCAGGTTGTCATGAAATGAATGCTAACTTTGCATTTGCCCATTGTTATTTGTAGGTGCAGGATCGCCTCAGTATTTGGAGAATACAATGGGCCTTTGGGATATCTTCAGCGTTGCCCTGCCCCTTCAAGTCCATGGATGATGATTTATCTCCCAACAGTATTGTCCTGCAACAGTGCCAGAGGGATAAACATCGAAGCATAAGCCCAATTGAAAGCCTCGTCAAAATGACGGCACTGCAATCTGTTCCAAAGAGAGAGATCAGATGTTACCAGAAACCCACTGCTCTCTCCAGGGGGAGCAGGATGTTACTCCAGTACATAACCCTTCCATAGGTTGTCTATGTGACAGCAAAACTAAACTTGTTGGGGGTCATTGCAGGACCAGTGTGCATAGTGTCCAACCAAGGAGTTGTTCTGAAGTCTTGACCATCTCCTTCTTCTCTATTTGCAAGCAGTGACTCAAATTCCCACCCCACCCTTTTCAAATTCATTGTAAAAGCCATTAATTTAAAGGAGCCGTGATCTTGTATATTGGTCTCTTTTTATTTTTGTGTCTGAAGAATTCTTGAACTCTCAATATACTCTCACCAAAGTCTAAGAAAATCTGTTTTATGGTTGTAACCAGGCACTGTATCCTGCCGAGGTGAAACAAGAATTTGGGTTTTCTTTGTGGGGGGTGGGGGGTGGGGTGTGGAGCTATGGAGATATGAATTACAGTAAACAAACCCGTGCTATAAGCGAACCACACTGGGGTTTTTGGGGGTGGGGGGGGGAGGGTGGAGTGAGAGGGGGGGGGGTTGGGGTTTGGAGCGGGGGGTGGTGGAGATGGAGCTTTTGAATTACATTAAACCCCCGTGCTATGGGTAACACACACTGGGCAGGAGGGGGGGGGTGGGCAGCGGTTGAGAGGGAGGGAGGTGAGTGCCAATGTTCTGCTACAACCAAATTACGGGCTCTACTATAATGCTACATACTCTTGGGGGAAAAAAGGCAAGCTGCAAATAAAACATTAACAATAATCAAATAACAAGAAAACGTACTGCAGTAGAGGAATGTTTTCTCTGATGAATGAAACTTCTTGGATTCGCTGTGTTTCTTTCAAAAACGAAAACTGTGGAATTTTGGTGAGAATTAAGCGTAGGGCTCATCCTCTTCAATCCTCATAGCGCCCCCACCCCCTACCTTCATCTCACATCCCACTGAGTGGACCCTGCGTGCTCTGTCCAAAAAAAGTTTTTATTTAATAAAAAAGGAACTGCGGAAAAGAAAAGGCTATGACCTTTGTTTTACAAAGAAATATCGTTAATCACCACCAATTTTCAGAAGTCCTTTTCCAGTCCAGTATGTGGCAGGATTGAATCTGAGGGTTAGACACTTGGTCCAAGGACGTTTCGAGAGTGGCGGCAAATGACAGCCTCAAGGGGGAGGTTGAGGGGGAAGCAGGCCAGAAGTCTCGTGCATGTTGGCACAAAATGACATAGGTAGGAAAAAAGGAACGTAGGTTCTGCAGGATGGCTACAGGAGAGTTAGTAATATATTAAACACTGGCCTCTGGGTCGTGATTCGGGGATTTCTGCCAGTGCTAAGTTCTATGAGGTAGAAACAAATGCGGTAACCGATAATCACTTGTTAGGTTTAAAAGACAGCTCTATGTTCCTGGGTACATGGTAAAGATTAGATTGGTTTCCACCAATGTA
Organism: Okamejei kenojei; assembly: GCA_035221665.1. Taxonomy (NCBI): domain Eukaryota; kingdom Metazoa; phylum Chordata; class Chondrichthyes; order Rajiformes; family Rajidae; genus Okamejei; species Okamejei kenojei. The sequence continues at coordinate 27,195,428 of CM069132.1, read as the reverse complement.
AGGTTGAAAGCAAGAACAAAAGATATTTTGACAACTCTTCCGGTTGGTAAAATAATGAATTAAAGGCTCTTTGCCTCAAGGCAGGCAGTGTGTTCTAGTTTCGGATTTCAAAACTCCTGTTTCATGATACCTGGAGCAGCTGCCTCCCATCCAATGCCGCAAGGGGACTCTGGGGTGTTCTTAATTAGCAGAAAATATACATTATTAAATGATTACATTACATAGGTCTGCAAGTCCATTTACCTAATAGAATTTGTTTCCCATGGGAAATAGAAAGATTTTCCACAAATGATTTGACAATTCAAGAAAGCCTGCTGAATTTTATTGTGGCAAAACACAAATGTGCTGGAGGACTTCACAGGCAGGCAAACCAGTGAGTGGTGGGAATGTGAAACCATAAGCCACAACAGGGCAGAGGGGGGCACCATTTTCATTTTCAAGCCACAAGGGGGGTTAACATTAAATAACCATCTAGGTATATTTGAAAAGAGATAATTGGGAAGTTTTGGTTAACTTTAACAATTCTATTCACCTGTTTTCCTTTGTTGTCACATGTTACAGAGGAGTGTTGGATGGTTTTAATGCAAATTAAAATTATAGGTTATATTATAGGACTCTAGTCTTAAAACTTAAACATTGGACAAATGGAAAAAACAACTGTATTAAAAAATTCAATCAATTCGGGCTGAGCTAGTTCTGAAATGCTTTTTTTTTTAATTAGCAATAGTATTTTCACAAATGGGCCCAAACACCAGGTTGTTTTATAAACATTACACCAAGGACACTGGGGCTGCAGTAAAAAATAAATCTCTATCAAGAGTTTTGAATAGTGGCTTTTGCTGTAATGATACAACATGAATTTCCCTGCTTGGCTGGTTATCATCAGTTTACCAGCTTCACTGTTATTCAACTTTCTCATCTCCATTCAACAGGTCTTGTTGATATTTTGAACTGTCTAAGTGCATGTTCCAATTTCCTCTTCCTATTCCTAATCCTTTCTCTCCTCTTTCTATCCCCCCTTCCTCTCCTTTCCTTCCCTTCCTATTCCTCTCTTCCTATTCCTTCCTTCCTTCTTACCTTCCTCCTTCCTCCTTTCCTCCTTTCCTTTCCTCATCCTCTTCCTTCTACTTTCCACTTCCTTCCTATTTCAATTCCCTGGAATTTCAATGGCTTTCCTCCTTCCTTCCTTCCTCCTTTTCCTTTTCCTCTTACCTTCCTCCTTCCTTCCTTCTCCTCTCCCCTTATACCTTCCTTCCTTTCCAAAAATGTCCTCCTTTTGTCCTCTTTTAATTCAAGGCCACACATCCGTTCATAAAATGCAATTTTATATTCCGGCTGTAGATACTCAACTAAATTATGAGACTTTGATCAAAAAGCTCAGGTCAACTTGTCCTGAAGTTGATTAATGCATGGTTAGTGTTCCTCCATCTGCAGGCTGTGAGCAATTCTCACAAAATGTTTCCATCTTCAAGTACCAAGTTTTCTCGCCCATTAAAACTTTAACATTATGGCCTGTAAAAGGCATTGTCCACAACTGGAAGAGTAAAGTAATAAATGTTTGATCAGATGCAAATCTTGTGTTCCAGTATCTTGTCTGAATCCATGCTGCAACATCAAGGATACAGTGGTATATGGCAGATAAACTGCTACTGTAAATATTTCTCTCATGTCAAAGTCATACATCAGAGAAACAGATCTTTGCGCCCAACAAACCCATTCCATCACGCCAAGTAACACCAATCTCATTTTATTCTGCCCACATTCCCATAAACTCCGTCTCAAGAAGGGTCCCGACTCGAAATGTCACCTGTTTGTTTTCTCCAGAGATGCTGCCTGACCTGCTGAGTTACTTCAGCTTTTTGTGTGTCATCTTCCCATAAACTCACCTAGATTCAGCCATTTACTTACACAGTGGTGTCAATAAATCAAAAACTTGAGCATTTTCATAGAATGCAGGAGGAAACAGGAGCACCTGAAGGAAATTATAGCATCACAGGGTGAACATGCAAACTCCATGCAGACAGAGCCAGGGGTGAGAATCGAACCTGGGTCTCAGGAGCTGAGAGGCAGCAGCTCTGATTATGATGCCACTGTGTTGTACACTGAGTAATAAGGATTTAAAGCTTATATTGAATCTAATAAAAACGTAGACACCGTTGTCTTGATTTGTGCCCCAGAGGTTTTATTTTATAGTCACTAACAATAAATGTGGAAGTAGGTAAAATCAATTTTCTCTGCTTCCTTCCTGGTACTGTTACAGAACATAATACAGTACTGCCCGTGTCTTTCAATGTAAATTTGCATGGGGACGTGCTTTGGAGGTGTTTGGCGGTTGTCGGTCAAGTGAGAAGAATGCTGCTGTCTTGTCAACAGACACGCACACAAGCAGTTGGTATTAGTTTGGAAATTCTCGTTGATCACACAATTTCTCACGACAGCGTGAGAAATTCTTGGAGAGCGTGAGAATTGCGTTCAATGCGTGAGTCTCGCGTTCAATGCGTGAGAGTTGGCAGCCCTGTTTCTGTACACTGGTTAATAATATTCAGGTTAACCTGGCTGCTACCAGAGTTGACAGCTGCCTGTGAGCACCCATGTTCCTGACTGAATTATTGTATTGCTGTTCCTTAAGTGGTTTGGATTAAAATATTCACAATATGTTATGCCATTGCACTTATGGCAAGGCCAAGCTAGTAAAATCCATGCTCTTTGTTTATCAGCATAGAAAGAGACAGTGTGATTCCCAAGAGGGCTAATGCTCACAAACTGTGTTAACAATAAATGGAGCCCTCAATTTGAATTCATGTTATCTTGCCAAAGATTTTCAGATGTTGATGAATCTTAGAAGGTCGCATTCTGGTGCAAATTAGTGTCTCCAACACCACCCCATCTCTCACCTGAACCTACATTTTGCATTCCCAAACCCAACTCAGAGTTATACAGCACAGAAAGAGGCCCTTCGGCCCAACTCACTCATACTGACCAAGGCGCCTATTTATACTATTATTTGCTCGTTTTTGGCCCATATTCCTCTAATCCATCTAAGAGGTGGCACAGCGGTGCAGTGGTAGAATTGCTGCCTTACAGCGCCAGAGACCCGGGTTTGATCCTGCCGACAGGTGTTGTCTGTACAGAGTTTACAAATTCTCCCTGTGGCCACCTATATTCCATCCTCTGGCCTCACAATTCGCAACTCTTCTATACTTATCTCACATCATTTGCCATTTAATCTCTGGCCTTTGTAAAATATCTGCCTATCAAACACCCATAATCACCTGTACTCTCCTACAATGTGCCAGTCTTTGGCCTGCCCCTCCTTCTTTCCAGCTTTCTCCCCCTCACCCTCAGCACTAACCGTCTGAAGATTCCTCAGCCAAAACGTCACCTATCCATGTTCTCCAGAGATGCTGCCTGACCAGCCGAGTTACTCCAGCACTTTGTCTTTTTTTGTAAACCAGCCATTCTTTCTTTCTCCAAGTCTTTGTTTATGTTGGCTGCTTTTCTGAGGCAGTGGGCAGTGTTGATAAAGTCATTAGTCTGTACCTGAGGAAAGGTCCCGACCCGAAACGTCACCTATTCCTTTTCTCCAGAGAAGCTGCCTGACCCGCTGAGTTACTCAAGCATTTTGTGTCTATCTTCAGTGTAAACCAGCATCTGCAGTTCCTCCCTCCACAGTTTGTGTGATGGGACTGGGCTGCATCTACAACTCTCTGCAATTCCTTGTGGTCTTGGGCAGAGCTGTTCTCAAGACAAGCATCCATCGACAACTCAAACGTGAATATCCACTTGCAAAGGGCTTTGCAAACAACATGGTGAATTATCGTGCCTCTTCCTCGCGCGTGCCCATCTCTCTTTTGTTCTCTTTTCACAACCACTTGTCAAAAATATGGAGAGCCCCACACCAGCGCAGACCAATAGCGCCCTCTGTGCCCCAACTCCAGAACTGCCCAGGGTGTCGGAGCACAGCTGACGGACAAATCATGGAGAATGAAAGCAGAGGGTGGAGCGGTAGATATTGTAAAGGACACAAAGTGCTGGAGTAACTCCGCAGGCCAGGCGGCATCTTGGAGAACGTAGATAGGTGATGTTTCTGATCGAGACCCTTCTTCAGTAGATGTCGTACATAATTGTGTAACAGTGGTCACGGGTGTTTGGATCTTTGGTGGGACTGGAGACGTCGCAATATTTTAGTAGCAAACCCTTGACGTTGACGGTGGAAAGTCCCAGACTACAATGAGCAAGGCCTCTCTATGGATCATTTCAAGATTGTTGGTAGCGGCATAAAATACATCCCATTCAAGCACACGGGGTGGGATGTAGGCGGTGGTCAGGAGAGCAAAAGTGAATTCCCACTGCAGGTAATCGGGACGGCACATCACCATCAGATAGTTCAGGACCGAAAAGCAAGAACTCTCCAGCACCGCCATGTCTGAGCATCACGTGACGTTAATTAGAAAATAGATCCCTTGCTTTGCCCAAGCACATCGTACAGTCCGTCCGATGAGAACAATCTCGACACATGGCTCTAAAACTCCACTCGACTTCCCAACATGTCCCAGTTTGTAGCACTATTCGGAAAGGTTGAGCAGGCTAGGACTTTATTCCTTGGAGCGCAGGAAAATGAGGAGTGATCTTATAGAGGTGTATAAGATCATGAGAGGAATAGGGTGGTGCAGCGCAGAGTTGCTGCCTCACAGCGGCAGAGACCCAGGTTCGATCCTGACTACGGGCGCTGTCTGTTGGAGTTTGCATGTTCTCCCTATGACCGCGTGGGGTTTTTCCAGGTGCTCCGGTTTCTTCCCACATCCTAAAGATGTGCAGGTTTGTAGGTTAATTGGCTTTGGAAACATTGTAAATTGTCCTTACTGTAGGACAGTGCTAGTGTACGGGGTGTTTCCTGGACGGCAAGTACTCGGTGGGCCGAAGGGCCTATTTCTGTGCTGTATCGCTAAAGTCTAAAGTTCAAATAAATCAGATCTTTTACCTAGAGTAAGGTAATCAAGAACCAGAGGACATAGGTTTAAGGTAAGGAGGGAAAGATTTAAAAGGAACTGAGGGACAGCTTTTTTCACACAAAGGTGGGTGTATGGAATGAGCTGCTTGAGCAGTTTGTTGAGGCAGCTACTATCAGGATGTTTAAAAAAACATTTAGACAGGTACATGGACAGGATAGGTTTGAGGGATATGGGCCAAACGCGGGCAAGTGGGACTAGTGTAGATGGGGCATGTTGGTTGGTGTCGGTGTTATGCTGAAGGACCAGTTTCCACACTGTATGACTCTATGACACTATTCCGGTGGGAAGTCACTTCCCAATCACAGTCTTTAATTACATCCTGAACCGTAAAAAATGTGTAAACACGTGCCATTTCCAAGAGTCAAGCCTTGTGTGCAGTAAACTAGATTTTATTCCTCGGTGTAATGTTGCCCAGAAACCACAGCATTTTCCAGCATGCAATCAGTTGCGTTAAGTAGATGATAAGTTTCCTCAAGCTATGATTTATTGACTGAAATAAGACTGACCTTGGCCAGTTCAACGCTATGCCAGCCATGTCATGCATTCTCGGTTTGTAGGCTAACGGATTTGGGCACTGGACCAATTTCAGCAATTATGAGGGATGGATTCTAATAATGTTAATTACGTGAACTGGCTGTGATTACAAGCAGAATGGGGTTTAATTACAGACCTGCACATGCTGGTGGTATGCACGGGAGAGCGGAGGGTTATATTAACAGCACAGCTGATAATACGAGCAGAATCATTGCTTTGCATAGCTTCCAAGGCACCAGGCAGTGTCTGGTGCATCAGCGTTAATTGTGCAGTCAATAGCCCCAAATTCCCATGAAACTGTCTGGAGACAGCCAGATTCAATAATGGACAAAGAGCACATTGATTAACATTGGAAGGTGGCACAGTGGCACAGTTGCCTCTGACCCACACTAGGGGAAGCATGAACCAGAGGTCATGGGTTTAAGGTGAGGGGGGAAAGATCTAATAGTAACCTGCGGGGTAACTGTTTATAGACAATGGTTAATAGTGGTTTTTATGAGGCAGCATCGCCAGAGACCCAGGTTTTATCCTGAATTTGGGTGCTGTCTTTACAGAGTTTGCACGTTCTCCCCGTGACCTCGTAGGTTTTCTCCAGGTGCTCCAGTTTCCTCCCACACTCCAAAGACATACAGGTTTGTAGGTTAATTGGCATTTGGTAAAAATTGTAAATTGTCCCTTGTGTGTAGAGTAGTGTTAGTGTACGGGGTGATCACTGGTTGGCGCGGACTCAGTATGCCGAAGGTCTTGTTTCCGCACTGCCCACTCACCCAACCTATCCATCTGAAGTCTAAATTCCAAAGCTGGATGTAGGGTGGATCTTAAAACTAATGCTTCACCATAAAAATCCATCTATTCACCAATTTCCTGCAGGGTTTTCCCTTTGTGACTGGCCGCAAGGCAATGTATTTGACTCTTAATTGCCTCTGATGTGGCAATTTGACTATCTTCAACAGGAAATTAGGAATGGACAATAATTACCATGACCAGTAATCATCATGTTTCTTCCCAGCTGTTGTTGGGCAACTGAACCATCCTATCGCCAACTAAAGAGCCATCCTGATCTCCCATTTACATCATTAGAGACCTTTGGACTATCTTTAATCGGACTTTATCTTGCACTAAACAAAAAAGCATTACATTGTACCTCGATACACGTGACAATAATAAACTAAACTTCTTCTTCTTGAGCATGGCGTGCACAGCCTAAAGTTGTAGGTCAACTTGTTCTATTTGATCATGTTTATGCACGTCAGGTTGATTACATTAGTCAAAACAGGGTGGACCTCGTGAAGGTTGCAATCTCCCACCTCTAAACTAAACTGATGCTGCGTGATCTGCTGAGTTCCTCCAGCAGATTATGATAGAAAAATAATGTAAGATAAATGTCTATGTTTTGCAGGATAAATTGATGGATTATTAATGTATAATAGATTTACAATAATAAGTGGCAGGTTACTACAAACTAAGATGCTGCATTATTGTAGAATAAAATGACTAAACATTACAGAATAAAGTTCTAGATTGTCACCTTGTCACATTACAAAGGAAGATATTTCTGAATTTCAGTTTGGTTTAGTTTAGAGGCAGCAGTGCGGAAACAGGCAGTTTGGCCCACCGAGTCCACGCTGACCAGTGATCCCCTACTCTAGCACTATCCTACACCCTAGGGACAATATACAACAAATGACAATGAACCTACAAGCCTGTATATCGTTCGAGTATGGAAGGACTTGGAGAAAACCCACGCGGTCACAGGGAGAACGTACAAACTCAGTACAGACAGCACCGTAGTCAGGATCGAACCCGGGTCTGTGGTGTTGTAAGCAGCAATTTTACTGCAGTGCCACCATGACGTCCCTATTTTTTGTTCAGAATATGACATTTTTCCTTATGACTCATTTTTCATTTTTCCCTATTTCCAAAAGGACATCATTTTGGCCCATCCAGTATATGCTGGGGCACAGAATAACCCTATTCTCCACACATTCCCATCATCCCCCGAGGAAACCCATGAGGTCACGGGGAAAAGCATGCAAACTCCACTCACAGATAGCATCTGAGATCAGGATCGAACCTGGGTCTCTGACTCTGTGAGGCAGCAGCTCTACCAGCTCTATAATTCTTTCCTTCTTTTTCCTTCAGACAGACAGAGAGAGTTGACCTAAAAAAAGAGGTGGCGGAGAGCAGCCCATTGAAATGCGGATCTAAACTCAATGGCGGTGTTGGTTACGGAGTAGTTATGGGATTGTCGGGATTCACCTGCTGTGTGGATGAGGAATTAATGCCAGTGGTGTGGGGGGAGGGAGGGAGGGAGGGGGGATCACTTGCAAACTCTAAAGGCACCTGCTTTGAACGGCAGCCCAAGGGAAAGCCCACACTTGTTCTCTGCAATGCGTGCTATGCCGGGGGGTCAGAGGTCAGTCAAGGCCTAGTGGAGGCTACAGGGAGAGGGTGGCATGGACTTAACGCAGACTCCCCTCGCACGCCAGTGCTTAAAGTGGCGTGTGCAAGGTGTCTGCTTACTGCAGCATGCCGTTGGCTAGATGATATCGTCGGGAAGGCTGACAGCTTTTAGTTTAGTTTAGTTTACTTTAGAGATACAGTGTGGAAACAGGCACTTTGGCCCACTGAGTCGACACTCGCCCCATCCTACACACTAGAGACGTTACAGAAGCCAATTAACAAACACTACTGAGTATGACACTTATGAATGCATAGACGCTGAGAATGTCTGAAGAGTTTTTGCAGTTCTTGTTCTGTATATATATTTTTTTCTGAATAAAGTTTTTTTTTGTAGAATAAAGTTGTCAGTCCAACTGAGTCTCTAGTCAATGCTGACGCCCCCCCAGGGTATTATGCCTATTTCTAGACGTGTGTGAGCATCAGCCACTGGTTTATTCAGCTTCAGTTCCACAAAACGTCAGGTGTGGAGATGGATACAACACCCTTGCACGTGTTCAGTGTTGATGACTTAAGGGCCTGTTCCACTTGGGCGTCATTTGCACGTAATTTACGCTACATCATTTACGTGTCACGACGCACGCATCGTGCCGTGCACGTGATGCACGCATGGTGCGCAGTACGCGCGCATGGTGCGCATTACGCGCCCATGGTGTGTGGTGACGTAGGCAGTCGCATGCGGCACCCCAGGATTTTGGGATGTACAAAATCTTTGCGCGCCATCTGCGTGATGCGCAAATGATGCCCAAGTGGGACATGCCCTTAAAGGTATGTTCCTCATAGTCTTACGGTCCAGAAACAAGCCCTTCAGACTGCCTGACGAAGGTTCCCAAACCAAAACGTCACCTATTCTTCGTGTTCTCCAGGCATGATGTCTGACCCGCTAGTTACTCCAGTGCTGTGTCCTTAAGTATAAAGTATTATCTGCAGATCCTTGTTTCCACCAATTTACATCCCATTTCAATCCCATTTTACGACGGTTTACAGTGGCCAAGTAATCTACTAACCCACACGTCTTTGTTATGTATGAGCACCTGGGGGAAACCTGCCATAAGCTTTACGGCTGTGTGGTGATGAGAAGGTAAGATCTTAGCTGAGGCTTCCGCCAAATTCTCGGGCAGTTCTGCGCGGGTGCGAACCTGCCAGTGTAGTCTGCATCATTAGAAACATTGAAAATAGGTGCCGGAGTAGACTATTCGGCCCTTCGAGCCAGCACCGCCATTCAATATGATCGTGGCTGATCATCCAAAATCAGTACCCCGTTCCTGCTTTCTCCCCATATCCCTTGATTCCGTTAGCCCTAAGAGCTATATCAAACCCTCTCTTGAAAACATCCAGTGAATTGGCCTCCACAGCACATCATTCTTGGCAAAGCCAACGGTTCCGATCTATTCTTAGTACACGTGACACTTGTTTATTGTCATGTGTATTGAGAATAGATGGGAACTGATGGGTTTGCCAGCACTTTGTTATGTAGGAGCACCTGGAGGAAACCTTCCACGAGCTTTATGACTGAGTAGTGATGAGAGGGTCATCTCTGGAGAACACAGATAGGTGACGTTTTGTGTTTTTACCATACCGGTAGAGTTGCTGCCTTACAGCACCAGGGTTAGAGTCATAGAGTGATACAGTGTGGAAATAGGCCCTTCGGCCCAACTCGGCCACACCGGCCAACAATGTCCCAGCTACACTAGTCCCACTTGCCTGCGCTTGGTCCATATCCATGCAAACCTGTCCAATCCATGTACCTAACTGTTTCTAAAACATGTGGTAGTCCCAGCCTCAGCTACCTCCTCTGGCAGCTTGTTCCATACACCCATCACCCTTTGTGTGGAAAAGTTACCCCTCAGATTCCTATTAAATCTTTTCCCCTTCACCTTGAACCTATGTCCTCTGGTCCCCGATTCCCCTACTCTGGGCAGGAGACTCTGTGCATCTACCCGATCTATTCCTCTCATGATTTTGTACACCTCTATAAGATCACCCCACATCCTCCTGTGCTCCATGGAATAGAGACCCAGCCTACTTAACCTCTCCCTGTTGCTCACACCCTCTAGTCCTGGCAATATCCTTGTAAATCTTATCTGAACCCTTTCAAGCTTGACAATATATTTCCTATAACATGGTGCCCATAACTGAACACAATATTCTAAATGCGGTCTCACCAACGTCTTATACAACTGCAACATGACCTCACAACTTCTATACTCAATACTCTGACTGATGAAGGCCAAAGTGCCAAAAACCTTTTTGACCACCTTATCTACATGCGACTCGACCTCCAAGGAACCATGCACCTGTTCTCCGAGATCCCTCTGCTCTACAACGCTACCCAGAGGCCTATCATTTACTGTGTAGGTCCTGCCCTTGTTAGATGTCCCAAAATGCAACACCTCACACTTCGCTGTATTAAATTCCATCAACCATTCCTCAGCCCAACTGGCCAATCAATGCAGATCCTGCTGCAATCTTTCACAACCATCTTCACTAACTGCAAAACCACTAACTTTTGTATCATCAGCAACAGCTGACAGAGACTCGGGTTCGAACCTGACTATGGGTGCTGTCTTTTATGGAGTTTGTACATTCTTCCTGTGAAGCTATGCCTCTCCCGGTTTTCTCCGGGACCTTCGGTTTCCTCCCACACTCCAAAGACTTACAGGTGTACGTTTTTACATTAGTTTAAAACTTGGATGCTGTCTGGGTGGAGTTTGCATGTTCTCCATGTGACCGTGTGAGTTTTCTCCGAGTGCTTCGTTTTCCTCCCACATCCCAAAGACATGCGGGTTTGTAGGTTAATTGGTCTCTGTAGATTGCCCCTAGTGTCAGGAGTGGATGAGAAAGCGGGATATCATAGAACCCGTGGTAGGCGTGGACTCAGTGGGCCGAAGGATCTGTTATAATGTATCTTTCAAACAATCCATGCCTCAAGGAAAGTAGTCCATGAGAATAATTTTTATAACACATTTTGTGCTTCCATGTTTTTGTGTAGGAAGGAACTGCAAATGTTGGTTTACACTGAAGATAGACACAAAATGCTGGAGTAAATCAGTAAGTCAGGCAGCATATTTGGAGAAAAGGAAGACGTGACGTTTCAGGTCAAGGCCCTTCTTCAGACCCTTGTTTTTGTTCTACTGATGCTGACTTTATTACTTCCAAATATTTTTAAATAGCATTTTAATTTCACTAATAACAGCTGCTGCTGGACTTGAACTCCTGTTCTCTGGACTATTAAGCGGGTAACATAAGCCATGCTTGGTTCCGACTCATGTACCGAGACGTGGGACCTTGCTGGCTCACTTCCACGCTAGGAAGGAGGGACCAAAGCGGGGATTATTTTTAACCATTGTCTGAATCCTCGCCGTGGACCCAGAGCTGTGTGAAGTTCACCGAGGAGGTTTGCCTCCGCTTTTGGACCTGCGTTATGCTCACACGAGGCAGCTGTCAGGGTGCAAGGTGACAGCCAACCAACTCCACATCAATGATACAAACCAACAGGTTGTACATTACTCCGGGATCAGCCCCTCACGTGGATGCATCAAGTGCCCGCCGAGAGACGGGGGCTAATAAGCAATAGGCACTGCGCGGAGTATTAATGGGCATTAGTTCACACACCGGAATGCCCCAGTTCTTCTTCCATCTCACCATCTGTTGCAATGATCTACTCGTTGTATTGCAGGAGTGCTCCAAGATACCGGAATTCTGGAGCCGTAGGATTAAAGAATAAGCCTGATTGCTTGTATCCAGTGTCATAAGGAATCCGATGATGGCAATGCCTCTCGCCTGCCACGCACCTTAGTCCAGGACTTGCTGAGCTGCAGATGGCTTTGGATCCATTGACTCATAGGTAGAGGAATATGGAGCCTTAGGCCCACCGGGTCTGCACTGACCAACATAGACCCCTACATAGTGATCCCACATTGACTCATAGGTAGAGAAAGAGAGTGGATACAGGCCCTTTGGTCCACCGAGTCTACACCGAGCATTTAGCTTGTGTAAGGACTGGACCCATTGTGCTGATACAAGTGCCATTATGGACGCCATGAATGTCACAAATGGCAAGATAACCTTTCTAATACAGGGGTTAAACAAGACCGACCCGGTTCCTCTGGCCAAAAATTAGAGTTTCTGGCCTATCCTGCAGATAGTCGGCTCTGCATTGTGACACATATTTTGCAATATATAGAATTCACCAAGACTCTTAGGGGCACGGAGAGAGCTTTACTCATAAGCCATAAACGCCCTCACCATAAGGTCACAGTGCAAACCATATCCAGATGGTTAAGGGTGGTATTAGGTGAAGCGGGGGTGGATACTAATGTTTTCAAATCTCACTCCACCAGGGCTGCACTTACATCGGCGGCTAGGATGATGGAAGTTCGTTTGGACCACATCCTTGCCACAGCGGGTTGGAGCAATGAACAAACTTTTCAACGCTTTTATAATAAACCCGTGGCCCTCCTCATTTGTCAGAATTTTGAGTTCTGTAAAATAAATTACCCAATGTGGGGCATATTGTTTTAGGTATGAATAAATACCTTCTTTGTTTTTCAGCACAGTGTCATGACTGAATTACGTTCATCCTCCTTTTCCTAGCATGGCAGTGTGTGAACACTCGTTCCAGGGCATGAAATCACAGAGCTTTGAAATCTTCACGTAGTCACTCACGTGACTACGAAGTAAAATAGTAAGATTAAATGAGAACTTACCAGTTTGAAGTTTGATCTTTATTTTATGAGGAGTTACGATGAGGGATCACGTGCCCTCTGCTCCCAAAACCCTCTATTATAAAGTTCAACTGGTATGGAAGTTCTCTCTTATCTTACTATATTAGTCTACTCTGGTATCTGTGATTTCACACCACTGCTTTGAAGAATGTCGCGCATGACTGCTGGCAGGGTCTTCACGTAATCCCTCATCGTAACTCCTCATAAAATAAAGATCAAACTTCAAACTGGTAAGTTCTCATTTAATCTTACTATTCTCCCACTAGTGGAAACATGCTCTCCACATCCGCTCTCCATGTCCCGGCCTCTCAGTATTTGGTAAGTTTCAATTAGGTCCCCCCCCCCCCCTCATCCTTCTCAACTCCAGCAAGTACAAACCCTGAGCAATCAAACGCTCATCATTTGTTAATGCAATCATTATTCTCGTTAATCCTCCTCTGGACCCTCTCAGATATGAGGCCTAAATCTACTCACAATACTCCAACTGGGGTCTGACCAGTGCCTTATAAAGCCTCAGCTTTACTTCCCCGTCCAAAAGCTCCTTCCTCTCACTTTAAACCTATGCCCTATTGTCTTGTCTTCCATGGTGAAAACATTCTATTTGCCTTACCTATGCCTCATAAATTTTTATACCTATCGGATCATCCCTCAGCATGACAAAAGATGAAGACGTTTTTTGTGCCTATCACTAGTGCCAATCCCTTCATTCAGGCCTCCATTCATGGATGGGTGAATCCCTTCCTGGAATGACTCTAACAAAATTAAATGGATTATGATTCTAATCCGGTGGATAAATCTCCCAGACACTAACAGCGTACTTTAGATATTTAATTAACAGCATTTAAATTCCTCAGCTGTTGTGAGGCATTAGAACTTGTATTTGCACACCATTTGCCCCTGTTACTGGAGCATTGCCACAGCTCTGCTTTAATGCAGAGCACTGACATGAGATACTTGGAGATAATCTTTAATTTGGTACATGGAGTCATGTTACAGAGTCATACAGCATGGAAACAGGCCTTTTGGCCCAACTTCCCCATGCTGACCAAGGTACCCCATCTCCACTAGAGCCACCTGCCTGCATTTAGCCTATAACCTTCTAAATCTTTGCTATCCATGTACCTGTCCAAATGTCTTTTCAATGTTGTTATAATACCTGCCTCAACTACCTCCCCCAGTTGCCCCTCCATTTCCTATTAAATCTCGCCCCTTTCACCTTAAACCTTTGTCCTCTGGTTCTTGATTCCCCTACATTGGGCAAAAGACTATGCATCTACCTCATCTATTGCCCTCATGATTCTATACACTTCTATCCTCTTGCGCTCCAAGGTATAAAATGTGTTCAAAAACAAATACTATACTGCCATAGTACACAAGGATATAAACTGACATTTAGTACTTACCAAGTGCTGTTAAATATTGTTGTACAGTGTATGATGTAGGTGTAGTTGTTCATGGTTTGTACTGGAGCAAATTATATATTAAAAATGTATCAAATCCACTTTTACAACAAATTAAAATTATCTTCCGGAATTATTGGAATTTTATTTTTACAGATACACCTCGGTTAAGTGTTCATATTGTACGATCTTTAAAAAAAAATATTTTCTCTTGTTCTGTATGACATAACTTCTCAATCTGAGAGGAGTTTCTCATAGATACTCTCCAAACCGGCTTTCTGATTGTCAATAGTCAAAGGGAGTTAAAATAATGGATGAAGCTTTGAATAGTTTAGGCAGGGACTATCCCAACATTTAAGAAACAGTTAGACAGGTACATGGATATGACAGGTTTGGACGGATATGGACCAAACGTAGGCAGATTAAAGTGGGACATGTTGGCCGGTGTGGGTAAGTTGGGCCGAAGGGCCTGTTTCCACATTGTATCACTCTATGATTCCGCAAGAGACTACAGATGCTGGATACTGGGATAAAATCATACTGGAGGAACTCAGCGGGTCAAGCAGCATCTGTGGAATTGGAGGGATGGTCGGCATTTATTGTTGTGTCCCTGCATCAGGACTGTGTATGTAGAGGGAAGGCAGACAGTATTGAGGGAGTCATGAGATGAGGTGGTAGGTGAGGATGGGGGGGTGATGGACTGATGCAGCCAGTGGGGAAGGGGGAGCTCAGAGGCAGGCATGATAGAAGGAAACAGATTTAGACTTTAGACATGCAGCGAGGAAACCAGGCCCTTTGGCCCACTGTGCTGATAAGGGATCACCCGTACACTAGCACTATCCTACACATTAATGGTTGGGTAGGCCAAAAACTCCAGCACTTCAGTGATGGTGGCTGAGTCATATGTAGTGTTCATCCTGGTGCAGAGCACTTCCCATTTCCTGACATATGTCAGGTACAGTTTCCTCATGAACTCCCTGCACGACGCTGAGATGGCATTGATCGTCCTGTCGGAGAGTCCGTCCCAGAAATGGCCTGTTCAGAATCTGCAAATCAACAAGTTCATGCGGTCATGGCACGGATGACTTTCCCGTCACGGGGTGTACCAACAAACTCGGCCGTTTGTTGATCCGGATGCAGGGTTCTGAGGCCATCTTTTGTACTGCTGGGAACCATGGTTGGGTAGGCCAGTCGGGAACAACCAAAATACCCGTTGCGGAGTCTTGTTTAATTTTTTGTAAGACCCGACTGATGAGGCAGAAGGGGGGAAATGCATAGCAAAACAAATCCCCCCCAATGCAGCGAGAAAGCGTCCATCGCTGCTGCTCCTGTGTCTGGTTCCCAAGCAACATATGTTGGTAGTTGGTGAATTAGTCTGGATGCAAAAAGGTCGATATCTGGTGTCCTGTACTGTTCTATAATATCTGTAAACACTTTCCGATCCAACATCCATTCAATGTTGTCGTTGAATTGACGTGATCTGGTGTCTGCCACTGTATTTAGCTTACCTCGAAGGTAAGTGGCTGAGATCCAAATCTCTCTTTCCAGACACCAGTGCCAGATATTATTAGCCAATTCATCACATGATATCGACTTTTCCACCCATATGATTAATATAGGCCACCCTTATGATTAATATAGGCCACCACTGTGGTATTATCAATTTGTAACCGTACATGCAACTGGTGCATATCTGAGCAGTAGGCCCTGAATCCATGAAATGCTCCCAGCATTTCTAGATAATTAATCCTTTAGCGCTTTAAACAGGGTTAATTCTTGTGCACTCCATCTGCCACCACAACTTGTGGTGGTATTAGTTGCACCCCAACCTATAGCACTGGCATCAGTTTGTAATGTATCCGAGGGATTCATGATAGTGATGGGGTTAGAACAATGCTGAGCATTTTCTATCCACCAATTTAATTCTGATTTTGCTTTTCCTGGTAGTTTCTTAGGCCTATCGAAATGGCCTGCATGATTTTTGAGAGCTGAAATTTTTGCTCTTTGCAGGTTTTGATAATGGAGTGGTCCAAATTGTGCTGCTGAGAACGCAGCCACTAATTTCCCAATCACTCTGGCTACTTGCCGAATGGATGGTTCCCTGATGCCAGTGAGGCTTTTGCATGCTCCCATCAAGTCTGTCACTTTGTTTGGTGGCAAGGTGATAGACATTTGAACAGAGTCAATAGTGAACCCCAAATAATCCATGGTAGTGGAGGGTTCCAATTTTGATTTATCTGGATGTATGATAAATCCCAGCTTTTGAAAAAGATGTTTTGTGGCTGATACTGCCAATGTAGCAATCTCCAAATTCTCACCTACAATGAGAATATCATCAAGGTAAGCCATGACAATATGGTTATGTTCCCTTAAGTATGTTAAGGCTGGTTTTAATAATTTAGTAAACAGCCTGGGTGCTGATGACAACCCATTGGGTAAGGCCATAGCTGTCCCATCCAGACAAATTTCAGGTATTTACGATGATCCTTGTGTATTGGTACTGAATAGTATGCATCTTTAAGATCGATGCAAGCCATGTAGTACCTATCAGAAATTAGCTGTTTTAACAATTGTAACAAACGTGTCCATTTTGAAATGGGCATACTGAACGGAAGTATTTAGTTCGGTCAAATCTATAACGATGCGGCAACCGCCATCTTCTTTGGTTTTTGTAAATATATTTGATACGAACTCTTGAGAGTCTCTGATTGTCTTCTCAATTACCCCTTTTTTGTTTAGTCTTAACCGTTCAGCATGGCCTGCTGTTCTCTCTTTTTGTGAAAGTATGAACTTCCGGCTAGGCGTCTGCTGAACTGGGATGGGAGTTCGTATACAAATTCAATTTTGTAACCCTGAATACTTCCAAGTATGTAAGGATCAGAGGTAAAAGTGCTCCAACATGATGAAACAAGTGCAACCGTCCACCAACTTTTGATGAATCTAAACATGCAATGTTTTTGAGGCAACCAGACCCACCTACCTCCATGGTTACCGCCGGTGTTGTGTGGGTTGTCTCTGCCCTTGTTTCTTCTGGTGTTGTGTTGCTGCGTTGTGGGGTTGGCGCAATTTCCAAGAAGGTCGGGCTGGGCCATGGTCTAAAAAAGACCGCTGTGCAGGTGGGCCGGCCTTCGAGCTTTCACCACCAGATGGTCTTTCATTGTACCGATGTCTGGTGGATGTGTAGGGGTGCTGCCGCTGCTGATATTGGGATTTAGAGGTGTTTGGCTCCTTGATCAGGCCTATAGCCTTCTCATCCAGGTCTTTCACCTGCTTCGGGAGGTTGTCCCCAAACAGCAAATTTGGCGGCCAAATGCTACTGGTCCTGCATAATCCCGCAAACTTGGGATTAAGTGCAGTCTTAATGATGCTCTTCCTGTAACTGTTAATCTCGAACTGAGTATTACACAGTAATGCTAGAGCATCTTGTAGCTCTTCAGGCAAATCAACCCCATCAGCTGTCCTGGTTACTGCTGTAATCCCTGCAGCCAGCAGTTTAAGGATTCTCTGGAGCTTCATCTCCTGGCTCCTTATAGATGGGCTCATCTTGCCCCAGATGGGGTTGTTGACTGCTGGTACATTGAGAGAATTGCAGTTCTCCGGAGCGAGGTATTTTTCAGCCGTAGAGTTTATGGCTTGCTCCTGCAGCTGGTTTGTAGGCATGTAATTTGTACTGGCTGCCAGCTTTGGGTGTATAGGCAGTCCTTTCTGTGTTGGTACAGCATGTTTATTTACCATGCCCAACAATTCTTCTGGCACCCCTAACACAGTCGACTGCTCAGCCATTGCCCCTTCTTCAGGGTCAGCCCAGCTCTGACCCCTAATGCTCCCCTGCGAAAGAGGGTGAGACATTTGGCAGTTCTTGAAAGGATCCTGCCGTGGGTCTGCGAGGAGACCCACCATGACTCTGCCCCTGCATAAGCAGGTCACGCTGGAGCAACTGCTCCACCATCCGCTCCATGCGGGAAAGACGCCCACCGTCGCTATCCGCGAACGAGGTGTCCTCAGGTCCGGACCCAGCCGAGTCAACGGTCCTGTCCAACTTCCAGGTGGTTCTGCCGCTGGGCCGCGGTGCACCTTCGGTCTGTAGCGGCGAGAGGTCAGGAGCTGTTGGCAGCACCTGCAGCTCTTGAGAGACGGCACGCTGCTGGCTGCTTTCCACAGCAGCGGTTTTTGCCGCTGCTCTCCTTTATTTGTGCGATTCCATGGTGTTTCCTCATCTGAAAAACAAAGCCCACCCAGTCGCCACGCTCACCAGAATGGTAAGTCTTACCTTCAGTAAGTTTTTTAAACTTACGCTGGAGGAGCGGCGCTCCTCCCGACTGTTGCTTCCGCAATGCGTTTGACGATATGTCGCGCATGCGTGCTGGCGGAGTCTTCATGTAGTCACTCACGTGACTCCGAAGTAAAATCTAAGACCAGAGGCCAGAGTCTCAGAATAAAAGGACGTCGCATTAGAAAGGAGATGAGGAAAGTCAGAGTGGTGAATCTGTGGAATTCATTGCCACAGACGGCTGTGAAGGCCAAGTCATTGGGCATTATTAAAGTGGAGATTGTGAGTCATGGAGTCATACAGCGTGGAATCAAGCCCTTTGGTCCAACTTCTCCACACTGACCAACGTGTCCCATCTATACCAGTAAGATTAAACGAGAACTTACCAGTTTGAAGTTTGATCCTTATTTTATGAGGAGTTACGATGTGGGATTATGTGAAGAAGCCCCGCCAGGCGCATGCGCGTCATACTTCAAAGCAGCGGCGTGAAAACACAGAAACCGATAGCCGAAGTAAGATAGTAAGGCTTTCAGAAGACTAGAACTACCAGATCATCCTTTCGATTATGAGGGCCGGGAGCGGAGGGCACGTAATCCCTCATCGTAACTCCTCATAAAATAAGGATCAAACTTCGAACTGGTAAGTTCTCGTTTAATCTTACTATTTTACTTCGGAGTCACGTGAGTGACTACGTGAAGATTTCAAAGCTCTGTGATTTCATGCAGTAGATACACTCCATACGACACACTGCTTAAGTTAACACAGTAGTAAATAAATAATATGTTGAACATTGTTTCAATTATTCAACTATTTTAATAATAATAATAATAATAATAATAACGATAACAAAAGAAAGTAATAACCCCTCTATCACAGGGGGAAATTACAAAGAAATGATATAAAACAAAGCAACCATAAATTAAACAGAACCCAACACAGCATGCCCAAACTCTGGCACCGTAACTATGTTTTAAAGAAGGAACTGCAGATGCTGGAGAATCGAGGGTACACAAAAAGCTGGAGAAACTCAGCGGGTGCAGCAGCATCTAAGGAGCGAAGGAGATAGGCGACGTTTCGGGTCGAGACCTTTCTTCAGTCTGAAGAAGGGTCTCGACCCGAAACGTCGCCTATCTCCTTCGCTCCTTAGATGCTGCTGCACCCGCTGAGTTTCTCCAGCTTTTTGTGAACCCTCTGGCACTGTAACAACAGGTTTATCATAAAACTTAGAAAAAGTTGCTTCTTTAGACCATCCTGCGGCCTCGAGGATTTGGTCGAGTGGCACGTCCTGCGCCTTCGCAGCGGATGTTGATGCCGCCCTGGTAGAGTGAGATTTAAACACATGAGTGTCCACTCCAGCGTAATCCAGAACCTGTTTTAACCATCTAGAAATTGTTTGTGCTGACACACGTTTATATGTTTTTTTGTGGGTAATGAGCATTGCTTTCTCTGAGACTCTTAGTTACTTCAATATATTGACCCAGATGCTTAACCACACATAACTCTTGGTCCACAGGGTATGCTTTAAAAATTACCTTGGTTCCAGCCATTCCTGGCCTGCTTTGCTTGATTAGATCATAGACATAAAAAGTAATTTAATCTACAGACAAATGCATACAATCTAAACTTAACATTTGCAATGTTTGTACTCGTTGTGCTGATGCTAACGCCATAAGCATAACCACTTTAAGTGTTAACTTCTGAAAAGTTAGTGACGTAATTGGAGCCCATTGCCGAAGCAGTGTGAGAACTATACTGAGGATTTTTATTAAAAATTCCTTGCATAAATCGGGATACTAATGGATGAGACCCAATAGATTGTCATTCTGAAAAATGTCCTAAGTAAGAGGACAAAGCACTCCAAGCACTATTAATGGCACTATAACTCAGGTGCTGATCAAAATGCAACATAGCAAGGAACTCCAATACATCCGGTATGCTCGCAGTATGATAAGATATATCTGATCGTACACAAAACATTTCCCATTTCTTTATATGAGACATATATTGTTTCTTAGTGCTATCTCTCCAAACTGCAGTTATGACATCCATCGTCCTATCCAACAGTCCAAGCCCTTGTAATGGCCTGGTCAGAACCTGCAGATTAACAAATTAATACGATCATGTAACGGATGACTTTCTCCTGTTACTGGATGTACCAACAAATTACTGCAGTTGGGGATCGTCATGAATGGCTGAGTCATCATTCTGAGCACCAATGGGAACCAGTCTGGAACCACCAAAACGCCTGTGGTGAAGTTTTGCTCTATTTTGGTGAGACATTGCCTAATCAGGCAGAATGGGGGAAAAGCATAAAAGAATGTACGTCCCCAATGTAGCGAGAATGCATCCACCGCTACTGCTCCAGGATCTGGCTCCCATGAAACATATTTAGGCAACTGGTGATTTAATCTGGATGCGAACAGATCAATATCTGGTAACCCATAGCGGCTGACAATCTTTTTAAAAACTTCTGGATTTAACATCCATTCTGTATTGTCATTGAACTTTTGTGACCTGTTGTCTGCCACCACATTGTCTCTCCCCGGTAGGTAGATAGCTGAGAGCCAGATATTTCTGGAGATACACCAGTGCCACATGATGTTGGCCAGATTATCACATGATACTGATTTTACTCCTCCCATGTGATTGATATATGCCACAGCTGTGGTATTGTCCACCTGGAGTTGAACATGTGAATCATTCATTGTAGAACAAAAAGCTTTCAATCCATAAAATGCCCCCAATAACTCCAGATAATTTATACCATGTGTTTGGTGAATTAAATCCTCTTGGACACTCCATCTACCACCACAGCTAGATTTGCTGTCCGTAGCTCCCCATCCGAGAGCGCTCACATCAGTCTGTAAAACCACTGAAGGTTGCTGAACCAAAATATTTTTAGTAGCTTGTGCAACATTGATAATCCACCATTGCAATTCAGCTAAGGCTGTAGTTGGTAACTGCATGGGCCTATCAAAATGACCTGCGCGCTTTTTTAGTGCATGTTCTCTGGCTCGTTGCAGACTTTGATAATGCAGAGGTGCAAACTCTACAGCAGGAAACGCTGCTACCAATTTACCAATAACCCTGGCTACCTCTCGGATGGAGGGATAAGGTTTCTCAGCGAGGCAAGTACAGGCATTTGTAATATCCACAACCTTAGCTGTTGGCAAAGTTACTGACATATCAACTGAATTAATGACAAACCCCAAATAATCAATTGTTTAGGATGGCTGTAACTTAGATTTTGTTGGATGGACCAGAAACCCTAGCCTTTCAAATAGGCTTGCGGTTGCTGAAACTGATTCTTCAGCTGTCTCCTGAGTGACGTTTACAATTAAAATATCATCTAGATAAGCCATTACAATGTGATTTTGAGCCCTCAGCAAGGCCAGAGCTGGTTTCAATAATTTTGTGAACAGCCTGGGAGCTGAAGTTAACCCATTAGGTAATACTTTAAATTGCCACAGCTGACCCATCCAATTGAATTTCAAGTACCTGATATAATGATGATGAATTGGTACTGAATAATATGGCTACTATAGATCTTTTAGATCTAGAGTAGCCATTTAACAGCCTTGTGACAACAACTGCTTTGCAATGTTGAAGGTGTCCATTTTAAAATGCCTATACTGAACACAAGAATTTAAATTTGTGAGGTCCAGAATGACTCTACAACCCCCATCTTTCTTCGGTCTGGGGAATACATTGGACACAAATTGTTGCGGATGATTCACCGTTCTTTCAATTACCCTTTTCTGGAATATATTTTTAATTTCTTCGTCTACCTGATGAGTTTCTGTTGCAGCAAACACCAAGACTCTATTAGGCCTATTCTGTACAGGTGGATCAACTCCTGGCATAAATTCTATTGTAGAGCCTGACACAGTATCTCGTATAAACCAATCAGATGTTATGCAGCACCATTCATCATAAAACAATAGTAATCTACCCCCAACCGGAGGTTGTTCCCCAGAAATTTTATCTGCGATGGAATGAAGTTTCTGTACCTCAGTAAACGACCTAGAAAGTCTCCTTCTCCCAATATAAGGGTTGATGTTGGGCTGCACTGGGTAATAGTATTTTCTACCGATCGCCCTGCCTCTGCTGGTCCCTACCCAGGAATCAAACCCCCTTCGTATCCAACCTGCTTGTTTTCTCGGAGCAGGGATAAAAGGTTTTATAAGGCCGATCGTTTTCGACTCTTCATCGATATCCTTAATTTGTTTTGGCAGATTTTCACCAAATAAATAATCTGGTGCCGGTATATTACTTGCCCTACACAGTCCTGCAAACTTAGGGTGCAATGTTGGCCAAATGGCAATTTTCCTCATACAATTAAGTTCAAAATAGGCATTGCAAAACAACGCAAGCATGTCCTTTTGAGTTTTGGACATTGTTGATGCCTGCTGATATCAGCTTGAGGACATGCTGGAAACGCATTTCCTGCCCTCGCATCGTTGCACTCATGGGTGCCCAAATTGCAGAGTTTACTGTTGGCACCCTGAGCAAGGCACAATTGACAGGTGTTTTATATAATTCAGCTGTTTCAGTCATAACATGGTCTTGGAGCTGGTGAGAAACCAAATCATTAATGTTGGCAGCCAGGTTTTCATCCATGGCCTCACCAGTCCCTTCCGGGGTGGCAAAACTCCTTGCTACATCGGGAACACCCAGAGCGTGGCTCTTGTGCTCTGGTGTATACACATAAGTAGGGACACCAGCTTCAGGGCCAGTCTCCTCCTGCCCTAGTACTCCCGAGTCTTGCTCTATGGAGACCTCATCCAGACCTATGCAAGGCACTGGAGAGTGAGATTCCCATTCTGGATAGGCACCATACTCAGTGTATAGAACTCCTTCGGAGGCTGCCTGGGAAATCTCTGGGTCTTTGGACCCTTGACTGATTAAAGTTTGGAGCATTTTCTCCATTTATTCCATTCTCCCCCACATTGTTTTCCGGTCTGGAGGAGAGTCCTCTTCATCAGACCCGTCAGACAAAACGGGTCTGACAGACTTTCTACTACATTTCTTCCCTATAGATGTGGCCTCAGTGTCCTGCGAAACTGGAGCAGCTGAAAGCTTGTTAATTACGGGAATAACGGCCACCGGTATCGGAACCGGCACCGTACTTATCTTTACTCCCGATCGCTGCGATGGGACCGCATCCCTGCGCGACCCACGCTTGCTCCGGACCGACTTTCTTGCACCGCTCTCCATACCACAAGCTCCTCCTGACTCGCAAGCCAGCCTTACAGAGCTTAAATGCTCGCTGGAAAGTTTTAAAAACACTTACCTGCAAGGTCTCTACTCACCGCTGGTGGAGCTGCGCTCTCCAGCCCGTTCCAAGCGACATGCGTCGACGTAATGTCGCGTGACTCCGAAGTAAAATAGCCCCACTTAGATGCATTTACCCCATATCCCTCTAACACTATCCTGTCCATGTACTAGTCTAACTGTTTCTTAAACGTTGCGATAGTACCTGATGACATGTTCTTAATTAGTAAGGGTATCAAAGGTATGGGGAGAAGGCAGGAGAATGGGGTTGAGAAAGATAGATTACCCATGATTCAATGGTAGAGTAGACTTGATGGGCTCCATGGTTTACTTCTGCTCCTATGACTTATGAACAAAGCAGATTTGAGGGGAATTAATTTTCTTAAGAGAGTGATTGATGTCTGGAACTCACTGCCTGAGGTGTCAGTGGAGTCAGATACAATTACTTCTTTTAAGAGACATTTAGGCAGATACTTACCTAGGTGCGGCATAGAGGCACAGCCAGAATGAGGGCAAGTAAGATTAATGTTTGGGCAAAATGATGGGCACGGATGTGAGGGGCCGAAGAGCCGTCACTGTTCTGACTGACGGACACGATCCCGAGGGTTCAGATGTGGGTTATCCAGCCTTGGCTGCTTGGCTTTATCTTCGTTCCTTCAATTCCACCTCCTGTCTCTTCTGCTGGTACAGATCCCGCAGGTACTGGTCTGGCTCGATCCCACGTTCCCGGAGATCGCCCATGGCTTTCTCCAAGCCCTGCAAAGTTTCGGGCATTCCTCGCTTTCCGTCCGGCGACATACAGGGCAAACTCCGTGGTGTCAAACAGCCGGCAGGTGAGCGCCTCACAAAGGTCACTGCACTGCCCGGCCTTGTTCCAGGGCCAGGAAAAAAGTGAGGCCAGACATCTTCTCCAGAGTCTGCAGGCTCACCTGGCATTGCCAGCCTCATCTGGCAAACCGATCGGTTTGTTGGGAACGACAAAGGCTGCCAGAGGCAATAGCCCAGAGGACGTGTTGTCCTTGTGTGCGAGGACGACTTTGTACTGGTGTGTGGGCACAGCAACATCATTTGTCCCCAATTACTTAAACCTAAATGGAGAGAGAGGTACAATGATAATGACTCAGAATAAAATGACATACCTTTATAAAGGAGATGAGGAGGAGGGTGATGAATAGACAATAGGTGCAGGAGTAGGCTATATGGCCCTTTGAGCCAGCACCGCCATTCAATGTGATCATGGCTGATCATCCTCAATCAGTACCCCGTTCCTGTCTTCTCCCCATATCCCCTGACTCCGCTATTTTTAAGAGCCCTATCTAGCTCTCTCTTGAAAGCATCCAGAGAACCTGCCTCCACCGCCCTCTGAGGCAGAAAAGTCCACAGACTCATCACTCTCTGTGAGAAAAAGTGTTTCCTCATCTCCGTTCTAAATGGCTTACTCCTTATTCTTAAACTGTGCCCCCTGGTTCTGGACTCCCCCAACATCGGGAACATGTTTCCTGCCTCTAGCGTGTCCAAGCCCTTAACAATCTTATATGTTTCAATGAGATTCCCTCTCATCCTTCTAAACTCCAGAGTGTACAAGCCCAGCTGCTTCATTCTCTCAGCATATAACAGTCCCGCCATCCCGGGAATTAACCTTGTAAACCTATGCTGCACTCCCTCAATAGCAAGAATGTCCTTTCTTAAATTAGGGGACCAAAACTGCACACAATACTCCAGGTGTGTTCTCACCAGGGCTCTGTACAACTGCAGAACGACCTATTTGTACCTATATTCGATTCCTCTTGTTATAAAGGCCAACATGTCATTCGTTTTCTTCACTGCCTGCTGTACCTGCATTCTTACTTTCATAGACTGATGTACAAGGAGTCCTTGATGATCCCGTTGTACTTCCCCTTTTCCAAACTTGACGCCATTTAAATAGTAATCTGCCTTCCTGTTTTTGCTACCAAAGTGGATAACCTCACATTTATCCACATTAAACTGCATCTGCCATGCATCTGCCCACTCCCCCAACCTGTCCAATTCACCCTGCATTCTCATAGCATCCTCCTCACAGTTCACACTGCCACCCAGCTTTGTGTCATCTGCAAATTTGCTAATGTTACTTTGAATCCCTTCATTCAAATCATTGATGTATATTGTAAATAGCTGCGGTCCCAGCACCGAGCCTTGCGGTACCCCACTAGTCACTGCCTGCCATTCTGAAAGGGACCCATTAATCCATACTCTTTATTCCTGTCTGCCAACCACTTCTCTATCCATGTCAGCACTCTACCCCCAATACCATGTGCCCTAATTCTCCCCATTAATCTCTTATGTGGGACCTTATCAAATGCTTTCTGAAAGTCCAGGTACACTACATCCACTGGCTCTCCCTTGTCCATTTTCCTAATTACATCTTCAAAAAATCCCAGAAGATTAGTCAAGTATGATTTCCCCTTCGTAAATCCATGCTGACTCAGACCGATCCTGTAACTGCTATCCAAATGTGCGATCCTGTTACTGCTATCCAATGAATCTGTGGAATTCGGCTGTGGAGACTTAATTTAGTATTTTTAGGGCAATGATTCTTTATTAATGGGGATGTCAAGGGTTATAGGGAGGAGAATAGGGTTGGGAGGGAAGGATAGATCAGCCATGAATGGCATGATTAGACTTGGTGGGCCATATGGCCTAATTCTGCTCCTATAACTTACGAACAAGACCATGCAAGCAACCAAAGCCCAGACACTGCAGATATTCAGGTGCGGACCAACAGATTTCTGGACTTTAACCAGAGCTTGACCCTACTGAAGGCTGAACAGCTAAATTCTGCAGCATTTTGTCCTGTCCCCCTCCAACTGGTTTTACATTTCACTCTTCTCTCCTTATCTGACATTGTTTTGACTCCTTTACATCTCAAGACTTTGTCAACCCATCTGCCAATCAAACCCACCTTCACCTGTCTCTACCTATCACTAGCCAGGCTTTGTCACACTCTTACCTCTCTCTTCCAGCTTTCTCCCCCCCCCCCCCCCGACTACAATCAGTCTGAAGAAGGTCCAAACATCACCTATCCATGTTTCTAGAGATGCTGCCTGACCCACTGAGTTACTCTAGCAATGTGTGCCTTTTTGCTCAAGATGTCCCCATCAGCACATTATGTTTTGCTGGTCACTCCCATTTCTCCCCTCTCCCATTTGGCAAGAGGTACAGAAGTGTGAAAACGCACGTCTCCAGATTCAGGGACAGTTTCCCAGCTGTTATAAGGCAACTGAACCAACCTATCAACAACTAGAGAGCGGTCCTGAGCTACTATTTACCTGATTGGGGATGCTCGTACTATCTTTAATCGGCCTTTACTGGACTATATCTTGCACTAAACATTGTTCCCTTTATCATGTATCTGTACATTGTGGACGGCTCGATTGTAATCATGTATAGTCTTTCCGCTGACTGGTTGGCACGCAACAAAAACCTTTCACTGTACCTCGGTACACGTGACAATAAATTAAACTAAACCATCTATGTCCTCCTGAGATGCTGCCTGACCCGCTGAGTTACTCCAGCACTGTATTTTTTGCTCCAGCATCTGCAGTTCCTTGTATCTACTCAATCACTTCGTGTTTTGCTCAGGGTTCAGTATCTGCAATTCCTTATTTCTCTTCCTTCCTCAGCAAGACTGCTAATTTCGGAACGTAATCTGAAAAAGGAAATCAGGGCAGGTGGTTGGACAGCTGAAGGGGGCAGTTCAGGCAGGGATTGAATCATTTCCTTCCTTGTCATCGGCTGAGGTGCATCTCATTACTTTTCACCGAGGGTTCTTTATTTTATTTTACACCATTATTCCTCCTCTATTGCAAGAGCTTATACAGTATCTGGAATGTAAAGGCCAGCTGGGGAAACACAAGCTTGACAGGAAGCCGTGTCCTTGAGGTTTTGCTTTGTGTTTGAGCTTTTACGCTTATTTGATTGGCCGTGGTTCTGATTAGGTTTTAGTGATGGACAAAAGGTGGATATTTTCAATCATTTTAAAACAAAGCACCCCTCTTTTGATTTCTATAAAGCGTGACTAAATCAAAATTTGCAATAATTATTTTAGGTGAATTCAATTTAATTCAATGATATTTTTATTGTCTCAGTAAAATGCTTAGCTTTGCAAAGAACTGGTAAAATTACACAGCAGACCTCACCTACGTAGTACACCAGTGTCACCATATTTCTGGAGCTGACAACGTTACAAAAGTCCATTGAATCTCTTCAACAAAATACGTTTGTTTTAATGTTTAGTTTAGAGATACAGACACTAACACTATCCTACACACACTAGGGACAATTTACAATTTTACCAAGCCGATTAACCTACAGACCTGTATGTCTGCGGAGTGTGGGAGGAAACCGGGGCATCCAGAGAAAACCCACGTGGTCACAGGGAGAACGTACAAACTCCGTACAAACAGCACCCATTGTCAGCATTGAACCCGGGTCTCTGGCACTGTAAGAGAGCAACTCCACCGATGCACCACAGTGCGGCCCTATTATACCAATCCAATTGGAGTCCTAAGCCAAGTGTTAAAATTTACCAAGCGTTATATTATAATCTGTCCTTCAATCACTCTTTCGTTATTCTGAGGGAAGTTTCTATTTACATATCAAGTGGAAATGGTAGCCAGTTACAAAGACAGCTACAAGATACTTTGCTTTCTGATGCTCCTGCGCTTGAAATCTGAGTGGATTTGAACGACAGCTAAACAGGCTGGATAATTAGATCACTTGCACTGTATTGAGGGGCGGCCATGGCTGGTAATATCATCTTTACATCAGTCTAAAAGGCATTTCAATTTACATCAGCCTTTTCTATGTCACAGGAGATGGCAACAGGTGGCGTCCAGATGAGTTGTCTTCTGCCGGTACCAAAACCAACTGCAACATTAATTATCATCAAGCTGTCAGTGTTGACACAGTCTCCCTTCAACACTGTGGACTGAGTACATGGCTCATCTCAAAACACAGACAGCACAGCACGTGAAGGGGAAAGGATACAGTTACAGTGTCGGGATCGCAAATGTAAAACTCTGATGCAACTCATTTGTGTGGATGAGACAAAGGGATTCACATGTTACAGCATCGCTGCAGGTTCACACAGCAGCCTGCAAGACATATACCCGTCCACAGTGGCGCAGTTGGTGGAGCCGCTGCCTCGCAACGCCAGGGAACCCAGATTCGATCCTGACACTGTCTGTGTGGAGCTTGCACTTTTTATTTTCCTGTGCGAGTTTCCTCAGGGTGTTCACAAGTTATAGGGGTAGAATTAGACCATTCAGCCCATCAAGTAATCCGACATTCAATCATGGCTGAACTCTGCCTCCTAATTCCATTTTCCTGCTTTCTCCCCAAAACCCTTGACACCCATTCTAATCAAGAACATGACTATCTCTGCCTTAAAAATATCCACTGACTTCCTCCACAGCCCTCTGTGGCAATGAGTTCCACAGATTAACTACCCTCTGACTAAAGAAGTTCCTCCTCACCTCCGTTCTAAAAGAGAGCCTTTTAATTCCGAGGCTATGACCTCTGACCCTAGACTCTCCCACCAGTGGAAACATCCTTTCCACATCCTTTCATTATTCTGCAAGTTTCAATGTGGTAAGTTTCAAACGGTGCTCTGGTTTCCTACCATGTCTCAAATACGTGTGGGTTTGTAGGTTAATTAGCCTCTGCAAATTGCACCTATTGTATGGGGAGTCAACGAGAAAGTGACTACGGGTGCTGTCTGTACGGAGTTTGTATGCTCTCCCTGTGACTGTGTGGGTTTTCTCCGGGATCTCTGCTTTCCTCCCACACGCCAAAGACATACAGGTTTGGTGGCAAATTGGCTTGGTATGATTGCAAATTGTCCCTACTGTGTCGGATAGTGTTCATGCAGGAATCGCTGGTCAGGATTGAGCTGGGTATCTGGCGCTGTAAGGCAGCAATTCTACCACTGTGCCACCGTGCCGTCCTAGTGTCACCTAGGTCTGTTAGCTTAGGGTAACCAAATGCTATACTCTCCGGCCAGTTTTATTTTGAGAAACAAACAATCTCCAGATTCCAGCATTTGCAATCTCTTGTGTCTCTTTATTTTGAGAAATAAGGCGTATACAATCACACATTCTGCCTGCATCTATTGCTGTGCTGTTGTAAATGGGGAAATATTTGGAGTTCCCCGCGAGGGATTAAAGACAGTCACTCGATACGATGAGTAGAGGAGGACAGGAAATGAAAAATCAGAAGCTCTATGAAACCTGGCTGATGACAAAATCATAAACGTGCCAAAGGTGATTACTGTCTAGTGGGAATCCAGAATCCAAAAGGGCTGTGTGCATTCACCCAATGTATGCCCCTCATGATTTTATACTCCTCTGTAATGTCACCCCTCAGTCTCCTACATTCCAAGGAAGAAAATCCCAGCCTGCCCAACCTCTCCCTATAACTCTGTCTCTCGAGTTCTGGCAACATCCTTATATTTTCCGTACTCTTTCAAGCTTAATGGCATCTTTCTTATAGCAGGGTGGCCAAAACTGAACACAATAGAGATGACCGAGTAATCTGTCGGAGATGACGAAGTAAGCTTACAACCCAATAGTAAACATTTAAATTCTCTAATTTAATGCAAGCTTACTTACACTCCCCCCGTTCCTCATGCCCCCTTCTCCATCCCTAGTAGTTTTACCAGTGCCACAGTTCTCCATCTTGTTTCCCTTAAGATCACATGTTCCCTAGCAACCAATGTGCCTACCAAGAACACCCCCCAGTCTGAAGTCATTTGTGGCCGGCCCTGATTGATCCTGGTCTTTTCTCACCTCCAGGTGTCTGCCCCCACCATTTTCAATCTGAAGAAGGGTTCTCACCTAAAATGTTACCGATCTGTTTTCTCCAGAGATGCTGTCTGATCCGCTGAGTTCGACCAGAACTTTTTGTATACCTTAGGGAAATGTTTGACAGAGGTGCTTCTATGCAGGAAATCTACAGGTCATCAATATAATCTCTTGATGATAATTACTGAAAGAAAACGTAAGAAATGATGAGACCTCTTTAATCCAGGGTAGATTTGCAGTATGGATCTCACCAATGGGAGTAGTTGTGAATACATTTAAATATTTTTGTATAAAGAATATAATCTGAAGCATCCACGTATGGCATGCTTGCCTTCTTTGGATAGGGCCTTGAGTATAAGAGTTAGGAAGCCATGATGCAGCTTTATAGGACTTTGGTTCGGCTGCATTTGGATTATTGCGTGCAGTTCTGATTGTCCCATTACAGGAAGGTTGTGGAAGCTTTGGAGAGGGCACTGAAGAGGTTTACCTGGATGCTGCCTGGATTAGAGGGTATCAGTTGTAAGGAGATGTTGAACAAACTTTATTTTCCTGGAGTGTCGGAGGCTGAGGGGAGACCTGATAGGAGTATATATAACTTTTGGGGAAAAGGGTAGAGAGTCAGAACCTTTTTACCAGGGTGGAAATGTCAAAGACTGGAGGACGATGCTTTAATGGCTATGTGCAAGGTAAAGCATCTTACGCAGAGAGTAGTGGGTGTGTTGAACACTGTGCAGGGGTGGTGATGGAGGCAGATGTGATCATTGCATTTAAGCAGCGTTTAGATAGGCACAAGGATATGCAGGAAATGGAGGGATATGGATCACGTGCCGGCAGTGGAGATTAGTTTAACCTGACCGTTTTCAGCACAGACAATGTGGGCCAAATGGCCTGTTCCTGTGCTGTTCTAAATCAACTCCTAGCAAAGTCCTATTCCCCTTTGCCTTTCCTTCTTGCACACCTACAACTTATTCCCTCTCATCCCTTTCTTATTCTCACTTACACAAATGGACAAATTACAGTTGCAATTAACCAACCACCTTGCTTTGGATCCTATGGATGTGGCAAGAAACTAGAACATCCAGATGAAGGGAAGTACATGCAATTCCTCACAGACAGCTCCCGAGGTCAGAGTCAAACCAAGGCTCCTGGAGTGGCAAGAGAGTAGCACGAACAGTCACTGTGTATTGTGTAGTAAGGGATTGCAGATGCTGCTTTACGCTGAAGATAAACACAAAATGCCGGAGTAACTCAGCGTCTCTGGGGAGATACCTTTTCTTCAGAGATGCTGCCTGACCCGCTGAGTAGCAATGTGTCGTTGGTTGTAAACTGCGTTGGGGAATCCTGAGATTCTGAATAACACCAAAGACGAGAGGGCATAGCTTCAAGGTGGGAGGGGTAAGGGAGATATGCAGAGTAAGTTTTTTTTTAATGCAAAGAGAATGGTGCGATGCCTTGAATATGCTGCCATTGCTGGTGGTGGAGGCAGATAGTGGCATTTAAGACAGAGAGGGGATTAGATGCCATGAATGTGCTGCCGGGGCTGGTGGCTGAGGCAGATACAATAGTGGCATTTAAGAGGCTTTTAGATAGGCACCCGGATCTGCAGGGAATGGAGGGATGTGGGTCACATGCAGACAGAGGACATGTTAAATCAGGCATCATGTTCGGCATGGACCTAGTGGGCCAAAGGGCCTGTTCCTGCGCTGTACTCTTCCTGTTCTATTCAACAACTGTGTGTTAAAGTTGGTAAATGGTCCACTCAGCCGTGAATTATTTTCGTTGCGCACATTAATATTTTTAAACAGTGAAAACAAGCCTTTCCTCCTTTCCAAAGTTAGACTGGTGGGGGGGGGGGGGGTCCACCAGGAATGTGCTGATATTCTGCTGGGGATTCCCCCCGTATGGAAACCTTTGGAAGTTATTAAAAAAAAGCAGTTGAAACTGGCAATCACACAGCCAGACATGAAAATGCCACTCGCCTTCACCAGTATAGCAACAGAGCAAGTGTGCTTCAGCAGTGATTTGTGCGCAATACATTCAAGTGCTATTTCAGAGCTTGCAAGCTATTTTGAAATGAACATTTGTTGCTGAAAAAAAATTCAAACCACGCCGAACAAAAAAAAAAAATGCCGCAAACAAATCCAGTATCTGATGACATGTTCAGCTAAATCTACAGAAGTTAGGGCAGGACAACAGACCCCAAACCTCTCATGCGATTTCACTATAGAATTTGACTTTGACCCAGCAAAGGAGATGAAAGGCCTCCCTTGCTCAGTCCCCAAGATGGTCCCATGGCCGAATTAACCCTTTGCCTCCAAACTGCCTCCAGGCTTCAGTTATACTGCCACCCAGTGGGCTGAGTGGACCACTAATGGCAAACATGGCTGCTGGATGACCAAATAATTTTTTTTTTTTTTAAACTGCTGATGATGGAAATCTGAAATAAAAACCGGAAGATGCAGGAGAGAGGCACAGGTGAGTGGAACTAAAACAGGAAGCACTGCAAACACTCAGCAGATTGAGCGGCATCTATGGGGACTGAAAGAGAGTTAAAAGCTAAGGGCAGCACAATGGCGCAATGGGTGGCACAGTGACGCAACGGTAGAGCTGCTGCCTTACAGACAGAGACCTGGGTACCATCCTGACCACGGCTGCTGTCTGTACGGAGTTTCTATGTTCTCTCTGTGACCGCGTGGATTTTCTCCGGGTGCTCTAGTTTCCTATACACCATAAAACCATAAGGCAAAGGACCAGAATTAGGCAATTCAGCCTATCGACTCTGCTCTGCCATTCGATCCTGGCTGATCTATTTTTCCTTCTCAACCCCATTCCCCTGCCTTCATCCCATAACCTTTGATGCCCTTAAGAATCACTTTACTTACTTGCCTTTACTTCCTACATCACTCCAAAAATGTACAGGTTTGTAGTTTATTGGCTTCTGTTGTAAATTGTCCCTAGGGTGTAGGATAGTGCTAGCTTATGGGTCGGTACAGACTTGGTAGGCCGAAAGGCCTGTTTCTTCGCTGTAATCTCTAAACTAAACTAAACTATGTTGAGGTTTGCTGTGGATTACGGTCCACTTCATCTAGAAGAGTGCCGAGTTGATTTACAGCACCCAGCTTGCAATGTTTAAATAGCCTTTTGATACTAGCAGTGGGAGAGTGAAAAGGGGAGGGAGCGCTTTTTATTTTTGTAAATGGTCCCCTTGGGCCTTGCTGCACATCTGCCTGACAGTGAGTGCAAGAGCAGAAAAAAATATATTCCCACGACAAAGATGTTTGGCCTTAGTTTTGGATGGTTGCTCCAATTATTCTTGCTTGATCCTTAAATTGTCTCAATACAAGCTATTGCTTCAAGTACAAGATTAATGGTGGGGATAAAAGAGAGAAAGGAGTGCATGCCAGTAGCCTGCTGGAGAATAAAAGCCACACAGTGAAATAAAAGGGGAATGGGTAAAAGGTCAAGTCTGCTGTAAGTAGAGTCTAGTTTTTTTAGTATGGTTACTGGCCACGAAACGTGAATAAAACTAATCGGTAACACAATTTTAATTCATCATGAAGGCTGACGATAAATGCTGTCCTGGCCAGAGATATTCAGGTGCTATAAATAGAGTCATAGAGCGTGGAAACAGACACTTCAGTCCAACTTGCCCACACTGACCAACATGTCCCATCCACACTGGTCCCACCTGCCTGCGCTTGGCCCATTTCCCTCTAAACCTGTCCTATCCATGTACCTGTCTAACTGTTCTTTAAATGTTGCAACTGTACCTGCCTCATAGATATGAAGGTAACGGAGGGATGTGGATCACATGCAGGTAGAGGAGTTTAACTTGACAATTACAGGAGTAGGCCATTCAGGAGCTGATCATCCAACTCAGTATCCCGTACCTGCCTTCTCTCCATACCCTCTGATCCCCTTAGCCACAAGGGCCACATCCAACTCACTCTTAAATATAGCCAATGAACTGGCCTCAACTACCCTCTGTGGCAGAGAGTTCCAGAGACTCACCACTCTCTGTGTGAAAAAAGTCTTTCTCATGTTTGACATGGACATTATGGGCCAAAGGGCCTGTTCCTGAGCTGTACTGTTCTGTGTTCTAGGGTGTGCAGTGAACATTGACTGCAATATACCAGTGCAAAACTTGTAGGTTGCTACTCTGCCACTTGGTAAAACCTGCCAGCGTTCACCCAGTTAGGCAATTCAGTTCGAGCCCATCAATGTTGAGCAAATTTGAGCTCAACGGTGTACAAGACCCAGTGTAAGTGACAACAGGAGACATTGGAGCCAGGTGGTAGTGGTGGCGGTGAGGAGACAAATACACAAACCTGCTACATCTAATAATGGTGGACTGGCAAAGGAATCCAATCTACTCGTTACTTCAGGATTTCAGCCTCTGCAGGATTCTGCTTTCAATCATGGAGTGAGTGTATAGACGCAAGGATGCTACAGATGTTGGAATCTTGCACAGAACACAAAGTGCTGGATTAATTCAGCGGGTCAGGATCATCTGTGGAGGATGTGGATAGGTAACGTTTCCGGTCAGGACTGAGGAGGCGCCCCTCTTCAGTCCTGACCTGAACCGTGAGTTTCAGGGAGACCTGACAGAAGTATATAAAAATTATGAGAGGCATAGATAGGGTAGACAGTCAGAATCTTTACCCTAGGATGGAGATATCAAATACTGGAGGCCATAGCTGAAAGATGAGAGGGGCAAAGTTTAAAGGTGAAGTATGGGGCTATTTGTTTTTAAACGCAGAAGGTGGTGAGTGCCAGGAATGCTCTGCCAGTGGTGGTGGTTGAAGCAGATGCGTTAGTGACATTTAAAATACTTTTGGACAGGCACATGGATATGTAGCGAATGGAGGCAAATGGGTTACATGCAGGTCGATGTGATGATCTTGGCATCATGCTCGGCACAGATATTGTGGGCTGATGGGTCTCTTCACATGCTTTGGACTTTAGACATACAGCATGGAAACAGGCCCTTCGGTGTCCGGAGTCTGTGCTGACCAGAGACCCTCTTACACTAGCACTATCCTACACACT
The DNA here is from genome assembly GCA_035221665.1 of Okamejei kenojei. NCBI lineage: Eukaryota > Metazoa > Chordata > Chondrichthyes > Rajiformes > Rajidae > Okamejei > Okamejei kenojei. The sequence continues at coordinate 27,159,860 of CM069132.1, read as the reverse complement.
AGGGACAATTTACTGAAGCCAATTAACCTACAAACCTGCACATCATTGGGGCGTGGGAGGAAAGTGGAGCACCTGAAGAAAACCCATGCGGTCACAGGGAGAACGTACAAACGCCGTACAGACATCACCCGTAGTCAGAATATTAAGCCGAGTCTCTGGTGCTGTAAAGCAGCAACTTTACCACTGTGCCACTGTGCCATCCGTCTTTGTACATGCGGCACATGCGGCAATGTTGTACGTTCACTGTTGCCTGTCCATGCTCTCCAGACATGCTGACGCACACACACACGCACGCACACACACACACGCACGCACACACACGCACGCACACACGCACACACACACACAAAACCTGACCTCAGAGCGATATGGGGGGGCATAGTGGTGCAGAATGACGCAGTACATTGCCAGAGACCCAGATTTAATCCTGACTACGGGTATTGTCTGAACGGAGTTTGTACATTCTCCTTGTGACTACATGGGTTTCCTTCGGGTCCTCCGGTTTCCTTTCCGTGCTGTTTCTCTAAAGTCTAAAGTAAATAGAGGGAATGCAAAAGCAAAAGAGGATAATAATGAGGATTTAATAAAAGGAAAAAAAAAAACAAAAGACAGGTCCACAGGAAATAAAATAACAAAATACTGGAAATATTCAGCAGGTCAAGGCAGTAGGAGTGAGGAGTAAAACAAGGTTAATATTTCAGGTTGGTTAGTTTTCACTGAATTTAAAAAATCAGTCTCTTGCTTTCTTGCCACAGCTGTGGCCTGGTCTGTTGGGTATTTCCAGATGTTATCTTTCATTCAGCTTTTGGTTTCAACCTACTAGAATTTACTAGAACAAAGAAAAGTACAGACTATGAGACATAGGAGTGGAATTAAGCCATTCGCCCCATCGAGTCTACTCCGCCATACAATCACGGCCGATCTATCTTTCCCCATCAACCACATTCTCCTGCCTTCTCCCCGTAACCTTGGACGCTCTTAATAATGAAGAAACTATCAATCTCCGCTTTAAAAATATCCAATAATTTGGCCTCCACCACCATCCGTGGCAATGGATTTCCCAGATTCACCACCCTCTGGCTAAATAAATTCCTCCTCACTGCATAGGAACAGGCCCTTCGGCCCACAATGTCTGTGCTGAACATGAATATCAATGCCGAACACTGAGAATTCATCGATTATTTTGCCAAGTGTATTGGAGACATTTTATTGTGTTAAAGGTGGATTATTAATACAAGCTATTATTACTGTTACCAAATGGCTTCCAAGTAATAACTGGATAGCTTAGACTTTTGCACTTGATGATATTCAAATGCACAATACTAAACCTGAACTCTATGTGACAACAAAAGTATCTATCTAACACAAGCTGCTAATTATCGGACATCCCTTGAAGCATCATGCAACCAGTATCAGCTACACCACGTGCGCAATTAATTAAAACTTTGTTTACAGTCAGTTTTCAGTGTGTGGAGTCCAGATTCCTTGAGTTAAATGCTCAGTTATCACGGTGGGATTTGTTCCCGCAACCCATCATCAGCCTAAAACCCCTGTCTCACTGTGCGAGTTGGCCCACGAGTGACCCCGAGTTTTCACTCGTGGTGATCACGTAGCGGGAACGTCGGAACTCGCACGAGCAACTTATCGACTCGTGGCGCTAACGGCAGGTACTCGGGAAACTTGTTAACTCGTGAAAAAAATCAAACATGTTTGATTTTTTCCACGAGTCAAATTAACTGTTCAAGTGTAAAATGGAAACATTTTAACTCGTTGCAATAACGTAGTGGATCCCGTGCGTTTATCTTAGTGTCTCGTGAGTGTACCGTGGGAACTTTAATAATCTGTTCTTTTGCTCGTAAGACTGAACCAAAGATAGACACAAAATGCTGGAGTTTATAACTCAGCGGACCAGGCAGCATCTCTGGAGAGAAGGAATAGAGTCGAGACCTTCTTCAGACTTTCCTTCGCTCCAGAGATGCAGCCTGTCCCGCAGAGTTACTCCAGCATTTCGTGTCTATCTTCGGCCTTTCTGCCACTTGTCCCCGTGGCTTCACTCTGTCTCAATGAACGGCTTAAAGACCTGCCGAAGGGGCAAGTCTGGGGTGGTGGGTGGGATGTGTCCACGTGTGATGCTCCATCCACCCCCCCGGGGCCGAGAGTGTGGGATTGGGAAGGAACTGCAGATGCTGGTTCACACCGGAGATAGACACACACAATGCTGGAGTAACTCGGCGGGACAGGCAGCATCTCTGGAGCGAAGGAATGGGTGGCATTTGTAAGTCTGAAGAAGGGTCTCGACTCTATTCCTTCTCCAGAGATGCTGCCATGTCCGCTGAGTTGTGTGTGTGTGTCTCTCTCCCTCTCTGTCTATCTGTGTGTATCTGTGTGTGTGTCTGCTGTCGGGTCCCGGTGGCCGCTCAAAGTCACCCGAGCTGCTTGATTCCTCTGAAGTGGTGGCCAGCTGCTGTCTGTGTGTATCTCTATCTGTGTGTGTGTGTGTGTGTGTGTGTGTGTGTGTGTGTCTCTCTCCCTCTCTGTCTATCTGTGTGTGTGTGTGTGTGTACTGTCGGGTCCTGGCGGCCGCTCAGTCACCCGCGCTGCTTAATTCCTCTGAAGTGGTGGCCAGCTGCTGTCTGTGTGTATCTCTCTCTGTGTGTGTGTGTGTGTGTGTGTGTGTGTGTGTGTGTGTGTGTGTGTGTGTCTCTCTCCCTCTCTGTCTATCTCTGTGTGTGTGTGTGTGTGTGTGTGTGTGTACTGTCGGGTACCTGGCGGCCGCTCAGTCACCCGCGCTGCTTAATTCCTCTGAAGTGGTGGCCAGCTGCTGTCTGTGTGTATCTCTATCTGTGTGTGTGTGTGTGTGTGTGTGTGTGTGTGTGTGTGTGTGTGTGTGTGTGTGTGTGTGTGTGTGTGTGTGTGTGTGTGTGTGTGTGTGTGTGTCTCTCTCTCCCTCTCTGTCTATCTCTGTGTGTGTGTGTGTGTGTGTGTGTACTGTCGGTCCATGGCGGCCGCTCAGTCACCCGCGCTGCTTAATTCCTCTGAAGTGGTGGCCAGCTGCTGTCTGTGTGTATCTCTCTCTCTGTGTGTGTGTGTGTGTGTGTGTGTGTGTGTGTGTGTGTGTGTGTGTGTGTCTCTCTCCCTCTCTGTCTATCTCTGTGTGTGTGTGTGTGTGTGTGTACTGTCGGGTCCTGGCGGCCGCTCAGTCACCCGCGCTGCTTAATTCCTCTGAAGTGGTGGCCAGTGCTGTCTGTGTGTATCTCTATCTGTGTGTGTGTGTGTGTGTGTGTGTGTGTGTGTGTGTGTGTGTGTGTGTGTGTGTGTGTGTGTGTGTGTGTGTGTGTGTGTGTGTGTGTGTGTGTGTGTGTGTGTGTGTGTGTGTGTCTCTCTCTCCCTCTCTGTCTATCTCTGTGTGTGTGTGTGTGTGTGTGTGTGTGTGTGTGTGTGTGTGTGTGTGTGTGTGTGTGTCTGCTGTCGGGTCCCAACGGCCGCTCAATGTCAGTCACCCGGGCTGCTTCCTTTTTTAAAATTATTTAAAATAGAGATCCATTGCAAAAAAGTATTTAAAAACATAAAAAAACAAGAAATGCTTGGTAGAATGCGCATTTTCCCATTGTAGGTCATATCAATAGATGCGGCCGCGCTGAAATAACTCAAAACCACAGGATGGAGATGTATTTTAACATTGTTGCTTTATTAAAACATACCTTCATTCACGGTTGGCTGAAGAGTAACGGGAGAGGAACTTGCAACATCGCAGCAATTACATACCCGTGGGAACTCGGCCACACACTTGATCATACACTTGCAGTCTCGTGGGCAGCCACGAGTCTATCACTCGGGGTACCTCGTGGGTCAACTCGCACAGTGAGACAGGGGCATAAGCCTCTGGATACAAGTGTAGAAATTTAGACTTTAGAGATAAGTGCGGAAACTGGCCCTTCACTCCTCTGTCATGCCGACTAGCGATCGCCCCGTACACTAGCACTATACTACACACAAGGAACCATTTTACAACTTACCTCAGCCAATTAACCTACAAACCGGTACGTCTTTCGAGTGTGGGTGGAAACTGGAGTACCTGGGGAAAATCCACACGGTCACGGGCAGAACGTACAAACTCCATACAGGCAACACCCGCAGTCAGGATCGAACCTGGTTCTCTGGCAGTCTAAGGTAGTAACTCTATCACTGTGCCACCGTGCTGCCCTTAGTTTAACCCGAGCTAAGAATGAGACAAGCAAATATTTAAGATTAGAAAGGAAAATTATAAATAATTAAGTTAAGCTAACAGAATGCAAAATGCTGGCACCAAAAAGATGCAGTCACAGATCATGTGAACAGAAGTGTTTTTGGTTTTAAAATAATCGTTTTAGGCTCCGATGAATGTGCACTTATAGTGGATAATTGGAAAGTGGCCAATGAAGCGGACATTTTTGGAAAAAAAAAATACAGCTAATCTGGATAATTCGAGGACAATTAGCCTAACATCTGCAGGAGGGAAAATAATACATCAGTTAATTGAAAATGAAATGACCAAATGCCTGATCAAGAAACAGGCAAACAAAGGCAACAAATATATGATTTGTGGAAACAATTTGAAAGTAGTACAAGATGCAGATATCTGGCAGAGATTTTAACGTATTTCAATTCAATGTCTCTGACAATATCAAGCTGCTTTCATTCTCTTTGTGGTTTCAGTGCAATAGTAGTTCAGTAACACAAGGCTCTGTTAGCCTCTCAGTACTTAGAACAGTACAGCACAGGAACGGGCCATTCGACCTACACTGTGCCAAACACGATGCCAAGTTAACTGATCTTGTCTCTGCCTATCTAAAAGCCTCTTAAAGGGCATTATCATATCTCCATTAAACTCCCACCTTATAGGTATCCCCTCTCGCATTACACACTTTCACGTTGTGAAAAGGTTCTGATTGTCTACCCTGTCTATGCCATCTATCCCATCTCTCGTGATATACGTTGCTTTAATACACAAACACCCAGTTTCACCTCATAGGTAACGTTTTTTCTTCCATCAGCTCCTAATGTTGGGCGAGTCAAGGGGCTAGAAATGACCCAACCGTTTTCGTACAATTGGGTCAGCTTCCAACAGTACATTTCCAACTGCCAAAAATAATACAAATGCCTTGGGAGTTAACTTCCCTTCTTCGCTAAGCCATTGTTGGCTATGCCTTTACCTTCAGGACAGCGATACCACGTGGAAACAGGTCACCAGCAATAATCCCCGTACACTAACCTACACAGTGACAATTTTACAACTAACCAAAGCTAAATTAACCTACAAACCTGTACGTCCTTGGAGTGTGGGAGGAAACCGGAGCACCCGGTGAAAACCCACGCAGTCACAGGGAAACGTACAATCTCCATACAGACAGCACTCATAGTCAGCATCAAACCAGCGACTTTAGCGCTGTAAGCCAGCAACTCTACCACTGTGCCACTGGGCGACATTATGGTATTGACCCTTCTTCAGACTGCTTTGTTTACTGTTGCTTACCTGGTGTTTGAAACTGCTTCCACTGATGGTCTTTTAATCCAGACAAAATTACGAGAGCACAGTTGAAATCCCCCCCCCACCTCGGAAGTCCTCCTGAAAATGTGGTGCCGAGGCTGGGTAAGGCGGCGACTTTAACCTCATCAGGACTTCCATGGTCGATCCGTGGGTCGAATTTGCTCCCTCCGGCCGGTGCTCTGGAACTCCGGCCAGGCCGGAACTGGCAGATCCGTTCCGTAGCCGACTTCCAAGGCCGACAGGAACTGAGGAACTCAGCAGGTCTGACAGCATCTGGGGATGGAATTGACAGCTATAGTCTGGAGAAGAGTTGAGAGCATGGCAAGCAGAACTGCACACAATACTACAAGTGTGGTCTCACCTAAGTCTCATACAGCCATAACATGACATTCTAACTCTTGTTCTTAATGTAGCGATTAATGAAAGCAAATGTGCCCTATGCCTTCTTCACCACCCTGTCTAATTGCTTCACCCCTTTCAGGGAACTCTGTACATGTACCCCTCAACCTCTCTCTCTCTCTCTCTCTCCCCCCTATGTTAAGCCCAAAGATGCAATTGTTCACTATGTCTGCCCTTTCCGGGTTTAACTTCCCAAAATGCATCTCGTTACACTTGCCTGGAGTTAAATTCCACCTGCTATTCCTTGGCCTACTTTTCCAATTATAACCCGAGACAATTTTCTTCACTGTCCACTACACCACCGATGTTGGTATCATCGGAAAACTTACCAATCATTCCACGTACATGATCATCCGAATTGTTGATGCGCAGTCAGGTTAGCTTAGAGATACAGTGTGGGAACAGGCCCTGCGGCCCATCGGGCCCCGCTGACCAATGATCACCCGTTCATACTAGTTCCATCTTACACATTAGACAATTTGCGGAAGCGAATTAACCTTCGCACCTGCACCTCTTCGGGATGTGGGAGGAAACCGGAGCACCTGGAGAAAATCCATGCCGTCACAGGGAGAACGTGCAAACGGCATAGACAGCGCCCGAGGTCAGGATCGAACTCGGGCCTCTGGAGCTGTAAGGCAACAATTCTACCACAGTGCTACTGTGCATGTGTCATACAACAGTGGACTGAGCATCCAACCCTGTGACGTACTACTGATCAAAGGCTTCCAGGTCTGAATAACGATCCTCCTCCACCGTCCTGACTCCTTCCACCAAGCCGATTCTATATCCAATTTTTACTCCCCTTTGATCCCATGTGATCCATGGATCAGGATTTTAACATCAGTCCTAAGAAAGATTTTAAGAAGGCAGTGTACGGAGGAGAGAATCGGTGCAGCCAGGACAAGGGGCTGTTGTATCTTTGTAAGACTGTCCTTATCGTCACCACAAAGACTGCAGGGTCGAGATCGCTGGGACCTCAGTATCGCTTCTCATGGATGTGGGGGCGAAGGTTTCTATTTTGAGCGTAGACCTCTACAATAGGTCTTTTTCGGATTACCCACTTGCTCCCCCGAGGGACACTCTTCGCTCTTATGATGGTTCAACCATACTCGCGATTGGGCTAGTGACAGTTCCTGTTTGCTACAAAGGAGTCAAGCTCGATAGCTTCACATTCTATGGCGCAGATGGGAGTCAATTTGTTTGATTGACTAGGTTTCAAGCTTCAGGATCAACCGGCACGAACATCGTGGTCAGCGACGTGGACTATGGGCGTGAGTATCCTTCCCTTTTCTTGGGTTTTGGAGTAGTTAAAGGGTACTGCCACGCACCTGACACATCAGTCTCACCTGTTTCACAATGCCTACGGCGTCTACCGTTTTCCATTCGCTCTGAAGTCTCAACTGAACTGAAGCAACTAGAAAATGATGGTATCATTGAACGCATCGATTCATCCCCTTGGATATCGAATCTTGTCATCACGCGACGGAAGAACGGTGAACTCAGACTTTGCATCGATCTCAAATCAGTCAACAAGGACAAATATCCTCTGCTAACAATACGAGAGCTAGCTGCGTCGTTCCACAGTTCAACAGTGTTCACAAAACTAGACATGCGCCGACCGAAGCTACCTTCTGGTACCACCAGCAGAATGCAGTCGGCAGTTGTCAGCATTGAAGGAGTATTTCAGTACCGTAGGATGCCGTATGGACTGTGCTCAGTGCCTGGCGCATTTCAATAAATCGTGACGTCAGTTCTGCCAGGCATTGACAGGACACACCTCCTCGACGATATCATTGTCCATGGAAGGGACAAGGAGGAACACGATCGACGACTGAATGCAGTGTTAGCTCGTCTCGTGCAGCACAACCTGACGCTCAACACAGCAAAGTGTACATTTGCAGCATCCAAGATCATTTTTCTCAGGTACAGAGTGACAGTGACTGGAGTTGAGCCTACTCAGGACAATGCCCAAGCCATCAATGCGCTCCTCAACCCACTAATGCAAAAGAGTTAGCTTCATTTCTGGGCACCGCCAACTTCTACCGCAGGTTTGTGCCACAGTAGTACGCCGAGATCTCAGAATCGCAACAGAAGCTGCTACGGAAAGCCGCACAGTGGGAATGGACAAGTGAGCAGGACATCGCGTTCAACACACTGAAAGACAAATAGCATCTCCGCCTGTTCTCGCGCACTTTGACCCAAGTGTTGAAACGTACGTCACAACAGACACTTCCAGTATCACGATCAGAGCAGTGTTATGGCAATGCTTCGATGGAAGTGAACGACTGATCCCATTCGCATCCCGTCCCTTGACTGCAACCGAACGCAAGTACTTCACCAGGGAACGTGAAGCATTAGCATGCATCTACGCGTGTGAACAATGGCACGTATACCTATACGGGAGACCTTTCACTCTCCGTACGGATCACCAAGCGTTAACTACCTTACTGGTCACGTCAGGCTCAGGACATCGTCCGCTCCGGATCTACAGATGGTCCGATCGCCTTCATCAGTACAACTTCAAAATCGAATACCTCGAAGGTTCACGCAATCGCATGGCAGGCATGCTCAGTTGTATCCCAACTGTGGCACCCGCACGCACACGGGATAGCGACGCTTCAAGCGACATCAACGACTACATTCATGGGGTAATTTCGCATGCGACGGCGAATCTAGTAACGCGGGAAGAGCTGAAAGCAGAGTTGACAGCTGACGGCACACTGCAAATCTGTCTGCCAGTATCTCAAGACAATATGGCCCAAGGAGATAGCAGATGACTTGGTTCAGTACCACCGGTTACACCACGAACTGGCAGCGTTTGACGATACATGTGTCACGCGTGGAACTTGAGAGGTTATATCCAAATCACTGCAACATTGTGTGTTACAACTGGCACATGAAGGACACTCGGGCTTTGTTAAGATGAACCAACGGTGTCGCGAGGCAGTGTGGTGGCCAGCAATAGATCATCACGTAGAAGATTTCGTCAAAAATTGTGAAGCATGCACAATTAGCGAGATGTCAACAAAACCACGTCCTGCCCCTCTTCAGCCAATCCCATGGCCGGACTTGCAAGTCGACATCTTCGGAGATGTGTGCAAGCTTGTAGTTCATGATCTCCGCAGCAAGTGGCCTGCGAGCGCAACTACTTGTCCAGTCACGACAAGCTCGATCATCGCAATTCTCGAAAAGCTATTCACCAACAGCGCACAGTTCATATCTGAACAGTTCTCCACCTTCCTCGCGAGCTACGACATTCAACATCAGTGGACGTCGCGATACAACCCGCAATCGAACGGCGGAGTTGAACGATTCAATCGCGTGATCAAAGAAAGCATAAAAGCGAGCATCCCGGAGGGGAAAACATTCGAACAGTCAATCCATATCCTCCTCCGATCCTACAGATCCACAACACACGCTGACTGGGAAAACGCCAGCAGAGCTGATGATAGGGCGAAACCTGCGACCAAAACTGAATGCTCTTTAATCACCATCGCGCCCAAATCCAAACACAAAAGCGAGGATGGAAACGATAGCACACAGACAAGCGAGGGAAAACGTACTGTGATGCCAAACGCAGTACGAGCGCCGCAGTTCAAGGTCGGCGACTGGGTACAAATCAGCCGCCCAAACAGACAGCATAAACTCGCAAGCAACTCTCAAAGTTGATACAGATCAAAGGGAGACTCGGTAAGTACGCGCACCTCCTCCAAGATAACACCAGATGGAACGCGAGCCGTCTTATCGCAGACAGGGACAGGAAGAAAACTAACCGGACACTTTTCCTTTCCCGATTTCCAGTCAAGACAGCGATCGTGGTCAGCATAGAGCAGAGCAGTCTAATCCCGCTCGACACTCTCAGCGACAGGAGAGGAGATCTCAGTATCTGCAAGATTTTCACCTGTGAAGCATATAACATATAACAATTACAGCACGGAAACAGGCCCTCTCGGCCCTTCCAGTCCGTGCCGAAAAGACATGTGCACTGGATTGCAGCCGACCATGGCAGGACACGAACCTGCAATCTTCTGATCCGGAATCAGAAACCATTATATTCACTGAGCAGTTATTATTTGGACTTCCGTTTATTAATAGAGGACATGAAATTTGAAAGGACATTGGACTGATTTCATTTAGACTAATATTTGATTTGATAACAGGACAAATGATCGCCTTCATTTACAAGGAGGGGAAAATATGTTGTAACTTTGTAAGGCTGTCCTTACAGTCACCACTAGAGGGCTCTACCCCTATATATATATATGTTTCTCTCGGAATCAGTCAGGCAGCCATTTTGGCTTGAAATAAACCTACCAACTGGCTCGGTACAACACGAGTCGATTGTGAGTTATTAGCCGTCAAACACAACGGGGGCCTTTAAGGCCAAGATTGGACTGTATTCTCAAGAACCTTAGAACTTTGTTGGCGCCAGAAACGAGGCAAATCTTTGCGTACTGCCTCGGTGAAGTCCACTATCACATTACAATCTTTGCACTTTTATACGTATCTATAATTGTATGATGTTACCGGATTGTGTACAAAACAAAGAATTACACCGTACCTAGGTACATGTGACAATAACGTATTATTGATATGATCTAACCTTCCAGACCAGCCTACTGCGAGGGATCTTATCATGTATCTTGCTAAAGTCCATGTAAACAGTGTCTACTGCCCTCCTCGGTCACCTCTACACAAAACATCAAATTAGTGAGACACGATTTCTCACGCACAAGCCATGCCGACTGTCCCAAATCACTCCTTGCCTTTCCAAATGTAGGAGGTTTCTGTCCCACAGAATTCTTTCCAGTAACTTCACACCGCTGATGGTGGGTTCACAGGCTTGTCCTTGCATCCCATTCTTAAATAAAGGCACAACCGTCCTCCAGTTTTCCAGTATCACATCTGCGGCCAGGCAAGATATGCAAATCTATGCCAGGGCAAGGTACCTTAATACATTTAACAATCAACTTCACTTGAACTTCACCTTTGTCCAAAGCCAAACCTTTGACTACAATGTCCAAGGATACATTTGGTCAGACCCCAGAGATTTATCTACCTTCATGCATTTCAGACCCAACACCACTTCTTTCCATCATATCAGTATATTTCACGACATCACTGTTCACCTTCCTGAACTTACTCATCCTAGGGGAATTTTACCCTTTCCAAATTCCTCATGAATTTGTTATGTCTCAACTATCTCTCCTCAGACTCCTCCAATCTGAAAAAAAACCATGAAAGCTAACTGCACCTGACACACAGAGCAGAGCAGGAAAAGCAACAATGAACCCATGTCTACCTCTCAATAGTGCCCTGCTTCAGTGACACATGCTAGGAGATACACACTTAGGCAGCGCAAATACCAACTGTGACTTGGGATGATAGCATCTCCAGTGCTTAACTGTACAACAATGCCATCTTCTGGCCAACTACTTAAGGAACATTTCATAGCACACACAAGAGTCTAGCGTGTTATTGTCATATATCCAAAAATGAAACAACAAAATTTGTGCCTGCAGGAGCAAAACAGATATGTAAGCATATTACGCAGAGGAAGAACAAGAAGGGAAGAGACAAAGACTTAAGACTTTTGCCTTCCATCACAGTGAGGAGGTGTCTGGTGAACTCACTATGGGGGATGTTAAATATGTGTTTATTGTGTGTTTTGTTTTTTATTATATGTATGACTGCAAGGTAACAACATTTCGTTCAGACCGAAAGGTCTGAATGACAATAAAGTTTCCATGATGATGAAAAACCCATAATAAACAACAAAAATAAGTTCAGTATATTAAAAAAAAGGGGGGCAAATAAAGAGACAAAAAAAACAGACAATCGTGCAAAGTCAAAAACAATATCCCCAAGTCAATATAGATCGGAGCCTATTTGGAGGTTGTAGTGTTTAATAGACTGATGGTTGTAGGGAAGAAGCGGCTCCTGAAACTGGACGTTAGAGTCTTTAGGCTCCTGTGCCCTCTTCCCGATGGAAAGAGTGAAATGAGAGTGTGGCCAGGGTGGTGTTGGTCTCTGATGATGCGGGCTGTCTTTTGAGCAAGTGACTCATGTAGATCCCTTCGATGGTGGGGAGGTCAGTACCCGTGATGGACTGTCATGATGGACTACTGTGATGGAACCGTAATAGAATCGTTTGCATTTTAAAATGTTGTCACAAACATGATATCCCAAAACACATTACAGCCTATTTTATTTAAGCATAATTCCTCATGTAATGCAGCTAATGCGGTAGCAAATTTTATCGCAAGTTCCCACGAGAAGCAAAATGTTTTTTTTATGGTTAAACGGAGCAAGTACATGCTGACGCGATTAAGATGCAGAGGCTCCAAGATGATTGATTGGGCAAATATGGCAAATACAGTTATGAATGTAAATAAATGTGATCAGATTCAGCTGCTCAAATGCCCAAGGATGATGGAGACTATAGAGTGGTAAACATGTGAATATGCAGCGGTTGGGGTGCTTTGGGAAGGTAACTGTGAGACTTGGCTTCACTGGTGGAGACGTCGCAGGGTGGGGAACCATGTGACCACCTGTCGCCACCAAGTCTGGACCCCTGAAGAAGTTTCTGTATTGTTTCAATGTACTGACGCTTGCTATGTATCTGTGATTGGTCTGAAGGGGTTGCCTCCCACTGTATTTTCCTGCCGCCAGTTTCCCACCACTGTATAGGGGTATGAAGGTGATCGGTTCGTTGGGGCGTGTCGTCTTCTCTTTCTGTTCTGTTTGCGCGAGGCTGTTGCAGGCTTGAGTGAGTGGAGCAGAAATCGGCCCAGCAGTGGTGAATAAAGGATTTGGACTACAGTGCTCGACTCAGTGTTTCACTGACCCAGACTAGGGGGGGAAGAAGAACCAGACTCAATAAACACGACCAGGTCCATGACCCGTGACCCGTACTGTTGCCACTCAATGCCTTCTGGAGTACAAGCGGTGAACGTCAAGCACTTACTATGGCTGCCAGTACAGTGGGCCCGACTTCTGCCCCAGCATCCAGACTCCACGCTGTGTGATTCCACACTTGCGGACCGCGGGCCGTCCGGTGCAGCGCAGTCAGTGATGCTGGGTGGGCGGAGGGACCCGACCGGCCCCAACTCTGCTGCAGCTGACGGGGACGTTGCCGGGTTTTCGTCCCCCCGTGTTGGCTGCCCGGAGCCCCGGCCCCGCTGCACCCAGCCCCATGTGTGGGCGCTGCCGACCCACAGCCCGTAACAGTGCGGCCGCAGAGGGGGAGATGGGGCGGAGGGCGGCCGTGGGATGCGCTCCTTCGGTCGCTTACACCTTGGTGCTTGGGTTCCGAGCAAAGATACTAGAGCATTTGGTCCAGAGCGCTCAGTCACCCTCCAGCACGGGGTCGTCGTGGGCCGGGACTTGCCCTCAATCCACCAGCAAGCTGCTCTTTCGCAAGTCAGTGAGCAGCATTGATTTTAGCGGTTTTCACTCACGGTTACCCCTATTTCCACAATTATTTACAGCGCAAAAATTGACCATTTTGGCGGTTTTCAACAGGTAAGAACCATGTGTATGTATGTGTGACTAGTGTATGCCGAAGCTGCCTTGTACTCCAGGATTGAGCTACTCCGTGCGTCATGCCCTTTGACCCGATGACCTTATGTGCAACCATCCTATATAAAGAAACGTGGTTGGTGTAATAACAGACCCCCTGAGTCCGTCACAGGCAGGCCAAACCTAGCCAGCAGGCTGTCCTCCAGGTGCTCTACGGAGAGAAGGAAAGTCAGTCAGGAGCGCAGGGACACAGTGGCAGAGCTGCTGCCCCAGCACCAGAGACCCGGGTTCGATCCTGACCTCCGGTGCTGTCCGTGTGTGAGGTTTCCATGTTCTCCCTGATTTTCTCCGGGTGCTCCAGCTTCCCTCCTACATCCCAAAGACATGCAGGCTCCTGTTAATTGGCTGTTTTTAAATTGCCCCTTAGTGTGTAAGGAGTGGACAAGTAAGTGTGATAACATTGAATTAGTGTGAACGGGTGATCAATGGTCGGTATGGACTCAGTGGGTCGAAGAGCCTGTTTCCGTGCTGTGTCTCTAAATTAACTAAACATCAGTGGAATAAACAATTGCGTTTAAGAAGGAACTGCAGATGCTGGAAAAAAGTCTGAAGAAGGGTTTTGGCCCGAAACGCTGCCTATTTCCTTCGCACCATAGATGCTGCTGCACCCGCTGAGTTTCTCCAGCACTATTGTCTATGGTGGAATAAACAATGCAGCCAGTGACAATGTTCAAACAACAGACCACTACATCTAGAAATCTGCCTCGTCCTGGCAGAGAAACATTGATGAGAGATTATAAGGTGCTGGAGTTCAGCAGGGCCTGGGTATCATTGGACATTCATAATTTAACCTGCAGACACAGTGGAAGTAATTGGGAGGACAAACAGTATGTAACCTGAGGATTTGAAAATACGACTAAATATTGTAATTATGGTGCACAGAGCTCTTATGAGGTCACCTCCCCTTCCCTCGCTACTTCCTCCCACCCACCTTTCCTTCCCCTTTCAATCCCTTTTCACTCCACTTGCCATGTCCCAGGGCTGCCAACTCTCACGCTTTGAGCGTGAGAATCACGCATTTGGAGAAACTCTCACGCCCACTCGCTGATCAGAAATTTCCCACGCTCTGTGGTGAGAAATTCTGTGATCAACGAAAATTTCAAAACTCAGATAAACTGCATGGTCCGCGGGGGTTGGAGAGCCGGGGCTGAGGGGGGGATGGAAGCAGATGTAGCGGCGGGAACAGATGCGGACGGAAAGCCGGGGCTGGCGCGTGGTTGCGGGGCTGGCGAGTCGCTCGCTGCAGCTCCGGCCATGGAGCAGCTTCAGTGCAAGAGTCCCGGGCCGATCGGAGGCATCGGGCCGCTGTCATGAGAGTCTGTGCCGATGGGACAGAGACTCTCAAAGGGAGGTGGAGGGAGAAGGGGGAGAGAGAGAGGGGGTGAGAGGACAGTGAGGGGAGAGACAGAGGGGAATGAATGGGGAGGGAGAAGGGGGAGAGGGTAGGAGAGAATGGGAGAGAAGCGGGAAAGAGAGAGGGGGAAGAGGGAAAGAGAAAAATGAGGAAAGAGAGGGAAATGGGGGGCAAAGAGAAGTAGGAGATAGAGACAGATGAGAAAGAGAGGGGAGAGAGAGCAAGGGGAAGAGTGAGTGGGAGGGGAGAAATGGGGGGGAGAGGGGGAGAGAAGAGAGAGGGAGGGGGGGAGAGAGAGAGATGAGAGCGAGAGAGGAGAGAGAGTGTGTGGAGAGGGAGCGAGAGAGAGAAATAGAGAGGGAAGGAGAACGAGATAGAGAGATGGGGAGAGAGAGGGAGAGAAAGCGAGGGGAAGAGAGAGGAGAGATGGGGCAGAGAAAACGGAGGGGAGAGAGATGAGGGGGGAGAGAGAGTGGGAGAGAGGGGGAAGAGGGAGAGAGGAGGGGGAAGGGAGAAGTGGAGAGAGAGAGAACGAGGGGGGAGAGAGAGAGAGAGAGGGAGAGAATAGAGAGAGGGGAGAGAGAGGGGGAGGGGGAGAGAGGGGGGTGAGGGGAGAGAGAGCGGAAGAGAGGGGGAGAGAGAGAGGGATGAGAGTGAGGTGGAGAGGGAGAGAGAGGAGAGAGAAAGAGAGGTGGAGAGAGGAGAGGGAGAGAGAGAGGGGGACAGAGAGAGAGGGGGAGAAGAGAGGGGAGAGGAGAGGGGGAGAAGAGAGAGAGGGAGAAGAGAGAGGGGGATAGAGAGGCAGGGCTGCCAACTCCCATGCACTGAGCGTCAGAATCACACATTTCGCCAAATTCTCACGCTGATCACAAATTTCTCACACTCTGTTGTGTGAAATTCTGTGATCAATGAAAATTTAAAAACTCATATCAACCGCATGGGCCATGGGAGTTGGAAGCAGAAGCAGCGACGGGGACAGATGCAGACGGGGAGCGGGGCTAACGAGTGTTTGCCGGGCTGGCGAGTCGCTCACTGCAGCTCCGGCCATGGAGCAGCCTCAGTGCAAGGCGTCGGAAGCGTTGCGCCGCTGCCCTGAGAGTCTCTGTGCCAAATTCTCCCCGGTGACCGGCATGGATCAGGCTGCGGCTTGGTGCATCCTGGAGGACAACCAGTGGCTGCTGGAAGTAGGTACCAGGCACTGGGTAGATACGGTGGAAGATAGTGGCCTTCAAATGGGGGTGGTTGGAGAAAGCATCCTGCTTGCTTGTTAGATTTTCACTTACTGTAACTGCAGGAAAAATGTTCCCGATGTTGGGGGAATTCAGAACCAGGGCTCACAGTTTAAGAATAAAGGGGGGGGGGCGCAGTTAGGACTGAGATGAGGACAAACTTTCTTCACACAGAGAGTTGTGAATCTGTGGAATTCTCTGCCACGGAAGTGCAGGCCAATTCACTGGATGTTTTCAAGAGTTACATTCAGCTCACAAAATCAAGGGATATGGGGAAAAAACAGGAAAGAGGTACTGATTCTAGATGAATAGCCATGATCATATTGAACAGCATTGCTGGCTCGAAGGGCCGATGGCCTATTCCTGCACCTATTTTCTACATTTCTATGCAATATAAAGGAGTATATGGCAATAAAACTCGATCTCTTGATTTTGAAGCATTCATGCATGGTGGAGGTATAATGTGGTCATAGAGTGATACAGTGTGAAAACAGGCCCTTCAGCGCAACTTGACCATACCCTCCAACATGTCCCAGCTACCCTAGCTGGTTTTGGTCCATACCTCCAAACCTTTCCTATCCATGTATCAGTCTAACTGTTTCATAAATGTTGGGATAGTCCCTGCCTCAATACCTCCTCTGGCAGCTTGTTCCATACACCCACCACCCTTTGTGTGGATAAAGTTACCCCTTAATACAAAAAACATTGAAATCATACTTCTACAATGCACTAAGACATGATTTTAATACATCAATTTCAAAATGTTCCTACCCTGGGAGGGGACACACCCTTCTTCCACACCCTCTCTGCACTCGGTTGCTCCACTCCCTCACTGGGTACCAACAAGGCCAGTGATCAGTGATCGCTCAGCCTCCCCACTTTCAAAAACGCTCCACGGCCCCTAGTTCAGATGGAGAACACTGCCAGATGTGAGCAGGGAACTGAGGCCAGTTGTCCGTGATGTTTGGATCCCAATGCTCAGCGCTTCATGTTTCGGAGTTGGCTAATTTTATTGATTTGTAATTAGCCTGATAACTTCAGGACAGTTTGTTACGAAAATGAAAGAAATGGTATAAGAATAGTTATACAGCTGAGTGAGTGAAAGAATGAAAGAAATGGTATCAGAATAGTTATACAGCTTTCTCCAACCACCCCCAATTGATGACTTCTTTGACAAAGTGACTAGCATGTTAGATAACAAGGAAGCCAATGAATGTAGCAAATGTTGTTATCCATAATTTGGTCTGTGAAGTGCCCCATAAAGGATTACTGCATTAGCTAAGCACCTGTGGATTTGAACGTAATAGGTTAAGTCCAGGGGGTCAGGTATGGGGCTTTATGTGTGGGCCAGATATATTGTCAGTGCAAAGGGGCTAGGAGCAAGGCCAAGTGTGCATCCAGAGTCAAGGTCGGGAATAGTACTAGGTGTGCAGTCAAAGCTGGGACCAGGGGTGTGTTCAGTACTGGGAACCTAAGCAGGTAAGCAGCTATGATCAGGGTAGAATAGGGGGCCAGGTGTAGGGCTGGACTCTGGGACAGGAATGAGAGAAGGTATGCAACTGGAGTCAGGGCGAGGAGTAGTACCAGGTGTGCAGTGAGACCCAGGTTGGCCAACATGGGCCAAGTGTTTGATTATAATCCGATTTCCATACATGAATACACTAAGATCATTCATGTGCTGCATGTATGGATCAGAGCCTGGGCTCTTCTGTGGAATGTAATTAGGAATGAAATTTACTCTAACCTTATTCATAGCTAATCCAATTTAAAGCATATATATTGCATTCAAGTGTTAGTTAAAAGACTCGCTACAGTATGCACCATATTACACAATTTCAAGCTGAAAAATGCAAAAGTTCTGTACCAATGGGAGGGGGGAGACACCCACCTCCCACCCCCCCACTCCCAGTCGCTACACTCCCTCGGGCTTGGTCTCGCAATTTCTCACTCCCAACTCTCACCCAATGTTGGCAGCCCTGCATGTCTTCCTCTCCCATTCCCTATCCTCCTCTCCCAAACCCTATTCCCATTCCCCAACCTCCTCTCCCATTCCCTCCATATTCCCATCCTCTTCAATTACCCCCCCCCCCCATTCCCATTCCCTACCCTCCCCTCCTCCCCTAATCCCCCCCATTCCCATTCCCTACCCTCCTCCCCCAATCCCCCCTATTCCCTTTCCCTATCCTCCTCTCCCATCCCACCCCCCCCCCTTATTGCCATACCCTATCCTCCTCTCCCAACCCACCCCACCATTCCCTATCCTCTCCCATTCACCCTATTCCCATTCTCTCCCCCTCTGCTCCCATTCTTCCTCCTGCACCTTTCAGTTTCCTTCCCTCCATCACCCCCTCCTTGCCGCCGTCAGCAGCTGAGATGCAGCACCAGTGCGTAGCCTAGGACCGCTCCTTCCGCACACGACACCTGCCCCGAAGTATCGCCCCGACCCGCCGGCAACGTCGCCCCACACCCTGCCCCAGCGCAGCGCTGCCCGCTGGAGGTGGAGCCGGCCCTCTGCCGCTCGGCGGACCATGCTGCTAGAGGTGCTGCCTCACCTGCTGAGATGGCGCAGAATGCTGAAGTCTTTTTTTTTGTCTTCATAAGTCATAGGAGCAGAATTAGGCCATTCAACCCATTGAGCCTACTCCCACCCCCATTCAACCCCGACTGATCTATCCCTCTCAACCCCATTCTCCTGCCTTTCCCCGACACCCATACTAAACATGAATCTGTCAATTTCCAGCTTAAAAATATCCATTGCCAGCCATCTGTGGCAATGAAGCCCACAGATTCACCACCCTCTGACTAAACACATTTCTCCTCATCTCCTTTCCAAAGGTGTGTCCTTTTAATCTGCGGCTTTAGCTGGTCGGCGTGAACTCAGAGGGCTGAAGGGCCTGTTTCCTCATTGAGTCTCCTGTCTATTCTCCTTGTTTCCTTTGGGCCGGCTGACTTACTTCAGGACTATCATAGATAGCCCAAGTGAATTTGAGGGCAGGCTGGAAGTTAGAGGTAAAGCTAATGAAATCAACGAATTGTGAATGGGTGCAGGAGGCAGCCCAGATGCAGTCGTTGACATAGTAGAGTTGGGGCTTGGTCAATCCACAAGCTTCACAATCGAAACTCTCCAACCCTTTTATCTCACACCTTGTATGTGTTCATCCCTGGCCTTTGACCAACCATCTGCCTATCAAAACCCTCCCCTCATGTCATGACCTGCCATGCTTGTTCTGCCCCTCTCTTCTAACTCTCTTGCCCAACCTCCATCT
Source organism: Okamejei kenojei (assembly GCA_035221665.1). Classification (NCBI taxonomy): domain Eukaryota; kingdom Metazoa; phylum Chordata; class Chondrichthyes; order Rajiformes; family Rajidae; genus Okamejei; species Okamejei kenojei. The sequence goes on along the minus strand of CM069132.1, from coordinate 27,140,504 downwards.
CTGCAACCAGTCTGAAGAAGTGTCTCCAGTGGATAGGATAGTGTGCGTTTATGGGGATCACTGGTCGGGGTGGACTCAGTGGGCCAAAGGGCGTTTCCTCATTGCATCTCTAAAGCAAAGTGCTGACCAAGATATCCCCATCTAAAGCTGGTCCCATTTGTCCCATATCCCTTCTGAACCTTTCCCATCCATACTCACTTGATGTACCCCGGTAAACAAGCTGTGAAGGAAAGGCACGCTCCAAAGACGTACAGGTTTGTAGGTTAATGGGCTTCAGTAAACATTGTAAATTGTCCTTCCTGTGTAGGATAGTGTCACTGGTCGGTGTGGACTCGGAAGGCCAAAACGGCCTGTTTCCGCGCTGTATCTACCTATAAACTAAACTAGATGTGCAACTGAATACAATTCTCAGTGAAAAATAACACGCCGCCAAAACACAGGGTTTTATCAATTTTTTTAATTTTCATATACAAAAAGATAAAGTTGAAATAATCCTTTCTAGTTCCTCCTACTATTGCAGTGTTGCTGCCTCACATGAGGGGTAGAGGGGGTAAGGGTGGGGGTACATTCTACATTCATACTGGTTCTGTTCTGGCATTGGGCTCAGACAGTGAGAACAGCAACACTTCAACATAGCATCTATTCAAACATTTGATACTTATTTCTAAAATTACCAGTTAAGAACAAAGATCACTGCAAATGTTATGATGTTACAATGATTGTTAAGTGTTCTGTTTTAAGATGGAGTCCTTTCACACCTGCAATGGAGACATATTTAAGGATGTGTCATTTTAAAACAAAATAACATACTCTTTTCCTTTCCAATTCAGAGGGGTTACATCAAAGAGCCTAACTCTTTGTATATCTTTTTTATTTAAAAAAAACAATGTTTAAGTATAATTTCCGTTAAATCAGTAGTACAAGCTAACACAGTCCTACAATCTCAACTACAATAGTGAATTATATCCTACACATTTACAATTCACATCCGGTATAAGGAACAGTACCTAAGCTTGGGCCCAAAGATTAATAAACCTTCCAAATCTTATCCAGCATCAATTTTTCAGAGCATTTTAATTAATTTCTCATTTAAAACTGCTTTGATCTCACGACTTTAAAAAAATCCTTCATCCTAAGTCATTTTTAATATACATTTTTTTTAAAAACAAATCCAAGTTTACTCTGGCAAATTCATCAACTTAAATCATTGCTGTGGTAAATAAATAGAATAACTGAAAACAGATTTAAATATAGTAAATGAAAACAAGTTTAAAATGCAAAACAAAACAGGTCTCTGTGATGTTTAAAGTATTTTTTTCCTTGAGAATGTTGACAATGGCATTGTGTGGATTCACCTGCTAGAATAAAAGTCAGAAATACCAAAATAGATTTCTGTCACAGCTTTACCAGGAATCCCATGGCCAAGAACATTTATTGGCATCACTTCTGCCCCCATCTGGAACAGGTAATACTATGTTTTTGTTAAACGGTGACATTCAGCACAGAGCTCTCTCCCAATGCCAACACTGGTAGTCCCAGACACACAAGATGAACATTGGTGTTAGTTCGACACTTGCTTTAAATACTGAAAGGTTCACAAGGTAGTAGTGAGTCGAGAGGGGGAAAAAAATGTAGTTCCTGGCAAAGCACAGTACTTAATTCCTTCTGTTGAAACATGGAGCTGCAGAAGGGGCCTGATCCAAAACATCGCCTATCCATGTTCTCCAGAGTTGCTGCCTGACCTGCTGAGTTACTCCTGTGCTTTGAGATTTAATCCCTTCTTTCTGCTGTCTCGTTCAAGCCAACAATGTCCTCCCACTAAACTCCGAGCTGGGGGTGAAATGGAGACTGATTTGGAGATGCGATGGATATCCTTGACATGTTTGCACTTACACATCCAAATATTGTTAACAAGGATGACGCCTGACAATCTTACCCTGACTGCATTTATAACTAAACTGGGCAGATGTATTGTCTTTTATAACCTCGAGTCCCAAGGTGAGAGGTCAGAGGTCACGGAGCCTACAAATGGTCACAGCCAGGCAAAGCAGCCACTTTTAGTTAGTGTGGAAAAAACATTAGGGAAAATGCCAGGGTCAGAAATCACCAATCTTTGGCCATTTGGTTTCATTGTAGAGGAACGTGTCCACAACATGGAGTAGAATAAATGGTTGATTAAATAAAACATCGCAAAGAAGAAATAAAAAGGACTTTCTGCACTAGGGCTCGATAACCTAGCTCTGGAGCATGTTTGTCTCACATGATATCTCAGGAAACTAAATGTTACCTAGTAATGTGAGAGGAGGAACTCAAGGGGTAAGATTGAATAGAAACCAGAGGTGCAACCTGTTTACACTGAGGGTGGAGAGTATATGGGATGAGCTGCCAGAGGATGTAGATGAGGCAGGTACTATAAAAACATTAAAAATATACTTTGACAGGTACATGGATAGGAAAGGTTTAGAGGGATATGGGCCAAACGTGGGCAGATGGAACAAGCGTAGATAGGGCATCTCGATCTTCAGTGTCAGGATTTTGCCTTCAGCATCACTTCTCAATGGGCTTATGTGTATACTACCCTTATAACAAAAATAAAGCACTTTGGTCAACGAGAGTTGTTTTTTAAATGTGCTATATAAATAAATGTGACGACTTGATTTATTGGGAACTCTTGCTCTGGGAAGGTACCTCAGCTTAGAGTTTAGGTGAAAGTGTTGTAATGGCATCAAATAGGCATTTAAAAACAAAACAAGGCAATTAATTTGGTGACTGAGGCATGGGCTTGAGGCACCAACAGACTGACAATGGCTCAGTCTGTTAACCGACAGCCCAGGGCAGCAGTGGTGCAGAGATAGAGTTGCTGCCCTTAAGACACCATAGACCCAGGTTAGATCCTGACTGTGGGTGCCGACTGTATGGAGTGTGTACGTTCACCCGGTGACTGCATGGGTTTTCTCCAGGTCGGGTGCTCCACTTCCCTCCCACGTTCGAAAGGCATACAGGTTTGTAGGTTAATTGGCTTCTGTAAATTGCCCCTAGTGTGTAGGATATTGTAAGTGTACGGGAAGTTCGCTGGGCAGCAACATACTCGGTGGGCCAATAGGCCTGTTTCCACATTGTATCTTTAAAGTCTAAACTAATCCAACTGGAGCACCGGTCCCATGGACAATAAAAGGGCTTCGCATAAATACGTGTTTAAAGTCTAGATACAGCATAGAAAAAGGCTATCCCACCACACACGAGGGGTAATTTAGAGGCAAATTAACCTACAAACCCGTGCGAGGAAACAGAAGCACCCAGGGAAAACACATGCAGTCACAGGGAAAACGGACAAACTTCGTACAGACATCACCCATGGTCAGGATCAAACGCAGGTTTCTGGCAGTGTATGGCAACAACTCTACCGCTGTACCACTGTGCGGCCCCTTTTACAGCACACTGCCGTTTTGTTTAGTGCCGAATTTTGCCTTGAGAAAACCACAATGTTTTGCGCGTGCTACATCTGAGTTAACACTTAAGAGCCATCTGATGGATCGTTGCTGTGCGGTTCCCATCTAACTCTCGCCAGGGTCCTCCTTCCCCACACCAAGCCCTACCAAAGTAACGTCTAATACCAAAGGGCTCCATTGTCAAAGGTTGACGGGACCCAGAATCATGACCTCCAAATTAAACACTTACAACACACAATGCCATTTCAGATCTTAAAAGCTCCCTTTTCACTTGATGCTGGACCCTTCAGTAAAGATTTTTCAATCCCTGGGGAGTGTTTTTTTAAAATATATATACAGGTCCAACACTGATTTTCTGGCAACTGATGGTCCAGCACTTCCTTCAATCCGGACAAAATTCACGAGAGCACACTTAAAAGTGTGCTCCCCCCCCCGCCCCAATTTACCTCATTGGGTCGAATTTGCCCCCTGCCGCCGGGGCTCTGGAATTCCAGCCGGAGCCAGCATATGCGGACAGGTCCGGTACCGTGGACTCCTCTCAGAGGACATGACCTCTGTTGGTCCGGCAAAATGGACAATCCAGAAATGCTCTGGAACCAAGGGTGCTGGAACAATTGGTGGTGGACCTGTGTGTATATATATATGCAAGTGATAATCCAGAGGTTTGCATTTCGGTTACATTTGCAAAATCGAGTTCCAGCGAGCAACACTGTTTTACAGAGATTTGAGGTAATTGGTTCCTGAAATACCTGGATTTGCGTCCTGCCGCCAACCAAATGAGCTAAATGACTGGCCTGCGAGCAAACCTAAAAAGCAACAATGCCAAAACAAAAGGTCACCTGTTTCAGAGTTCAACCCGACGCAAGCCAAAGGATGAGGAAAAGCAGAGGAGGTAATAAGGGAAAGGCACAGTCTCGACGAACCGTCACCTTTCCCGCTGGGTCAGTGTTGGCGGATGGAGAACAAACACAAACAAACCCTCGGGAGAAATGGTTTGGCTCAAGGCTTGCGTTGGCTCAGATACTTTTGCATAACGTATGGTTTTGTGTGGCGAAAGGCAGTCGCAGATGTTAATCTGTTAATGGCTGAATGCATTGATGGGGCAGAGTAAATTAGCCCAGCCTGAGCTGGTGCCACTCGGAGAGATCTACCACGGGTTAGTCAACAACATCAGTGCTTCAACCCTATCGGCTGTACAGAGGATGGAACTGATCAAGATTTCACATGAATGAGCCCTTGACCGAGATCGATGGACATCCAAGCAAACAACGCACACAAGACCACACCAACTGCAAGCGTGTTGACTGCAAGGAGAGCGAGCGACTTGGAGCAGAAGTGCTACCGAATCGTCCAGCAGGTGGTAGGAGTGGGCCAGGAATCAAGAGAAGCCAGGGCTGCTCTGGATCCAAAGGACGTGGGCAAAAGATGTCCGAGACTTAGACTAGGACTGGCGTTCAGAGTAAAGCGGCGAGCTGCATGCGATGGACAGGGAAGAGGCATCTTTTAAAGGAAAAACCTGACAGGATCTCTGCATCAAACGGAGACACAAGGCATCAAGCCATGGTGAAGATGCAGAGAAGGTGCACAGTTTAAACAGAACAGACCATCCAATAGATTTTTTTAAAGATTCACCTGCATCTTTTAATGTACATTCACTTGCTGCCCATTTAACTGTGTGTTAGAGCCATAGAGGGTCTGACAGCACGGAAAGAGGCCCTTCGGCCCAACTCATCTATGCCAACCACAATTGGACAAAGTAATTAGACAACCCAGGCCATTATATATAGACACCAGAACTCCCAACACAATCAGCTTCCATCTTGTCCTTGGCTGGCCCTCACTAAAGCTAGCCGTATCACCTTCCAGTTGGCAAGTCTATTGAGAGGGTAGCACCAGTAATGGCTTCCAAAACAAGGGGACCCGGCTGGGAAAGGACCTGTCAGGGCAGTCTTGCCAGAGACACCACACACCTTACCCACCCATAATGGAGGAGTTCCACTTCCCTTGACAGCCAACTCAAGACCATTTGAGGCAAGGGTTCGCATTTACATCCAGCCCGCACAGTTCATTCTAGGGTTCTAAGTCAAGTAAAGATGCCAGTTACATCCTTGCTACCGTGCTTTTCATACAGCTCTCTGTAGAACGCGAGTTGGAAGCAACTGAACGTTGCAAGGGCAATCTCCTCTGAACTCTGCATCTGTGGAGAGCTGTGAAAAGGGAACACTGGTCTTTCCCTAACAAACCAACACAAGTCTCAAAATTCTCGCCACTGTGTACACTCCCCCCCCCCCCCCCCACCCACCCTGAACTATACCTTCAGCCCCTCAGCCAATCATTTCAAGGCCAGACCAGCACCAAGTCAGTTTTGGAGACGCAAGGAAGAGCAGATGTTGGTTTACCAAAGACAACACAAAGTTGCTGGAACTCTGCAGAGGTCAGGCAGTATCTGTGGAAGGAATGGACAGACCATGCTTCGGATCGAAGCATGCTCCTGACTGAAATGACACTGTCCATTCCATCCACATATGCTGCCTGATCCACTGCATTGCTCCAGCACTTTGTGACTTTTCTTGCAAAGTTAATTTTGATTTTATTTTAAAGGATCGGCTACAAGCAAATCAGCCACCAGGCTTTGATCATCTTTTGAGTGAATGCTTATTGAGGTGAAATCTGCCGTTACGCCAAGCATTAGTAAACCTCTGTTGACACAAAATGGTGGAGTAACTGAGTGGGTCAGGCAGCATCTCTGGAGAATGTGTAGGCAGGAACTGCAGATGCTGGCTTATACTAAAGATAGACACAAAATGCTGGAGTAACTCAGCGGGTCAGGCAGCATCTCTGGGAGAAAAATAGGTGACGTTTTGGGTTGGACCCTTCTTCAGACGTCACCTATTCCTTTTCTCCAGAGATGCTACCTGACCTGCTGAGTTACCCCAGCATTTTGTGTCTATCTTCAGCATCTCTGGAGAGCATGGATACGTGACGTATCAGGTCGGGACCCTTCTTCAGACCAGACGCCGAAACATAGCCTATCCATGTTCTCCAGAGATTATGCCTCACCTGAAGAGCATTGTGTCTTTTTTTTGGTAAACCAACATCTGCAGTTCCTTGTCTACAGAAGTAACCCTGTGCTTCCTTCAAGAAGATAAAAGAGCCCTCATAGAACCCAATGTCAAGATCGCAGTTTTGGAAGCTTCTCCCATCCTGGATCACATCTATTCCTACACATTCCAGCCTTCAAAACAGTAAAACCTTTCTCCTCACGAACAACGTCCAATTCTTCACTCAGCTCCAATGAAGCAGGGAGCAGCCACTCACTTCCAAGCTCCTCAATGTCCCAGTTTTGGGAACAGCGAGTCCAAGGCTACGTAAAGATATTGAACCTTGCCACATGCTGCTCCATAATGTGTCTACTTTCTTTAAAAAATACAGCGAAGGAACAAGATTGTGAACACTCACAGTACCATATGACGATAGGTTGGGCAGGCAGCCAATACTAGCCGGATTAGGAATACCAACGCCTGTTGTTCTCCTTGGGAATGGTCCTGGGACAAGGTGATAATGTCTGCCAATTTGCCACACTCACACACTCTTGCTTTACAGCAGAAAGGAAAGTAATGATTCTCTGAAACCAGCTTTGAAAAACGGAATTGCCAGCAGCAAATGCCATACAAGTTGTTCCAACATCTATCAGGTTAGAATGGATGAACCTTCTGCATAGTCTTGTGGTTTTAGTGGATCATTAGCTACATCAAGCAGCAGGCTGGAACTTAAAACCAATCACAGCACCAACATCTGAGAAAATACAGTGATTTTTTTCCCCTTTAAAAACTATAAACACAGTCGGTGTAGCATTCCGTGAAGACATGACTGAGTGGGATCTCTGGTATTGAGCGTCAGGTTAGCAATAGTGTGGCTCTGGATATGGAACCAGCTTTAACGAGGAAGAGAACACAGGCTACAGGTACATAACTCAACAGAAATACTGGATTACACACAAGGAGCCGGTTGGATTCTCCCCACAGTGGCTGCCAGTTGGTCGCGGTCTGGGTGCAATGGCTTGTTTCTGTACCTCTCCCTTCCAAAAGAGGCCTTGCCCCTTCCTTCTGGTCTTCCGGGATCTCGGAAGCCGATGGAGCATTTGAACCTAGCTGGAGGAAGGAAGGAAAAAGGGGGGGAAAGCTGCCTCTGCCGATGAAAGCATCCAGCACCGCAAGGAGCATTCAGCCCGCGAACAGGCCTGCAAATCAGAGGATGCCAGCGATTGCCGACCTTTTCCGTTTTGCGCTCGGTTCCCTCTGTCTCTCCTCACCCGCTATGTCCATCATCTATCAACACGGGGGGGTCTGGCCTTCCACAGTCACGTTGCAGCAGTCTCAAGGTCAGGCAGATCGGGACCGAGGTAGGGCACCCTACCAGGCAGTCTAAGCCAGCTCAGCCTCTGTTGATGACAACATTGGCTCTTGGGCACATTGATATCAAGCCAAGTAGGAGATGTACAAGGTCACAAAGCCCACATATAGCCACTCAACATCTGGCATACAAACGTCTATTAATAGCCCATTAAAAAAGGTATATCAGCAAACATCAACATTGGCAAAGTTTCTCATTAGCCCCAAAGGAAACAAAATCTATCAGTAAAGGCTTTGAACATTTCCGTTCGAGACTGATGTACCGGTATATGAATGCTGATGCTGTGTGATAGTTTGTCACGACAAACTAAATTTGGTATAACAGCATTCTTTTTTGCGAGATTGTGTTTTTCTCGACACAAGTCGAGCTGTGTGTTTCTGGGTGTTAATGCACATGCAGATTGTATTTAAAATGCTCCTCTTGATGGTCAATTGCTCAAACGCCTTCGGGGAACTGTTTAATTTTCGGTCTTTGAAAAAGTAATTGCCTGCTAAATGTGAACACTTGACGTGGGTTCTTGATCTGGTGCAAGGGGACTGAGGCGAGCCAAGATGGAGGTCACATAAGATGTGGGGGGGGGTCAAAGTGTAAAGGGCAACGGTCAACTTGGAAATAAGCTGACAGGCCTACACAGGTTTTCTTTCCCTCTCTCCTCCTCGTCCAACACAAAGAACCAGATGGAGAGCGATCTTCTTAAACAGTTCCCCTCCCCCTCCCCTCAGTAGTCCAAGATAGTTTTTGCTTCCTTCTAAACGTGACTAGCTTGTATCAGCACTTTGTTTTCTTGTGAACATAAAGCACAAAAGAGATCATGCTCAATAAAACTGCTTCAACCAATCCTTAATACATAAGCACACGTTTTTTTAGTCTTTCCCGTCAGCTAAAAAAAAAAAATTATGGCACATGGGATGGTCTTGTGGGGAAGTCAGAAAAAAAAAGACTTTTTAAACAATAGAAACCCTCCAAAAAGACTTTGCAAACTAGTGTTTCGGAGACAACACAAGTCCTGCAAAGATTAAACTGCAGGAGGTGGACAACGAGAGGAGGGTGGGAGATGGAGAGGGGGTTGGGGGTGGAGAGGGTAGAGGGAGGGAGAGGGGGAGAAGGGAGGAGGAGGGTACATGGGTGAGAGGAATACAAATTCTTGAAGGGACAGGAACTGAATCCTTTACAAGAAGTGAGATATTCACAAGAGCTACAGGATGAGAGGCAAGTACAGAACAAAGTTGAGACCAATAATGCCCAGATACCATACAGGCAACTTTCTACAACCCTACAGTTATTTACAACGGTGCTATACAAAGTAAATGGCAGCACTTCCTAACAATTTTGGAACTTATTGAACTCCCTTGTCATAAAAGCCAACTTACATTAAAATAACTCTACAAAGACAAACACAACTAACAAAATATATAATAAAATCATACAGGTAGAAAAAATCTGAGGTATTTCTGGTTCTTGAGGTGGTTTGTGGTCGTGAGTTTTGTTTCTTGTTTAAAACCTCGGAAGCCACGTTTATGTAGTCGGTGTTTTTTTTTTGTCTTCTTTAACGTTGCATGTCGCAAAAAAATAAAAAGAGCAGCATTCGGGACATTCACGGACTTAAAACTGCTTATGGCGTGTGTAAATATGCGGCCATAAAATATGCACCTCTTTTTTTATCTTAAGACAAAATAAACTTGTTTTTTTTTTTTCCTTCCCCCTCCCCCCGTTGGGTGCCTGTTGGATAATGACGCACCCACCCGCCCCGCCTCAAAAATAAAATAAACGCAACCCTCCCTCCCTCCCTCCACCCTATCCCGCCTCCCCCAACCCATCCCCAGCCATCCCTTCCCCAAATTTGCCGATTTACCTGAGTATTACTTTAGGAGCTAGTGTTGTCCAAATGCTGCCCGAGTCTTGAACGCTCCTCCCTTCCCCCCATTATCACCCCCCCCCCCCCCCCCGATGCTAACCCCCTTTCACTGCCGCTCCTGATCAAACATTGATGGAACTTCTGTTCTCCCTCCATCCCGCTCCCCCACCACTGCATTACTCTACAAAACAAGTGTCCTCGATCCCCAAGAGGAAGACCGGGGGAAAAAAAACCCTGCTCGTAACGGTCAAATGAAAAAAAGTCCCGTATACTCCCCCCCCCCCCCTCCCCCACCCAATGGGTGCAGCAATTTGTTTTGATTTTTACCCCACCCGTGGTGCGCCCTTCCCATGAACTCAGGTCAAACCACAAGTAGTTGGGGAGGAGGGGGAAAAGCAGAAAAAAATAATAAAACACACTCCCCCCACACACATAAAGGGCTGAGATGAAGTCCTGTCTGAGGTTGCTGCACCTGGTGAGGGGAGGGGGGGGGGGGGGGGGGTTTGTTGGGTTATATTTTTTGCTGCATTCCCGGTCGGTACCTGAACGCTCCTCCATTCGGGATGCCCCATAAATACAGTAGAGTTAATGTGCGCGCTGGTTAAAACAAAAAGGTCCGATGAGAACGACCGGGAGTGGGGGAGGGTGGAGGAGTAGCAGCTTTGTGTTGTGGGTTCCATCTGATGCCAGCGGGTATGGCGAGGGTGGGGCTCAGATGCTGGACTCTTTGGAGGGCAGGTCCACGTTGGTGAGGGTAGATACGCGGCAGGTCAGGACGTCCGAGGTAGTGGTGCCGTTGATCAGCCGACGGGTCTGGGCGATGCGTTCCACCACACAGCCGGCGGAGAGACGGGCCTCCGCGTCGTGGTCCCAACACTCCTCGATGGTCTCGCAGAACAGGGCCAGCCCCTGTTGTGTGGGGGGAGGGGGAGGGAGAGAGCGAGAGAGAGAGAGAAATAAGCAGATACCATTAGTCTGGGGTGGGGGATCATCGTGCACCAGCATCCAGTCATAGACACAAAAGAGTAACCCAGCGGGTCAGGTAGCATCTCTGGAGAACATCGATGGGTGACGTTTCGGGTTTAGTTTAGTGATACAGCGCGGAAACAGGTCCTTCGGCCCACCATGTCCATGCCGACCAGCGACCATCGCGTTTACTAGCACAATCCTACACACTAGGGACAATTTACAATTTTACCAAGCCATTTGGCCTCAACCCTATATGTCTTTGGAGTGTGGGGATAAAATACAGAGATCCCAGAGAAAGCCCACACGGTCACAGGGAGAACGTACAAACTCCAGACAGACAGCACCTATAGTCAGGATCGAACCCGGGTCTCTGGTGCAGTGAGACAAGCAAAAGTCAGAACCAATCAGGGACGGCAACAGATGACGTCAGCAAGAGTGGAGCCAGAATGGCCCATTGTTGGTTGGGGAAGGTCATAAGTTCATGTCATAGGAGCAGAATTAGGCCACTCAGCTAATCATGAATACTTTGCCATTTAATCAAGACTGATCCGTCTTTCCCTTAAAAATACCCATTAACAGCCCACACAGCCATCTGCGGCAATGAACCCCACAGATTCACCACCCTCTGGCTAAACACATTCCTCCTTGTCTTCTTTTTAAAGGTACGTCCTTTTATTCTGAGGATGTGCCCTCTGGTCCTAGACTCTCCCACTAGTGGAAACATCCTCTCCAAATCTACTCTATGGTCCGGACCCTTCCTCTTTAACATTAAAGCAAAGGATCGGTTTAGTCGTACAGCATGGAAACAGGGACTTCAGCCCGAGTTGCCCACGCTGACCAAGATGCCCCTTCTACACGAGTGCCACCTGAAAAATTTCCTCAAGGTATCGCTACTTTGAAGAAGTTGTCCTCTTTCAGCTTTCTCCCCCCCCACACTACAATCAGCCTAAAGGGTCTCGACCTATCCATGTTCTCCAAATATGCTGCCTGACTTGCTGAGCTACTCCAGCACTTTGTTTGCCTTGTTCAGCTCAGAGAATCACCTTTTTACTCTAGCCCTTTGGGCATCTTAATCGTGTTGCTGGCCCCGATTTGTCCTGATCTTTTCTTCCCCCCTACAATTCAGTCTGAAGAAGCCCTGAACCTATCAATGTTCTTCTGAGATGCTGCCTGACCCATTGAGTTACTCCAGCGTTGTGTCAATCGAACTCTGTGGGCCTTGTTCTGCTCAAATTATCGTATTTATGTGCCCCCCCCCCACCCCAGGCCCCCACCCCAGCCCCCCAAGTCTATTTTACTCGTTAGATTTAATTGTATTTGGGGCAGCACAGAGCTGCTGCCTTACAGCTCCAGAGAACCGGGTTCGATCCTGATGCGGTCTGTACAGAGTTTGTACATTCTCCTGTGACCACGTGGGTTTCCCTGGATAGGGGATGTGAGGGTTAATTGGCTCTGGCAAAATTTGTAAATTATCCCTAGTGCGCAGGGTACGGGGCGATCGCTGGTCGGCGTGAACTCTGAGCCGAAAGATCCGTTTCCACGCTGTATCTTGAAAATTAAAACTAAAACTAAGTCTGAAACACAGAGGTCTCCCGCTGGGAAAAGGAAGTTGGACGAGTTCTTCCCAGCCAACGTGATGAGCATGGTTGGTGTTACTCACCGGATGCTTGTACCAGCATTCTCTCAGGACGGGCCTCAACTTCTTGTGGACCACCACGTCTTGTAGGTCCTCCAGTGTCGGGTGCTGACCGATCTCCTCCTCAAATGGCAGAGTGTACTCGTCAACGGGCCCTGTACAGGCAGAGAGGAGGTTTAGTACAGCCCGACTCATACATGCCCACCAAGAGTAGAGGGAATGAGTGTGAGAGAGCACGAGGGAGTGAGGGGGAGAGAGAGCGCGAGCGAGAATTTATGTAATTTTACTTATGTAAAAAATATAAAATAAAATAAGTTAAAAAATGAGCTAAATTATATATTTATTTATTTTTTTATAATTTAAAACAATAAAACTAAATTATATATATAGTTTATTATTGTTTTGAATATATTATATTTATTATTTTATTGTTACATATAATATTAAACAATACAAAATTATATATATATATATATATGTATATATATATTATATATATATACGTATATAATATATATATATATATATATATTATAGACGCAAGAACATAAAATAATAAAATTAGATATATTTAGATTATTATTGATTTAATGGGGGGGGAGGGGGGGAGGGGGGAGGGAAAGGAGAGAGATGAGGGGAGAGAGGAGGGGGGAGAGAGGAGGAGGGGGTCGGGTGAGCGAGCAGGATGCGAAGAGTGGAGAGAGCCCGGGGGGAGAGAGAGCTCTAGTACAGGGCACAACTCTAGTACAAAGCTCTCGGCAGCTCTCGGGAGTTGTCGGGAAAGCCGAGCCGAGGCGCTAGCATGCATCTCGGGATCTGCAGAGCAGAGCCCACTTGCTTGTTCTTTCTGCGTCTTTTGAAGAACCTGGAGGGGGGGGGGGGGGTTAGCGTAACTCGCACTGCGTGCGAAAACAGTGCCACGCAGGCTGCGTTTTGAAAACTCTGCACAGCTGGCCGCGAGGAGCAGAGCCATTGTGACGTCATCAGCTCGTTAGATTAAAAACATCTGATTTGTGAACAATTTGAAGAAATAACTCAAGAAATAATGAATCAAATTTTCAGATGAGGTGATTTTCAAGATCATGAGGTAAATCGCTACCGGAATATGTAAAAATGTCACAGTTAGCGCGTCGGCTTTTCGAGCAGATGTGAATCACAGAAAAACACACAAGTAAACACGCAAATACATCAACATCCAAGGTCAGAGTTTTATAAGTATATAGATACTTCCAACAGTTCTCCCCTCAACCTCTGACGCTCAACAAAAAACAATCCAAGTTTGTCTAACTCCACCTTGTAGCTAAAACCCTCTAATCCAGACAGCTTGGAAACCTCTTCTGCACCCTCTCCAAAGCCTCCATATCCGTCCAATAACGGGGCGTTCAGAACTGTACACAGCACTCCAAATATGTCCTATCCAAAGTCTTTACTTTCGACTGTGGAGATACAGCGCAAAAATAGGCCGTTCAGCCCACCGAGACCAGCAATCACCCGTGTACACCAACACACTAGCGACAAATTTACAATTTTTTACTGAAACCAATTATCTACAAATCTGTTGTGTGGGAGGAAACTGGAGTACCTGGAGAAAACCTACACGGTCACAGGTAAAGCATACAAACTCTGTACAGACAGCACCCATAGTCAGACTCGAACCTGCATCTATGGCCCTACGGCAGCAACTCTACCCCTGCACCAGTGTACTGCCCCAATGGTTGGCATGGATAATGTGGGCCAAAGGGCCCGATTCCATGCTGTATAACTCTATGACTTTATTCATTCCAAGATGAAACCGTGATAGAATCCTATGGCGAGACACAGAGTGATGTTTCGGGCAAGGACCCTTCTTCAGACCATCTGTCTAGCCCCTCATCAGATGCTGCCTGACACAGAGTTCTTCCAGCACTTTTTGTCTTTCTTTGATTCAGAAAAGTCCTGACCAGAAATGTTGCCTGAGCCGCTGGGTTCATCTTGCATTGCTAAAGCTTCCAGCGTTTGCAGGTTCTTGCATGTCCAGCAAGATATTGCTCTCCCCATTTAAAACAGCGTGGTGTATTCTGAGCCCATCATAAACAGAGTGACTTGAGGACTTTGTTCGAGGTCCAGTTTGACAGGCTGCACTGTGCACCACCCCCTCAGTACCCAGTGCGAGTGCTGGACAAGGATGTGCTTTGGCACGGTGGTGCAGCTGGCGAGCTGCCAACTGACAGTGCCAGAGACCCGTGTTCGATCCCGAGTACGGGTGCTGTCTGTACGGAGTTTGTATGTTCTACCTGTGATCACGTGGGTTTTCTCCAGGTGCTCCGGTTTCCTCCCAAATCCCAAAGACATGCAGGTTTGTAGGTTAATTGGCTTCTGTAAGTTGTCCCTAGTGTGTAGCGTAGATCTAGTGCGAACAGGTGGTTGCTGGTTGTCGTGGATTATGTGGGCCGAAGGGCCTGTTTCCATCTTATACTCCAAACATTGGGTTATGCCCAGCACTGGGGCATCGAGGCCATGTCAGACTTGGAAGTAGCAACAGAAACAGATACTTGCCATCAGATGCAGTACATCTCATTATTGTCTCCCAGAGCACCAGCCCCATGGCATACATGTCTATCCTGAGGAAGGCATCTCGCTGGAAGTTGATCGCCCCTTCCAGTACTTCAGGGGCCATATACCTTCGTGTTCCGACCTAGGAAGAGAGAAGGTTCCCGATTAACAAATTGTAGAACATTTACACCAGAGAAGGCAATTCTCAGCATATCGCATCTCGGCTGGCTTTGATCAAACGATAGAGCATGGATATAGGCTCTTCGACCCACTGAGTCCATGCCGACCAGCGAACAACCGTTCATAATTCTTTCGTTTTAGAGATACAGCACACAATCAGGCCCTTCGGCCCACCGAGTCTGCGTTGACCAGCGATCACCCCGTACACCAGCACTATCCTCCACACTAGGGACCACACTAGAAGCCAATCAACCTACAAACTTGGACGTCTTTGGAGTGTGGGAGGAAACCCCAAGAAAACTCATGCGGTCGCAGGGTGAACGTGCAAACTCCGTACAGACAGCGCCCATAAGCAACGGCACTCACTACCAGCTGTGCCTCGCCTAGTTTTAGTGGCTTTTTGTATAACAATCCCATCAGCATCAGTGAGCTGTTCTCTACACAGTGCTCTGCAAAATATTTCTCCTTTGAGGGTCTACCCAATAACCTTTCCAATGTCCCAATTCTACAAACCTTACAGTCAATGTTTCAGACCCAACAATTCTCCAAGTAACAGCATTTCCTCCTGTAGTTATACCCTTCACCTTTAACTTTCCCCAAGGCTTTGAATTACGTGCAAAAAGGCACAGCTCACCTCTCTTCATCGTATCTAACCCCCAACATAGCTTTGTACACCAATCACCCACAGCCTAGATAAGCTTAGTTATGGGTTATTACCAGCTTAAAATTTAACTTATGGGATGTATTAATAGATGTGATGAAAAGTGAGTATATGATCATGGGACAGCAGTACAGAAGGTCAAAGACCCTCTTGTTTGAACAACACTAGTTCAACTCGTGTGGATGGGACATGATGGCCGGTGTGGGCAAGTTGGGCCGAATGGCCTGTTTCCACACTGTATCACTCTATGACTCTTAACAAGGTGAGGGTGGGAGTAGAAAAGATTTAACAGGATGGGAAGAGGATCGAAATGTGAAGCCAGCGAAATGGGAACCTGACAAGGGAAGGGAAATCACCCTATGGGGCCACATGAGCGGGTATTTTGTTTAAAGAAAGGTGTGAACACTCCTAACAAAGACACTATTGAATGGAAAGACACTGAGAATGTCTGATGATTTGTACATATTTTTTATTTTGAAAGGGATTTAGAGAACATGGACTGAGTCTGCACAAAGTGCTGTAGTAACTCAATGGGTGAGGCACCATCTCTAGAGAAAATGGATAGGCGACGTTTTCAGAAAGGCCCTCTACGACCTTAAGAGGTAGCACCTGACCTGTTGAGTTGCTCCGGCACTTTGTGTACACTACGATTGCGTTCTGTAGAATTCAGGTTCCTCCAGCTCTTTGTGTACATAAAGTGCCAGCGTCTGCCGTCCCATGTCTCTGCACAAAGTCAGCTACTCAATTTCTCCCATCACAATAAACGCACCATCCCAGGAACGGGTTCTGGGAAAACCAATCTAAAGCAGACCAAAGGGCCAAACAGTGGCGGCACGGTAATGCAGCGGTAGAGTTGCTGCCTTACAGCACCCGAGACCAGGTTCGATCCTGACTACGGGTGCAGTCTGCACGGCGTTTGCACGTTCTCCCCGTCACCTTGTGGCTTTTCTTCGGGTGCTCCGTTTTCCTCCCACACTCCAAAGACGTGTGGGTTTGTTGGTTAATTGGTTTCGGTAATTGTAAAATTATCCTTGGCGTGCAGGATACTGCAGGGTGACCGCTGGTCAGCACGGACCCAGTGGGCTGAAGGGCCGGTTTCCGTGCCATTTCTCTGAAGTCTAAAGTCACTGCCTGTTTTCCAATATCTCTCGCTTGAAAGCATCCTTGGAAACACGATTTATTTGTAGACGGACACAAATGTAGGTCTGCCACGCATGGGTGGGAACCCTGGCAGTGAGGCGTCACTACTCCCCGCTCCTCTGCACAAACGTTGCTGTTGTGGACCCTTGGAGATCGCCATTATACACTGGAGAGGTAGCCATCCATCAGTGTCAGCGCACCCATTCTCCAGCCGCACAGTAGGGGCATCCAGCACGCTGCCCCACCCCCCATCACCCCCCTCACAAACTTTCACTCCCGCTCATCGGAATGGACGATGGGATAAAGTATGGAATATATGTTGACTGTCATATGAGGAAAGATTGAAAAGACTAGGCTTGTATTCACTGGAGTTTAGAAGGATGAGGGGGAATCTTATAGAAACATATAAAATCATAAAAGGACTGGACAAGCTAGATGCAGGAAAAATGTTCCCAATGTTGGGCGAGTCCAGAACCAGGGGCCACAGTCTTAGAATAAAGGGGAGGTCATTTAAGACTGAGGTGAGAAAAAACTTCTTTACCCACAGAGTTGTGAATTTATGGAATTCCCTGCCACAGAGGGCAGTGGAGGCCAAATCACTGGATGTATTTAAGAGAGAGTTGGATAGAGCTCTAGGGGCTAGTGGAGTCAAGGGATATGGGGAGAAGGCAGGCACGGGTTATTGATAGCGGACGATCAGCCATGATCACAATGAATGGCGGTGCTGGCTCGAAGGGCCGAATGGCCTGCTTCTGCACCTATTTTCGATGTTTCTATGTAGAAAACAACATCCCCATGTTCAAAGGAAGATACTAAAGGGTGGGTAGATAGATATGCAACAGCCTGGTCCACTCATCACTTCCCACCCAAACCACATACTCCCAGTTACCTCCCCCAGCAACCACAGGAGATGCAACACCTGTCCCTATACCTCCCCCCCTCGACTCCATCCAAGGACCCTGACAGTCCTTTCAGGTGAGGCAGAGGTTAACTTAAACCTCCTCCAGCCTCATCTACTGTATCCGCTGTTCCAGGTGTGGACTCCTATGCATGGACGAGATCAAGTGCAGGCTGGGCGATCGTTTCACTGAACACCTTTGCTCAATCACACCTTTGCGTGATCTCCCAGTTGCCAAACACTTTAACTCGCCTTCCCATTCCCACACTGACCTTTCATTTCCGAGCCCCCTCCATTGTCAGAGTGAGATCTCACACAGATTGGAAGAACAGCACCTTGTATTTCGCTTGGGCAGCTTACAACCCAATAATCGGTATGAATATTGATTTCTCTCTGACCCTCCCCCACCCTAGTCGCCCTGCAAGTTCCACTGTTGTCATCCATATATCCCTGTGTTATCATCTCTTCCAGTCAACAATGGACCATTGTGGGCTCCACCTTTCATTGGTGCTGCTCCGATTTGTCCTGAATCTTTTCATACCTCTAGCTTCCCTCCCCCCGGTTGAAAGATCTTGACCCAAAACGTCACCTATTCCTTCTCTCCCGAGGTGCTGCCTGAACCGCTGAGTTACTCCAGCATTTTGTGTCCATTTTTGATATACGTCAGCATCTGCAGTTCCCTGCACAGAAGGGTGGTTGGACTGATTCATAAATTGAGCAGCTTTGGAGGCCATGTCTCCCATGGTTCTTGGTTCTGTTCGCGCTCGGATCCTCTCATGAAGAACGAGGCACTGGGCCATCTGGCCTTTCAAGCTTATTCTACCATTCAATGGTGTGGCACCCGAGCACACATCTCACTGACTTCACTGCCCGACGCCCATACCACACGATATGCTTCACATCTAAAAACCTATCAGATTATCATAGGCACAAATTCATAGTAGGACAGTCATACAGCACAGAAACAGGCTCTTTGGCCCAACTCATCCAAGCAGACTAAGATGCCCCATCTAAGCTATCCTATTTGTCCTAGTTTGGGCCACATCTCTTTTAACCTTTCCTATCCACGTAGCTCCTCTGGAAGCTTGTTCCATATACCCACCACCGACTGTAAAAGTTGCCCCTCAGGTTCCAATTAAAGTTTTCCCCTCTCACCTTGAACCTGGTTCTTGATTCCTTTACTTGGGTAAAAGACTCTGCACTCACCAACTATTCCCCTTATGATCTTATACACCTCCATAAGATCACCCCCTCATCCTCCTGCACTCCAAGAAATAAAGTCCTAGCCTACCCAACTTCTCCCTATAGATCAGGCCCTTGAGCCGGATGACATTTTCATAAATCTTCTCTGCGCTCTGCAGAGTGGATTGAACCCAGGTCTCTGGCGCCGTGAAGCAGCAGCTCTACCGCTGCGCTGGTCACCTACTTTCCGACAAAACAAAAAAAACAAACGTACATCTGGCACTAAACCACCCCCCAAAAAGGATGTGTTCACCCCTGACGTTCCACACTCCCCGCGTCCCATCCGCACTCTCCCCCCGTCCCCATCCGCACGCTCCCCCCATCCCCCTCCCCACACACACTACCCCTGTTCTCCCCCCCCCCTCACACTGCCCCCTGTCCGGCGGCCTCACCTGTCCGTGCGTGTCCCCAGGGGGTTTCCCAGCTTCGAACCTGACGGCCAGCCCGAAGTCGGCGATGCACGCGGATAGGTCGGTCTTCAGGAGCACGTTCTTGCTTTTGAAATCCCTGCGGAACACAGATAGAGAGAGCGGGGTTGGTTGGGTTGGGCAGCTGGGTCAGTTCTCTGAAGCACTGACTGCTCTCTCTGCCGGAGCTTGCTTTAATCAGTCACGCACACAAAGCAAAGGATGGTCCGTGCGGGCCTGTTCGATGCAGCCCCAAACTGTTGAGTGCCACTGGTTAGTGGCCATCTCCCACTGGTCCAGGAATGAGCCCGTTGCTGGCCATTTCAGCGCAGGCCCCCACCACCTTGCTGCGTTCACGCGCAGGTCAACCTGGCTGAGGATGGCAGACTTTCTTCCCCTGACGAGATACAGCGTGAAAACAGGCACGTACACCCACCCAGTGCATGCCGATCATCGATCTCTGTTCACACTCGGTCTATGTTATCCCACTTTCTCATCCACTCTATGGGCAATTTACACAGGACAATTAACTAACAAATCCACACAATCTCTGGGATATGGGAAGAGGAGGAACCCAAGTGGTCATGTTATTGTCACTTGTACCGGGGTACAATGAAACGCTTAGTTTTTGCATGCTATCCCCACATATCAGTCAATACCACACATAAATACCATCAAGCCAAACTCAAGTCCAATAGGTAGTTAAGGGGAAGATACAGAGTGCAGAATGCAGTTCTCAGCATTGTAGCGCATCAGTTCCACAGACAAAGACAATGACCACAGTGGGGTAGAGGTGGATCGGACAGTACCCTCGCTTATGGAAGGACCGTTCCATAGCACGGGTACATTTCCTTGTTAAACCTATTGAAGCAAAGGGCGACGGAGGGGGAAGAGAAAACGGAGAGGGAGGGAAGAGAAAACGGAGAGGGAGGGAAGAGAAAACGGAGGGGGAGGAGAAGAGAAAACGGAGGGGGAGGGAAGAGAAAACGGAGAGGGAGGGAAGAGAAAACGGAGAGGGAGGGAAGAGAAAATGGAGGGGGAGGGAAGAGAAAACGGAGGGGGAGGGAAGAGAAAACGGAGGGGGGAGGACATTTGTAAATCTATGATAAGACACAAAATGCTGGAGTAACTCAGCGGGACAAGCTCTGGATAGAAGGAATGGGTGACGTTTCGTGTCAAGGTTGATGTGGGATTGGCAGCAACATTGCATGATGGTTTGAAAAATCAGTAATTTCCTCAGAAACTCTTGCTACTTGACCAGTCGAGCAGTCGCTCGAGCAGAATGTTCATCATATGATATTTGTTCCTTCTCTAAGAATTCCTCCTCCCCTCCTCCAATATAAAGCTTGATTTTTAAAGCAAACCTTGAAACAAAAAAATACTATAACTCTGCTTTGGTCAAAGCTCAAATGAAAGACAGCCTAGGTTTCAGCGCTGTTGAACGGTGTTACCAAACACCTCCTCACAGTTGTTTAAAATAAAGTGCTGGCCTCTACAGATGCATTACACCCTTCCAGGAGGTAGGAGCGTCTCTGGAGAACATGCAGAGGCGACGTTTCGGGTCGGGACCCTTCTGACTCCAGCACTTTGTGCCTACTTTTGTAAACCCACCATCTACAGTATAGTGCCTGGGTTGAAAGACACAACGTGTTGGAGTAACTCAGCGAGCCAGACAGCATCTCTGGGGAAATAGGACGGGATAACGTTTCTTGGAGGGAACCCTTCTTCAGACTGAAAGTAGAGGGGAGAGAACTGGAGGTTCATGATTTTACACACCAAGGAATAAAGCCCTAGCCTGCCCAACCTCTCCCTGTAGCTCACACCCTCAAGTCCTGGCAGCATCCTCGTAAATCTTCTGTGCACGCTTTCTAGCTTAACAACATATTTCCTATAGCAAGGTAGGCAAAACTGAACACAATACTCTAAATGGCCCAGTAACCAGACCCTGGAAGCTGCCTCCCACCTCATGGATTAATAAATCACTTTTATTTATAAGCTGCAATCACCTGAGAAGCAGATATAAAACTATGAGAGGAACAGATAGGGTAGACAGTCATAGAACATTTTCCCAGGGTGGAAATGTCCAGACTATCGCAACGTTTAAGAAACATTTAGACAGGTACAGATAGGACAGGTTCAGAGGGACGTGGGCCAGATGCAGGCAGGTGCAATTAGTGTAGATGGACATGTTAACCAGTGTGGGAAAGTTGGGCCGAAGGGCCTGTTTCCATACTGTATGACTTTATGACTCTAGCAGATATAGTTTCCAGGTGAAAAGGGAAAAGATTTAACAGGAACCAGAGGGGCAATTGTTTCACACAGAGCGTGGCGGGTGTGTGGAACGAGTTGACACCAGGAGGTAGTTGAGGCAGGTACTATAATTGCATTTAAAAGACACTTGGACAGGTACATGGATCGTTTTAGTGGGATATGGGCCAGATGCGGGCAGGTGGGACTAGTGCCGATGGGCATATTGGTCGCTATAGGCAAGATGGGCCGAAAGGCCGATTTCCGTGACTGAGATGTGCGGGTCAAGCTATTTTCTTCACACAAGAGAATGGTGGGTGGATGCAGATATGACAATGGTATTTAAGGGTCTTTAAGGCAGGCACGTGAATATGCAGGGAATGGAGGGATACGGATCTAACAGGCTTAGTCTAATGCAGCAAAGTTCGCCATGGACATTGTGAGCTGAACGGCCTGTTCATGGCTGTATTGTTCTACGTTCTAAATGCAAGGTGTATGATAAAGAGGTTCAAAAATATTAAAATTGCCCGTATTACTAAAGGCGCAGACAGAGAAGGGATATGGATCACATGCAGCAGATGTAATTAGTGTAACTTGGCATCATGTTGGGCACGGACATTCTGGGCCGAAGGGCCTGTTCCAATGCTATACTGTTCTGTGTGTTTTGCATGCGAGCCCTGCCAGTTTTAAGTGGAGTAGGCTGCAGCCATTAAATATTGTATAACGCTCTCAATTTATGAGGGGATACTTGAAACTTTAACCTGCTCGCTGTCCCCTGCTGAGCTAATGGGAAAAACATTTGCAGAGAGGCGACTGATGTGGTGAATGCCCTGCCCCCACACCGTGTAACCAGAAACCACAGAATGCAGCTCACATCCTCACAGCCTTTGATGCAAACGTCAACAGATTTTCCCCCCAGGTTCACACTGCACAACCCTGCACAGACCTACAGGTTTAAAGAAAGGCACAAAGAGCTGGAGCAACTCAGCGAGTCAGGTAGCATCGCTGGAGAGCATGGTCAGGAAACGTTTGGGGTCAGGACCTTTCTTCAGAGACCCTTCTTTAAAGCCCACTTGAAAGCATACTGTTGGGTTGCAGCACAGCTTGGTTTTGGAACAGCTCTGCCTCAAGACCGAGGGGAGGGGAAGATGTAGCCCAGTCCATCACAGACCAGACTCCCCACCACTGACTCCATCTACACATCACGCTGCCAACATTGTCAAAGACTTGTCTCAACCCGGTCATTCCACCTCCTCCCGTCTGGCAGAAGATACAGAAGCTTGAAAGTGTGCATCACCAGACTTGGGAACAGCTTCTGTTATCAGGCTTCCGAACAGTCCTTCATAAGCTTGGGCATGTTCCGATTCACCTCTTCCCCATTGCAGATATTGGACTTAGTCTCTGGAACTGATGCGCTACAATGCTGAGAATTATATTTCCCTTTGTTCTACCCATTGCACTCGAGTTTGACTTGATGGTATTTATGTATGGAATATGTGATCTGATTGGATAGCATGCAAAACAAGGCTTTTCACTGCACCTCAGCATACATTAGACTTCAGAGATACAGCGCAGAAACAGGCCCTTCAGCCCACGACTCTGCGCTGTCCTGAAATCACCCTATACTCGAACACTATCCTACACTTTACAATTTACAATTTTAATTAACCTACAAACCTGCACATCTTTGGAATATGGGTGGAAACCGGAGCCTTCAGAGAAAACCCACGCGATCACAAGGAGAATATACAGACAGCACCCGTAGTCAGGATCGAACCCAGATCTCTGGCGCTGCAAGGCAGCAACTCTACCGCTGCGCCACCGTGCTGACCCCCACACACGTGACGATAGACCCAAACCTACAACGTCCGCCCACAGCGACCCCCACCCTCTCCCCCGGTACCTGTGGGCAATTGCCGGCTTTGGGCCCTCTCCTTTCCACCGAGGGATGTCTTCGTGAAGGAACGATAGTCCACACGCCATGGTCTCGGCGATGTGACCCAACTCATTCCAGCTGAGCACGCTCCCCTTCAGGTAGTCCGACAGCGAACCCTGGCACCGTGGAGGAGGAGGAGAGGCAGAGTCAGCACGCCACACGAGCAGCGTTTAGTTTACAGGCGCAGCACAGAACGGGCCCTTTGGCCCACGTCGACCAGCGAGCAGCCATACACACTAGTTCTATGTTATTCCCACTTTTCCATCCACTTCATACACACTAGGAGCAATCGCCTAATAAGCTGCTTTCCAAGTAGAAAAACCTTGGCTTCACCATTAAATCCATTGCTGGAAGAAGTTGAGCTCAATTTTGTTTAACTGTTGAATTAATTGAAAGATGCAACATGGAAACAGGCCCTTCAGCCCATTGGGTTGAACGTGGGTCCATGGCACTGTGAGACCACTCCACTGCTGCATCACGGACATTGAGCCACAGACTCGCGATGCACAGCTTGAGGTGGGAGGCATCCAGCGCGGAGGCGACCGTGCCCTTATTCACTGCAATGCTCATAAATCATAGGGGCCAGATTAGGCCACCCGGCCCATCGAGTTTGCTCTGCTATTCAATCACGGATGATCTACCGTTCCTTCTCCGCCTTATTAATTAAGAATTTACCAATCAATAAAGATACTCAATGACTTGGCTTCCACAGCTCTCTGTGGCAATGAATTCTACAGATTCACCACCATCTGCTTAAGTGTTAGACTTTACAGATACAACACGGAAACAGGCCCTTTGACAAACCGAATCCGCGCCAACCAGCGATCACCCCGTACACTAGCACTATCCTACCGTCCACTATCCCAGGGACAATTTACAGAAGCCAATTAGCCTACACATCTTTGGAGTGCGAAGGGAAACCTGAACATCCGGAAGAAACCCACGCGATCACAGGGAGAACCTGCAAACTCCGTGCAGAGAGCACTCGTAGTCCGGATCGAACCCAAGTCTCTGGTGGTGTGAGGCAGCAACTCCAGCGCTGCGCCACCGTGCCGCCCTAAACAGCGCAGACGACATTATAAAAACACAAGAGGAGCAGCGTCGGTCTGCGAGAGCCATGCTGGTCAGGATTACACAGATGGGACGGTGTTATACACTGGTATTTGTGCAGCACCATCATACACTGGTATTTGTGCTGAGCCCTACCCGTTCGTGGAAGGTAGAGATGAGCCACAGCTCAGACTCGAGGTTGGCGCCGCGCTTCTCGGATCCGATGTAGCGCAAAACATTCTCGTGCTTCATGCCCGGCGTGGTGTAGATGTCCCGCTCGTTCTGCCACGAAAGCTTGTCCTTCAATTACAAATAAAAGCGTTAAGTGATCTCTAAACAACCCTTAATAACATAAACTGCTGGAAACAGCAGGTCGGGCAGCATGAGTGCAGAAGAAACAGATTTTGTACGTGCTATCTGACTTGCTGCACCTGTTTTGATTGATTGAAAGATATAGCATGGAAAAAGGCCCTTCAGCCCACGCTGACCAGCAATCACCAATACACTTTTGCATCCACTCCCAACACACTAAGGGCAACTTTGCAGAGTCCTACTAACCTACAAACATCACACATCTATGGGGTGCGGGAGGAGACCGCAGCAGCGGGATAAACCCCACACGATCACTGGGAGACAGTGCAAATTCCACTCAGACAGTATCTGAGGTCAGGGCGAACCCGGGTCTCTAGCGCTGTGAGGCAGCGGCTCAGCCAGCTGCGCCACCGTGCTGGCAACAAGAGTGTTTTCTTGTCACATCTACTGAAAAGGAACATTAATATTCTTACTTCCAGGAGCAGCGCGACAGGTTTGCCAAAACAGTGCTCAGTGGATAATATGTTCATAAATTATGGGAGCAGAATTAGGCCATTCGGCCCATCAGGTCTACTCCACCATTCAATCATGGCTGATCTATATTTCCCTCTCAACCCCTTTCTTCTGCCTTCTCCCCATAACCCCCTCCCTTACAAATATCTATCGACCTTGCCTCCAGAGCTGCCTGTGGCAATGATTCGACAGATTCACCACCCTCTGACTAAAGAAATTCTTCCTCGTATAATAAGCAAAGATTTTTTTAATTTTATTTATCAAATAAATAAATAAATCAATAGATAGATGGATAAGAGGATTTACATGATAACAAAAACCAAAACCCTAGTCTCTTGGACAATCAAGGCAGCTTGTAGTTTGAAGAGTGTGCAACAGTATAAAATCCAACAAATAACCTACATGTCTGCAGGGACACAAATGGTCTTCACAACCAACTGGTGAGAAAATTCAAGGCAGAACAAACGGCAGGTGCTGATTTACAAAAAGAAAAGTCAAAATGCTGGAGCAACTCAGCGGGCCAGGCAGCATCTCTGGAGCGAAGGAATGGATGACGTTTCGGGTGGAGACTCTTCTAGTTAGAGAAGATTATAGGTGACGTCTCAGGTCTGAAGTGTCCCGACCCGAAATGTGATCTATCCATGTTCTCCAGAGATGCTGTCTGGCCCACTGAGTTACTCCAGCATTTTGTCTCCCCCTTTAGAGACTTATAGCCTTATCTGCTTCCCTGCCATTTCATCCCACAAGCAAATATGTGCTCAATCTGAATGGAAGTTGGTTGGACCTCATTTGGAGTACCGTGTACAGTTCTGGTCACCATATTAATTGAATTGACAGAATAATACAGCATGGAAACGGGCCCTTCAGTGGACCGAGTCCTCGCCGACCATTGGTCATCCTGTTCCCATTCATTCTGTTATCCCACTTTTGCATCCACCCCCTACACACACTAGGAGCAATTTTACAGAGTACAGAATATAGTTCTCAGCATTGCAGCGCACCAGTTCCAGAGACAAAGTCCAATGTCCACAATGGGGGAGAGATGGGGTTAAAGGAAGCATTTCCATAATATTGAGACACAAGGAACTGCACATGTTGGCTCACAAAAAATGATACAAAGTGCTGTGGTATCTCAGTAGGGTCAGGCAGCATCTCTGGCAGAGTCTTTGGCTCAATAACATTTAGCCAGAGGGTGGTGAGGGCGATTAGCCAGCGAACTAGTGTGAATGGGCGATCAGTGGTTGGCATGGACTCAGTGGGCTGAAGGTTCTGTTCCCAAGCTGTATATTTCTCTCTCTAAAGGTGGGATAACATACAACTAGTGTGAATGTATGATCAATGGTTGGTGCTGACTTGGTGAGCCAAAGGGCATGTTTACATTATGTATCGCTCTCTAAAAGCAGGAAATGATCAAACTTGTGTGATCGATGGTCAGCATAGTTTTGTGGGCCGAAGTCCATGTTGTATCTCTAAACTAAACATAGAACTAGTTTGAATGGATGATCTTTGGTCAGCATGGGCCGAAGGGTCAGACTCCATGTTGTATCTCTCCAAGTCACTGCCACCCGGTCACCGGAAAGGCATCCCACAAACGGTCAAGAATGCGTTGATCTCATCACCGCTGCTCTTACCTGGATGGGAAAGACTTTTACAGCCACGTAATCGTTCATCAGCTGTGCCTTCCAAACACAGCCAAAGCGGCCCCTGGCTTTGATCTCCAGCAACTGCAGGGGCTTCAGACCCACCAGGGGCGATGGCGACGGCAGGCTTGGGTCCTGGACGGAAAAGCAGACAAGTACACATCCGTTACACACTCCAAACCGCAGCGCACAACATGTTAGATCAGGCCATATTATTAGATTTTAGTTGAGAGATATAGAGCAGAAACAGGCCCTTCAGCCCACGGAGCTGTAAGGCAGCAAGTGTACCACTGCTCCAGTGCCGCCCAACTCCTCAACCTAGGACTCAGCACGCCCCTTTAGTTTAGCTTAGATATAGTGTGGAAACAGCCCTTCGGCCCACCGACCAGCAATCGTCCCCATACACTAGCACCTTCCTACACACTTGGGACAATTTACAATTTTACCAAAGCCAATTAACCTGCAAACATGCACGTCTTTCGAGTGTGGGAGGAAACCGGGGAAAACCCATGCAGTCCATGCAGGGAGAACGTACAATCTCGGTACAGACAGCACCCATAGTCAGGATTGTACTCTGGCATCTGGCGCTGTAAGGCAGCAGCTCTACCGCAGCACCACCATGCTTTGTCTCTTCCCTCAGTTTCCTCTATTGATGGAAGAGAAGGAAGGAAACCTTGGGGCGCAGTGACACAGCGGTAGAGTTGCCGCTCCACAGCGCTGGAGACCCAGGTTCAAACCTGACCTCCGGTGCTGTGCGTGTGACGTTTGCATGTTCTCCCTGTGACCGTGTGGGTTTCCTCCCGGGGTTCTGGTTTCCTCCCACAGCCCAAAGGCGTGCGGGAATGTCGATGAATTACACCTCTGTAAATTGCCCCTGGTGCGTAGGGAGTGGACGGGAATGTGGAATAATATGGAACTTGCGTGTATGGGTAATCGATGGCATGGACCTGAAGGGCCTGTTTCCATCCCTCTTTCGCTAAATAATCGTCAAACTCAAATGCAATAGGTAGAGCAAAGGGGAAGATAGAGAGTGCAGAATATAGTTCTCAGCATTGTAGCGCACCAGTTCCACAGCCAAGTCCAATGTCCAGGATAATTGGCTTTGGTAAATTGGAGTGGATGAGAAAGTGGGATAACCTAGAACTAGTGTGATGGTCAGCATGGATTTTGGATTAATGCAAATGGTAGCTTGATGGTCGGCCTGGACTATATGGGCCAAACAGCCTTACTCTGTGCTACACGTGTCTGTGGCTCCATAACATTTGTACAGATGTGGCACGGTGGCGCAGCGATAGAGTTGCTGCCTTACAGCGCCAGAGATCCAGGTTCGATCCTGACTACGGGTGCTGCCTGCACGGAGTCTGTATGTTTTCTCTGTGACCGCGTGGGTTTCCTCCGGGTGCTCCAGTTTCCTCCCACACTCCAAAGACGAGCATATTTTAAGATTAAATGGCTTCTGTAAATTGTCCCTAGTGTGCAGTACTAGTATACGGGATGATCGCTGCTCGGCGCGGACTCTGTTTCCACTTAAGCCTGAAGTCTAACCTTTAACCAGATGCGAAATGCATGGCATTGCTACAGACTGCGGTGGAGGCCAAGTCATTAAGAATGTTTAACGTGGAGATTGACAGGTCCTCGATTAGTATAAGGGAGTCAAAGGTTATGGGGAGACGGCAGGAGAATAGGGTTGAGGGGGAAAGATAGATCAGCAGGCAGCACAAACCTCGTTCAGGTCCACGTGACCATAGGGCGGCTTGTGGTGCCGGTACATCCAGAACGCCAGCAGGATGATGACGGAGAGCCCGGTGATGGGGAGCAGCGCGTACACCAGGATATTCAGCAGCGAGGGCGTGGGTGGTGGAGGCTCAAACATAACTGCGGGCAGAACAGGAAGGGGGCGTCAGCTCCAGGGTACAGTCCCGTCCCTTATTCCATTCCCCCCCACCTTGGGGTACATTTCATTCTCCAATCACTCCCGTGACCTCTATCCACCTCATAGAGAGGTCACTACTTCAATACAATTCCATCCACTATTCCATTCCCCCTTCACCTTGGGATACACTTCGAGGTCAACACTTGGTTACAGTTCCTTCCAGCACCTCCTTCCCCCCCCCTCATCCCAGAGGTATACCTCTTGAGGAGGTCACTAGGATGTCATTCCATCCACATTCCCCATCTCCCCGCACATCTCATGGAGGGGTTACTACTTGGATATAATCCCGTGCTCCATTCCCCCCCTCCCCGCTCCCCAGGGTACACTTCATGGAGAGATTACTACTTGGATATATTCCCATTGCCCATTCCTTTCCCCTTCATCTCAGGAGTACACCTCACTGGGATGCAATTCCGTCTCCATTGCCTTACTTCCTCACCTTGGGATACACATCATGGGGAGATTAGCACATGCTTATGGTTCCATCTCCCATTCACCTCGGGACAAACCTCACTGGGAGGTCAGCACTCTGCCAGGGTGCCATCCCCAAATCCCTTCCCCCCTCACGGCACGCACACACGACACCTTGCGCCCAGACAAAACACAACAGCCCCACTGGCAACAACGCAGCTGCAACACGCCAGCCACACCAACCTTCTGGCACCGTCTCCGGGAAGTGGAAAAACTTGTCGTTGCAGTAGTTGCCTTCACAGCAGCAGAAGAAGACATGTGGGTTCTCCTCAGTGGCGACGCACTCCACTCTGCCAGAGAGAGAGAGAGAGAGAGATAGCAAACAGGCCATCGATCACACACTCTGCTCCAGCCCCACGCTCATAGGTGGGGCCCACCATCAGCCAGTGAGGCAGACCACAGCCCTCAAGGTTCATTACACAATTCATTCCCATTACACACGTTGCTGTTCTTTGGCCAGGGAATTCTGATAAATGGTTTAATTACTTATTGAAGCTGAAGATGAAGACAGCACGAGTTAACTGTTGGAGGCTTGAGCATATAACGGTACAGGAATGTTTGTGCTGTACTGTTCTACGTTCAATAAGAGAATGCCGCCTCCTGGCTCCCCCACCGCTGGGCCTCTGCTCCCACGGGACACACATCTCCTACCTGTCGTAGCAGTTGTAATCATCCAGCCAGCAGCCCTTCTTGACCAGTTCAATTGAGCCGGAATTGTTCCTCCAGGAAGCGTAGCAGTGGAGCCTCTTGTCCTTCTCACCATCGCAGTGCTCCACCCCGCTCTTGTTGGTCTTTTCCAGCTCGTGGTTTGCATTGTAGTACTCGCACGTCCTGGTCTCCGCTTCTCCCCGGCCCGGACCTGTGAGGAGGCAGGGAGGTCGGCAGGTAAGGGTGGGGGTCCGCACTGGCCAACAGCTGGACGCACCTGAGCAACATCTGGAAACGGCACACTCACCATCCCACCCGCCCAAACCCTGGCACAGATGCCCATCGAAAACATGCATCAAAGAGAGGCCCAAAGTGCCGGAGTAACTTTCATGTCCAGAGATCCAGCATGTCAGGCTGCATCTCTGGAGAACAGTGATAGGTAACATTTCAGGTCAGGGCCCAGCTCAAAAAGTTACCCATACTTTTTCTCCAGAGATGCTGCCTAATTCGCTGAGTTACTCTGGCACTTTGGGTCTATCTTTGGCATAACCAACATCTGCAGTTCTTTGTTTCTACATAAAACACATCAGTCTGAAGGAGGGTCCTGACCCAAATCATCGCCTTTCCATGTTCTCCAGAGATACTGCCTGACCAGGCGAGTTACTCCAGAACTGTGTCCTTTTGTTTCTACACTCGTTCATCAAGGATCATTCACATCCCTCTTCAGACAGATGATGTTTAAAAACAAAAAAAAAAAAAAAAACTGTCCAAGACCACAAGAAATTGCAGAGATTTGTGATGTCCATCGCACAAACCAGACTCGCCACCATCGACTCCATCCACACTTCACACTGCCTCGGGAAAGCAGCCAACATAATCAAAGACTTGTCCCAACCCGGTCATTCTTTCTTCGGGCTGACTGGATACCACTGTCCCTTGGTACACGAGACAATAATAATAAACTGAACTAAACTATTGAACATAACAAACATCGATTAAACTTCACACTACCATCTGTCTAGAATGTACCAGACATTGTGGGCCTTTGTTTTTTCACAAATATTGGGGAGGGCTTTATTTTATGGAACTTTTTGTTCGTATATTTACTATGCTACGAATCCATGCACCTCGCGTTTCATTTAACACACTTGTTCATTTGAAAGTAAAGTGATTTACGCACTCGTATTTTTGGAATAAGGCGCTCAAATTTACACCTGGCAGTGTTGTCGCGAGAACGTTTAATTTACGCATTTTTGAATTACGCGCTGCTTTTTAAGAACGTAGTTCCGGGTGAAAGGCGAGGTGCCTGCACTGTGTTTACAGACCTGTTATGCTTCAGCAAGTGAGAATTACATTATTCCATTTCAGTACACATGGCAATTAAACACTCGCAACTCTTAATGACAACTGTTTCCGTACGTCCGATACCAGAGGCAGCGACGGAGGGAGACTAGAGGTCTATTGTGCACACACACTCTCTCTGGACATTTCCTATTCACGTACTTGTCCAGGTACAGAGATCTCCATCCTTCCGTGAGCTTCTGAGACCAGCATAACTACAGTAGGCACCTCAAGATACTGGGAAACATACAAGCCATGCTGTCTCTGCAAAATCATCTAAACTCATCGGTCAGCTCAAACACACAAATAAACAAACTCAATTTTGGGGAAATGTCCATTCAGTAACATTATTGTCCTCCATCCTTGATCTATGGAAAGATGACTACATCTCTCCCATGATTTTCCAGCAACTGGTGGTCCGGCACCCCCTTTAATCCGCACAAATTTACAAGAGTTCTCTTGAAATCCCCGTCCGGAATTCCCCCGAAAATGTTGCGCCCAGGTTGGGCAAGGTGGCCATTCTCTAATTCATCGGGACGTCAGCAGCTGATGGGTGGGTTGAATCTGCCACTTGTGGCTGGGGCTCTGGAACTCCAGCCAGGCCGGAGCCGGCGGATCCATTCCCACCGCTAACTTCCTGGGCCGGTACAGTGGCCTCGTGGCGGACTGCTCTGATACCGTCGGACTCCTCTCGGAGGTTGTGGCAAAACGGATAATCTGGAAAAGCCCCGGAAATTCTCATCCCGAACCACCATCCATGTATGTATTCCGCTGGAACACTCATGGAGGGAATCGATAAAGGCCAAACCAGCTTCAGTCCGAAGAACAATGTTTCCCCACGTTGTTCTCATCCCAACGCCTCCTGACTTCCCCTCTCCCATCAGCCAAGAGGTACAGAAATGTGAAAACACACGCCTCCAGATGCAGGGACAGGTTCCTCCCAACTGTTATTAGGCCTCTGAACCGTCCTACCAACAACTAGTGGAGCGGTTCTGACCTACAATCTCCCTCATTGGAGACCTTTGAACTATCTTTACATCAGACTTCAATGTTATGTGTTGTACTTAACTTTGCACCTTCATCCTTTACCCGAGGCTTAACTATATTTATTTAGTCTTTTCTTAGACTCGTTAACACGTAGACAAAAACTTCACTGTAGCACCGACGATAATAAACTAAGCCATGTATGTTGTGCCCTTTACCTGTGCACTGTGGGCAGGTTGACTGTATTCATGGGCAGTCGTCTCTTTGACAGCACGCAAATCACACTGTATCTCTAATCTGAGCAAAAGCTTTTCACTGTACCTCGGTGCACATGATAATAATAATAATAACAAACAAACTAAACGTGTGACTTCAGGCCAGCCCGTTCAGCTCACTGCCCACAAACGGCAGCTGCAGCCCAGTGATCCGCTGCAGATCAAACTGAAGTGAAACACCAGCTGCCTCTTCCACTGTCGTGTGTGTGTGTGTGTGGAGCATGGTGGGCCCGAGAGGGGCAAAGGGAGAAAATGTTTATTAATAGCAAACCGCGACACGTCACGAGCCGAACATCAAATAGTCCATGGCTCACGGCGCAGCCTTGATCTGTGAGCGACTGGCTCCCATAATAAACTCCACTGCTGCAAACACCCAGCCGCTTTACTGCCTCCACATTGTGTAAAACGCAAACCCAGCTTTACGCCGCTTTAGGAAACAGGGCCTTCGGCCCAGCGAGTCCGTGCCGACCAGCGATCACACATACACTCACTAGCACTATCCTACACACTAGTGACAATTTACAGAAGCCAAACAAGCCTGTACGTCTTTACAGTGTGGGAGGAAACGGGAGCACTTGGGGAAATCCCACGCGGTCACAGGGAGAATGCACAAACTCGGTACAAATGCACCCCCCGCAGTCAGGATCGAACCCGGGTCTCTGGTGCAGTAAGGCAGCAACTGTACTACTGTGCCGCACAAGCTCTCACGGTTTATTTCCAGTGGATCATAAATGAGAAATGAAGAAGTCACATTCTACTCTCATGGGCACTTGGTTGGATGACGGTGTCACAATACGAATCTCGAGGGCAGCACACCATGGCTCAGCGGGAGAGCTGCTGCCTTACTGTGCCAGAGACCTGGGGTTGATCCTGACCACAGGTGCTGTGTGTACAGAGTTTGTACATTCTCCCTGTGACCGCGTGGATTTTCTCCCCGGGCTCCAATTTCCTCCCACACTTCAGTCGCGCGGGTTGTGGGTTAATTGGCTTTGGTTTATAAAAATAAAAAAATTAAAATGTACATGGTCTCTAGTGTTAGGATAGTGTTAGTGTACAGGGTGATCGCTGGGTCAAAGGACCCGTTTCCACACTGCACCTATAAGTCTGGCCTATCCCAACTCCGGTCACACCCCTGACCAATCCCAACCCCAGGCCGACCTTTGGCAGTGGGAAGCTGGTTGCAGCCAGTGGACCTGCACTGACACACACCCTGACCAGACGCAGCCGTCACCTTCCTGAATGCGAGACTGCTGCCAAACAAGGTTTTTGGCTGTTCCCAATCTCCGCTCGACCTCTGCCAGTGCATAATTGTGCTTTTATTCACAACATTAGCGCGCACACAGGTTCAGAAGGATTGGGGGGTCCTCATTGAAACGCACCGAATAGTGAAAGGCCTGGATAGAGTGGGTGTGGAGAGGATATTTCCACCAGTGAGAGAGTCTAGGACCAGGGGCCACAGCCTCAGAATAAAAGGACGTATCTTTGGAAAGGTGGCGAGGAGGGTGGTGAATCTGTGGAACTGTCACAGAGGGCTGTGGAGGCCAAGTCAATGGATATTTTTAAGGCAGAGATTGACAGATTCTTGATTAGCACAGGTGTCAGGGGTTATGTGGAGAAGGCAGGAGAATGGTTAAAGTTGCTGCCTTACTGCAAAATGCAGCGCCGGAGATCCGGGTTCGATCCCGGGTGGTGTCTGTACATTCTCCCATGACCTGCATGGGTTTTCTCCGAGATCTTCGGTTTCCTCCCACACTCCAAAGACGTACCGGTTTGCAGGTTAATTGGCTTGATAAATGTAAACATTTCCAGTATAAAATTATCCAGCTTCCAGCATAGTCCCTGGTGGACCCTTCAGAGGGTAAAGGTATAAGGTAGACAGGGTACCTGTCCCCTGCTGTACGTACAAGCTCTTTTCTAACACGACATCAACAAGTGCAGTACAGTGCACCAAGTCCACTCTACCTTAAGTTGTTTATTACTGTCACCTGCACAGCGGTACAGCGATAAGCTTTGTTTGGTATAATATTCAATCAAGCCAAACTCCAGTACAATAGGTAGAGCAAAGAGGAAGATACAGAGTGCAGAATGTAGTTCACAGCATTGTAGCGCACCAGATCCATAGACAAAGTCCAATGCCCGCAATGGGGTAGAGGTGAATCGGACAGTAGGCCTTAAGGCGTGCATGCGGCCTTCTAGGCCATTAAGTGCGGCCTGTTGAATTAATCCAAATTTTGTAGAACAAATCCTTTTATTTTTATTTTATTAATATGTTTTTGTTCATCTTTTATTATTTTTATTTTAATCTTAAAATGAACCTATTTAAAATTTCAAAGAGTAAAGGAAGATTCAACGAAATAATCCTCCCCGACGGACAGCCACAATGAAAGCATTAGTAAGTCATGAGGCCTATTTTAACACCTGTTAAGGGCCTGTCCCACTGTACGAGGTAAATCAAGAGCTCTCCCCAGTTAAAAAAAAAAAATCAAACTCGTGGTAAGCACGTAGAATGTACGTAGCGGGTACGTCGGAGCTCGGGACAGCTCTCAGAGGCTCGTAACGCTAACAGCAGGTACTCGGGAAACGCGGTAAGCTTGTGATGATTTTTCAACATGTTGAAAAATGTCCACAGGAGCCCCGAGTACCTGCGAGCGGCTATTACCGTAATTCTCCGAGTTCGATTCAGGGGAAACTCGGGAGAACTCTTGAATTACCTTGTACAGTGGGACAGGCCCTTCATGCTCATTATATAGTTCTAATGCGACTCTAGAATGTACATAAACTTCCCACAAAAAGCAGTCACAACAAAGTAATTTAAAGGTTAGTACATAGTAGTTAGATTTTTACAAAATAACATACATTTTGAAGTATATCTAATTGAAGTTTCTTGTATGCGGCTTTATTAGATTACAGCTAACCTAATGTGGCATCCCAACATGAAAAGGTTCCTCACCCCTGCCCGAGCCTATGGAAGGGCCGTTCAGAAGCCTGATAACAGAGGGGAAGAAGATGCTCCCGAGTCTGGTGGTGCACTTTTTCAAGCTTTTACACCTTCTGCTGGACGGGAGCGGGAAGAGGAATGACCAGGGTGGGACAAGACGATGCGTTCCATACCACGATCCCAGATGTCGTCAGTCTTTAGGGAATAGGGGGTTCCCCTGTTCCATCATAGATGAGGCCCTCACTTGTGTCTCCTCGATATCCCAATATCAATTCCCTTGCTCCCTCTCCCCCCAGTCACAACAGGGACAGAGTCCCCTTAGTCCTCACTTTCACCCCAACATAATCCTCCGACATTTTCGCCATCTGCAACGGGACCCCACCATTAGTCATATCCTCCCATCTCCACCCCTTTCCGCAGAGCCGTTTCCCTCCGCAACTCCCTGGTCAACTCATCCGAACTTCCCATCTAAACCACCCCCTCCCCAGGTACCTTCCCCTGCAACCGCAGGACCACCTGGCCTTAAACCTCCACCCTCGACTCTGTCCAGGGACCTCGACTCTCCTCCAACCTCATCTACTGTCTCTGCTGTTCCAGGTGTAGATTCCTACATATCGGTGAGACTAGGCGCAGACGGGGCGGTTGTTTCACTGAACACCTTTGCTCGGCCGCCCCGGCCAACATGATCTCCTGGTTGCCAAACATTTTAACTCCCCCTCCCATTCCCATACTGACCATTCTGTCCTGGGCCTTCTCCATTGTCAGAGTGAGGCCCAGCGCTAATTGGAGGAACAGCATCTCATATTTTGCTTGAGCAGCTTTCAACTCAACCGTATGAATATTGATTTCCCCAACTTCAAGTAACCCTTGCATCCCCTCTCACCCCATCCCTCCCTCACTCTAGTCATCGTGCTAGTTTCACGATCTTTTCAACACATCACCTAGCCCTCAGCCAACAATGGACCATTGTGGGCGCCACCTTTCTTTCATCATCATTGCTTTTTGCATATCTTTCATTCATTTGTTCTATATTTCTCTCTCTATATCACCGTCTATATCTCTCATTTCCCTTTCCCCGACTCTCAATCTGAAAAAGGGTCTCGACCTGAAACATCACCTATTCCTGTTCTGCCGAGATACTGCCTGACCCGCTGAGTTACTCCATCTTTTTGTGTCTATCTTCAGGGGTGGGACTAGTCTGACTGTGTTAAAGATGGACACAAAGTGCTGGTAACTCAGTGGGTCAGGCAACATCCCTGGAGAAAAATGGGATAGGTGACATTTCGGGTCATGTAGGTTGCTTTTCCGAGGCTGCGTGAAAACGCACACGTGCGCACGAACCAGTAGCAGTATTTAATAGTGAAGGGATGTTTCACATACTTACAGAATTTACACATTTAACTTCAATGGGTTTTGAGAGTCTTTGATCTGCTCAAAGGAAGATGTTCTTGGCATTGTGCCCTCATTTTTCTCACCTCAGCATCTTGTATTGCCTCTGCCACTGTCTCCACTGAATCTGGAATGCACTCAATCACATTGCTCCTGAATATTTACATGCAAATCTTAGCAGGGAGAAAGATTCTGGCCCCGCTCATGACCACTCCACACTTTATACACTTCCCACCACTCCAGCAAACCATTCCCCAAGTCTCAGATATGAAAGCAGTATTATTTCTGCTGCATTTAAAATGCCCTTCTCGCTGGCTTGAATCTTTGGATTACAGAGATACAGGGAGTCCATTGCAACCAGCAATCACCCTGCACACTAGCACTATCCTACACACTAGGGACAATTTACGTTTTACAGAAGCCAATTAACCCGCAAACCTGCACGTCTTTGGAGTGTGGAAGGAAACTCGCAGAGTCACAGGGAGAATGTAGACTCTGTACAGACAGCACCCGTAGTCTCTGGTGTTGCGAGGCAGCAGCTCTACCACCATGGGTACACAAAAAGCTGGAGAAACTCAGCGGGTGCAGCAGCATCTAAGGAGCGAAAGAGATAGGCGACGTTCGGGTCGAGACCCTTCTTCAGACACGCTTCCATCCGCACTCAAATACACTTGGACCATTTCCGACACTTCCCTACCATTCCTTGACCTCACCATCTCTATTGCAGGTGATACGCTCCTGACCGACATCCACTCTCTAACAGCTCTACCACCATGCCGCACAAAATTGCCAGCAGGCTATTGTAGGGGACCACCCCGGACCAAGATGGGGAGGAATTAGAATAGAGCAGAAGTAGAATATTAGCAGAAATACAGCCCGAATCTTTAATTCCAGTCCAGTATCGATCATGTGGCTCACTAGCCAAACAGGAACCATCCCCCTCTTCCCCGCCCCCCCCCCCCCCCCCCCCCCATTCCTCAACCTAGTCCCTTGCACAAATGTCAAGTCTGTGGATTAACAATAATAAATAAAGAAGGGCAAGAGGCTGACAAAGGCAGTGACACAGGGAGAGCTGAGCACCCACACTGCATGAACAGACACATTCAGTTCGCACACCTTTCAACCCGGCGGTCATTAGAATGCAAGCCCTGATCTCCGGCATTTGCCAATGCAAATCAGAAAGAACGGCAGGCTCCAGTAGGCAACTATCGATCCAGCCACTGCAATACATTTGTGCAGGTTCCACTGCTGGGGGGGTGGGGGGTTTTGGGCAGTTGGGGAAATGTCCAAAGGACTGACGCCAACCATATTGTGGTTTACCACGTTAAGGCCCGTGTCTGCACTCGCATTTCACGGCACTGGGCATGAATGGCCCGTTTCCACACTATATCTCCAAATTAAACTACTGCCTCTTTGCTGAACAAATCTACTGGAATAGGCAGTAAATTGAGGCAGATATATTTAAGGCAGATAGATTCTTGATTTGTACGGGTGTCAGAGGATGTGGGGAGAAGGCAGGAGAATGGGGTTAGGAGGGAGAGATAGATCAGCCATGATTGAATGGTGGCCTAGACTTGATGGGCCGAATGGCCCAATTTACTCCTATTCAGATTCAATTTATTGTCATTGCACTTTTCAGTACAACAAAATGGTTTAGCCTTTAGTCATACATAGAATAAATAACAAAACACACACTCAACACAGTTTCACATCCACCACAGTGAGTCCACCAGGCACCTCCTCACTGTGATGGAAGGCAAAAGTCCATGTCTCTTCCCTCCTTGCTCTCCCTTTGCGCTGAGGTGATCCAGGCCTCCGATGTTGTGACCCAGCCGGGTGATGGTAAGTCCAGCGGCCGCATCCGAGCTCCGCGAACGGGCCGGTGCAAACACCGCGGCCCGGGGCGGTCAAAGCTGCCGCCCTCCAGTCCAGCGGACGCAGCTGTTGTTGCGGGAGCTCCGGAAAAACAGGTCACCAACCTGTGACTTGCGGGCTCCCGACGATGCCGTCCACTGGCCCACGGCCGAGACCACTGGGCCCGCGGCCGGGCCTCCGAAGTCCGGTCGGAAGTCGGGTCGCAACGCCACCAAAGTCGGCCAGCCTCGCGTTGGTATGTCCTGGCTCTGCCTCCGGAGCCTCGAGGTCGGTCCCTGTTGGAGGCCGTCAGCTCCGCGATAGGCCTCAGCGCAGACGGAGACGGGGGATATACGGCAAGAAAGGTCGCATCGCCCGAAGGAAGAGTCAAAAAAACAAGTCTCACCCACCCCCCCAAACATAGTTTCTGTACGACGTTACACTATTGAACGCTGCACTGCAAGTAAAAATGTCATTGTTTTGCTTCTGGACATTTGACAATAAAACACTCTTGACGCTTGACTAAGCGATCTCCAGTAAAGAGCCCAAGCTGAAGATTTCTGACTGGGAAAGCAAGCCTCAACATTACCGACCATTCCTGGTATATTAAGTGGGTGTTTTTTATACCCACAACAAAAGGGCCGGTTTGAAGAGATTCACACCGACCGGTCTGCCTGGAGTGGGGAGCGTTAGCTGAACAAAGAGAAGATTAGCATCTGTAAAGGTGAAAAAAATGGGGCTTTGTCAGACCTTTGTCAGACTACTCAAGGGCTTATTGTGCAACGTGTCGGTATGCACTCTCGGTGTGGGGGGGGGGGGGGGGGGGAGAGAAAATCACCTCCGTCAGAAACGCAGCACAGTGGCTGGTAGGGGAGGCTGGTTTAGTTTTGAAGATGGACACGCATTTCTTTGGGATGTGAGTGGAATCCCAAGCGCCCAGAGAAAACCCACACTGTCACCCGGAGAATGTGCAACCCCCCCCCCATATACAGCCGATGAGGTCGGGATCGAACCCGGGTCTTCAGCCCTGTGAGGTAGCTGCTCTACCAACTCTTCCCTTCAGCTCCAGGTTGAACTTCGCCATTGAATTTGCCTGCAGGCCACAACCGCTGGATACTGGAGAATGTTCCCTCCTCCACCTTGGGCTCTCCGACCAATCACATCCATGCCAGTTTGACCAACGTTGACAATTCTCTCCATCCACCCAACCTAGTGATTTTAAACACATCCATGAGATCTTCTCACAACCTCCCCACAGTTCAGATTCAGATTCAGATTCAATTTTATTGTCATTGCACATTTACAGTACAGTTCAAAGGAGAACATTTCAATCTGTTCATATGACTGAAGTCACCCACCCCAGGATTGAGGAGCGACACCCTTTCGCTGTCCTCCATTTTAAAGTGGGCACACCATTCCCATTTTAAAGTAGGCACCATTTGCCCCATTCACATTTTTAAGTGGGCACACAATTTGCCCCCACCCAGTTTAAGGTGACTGCACCCCTTGCCCCATTACCATTTCACAGTGGGCACATTGTTTGCCGCCATTTCCACTTTAATGTGGGCACACCCTTCCCCCCCCCCCCCTCAGACTTTCATTTCAAGGAAAGCACCATCTGGCTGGTCCTCCATGTTCAGGAGGGCACAGTTTTCCCCACACCTTAATTTGAAGGAGAGCACCCCTTTACCCCGCCCATTGAAGGAGAAGGATGCTTTTTCCCCCACCACCATTTTAAGGGGGGCACCCTGCCTGACTGACACCCACCAACCTGACACTTTTGTTCCATGGTACACAAAAGGCTGGAGAAACTCAGCGGGTGCAGCAGCATCTTTATTTCCACTCCTCCACAGATGCTGCCAGTTGCTGCCAAGTGCTCTGGGATTTTCGGTTTGCATTTCAGATTGCCAGCATTTGAAGCAAAAAAGTCTCTGCTCAAAATCGGTGTGGAATTATTCCAGGACTTCAGCCACTGCAGTACACCCCCCCCCCCCCTCATCCGGAGATGATGGGCAGGGGGCTTGGGGAAATTGTAAATTGTCCCCAGTGTATTGAACAGTGCTGTTGCGAGGGAATTACTGGTCAGTGCAGACTCGGTGAGACGAAGGGCCTGTTCCCGTATTGTAACTCTAAACTAAACACACATAAATAAGCGTACACACACACACACACGGGATTAGAACCAGTTTCTAATTTTCTTTTTCCCTTTATTTAAAAAAAATAAAAATAAAATTAACTTAGTACATAACACTTGGAAATAATCTTATGATGCAAATCTCAAAGCCTCAAGACCAAACTCTTCAGTAACCCTTACCTAACCCTTTAACTTTACCCATTAACTTTGAGCAGCTAAAAAGTTGTAACGCAAACAGACAGACCTGAATTCTGGACACAAGTCACACAGCCCGCTTTAATGCAAAGAAGGACATAAAGTGCTGGAGTAACTCAGCGGGTCAGACTGCATATTTGGAGAACATGGATAGGTCTATGTTTCGGGTCGGGACCTACTCTCGAAACGTCACCTGTCTGTCTCCAAATATGCTGCCTGACCCCACTGAGTTACTCCAATACATTTGTCCTTTTTTTTGTTTAAAAAAAAAACATCTGCAGTTCCTTTTTCTTACCCCTTTAATGTAAAATGGAGATAATACACAACCTCCAGGTGCCTGGCTCTGTGCTACTGATAATTCAGTGTAAAATACCTCGTCTGTCTCGCGTGCAAACACACACACTTTAAACTCCCTGAACACAGTTAATCACAAAGCAATCATTGTAGCCTTCAATCAATATCCTTTAACATTAAATGTAACATTTCCAAGTTACACTCAGTATTTATTTCTCCTGTGAGAACGTGAGCCCTGCATATAAAATGCACGTGATCACAACATAAGATTTATTTGTGTTAGAAGGAACTACAGATGCTGGTTTACACCAAAGATGGACATAAAATGCTCAATGGGTCAGCCAGCATCTCTGGACATTTCAGGTCAGGACCTTTCTTCAGAGAATCAGGGGAGAGTGAAACTGGAGGTCATTTAGTGTACCCGTAATCTGTGCCTCATGCCATGGTATCAATATAGTTTTAGTTGAGTTTATTGTCAAGTGTACAGAGGTATAGTGTAAAGCTTTTGTTGCGTGCTAAGCAGAAAGACAATACATGATTACCATCGACCATCCACCTTGTACAGATGCATGATAAAGGCAATAACGTGAATAACATTTAGTGCAAGATAAAGCCAGCAAAGTCCGATCAAAGATCATCCAAGGGTCCATATTAGAGGAAGATAGTTGTTTAGGACTGCTCTCTAGTTGTTGGTAGGATGGTTCAGTTGGCTGATAACAGCTGGGAAGAAACGGTCCCTGAATCTGGAGGTGTGCATTTTCACACTTCTATACTGTTTGCCCGATGGGAGAGGGGAGTGGCTTGGGTGCGACGAGGAATTTGCAGTGTTCTTGCTGTTATTAGCAGACATATCCAGACCTGGGGGGAGGGGAGGGGTTCAGGAGAAGAACACGAGAACTGGGTCTGATCCTGTCTCAGTGCCATCTGAACCCAGACTGCTACAGCACTGTCCCTCGG
The DNA here is from genome assembly GCA_035221665.1 of Okamejei kenojei. Lineage (NCBI taxonomy): Eukaryota > Metazoa > Chordata > Chondrichthyes > Rajiformes > Rajidae > Okamejei > Okamejei kenojei. The sequence continues at coordinate 27,098,011 of CM069132.1, read as the reverse complement.
TCTCCTGCTCTCCCTTCCCCCACCCCCAACACCTCCCAGAGCAACATCCTCCACCGCCCTCCCTTCCCTTGACATAGCCCGACCTCAACTGGGGGCCCCTGTAGTTTGACATTTGAGCTTTGACCTCTGTTAATCCATCCCAGCTGCTGTGAGTTACTGTGGCTTACCGACAAAAAAAGGGTAAATTCCTTTCACAGCTCTGGTTGGACACGTCCCCCAACCCCTCCCCCTCCAGGGTCAGGTCAATACAGCAAGGCAAGACAGCTGACGCAGAACCCCACCCCCTACAGCAACACGCTCACCCAGGGCACAGCCCCCACTTTCATCCTTTGTCACCCGCTTCACTTTCCAAAGCAGTTAATCACCAATTATCCGCCTTTCAGAACTCGGGTATTCTCCCCCCCCCCACCCAATACATTTTTAAACCTGCAGCACAAGTAGCAAAGAAGATGTGAAGACAAGAGACGTTAACAAACAGCACAGAAACAGGCCCTTTGGCCCACCAATTATCCCATACATTAGCACTATCCTACACACCAGGGAAAATTTACTATTTTACTGAAGCCAATTAACCTACAAACCCACATGCCTTTGGAATGTGGGAGGAAACTGGAGTGTCCGGAGGAAGCTCACGTGGTCACGGGGAGAACATACAAACTCCGTACAGACAGCGCCCGTAGTCAGGACTGAACCCGGCTCTCTGGCACTGCTAGGCAGCAGCTCTACTGCTGCGCCACCGTGCCACCCTTCAGGGGGTCAATGAGAGAGAGGGTGGATGTTTCGGTCCAGAGGAGGGGAAATCAAGAAGCTGATGGTCAGTGTTTAAGGTGAGAGGAACCAGAGGGGCAACTATATCCCCCCCCCCCCCCCCCTCCTCATTCCCCATTTACACAACGTGCTGGAGTAACTCAGCAGGTCAGGCAGCATCTCTGGTGATCATGGATCAGTGACGTTTCAGATCGGGACCCTTCTTCATACAAAAATAAAGACACACAGTTCTGGAGTAACAGGTCAGGCAGCATCACAACAAATCTGACGTGCCCCGGCCCAAATTATCCATGTTCTCCAGAGATGCTGCCTGACCCGCTGAGTTACTCCAGCACTTTGAGCCTTTACATTGCATCAGTCTGAAGAAGGGTCTCGAGCCAAAATGTTGCCTTTCCATTTCACTCCACAGATGCTGACCCTCCCCCAGTTGGAAAACATGGTGCTTCCGTTTGCCATTTTGATCCTTATACCTGTACAGTGCCCAAGAAAGTCCAACCCACAACTATAAGCATCCAGCACCGCCCTGCAGGCGATGGCCACTCCTGGCTCATGCTCCCACCTCAGGCCCCCGACACACTCTGCTCAGACTCTTGCTGCCACTTCCTGCCGTCACTCTCTATCCAATTTACACTCCGACTCACAAAGAGCATCAAGTGCTTCAGGATATCAATGTTGCTTAAAAGTTGCAAGTACTTTATCTGAACGCAGTCACCAATGGCCAAAAATGCAAAGTCCGCTAAAGAAGAAAAATCAAGTTTTAGGCAGGAAAACAATAAGATTTCAAGCATATGGTCTTTACGTTTTCAGTCTGAAGACGGGTATCGGCCCAATACGCTGTCTGCCCATTTCTTGCCACAGTGGAGCAGTAGAGCTGCTAGCTTTCAGCGCCAGAGTACAGGTGTCACAGGTTATGGGGAGAATGGGGTTAGGAGGGAGAGGTAGATCAGCCAAGATTGAATGGCAGAGTAGACATGATGAGCCGAATGGCCAAATTCTACTATTCCTGATGACGTGGGTTTAATCCTGACCTGGGGTGCTGTCTATGTGGAGTTTGCACATTCTCTCTGTGACTGTGTGGGTTTCCTCCAGGTGCTCCGGTTTCCTCCCGCAACCTGAAGACGTGTGGGTTTGTAGGTTAATTGTTCTGTGTAATTTGCCCCGAGTGTGTGGGGAGTGGATGAGAAAGCGATAGAACATAGAACTAGAGTGAACGGGAGATCGATGGAGCGTGTGGTCTCAGTGGGCAACTATCTCTAAACAAGATGCTGCCTGACCCATTGAGTTCCTCCACTTTACGTTTTGCATACAACTCCGGCATCTACAGTTTCTTGTCCCTGGATTACATTTTTATTTAGTTTGGTGTCATTGAGTTACACTCGATGTGAATCGAAATTTTTTTTTGCGACACCAGAAGTGGCCATTCAGCCCATTGGGTGAGTGCTAGCTCTCACAGCAACCACACCCTCCCACCTATTATCCCGTTTCCCACACTCGCCCTCGCATTTAGGACGGCACAGTGGTGGAGTTGTTGCCTTACGGCGCCAGATGAGGCAGCATTTTCAGCAGACATTGTGGGCTGAAGTGCCTGTTCCTGCGCTGCACTCTCTGTTCTAGGCTCTACGTTTCCTTGGTACGTCAATATTTGTGTCTTGAATTCCAGGAATTACAATCTTAGTTAGCTTAGAGTCTCTTGTGAAAGACTTTAATCAGTGTAATCAAGTATAACAAGGCCTCAGAGGTGCCAAAAAAAAGTCCCCAGCCGCCGCCTCCTCCTCCTCTTCCCCCCCCCCCCCCCCCCCCCCCCCCCCCCGACCTCTCCGCCGTCCCTACCTTCCCTCCCAATTTCTCAACAGAAGATGCCAAAAGGTCGGAAGTTTCTTTTAAACCTTAGTGGATGGAGTCACCTTAATGAAAGGCAAGACTTTCTAGCATGAAGTTGAAGATTTAGAAAACTAACGAGGTCGCCTCTTCACGGCAGTGAACTGGTTGAACAAAGGCAACGGCGGAACAATGGGGAGCAGGGGGAGAGACAGATGGCAAGTGGTGCCTCAGCCCCAGAACCATCACTCAAGGGCCGCAGTCGTACAGGGAGAGGTTGCCTCCTATTGTCCCGACAGCCCGACAATGCCCATTAATCAGCCCCGCTCCGAAAAGCTGCGTCTTTTCCACAGAGGGGGACAGAGGGGGACAGAGGGGGACAGAGGGTCTCAGGGCAGGTAGATTGCAAGGGCAAGTTGGAAAGATTCCATGTCTTTCTAACAGCCCACGGGTCAGCATGGTACTCGTGGCTAAACCACCAGGGGGCTGGAGGTGATGAGGCCAGTTCTTTTTTGAGGGAAAGGGAATTAAGAAAGTCGGGTCACAACTAGCTAGTGTCGGCCTGCAGCAGTCCGTGAGATGGCCGCGCTGCGATCCGTTGAAGAGCTGCACATTGTTTCGAGCAGTCGCTGTCATTTCTATGCTGGAACCTCTATCATTCCAAAGGCAGGCTAAACTCACACTGGCCACAAGGTGGTTCTTGGCAGTGTGAGACACCTGGTTCACTGCGCACTGCAAAGTTGCAGGAAGCTCACAACTTCACGCCCTCGTTCCCATTAATCTTTGCTTTATACTCTGATCCCACCAATTTGCGGATGCATCCCAGTCCATCACACAAAGCAGCCTCCCTCAACACCCAATCCATCTACACTTCACGCTGTCTCAGGAAAGCAGTTAATGTAGAACATAGAACAATGTTGTGTCTGGGACATAGGACAATAACACACTCTTGACCACAGCACAGGGCCTGCTGTATCGCTCCATGACTCCATGAACATTAGTGGTGGGAGTGGAGGAGAAAGTGGGATAACATAGAACTAGTATGAACGATGGTCAGCATGGTCTCGGTGGGCCGAAGAGCCTGTATCCATGCGGTATCTCGAAACTAGAAACGTAAAGACGTGTGGGTTGTACGCTAACTGGCCTCCGTAAATTGCCCCTAATGTGTCTCGAGTGGATGAGCGAGTGGATGAGCTGGTGAGATAATGCACAGCTAGTGTGAACAGATGATTAATGGTCAGCATGGACTCAGTGGGCCGAAGGGCCTGTTTCCGTGCTGTATCTTCAATGATGTAAACAGGGGATCTTTAGACATGGGGTACACCCTGTTATAACTCCAGTCCACCCAGGTCACACTCCAGCAGGATCTTCTTATAGCCCAGACCACCGCACAAACCCAACCTCCCTTCCATTGATTCTACACTTCACGCTGCCTCCGTAAGGCCACCAGCATAATTAAGGACCAGTCTCACCCTGGTCATGCCCTCTTCTCTCTCCCATCAGGCAAGAGGTACAGAAGTGTGAAAACGTACATCTCCAGATTCAGGGAGATTTTCTTCCCAACTGTTGTCAGGCAACTGAACCAAACATGAGCTTAACACATGATGAGCGTTTGACGGTCCTGGGCCAGTACTTGCTGGAGTTTAGAAGAACGAGTGGGGACCTCCTTGAAATATACAGTATAGTGTAATGCTTGGATACAGCGGATGTGGTGAGGATGTTTCCACTAGTTGGACAGTCGAGGACTAGAGGTCATAGCCTCAGAATTAAATGACCTTATTTTAGGAAGGAGATAAGGAGGAATGTTTTTTTGTCAGAGGGTGGTGAATCTGTGGAATTATTTGCCACAGAAGGCTGTGGAGGCGTCAGTTAATATATTTAAGGCAGAGATAGATAGATTCTTGATTAGTATGGATGTCAGAGGTTATGGGGAGAAGGCAGGAGAATGGGGTTAGGAGGGAGAAATAGATCAGCTATGATTGAATGGCGGAGTAGACTTGATGGGCCGAATGGCGTAATTCTGCTCCCATCACTTATGATCCTATCACCAACTAGAAAGCAGTCCTGGCCTCCCATCCACCGCATTGGAGACCCTTGAACAATCTTTAATCAGACTTAAAATGTATATCTTGCACTAAATCTTGTACCCTTTATCTGTGCTCTGTGGATGACTTGAATGTATTAATGTATAATCTTTTATCTGACTGGATAGCATGCAAACAAAAGCTTTTCACTGTACCTTGGTGCACGTGACAATAACAAACTGGACGGGAGAGTGGAAAAGTGCAGGGCTTTCTGGACTTCAGCGTGCAAAGGGTTAAAAAGCAGACAGGCGGACGGACAAACAGCTCACTCTCAGTCGCTTTCATCCATGTTATTTAAACAAAGTGGACACCCCTCTCCTCCCAACCCCCTCTGTGGCTCAGGATTCCTTTCAACAGACCATTCTCCAGTGACTGTGGGGCGAAACATTGAAGACTGGAAGCAAGGGGGTGGGGGGGTGGGGAGAGGGGGTGGGGGAGAGAGGGGAGGCGGGGTGGAGAGAGGGAGGTGGGTAGAGGGGGAAGGGGGGGTTTGGGAGAGAAAGGGATGGCAGCAAATGCAAATCTCGTCCATTAGCATGAGGACTAAGACTGGGGAGGGGGAGGGGGGGGAGGGAGACACCATTTGCACAGATGTCCAAGACAAACACAAACGGCAAGGCAACTCGCATAGCTAACCTTCCAAAGCCGTCTCAAGGGGCGACCAAGTTAATTGAGGCACGACTATAATCCAGCGGCCCTCAGTCTCCTTGGACAGATTAACATACACACAAGAATTTAAAGGCAAGACTACTGTTAACATAAAGCCTTGGCCGCTGGGGCTCGGACTCTTTTAACCATTTAATCCCCATGACCGAAGATCTTTGATTTTATACACCTCTTATAAGATCACTCCTCAGCCTCCTTGGGACAGAGAAAGGGTGAAGGGAGGGGTGACCTTATAGAGGTGTACACAATAGTGAGGGAAATCATTGTTTTAAAACACTCAGAGGGTCAGGCAGCATCTTTAAAGATAAATTACAGAAACCATGCCGACCAGCGATCACCCCGTACACTAGCACTATCTTACGCAGCAGGGACAATTTGCAACATACTTTAACCAAAGCCGATCACCCAACAAACCTGTACGTCTTTGGAGTGTGGGAGGAAACTGGAGCAGCCGGAAAAAACCCACACAGTCAAGTACAAACTCTGTGCAGACAGTACCTGTAGTCAGGATTGAACCCGGGTCCCTGGCGCACATGGCAGAAACTCCATTGCTGTTCTACTGTGCCGTCCTCTGGGGAAGATGGATAGGCAACGTTTTGGGTCTATTTTTGTAAGCCCTCATCTGCTTCTATACAAGGGGAATAGATAGGGCCGGGCCACATTTGGAACACTGCGTCCAGTTTTGGTCACTCTGATACCGGAAGGATGTCGTTAAGCTGGAAAGAGTGCAGAGAAATTTATGAGGTAGTTGCCAGGACTGGAGGGCCTGAGCTACAGGAAGGGGTTGAGCAGGCTTGGACTTGGACAAATTGTAACCTGGGGGTTGTTGGTGCAGGGATTTTAAAGAATTCTACAAACTAATACAAGACAAATTCACACACACCCAAAGCCACGCTCACTGTAGCCTAATCACCCCTTGCTTTCCCAACCCAAATTAATCCTGCCCATCAGAATCCCTGACAATACCAAGCAGCATGGTGGTACAGCGATACAGAGTTGCTGCTATACAGCGCCAGAGACCTGGGTTCGATCCTGACTACAGGTACTGTCTGTTCAGAGTTTGCACCTTTACTCTGGCTGCGTGGGTTTTCACTGGGTGCTCTGGTTTCCTTCCACTCTCCAAAGACATACAAGTTTGTAGGTTAATTGGCTTCGGTAAAAATTGTAAATTATCCCTAGTGTATAGGTTAGGGGCGATAGGGCGTGGGCTCGGTGTACCGTAGGCCCCGTTTCTGCACTGTGGCCCTAAAGTCTAAAGTCGTATCACCAGTCATTCTATTTAATTCATTACAAGAATGATAAGTGCCTTTTAAATTTTCATCTGCAGGATCTAGCAGTGTCTTCAGGAAGCACTGCCTCAAGAAGGCAGCTAATATCAAATACCGTGGTCACACTCTCATCTCACGGCTTCCATCGGGAAAGTTTAGTTTATAGATACAGCGGGGAAACAGGCCCTTCAGCACAGAGTCTGCACTGACCAATGATCACCCGTTCACACTAGTTCTATCCGACACACCAGGGAATATTTACAGAAGCCGATTAACCTACAAACTTGTACATCTTTGGAGTACCCGGAGAAATTACACGTGGTCACGGGGAGAACCTGCAAACTCCTCACAAATGACTGCTACAGTCAGGATCAAACAGGGGTCCCTGGTGCTGTGAGGCAGCAACTCTCCCACTGCGCCACTGTGCCACCCCACAGATGGTACAGGAGCCTTAGAACCATGACCTCCAGGTTCAAGAACAGCTTCTTCCCATCAATCCTTTGACAGGACTCAAGGGCCTGAGCTACAGGGAGAGGTTGGGCAGGCAGGGAAATTATTCCTTGGACCACAGGAGGATGAGAGATGATCTTCTAGAGGTGTACATGATCATGAGGAGAATAGACAGGTGGATGCACAGAGTCTTTTACCCAGAGTTATGGGGAAATCGAGAACCAGAAGACATAGGTTTAAGGTGAAAGATTTAATAGGATCCTGAGGGGCAACATTTTCTCACAGGGGGGGTAGCGGGTGTATGAAACGAGCTGCCAGAGGTGGGAGTGGAAGCAGGTTTTAGAAACATAGAAAATAGGTGCAGGAGTAGGCCATTCGGCCCTTCGAGCCTGCACCGCCATTCAATATGATCATGGTTGATCATCCAACTCAGTATCCCGTACCTGCCTTCTCTCCATACCCCCTGATCCCCTTAGCCACAAGGGCCACATCTAACTCCCTCTTAAATATAGCCAATGAACTGGCCTCAACTACCCTCTTGTGGCAGAGAGTTCCAGAGACTCTCCACTCTGTGTGAAAAAAGTCTTTCTCATCTCGGTCTTAAATGATTTCCCCCTTATCCTTAAACTGTGACCCCTTGCCCTGGACTTCCCCAACATCGGGAACAATCTTCCTGCATCTAGCCTGTCCAACCCCTTAAGAATTTTGTAAGTTTCTATAAGATCCCTTCTCAACAACGAACCATTAAGGACCTGGCACCAATGCCTCTACATCCACAGAAGACAGAGGAAATTTGCCTCCATTGACACTCAACAATTTAAACCTGTGCACCATAGAAAGCAGTTTGTTTTGCAACTGAACTGCCCAAGACCACAAACAATTGCAAAGAGATGTAAAATCAGCTCAGTCCATCACACAAACCATCCTCCCTCCCGATCTAGTCTTCATGCTGCCGCGGGAATGCAGCCAACATAAGTAGGACCACTACTCATACTGCAGTTATTCCCTCTTCTCCCGTCAGACAAAAGATACAAAAGCTTGAAAGAACGTACCACCAGATCTGGAATGGTTTCTTCCCAATGGTTATCGGACTCCTGAACAAACCTCTCATGTACCAAGGCAAATTCCCGATCTCCCAATCTACCTCTCCATTACTCTTGCAGTTTTTTTTAACGTGCACTTTCTTTGAAGTTGTGATGCTATATATTCATTTTTTCAAATCATACTTTTACATCAAGCAATGCAAAAGAGAAAATAAAATGTTTCCACTGTATTGTGGCACATGATAATAATAAACCAATACTATAGTTGCTATATAAATTCGTATTTTGCTCTTTGATGTGATTTACTTAAAATAACTTCCGATTCATTGTTCATTTATTCTTATTGTTGTTGCATCTAAAGCAGCACAAAAGTAGTTCATTGTTCCAGTTCATGACAAATAAAAACATTCTTGGATGTAGTTTTTACATTTCTGTCATCGCGCAGTGAGCACTGACTGTTAAATGCTCCACTTCCCCATATTCTCATCTGCTGTAACGCTTAATCATCTGGCGTGCAGCCATTTGGACACCAAATGGGGCTTTTCCTTCCCTGACGCTCCCCCCTCGTTCATAAGCAACCCTACGTTGCCGAGCGCTATTTATAGGAGCCGGCAGCAGACCAGCCCGACAGAGCACAGTGGAACCTGCAGGGAGGGAGGGAGCTCTCAACCACACACAGGGGTGGTCCGAGCCAAGAGAGGGCACGGGGACAGGAGGTACGGGGTGGGCAGGGGGTGGGCAAAGGTGCTCCTGGCAGCTGCGGGAAGGCACGACCGGGAACAGGAAGGGGTGGGCAACGAGAGGGCGATGCAGAAGGTGGAAAAATGGTGGCAGCTGGAAAGGGAGAGGGGGAGGGGGGGGGGGGGAAAGAGGGAGAGTGGGAAAAGGAAGGAGGGAGAGGAAAGGGGTAAAGGGAGCGAGAGGGAAAGTGGGAGGGAGAGGGAGAGAGAGAAAAAAGGTGGGAGGAGGAGGGAGAGAGCGAGAGATAGAAAGAGAAAAGAGGGAAGAGAGAGACAAATAGAGAGACAGACAGAGGAGATATAGAGCAATAAATAGAGAAAGAGGGAGGAGAGTGGGATAGTAGAAAGAGAAGGGAGGAGCGAAGGTGAAAAATAAAAGGGGAGGGAGAGGGAGAGAGAAACAGGATTAGGGAGAAACAAGAAAGAGCAAGAAGAGAGGGGAAAGAAAGATATGGAGGAGCAAGAAGAGGAAAAGAGAATGGGGAGGGAGGAGCTAGGGGAAGGGGGAGGGAGAGAGAGAAGGGGAGGGGAGTGAGAGCGAGAATGGGGAGCAAGAGCAAAAGAAAAGAGAAGGGGGAGCAATGGAGAGAGTGAGAGAAAGGAGAGTGATAGTTGAGGTATTTGTTGGGGTGCAGTGGGTAACAGTGTTGATATCCCCATCCTTCACTATCTCAAAGAACATGAAGGTGTCAAGTATAACATGTCCAGGCCTGCTGTCATCAGAAAGGCAGCTCGAGCTCTAGGCCACAAGCAGGTTTCAAGTGGATCTGCATGGATCGCATGTAGAGCTGGCAATTGGAACATACTGTGGAAAATGTGAAAACTTCCACCGGTAAAAACAGTGGAAAGGCAGAGCCGTTTTTACACTGCGATTAGCTGAAGGATGTCAGGGTTCACAGGGACCTGGTATGACAGCAGCCTCTCCTCACTGCCAACAAAGTGAAGGAGCAGGAAACACGGAGGGGTACATGCCCGAGTCAGCATCAATGAGGAGATGGTCAAGAGCTTCAAGTTCTAAACATCACCAATTTAATCTAACCATACTGACGACACAACCATGAAAACACACCAACGCCTCTACTTCCTCAGAAGACTCCAATGAAGTTTGGTTTGTCTCCAATAACTCTTCCCAACTTCACAAGTTCAGAACTTATAGGAGCAGAATTAGGCCATTCAGCCCATCAAGTCTATTCTGCCATTCAATCATGGCAGGTCTAGCTTTCGCCCTTAACCCCTTTCTCTTGCCATCTCCCCATAACCCCTGACACCCTTCTACAGATGCATCACAATTTGATTTGGGAAGAGCTGTGCCCAAGACTGCAAGAAATTGTACAGAATTGTGGATGCAGGCAAGTCCATCACATAAACCAGCACCTCCCTCCCTCCCTCTTCTCCCCCCCCCCCCCCCCCCAACAACTTTGACTCCCGTCCACACTTCATGCTGCCTTGGAAAATGAGGCAACATATTATTACCAAGGACCATTCACAGATAGGTCATTTCCTCTTCTCCCCTCTCCTGTCAGGCAGAAGACACAAAAACTCGAAAGCACACACCAAGAACTCCCCTCCCACTGTTATCAGAGTACTGAACGGTCCTCCCATAAGCTAAGGACAATGACCTGATCTTCCAACCTACTTCATTGTGGACCTTGTACATTTATTTTTATCTTCACTCTCTCTGTAGCTGTAACGCTATATTCTGAACTCAAGTAAGTCAAGTAGTGTAAGGAGAAAATAAACAATTTTCTCTTTGCACTGCCTGATGTACTTGTGGACAGCTTGATTGCACTCATGCAAGGAATTATTTGACTGGCCAGCGTGCAAGGCAATAATGCGTTTCCCTATATCTCCGTACAATACAGTAGAGATGGTGACCTACTTCAGGAAATGAAGCTGTTACATTGACGGCGCCCAAGCTTCAAGTTCCTCGGAGTAAATATCACCAGCAACTTGTCCTAGACTAGACATATTGAAGCAATGGCCAAGAAATCACACCAACATCTCTACTTCCTTAGAAGGCTTAGGAAGTTTGGCATGTCCCCAACAACCCTCACCAGCTTCTACAGATGTGCTGAGGTAAGCATTTTATCGTGATGCATTACAGCATGGTTTGGGGAACAGCTCCATCCAAGACCATGAGAAATTGCAGAGAGTTGTGGACACAGCCCAGTCCATCGCGGAAACCAACCTCCCTTCCATTGACTTCATCTACACTTCACGCTGCCTCAGCAAGGCCACCAGCATCACACCCTCGTCTCCCCTCACCCATCAGGAAAGAGGTACAGAAGCGCGAAACACACACCTTCAGATTCAGGGACAGCTTCATCCCAGCTGTTATCAGCCCACTGAACCATCCTAACAATAGACAATAGGTGCAGGAGTAGGCCATTCGGCCCTACGTGCCAGCACCACCATTGAATGTGATCATGGTTGATCATCCCCAATCAATACCCCATTCCTGCCTTCTCCCCATATCCCCTGACTCCACTATCTTTAAGAGCCCTATCTAGCTCTCTCATGAAAGTATCCAGAGAACCTGCCTCCACCGCCCTCCGAGGCAGAGAATTCCACATACTCACAATTCCTGTGTGAAAAAGTGTTTCCTCATCTCCATTCTAAATGGCATTCCTTATCTTAAACTGTGGCCCCCGGTTCTGGACTCCCCCAACATTGGGAACATGTTTCCTGCCTCTAGCGTGCCCACCCTTAATAATCTTATACGTTTCAATAAGATCCCCTCTCATCTTTCTAAATTCCAGAGTAAACTCCACAACTAGAGAGCAATCCTGAGCGACCATCTACCTCATTTGATACCCTCGGACTATGTGTAATCGGATCTTTTTAGACTAACTTATACTAAACTTTATTCCCTTTATCATGCATCTGTACACTGTGAATAGCTCGATTGCAATGTATAGTCTTTCCTGACTGGATAGCGTGTAACAAAGCAGCTTTTCACTGTACCTCAGTACACGTGACAATAAACTAAAATAACTAACTATACGTGACAATAAACAAACCAATATTACAAATCCAGCAAAATCCAGGGAGGCAAAAAGTTTGTTCTTCTTTGACCACAAGAGTAGAGACGTTTGGCTCCAATTAATTAGAGCCCACATAAGGAACACTCTACATAGCTGTGGTTACCCTCGTTATGGAAGCATACACTTGCAAAAGTTTAACAGATTGATTCCTGGCCTCTGTTGGGAGATTAATCTCACCGACTTAGTAGATGTCACTGAAGCATAGAAAACACGTACAGGAAAGGACAAAAAGAGCTGCAGTAACTCAGCGGGTCAGGCAGCATCTCTGGAGAACATGGATAGGTGACATTCCAGGTCGGGATCCTCCTTCAGACAATTACTCCAGCACCTTGTGCTCCAGAGATATTGCCTGGCCCGCTGAGTTACTCTAGCACTGTGTCCTTTTTTCTCCAGAGATACTGCCCGACACACTGAGTTACTCCAGCACCTTGTGCTCCAGAGATGCTGCCTGACCTGCTGAGTTACTCTAGCTCTCCAGGTCGGCGTCCGGGTCAGGAGAATAAAGGAGGAGCCGGCATGTTTTGTAACTTTGTCAGCGCCGTAGGTGGCCGCTATTTGTATACATTGGGTATGCATGCAAAGAATTTCACTGTGCCTTGTCACGTGACAATAAAGTATTCCATTCCATTTTGTGCCCCTTTTTTCCAGAAATGCTGCCTGACCCGCTGAGTTACTCCAGCACTTTGAGCACTTTAACGTATTAACCAGCATCTGCAGTTCTTTGTTTCTACAAAGCTCATTCAGAACATTGGCGGTGAGCGCAGAGGGCTTTCCCCCTGGCTTGAGCCATTCGGGACAGAGCAGGAATAACTTTCTTTGCAAAGAAGGTAGTCAACATTGGGTTTTGGTTTATTTGTGTCAGTGGAGGCCCTGAAGCAGCCTGCGGCTCAATTGGGTCGGGCGTTGTTACAAGTGACCGTTCACGTGGACTGGACTCGGCCTGCAGCAGCAGGTTGTGGCGGAGCAGCGGTGGAGGCTCATCGACAACAACGCCAGACCAGGCCGACCCCTACAACACCAACAGTGCCGCGCCACGAGAACAACCGGCCTTTCTCACCAAGTTCCGACTAACATTTTTTAATAACTTTGAACTTTACTTTGGACTTTGAGATAGTGTGGAAACAGGACCCACCAAGCCCGCACCGACTAATGACTAGCCATAGTCAGGATAGAACCCTGGTCTCTGGCGCTGTAAGCAAGCAACTAAGCCGCTGCGCCACCGTGCAGCCCACACAGGTTGTTTTAGCAGAGACTCAGTCAATATATCTTGCATTAATATGTTGTACCAATTACGCCCTAGCTGCACACTGTGGATGGCTTGATTGTACTCATGTATATTCTCTTCTCTGGATAGCACACAACAAAAAGCTATTTTCACTGCACCCAAGTACATGTAACAATAATACACCTAGACTTAATTATTGTGATATTTCACACTCAGCCACATGCTTCCAGGGAAGTGTCACTTTGGTCAAAAGTTCTTGTTTTATTTGTCTCAACTACTTTGTAGGCACAGTGGTAGAGTTGCTGCCTTACAGCGCCAGAGGCCCGGGTTACATCCTGACTACATGTGCTTGTCTGTATGGAATTTGTATGTTCTTCCGAGACAGTGTTGGTTTTATCCGGGTGCTCCGGTTTCCTCCCACACTCCAAAGAATAACTACGGTTAATAAAGTCCTGTGAATTATAAAGTGTGTAGGATAATGTTAGCTGGTTGGTGCGGACCCGGTAGGCCCAAGGGCCTGTTGCCTTGTTGTATCTAAACTAAATACAGCATGACCAACAGCGTGAACATGCTGCTCAAGGCAGGGACTTGATTGAAGCTGCTAATTACACTAAATGAGTGAAAATCACATTGACTACTAAGGGTGGCACAGATGGTAGAGCCACTGACTCCGTGCCAGAGGCCCAGGTTCAATCCTGACCTCCTTGCTGTCTATGTGGAGTTTGCACGCTCTCCAGATGACCACATGGGTTTCCTCCAGGTGCTCCGGTTTCCTCCCACACACCACAGTCACAGCTTATCAAAGCGAACACTAACGGGATTCGAGAGGCTCTACTCTGTCACGTGTGGCCACAGCAGGTAGAACAGAGGGGGCACCTTTAACACCACCTCGAGAGGGGAACCGGCGTTCCCAAAACGTGCCCCGCATTAGAAAACCCGAAAGATGACCAACATCTCTTCACACCAGTTATGCAAAAAACGGACATATCTGTCCTTTACCCCACTGCTTGAAAGAGCTACAGAAATAAGTGTAGAAACACCGACACAGTGGCGCAGCGGTAGAGTTGCTGCCTCACAACCCCAGAAATCTGGGGTCGAACCTGACTACGGGTGCTGTCTGTACGTCCCCCCCCCCCGTGACCGCGTGGGTTTGCTCCAGGTATTCCGATTTCCTCCCGCATTCCAAAGATGTACCAGTTTGAAGGTTAATTGGTTTCGGTAACAAAAAAGGTAAATTGGCCCTCGTGTGGTCGCTGATCGGCACAGAGGGCCAAACTGTCCACACTGTCTCTCCAAAGAAACCCTCCTCATCTCTTATCACGTTGGTCATTAATGGCTATTTTCCAATGGGCTAACATGACTCAACGATTTCAAGTGCAGAAATAGAGCTCCCAATCCAAAGAGTCGTGTTTCGGGTCAAGACTCTTTTCAAATAAGTGACAGGGAACACAGAGAACAAAGACAGACACAAAATGCTGGCCCTTTCTGCCCTGGGCTGCCTCCACTGTCAGAGCGAGGCCCAAAGCAAATTGGAGAAACAGCACCTCATATTTTGCTTGGGCAGCTTACAACCCAACCATGTGAATATTGACTTCTCAAACTTCAAGTCACCCTTGCTTTCCCATTCCCTCCTCCACCCTAGTTCTCCAACTAGTTCCACTGCCCCGATTAATTTTACTGATTGTATGCCTGTTTGTCACCTTCCCCAGCCAACAATGAAACCATTTTACATTTCGTTGAACCTGGTCTGCTTTGATCTGTTGTTTTCACACCTTGCCCTTCCACATCTCTAGTCTCCCTCTCCCCTGACTCTGTTTGAAGAAGGGTCTCGACCCAAAACGTCACCCATTCCTTCTATCCAGAGATGCTGCCTGTCTGTCTTTGGTGTAAACCAGCATCTGCAGTTCCTTCCGACACAAAGAGAACAACACAGGAATAGTGTAGGATTAGCCTAAGTGTTGGTCCATGTTCCAGCACACAGCTTTGTGCTCAACAAGTAGCCTTTACATGTCGGGAGAGTTCCATTCTCCATCACCAGCTCCAAGTTCCACTCACCGAATTAAAGATATTTGCCCTATAATCCTTCTATCAATTAACATGGATCTGTGCCCGTCTCCTGCCCTCTCTGCTCAAGGAATTAGTCGTGCCTCATTAACCCCGTGCCGTCTACTCGTAAATTTCTAACCCCTCAAGTCTCCCCCCCTTCCAAGGAAAACAAACTCAGTCTCCCCTCACTGCACTCTCTCGCAAATCAATCAGATCCAAGACCATTGTCAGCACAGAATTACTCAAATCCAGCGCTGCAGCTGGCAGGTCTGCTGCCTCACCGCTCGGGTTTATCTTCTCATCATGCTCCGCACAGACATTATGGGCTGAAGGGCCTGCTCCTGTGCTGGACTGTCTAATGTTCTTTGGCACTGTGGCACAGCAGTAGAGTTGCTAGAGACCCGGGGTCGATTCAATAGACAATAGGTGCAGGAGTAGGCCATTTGGCCCTTCGAGCCAGCACCGCCATTCAATGTGATCATGGCTGATCATCCACAATCAGTACCCCGTTCCTGCCTTCTCCCCATATCCCCTGACACCGCTATTTTTAAGAGCCCTATCTAGCTCTCTTGAACGCATCCAGCGAACCTGCCTCCACCGCCCTCTGAGACAGAGAATTCCACAGACTGACCACTCTGCCTTCCTCGTCTCCGTTCTAAATGGCGTACTCTTTATTCTTAAACTGTGGCCCCTGGTTCTGGACTCCTCCAACATCGGGAACATGTTTCCTGCATCTAGCGTGTCCAAGCCCTTAACAATCTTTTATGTTTCAATGAGATTCCCTCTCATCCTTCTAAACTCCAGAGTGTACACGCCCAGCTGCTCCATTCTCTCAGCATATGACAGTCCCGCCATCCCGGGAACTAACCTTGTAAACCTACGCTGCACTCCCAACCTTGGGTGCTGTCTGTGCAGAGTTTGCACGCTCTCCCTGTGACCGCGTGGGCTGCCTCCGGGAGCTCCAGTTTCCTCCCACATCCCAAAGACGTGCAGGTTTGCAGGTTAATTGGCTTCTTCAGCTGTTCGGGAGTGGATGGGAAAGTGAGACAACATAGAACTAGTGTGAATGGGTGATCGATGGTCAGCGTGGAGCCGATTGGCTGAAGGGCCTGTTTCCATGTTGTGTATCTCCCTCTAAACACAGTCAAGTCAAACTCAACTGCAATAGAGCAAAGGGGAAAATACAGAGTGCAGAACATGGTTCTCAGCATTGTAGTGCATCAGTTCCAGAGGCAAAATCCAATGCCTGTGCTATATCTTTCTTTAGATTGCGGCGTTAAGTGTTTTCTGTTAACTGAATACGATACGCGTTGGGATTGTGCAGTACAGAGTGAAAACAAGCCCTTCAGCCCACCAAGTTCACGCCAACCATCGGACACCCGTACACTAACACTATCTTCACACTGGGGACATTGATTAACTTCTGCAAATTGTTCAAACTACAAAACCCGCACATTTTTGGGATGTGCGAGGAGACTGAAGCACCCGAAGAAACCCCACACGGTCACAGGGAGAACTTGCAAACTCCGTACAGACAGCTCCAGAGGTCAGGATCGAACCCGGGTCTCTGGCATGTGAGACAGTGTCTCTACCAGCTGCGCCACCGTGTCGCCCAAACAAATTGTTTTTCATTCAGTCAATTACTCCAGCGCTTAGTCTGCCAGCCGGGGCACAACCCCAATGCGTGCCTTGTGTACAGAGGCCTCAGTTAACAGAAAACACTCAACACCACAGGCCATTTCCAGAACGTCACCGTCCAATGTTTTGCAAACCAGGTTTACATGCTGAAAAAAAAAATAAAAAAATTCCTCAGAACAAAAAACCTTCAGCACTTCAGATGAGAAGCATCTGAAGGCTAAAGGAAGCATTCCTCTGACATTACGCAAGAGTAGATTACTATTACAGACACGCACCAAGAATGATAAACCACGACATTTTTCTAATTCTGCTGCACAGGAAAAGCATTCTGTTTGGGATTTGTATTTCCTTCCAGCTGCCTGCAGCAGCATACACTATCTGTCCCAAATTGCTCCCAAGCTGAGCAAAGAATCAACCATATTATTCCAGTGAAGGCGGACACACAAAGTGCTGGAGTAACTCAGTGGGTCAGGCAGCATCTCTGGAGAAACGGAATAGGTGACATTTCAGGTCGAGGCTGAAAAATGTAAAAGAAAAACCACACAAGGGGTGAAACCGTACAGCAGCAATCCCAGACTATCAGTCTGAGGAAGGGTCTCGATCCAAAACATCACCTATTCCTCTTCCCCAGCGATGCTGCCTGACCAGCTGAGTTACTCCAGCATTTTGTGTCTATTGTCGATGTAAACCAGCATCAACAGTCCCTTCCTACACTTATCATTCCAGTATAGGCCAGATCCAGTCAGAAAGGCACTTTTCTTCGTAAAGAGATTTTACTGCTCTTTGAAGCAGCAATTCAGAAATTTCACAGTGCTCTTCACAAAACACTGGCTTATGGTAGAGGGGTGGGAAGGGAGATGAGAAAGTGGGGTAGCAGAGATCAAGTCTGATCAGGAGATTGATAGCAAGCATGGACTCAGTGGGCCAAAGGGCCCGTTTCTACAGATCCCTCTACCTAAAACCAAACTAAAACCTTGCAACACAAGTTGCCAAGCACGAAGCCTCCACCGTAGACACGGTGATCCACGGACTGGCGAATTTGTGACTGGACATTCAAGGACCGAAGAATTTGCAATCAGCAAGTTTGAACTTTGGCAGGGAGGTGCTGAAGTGTAGGGAACATCTCACCAGTGTGAGGATTCTCAAAGCAGGCGACAACGGGCCTTTCACGCAGCAAACTGCAGCTGTGTTTACTCAGGTACACCCCCTTGTATCCTGCTGCTTAAGTTGGACAAACTTGGATTGTTTTCTCTGGGGCCCTGGACATTGAGGGGAGACCTGATAGAAATATATACAATTATGAAAGGCTTAGACAAGGTAGACCGTCAGAATGTTTTTCCACCCAGGGTGGAAATGTCAAAGACTAGAGGGCAAAGCTTGAAGGTAATCACTATTTATTTATTTATTTGTTTGTTTTTTACAGACAGGGTGGTGGGCGCTTGGAATGCACTGCCTGGGGGTGGTGATGGAGGCAGATACAAAGAAGGGTAATTAAGAGGCAATTAGGTAGGCACACGGACATGGAATGGAGAGATATGGATCATGTGCAGGCAGAGGAGATTGGTTTAACTTGGCGTCACAGTCAGCACAAACATTGTGGGCCGCTGAACCTGCTCCTGTGCTGCACTGTTATATTGTTGTGGTTCCTAACGGCTCCATCACCCACTCATGCCTCCATATGTGCTGTAGGTTAGGTTAGAGATCCAGCGTAGAAGCAGACCCTTCAGCCCACCGAGTCTGGGTCAACGGTCGACCACCTGTTCACACTCGTTCTACGTTATCCCACTTTCTCAACCACTCTCTACAGACGAGGTGCAATTTGGGGGCCAATTAACCTGCACGTATTCAGAATGTGGGAGGAAGCCCGCGCGGTCAAAGGGAGAACGTACAATCTCCATATAGAGACTACACTCGCAGTCACGATGGAACCAGGGTCTCTACCACAGCACCACTGCCCCACCCAGCATTCTTGCCTGTTCTGACATGCATTGCAGCGTATCAGTGAGACTGCAGAGTATTCTGCAATGATTGGTTTAACATAAGATGGTCATTTGACGGCGCTGGGCCTGTACTCCTGGAGTTTAGAAGGATGAAGCCTACTGAATAGTGAAAGGCCTGACTAGAGTGGATGCGGAGAGTATGTTTCCACTAGTGTGAGAGAGTCTACGACCAGAGGGCACAAGCCTCAGAATAATTTGTACCATTAGAAAGGAGATGAGGAGGACATTTAGTCAGAGGGTAGTGAATTAGTGGAATTAATTGCCACAGATTGCTGTTGAGGTCATCATTGGGTAATTTTAAAGCAGGGATTGACAGTTTCTTGATTAGTAACGGTGTCAAAGGTTACAGGAGAAAGCAGGAGATTGGGTTTGAATGGTGGAGACGACTTGATGGGCCAAATGGCCTCATTCTGCTCCTATATCAGAAAGTGGGATAACATATAATTAGTGAGAACGGGTGATCGATGGTCACCATGGACACGTGGGCTGAAGGGTTTCCGTGGGCGGGTTTGTAGGTTCATTGGCCACTTTTGCCCCTATTGTCCAGGGAGTGGATGAGAAAGTGGGATAACATAGAACTAGTGTGAACGGGTGATTGATGGTTGACATGGACTCAGGAATATTGTAAATAGAAGCATGTTTGTTGGCAGGGACTGTATGGGCCAAAGAGCCTCACTCTGTGCTATGCGAATCTGTGGCTCCATAACATTCATACAACATTTATCCAGAGGGTGGTGAGGGCAAAGGTCTTTAGTCAGAGGGATCTGTAGAATTCCCTCTGACTGAATCTCAATGAATCTGTAGCATTCATTGCCACAGACGGCTGTGGAGGCCAAGTCATTGGATATTTTAAGGTGCAGATTGACAGATTCTTGATTAGCAAGAACGTCAAAGGATATGGGGAGAAGGCAGGAGAATGGGGTTGAGTGGGAAAAGATAGATCCGCCATGATTGAATGCAGAGTAGACTCGATGGGCCGAATGGAATAAATCTGCTCCTACGACATGAACTTATAAGACACTGTCCCTCTAGAAACTCTACGTCCAAGGAATCATACGTTCCACGAAGGCTTAAAATTGCTCCGAAGATCTTTTCCCTTGGAGCATGTGTTAAATCTCTGGCTTTTCCCAACACGCTAGACAGCTGGAAGTGATGAAACCGCGTTTTAACACATATGCTCCGACAGAGCAAAATATCCCAAGGCGCAAGTGCATTATCAAACTAAATTGCACATTACTGAGTTGCAGCCAAGCTCCCCGCACGATAGTTATTTATTTATGTTTGGAAGAAACTTTGAGCCAAATCTCAGGTTCCGACACGTGGATAGTTAACTAGCACCTTTAGGCAAAGTTGCAGCAGAGCTACAAGACTTGGCCGCCAACATACTGTCGCTCACACAGAAGCAGAAGCAACCCCAGAGGGTTGCCAGTGTAAATTACTCACCGCCGACCCCCCACCCCTCCCCCCCCCCCCAGCTGAAAGTAATGGAAGGCGGCATTGAACACAGTGGGATGAGGAACAACGAAACTCGGCAAAGAGTACCGCCAGTGAACGGTATGTGGGTCAGATTGGGGGCGGGTTAGGGGAAAGCAATAAGAGGGGGGCTACACGGTGCTGCAGTGGGGAGAGTTGCTGCCTCACAACGCCAGAGACCCAGGTTCGATCCTGACCGAGGGTGGAGTCTACACATTCTCTCGGTGACCGACCGCATGGGTTTCCTACAGGTGCATTGGTTTCCTCCCACATCCCAAAGACGGGGTGCGGGTTTGGAAGTTAATCGGCCTCTGTAGATTTCCCCGAGTGTTAGGGGGTGGATGAGAAAGTGGGAATAACATAGAACTAGTGAGAACGGGTGATCAATGGCGAGTGAGGACACGATAGCCCAAATGGCCCATTTCCATGCTGCATCTCTAAAAACTAAACTACAAAAGCTCAGTGTTGACTATAGTCGCAGTTATACCAATTGGAAATAGGCCCTTTGGCCCAGAGTTCATGCATTTACACGAGCCTCAAGCCCAACTTGCCCACACTGACCAACATGCCCCACTAGTCCGACCTGCCTGCATTTGGCCCGTATCCCTCTAAACCTGCACCATCCCCACATTCCCATCTTCTTCTCCCCGCATTCTACCACCTACCCACACGCCACGGACAATTTATAGCAGCCAATTAAAAACACAATCCATACGTTTTTAGGACGTGGCCGGAAACCGGATGCGAAACAGAGGGAACATGCCAACTCCACACAGACAGAAGCCAAGGTCGGGATCCAACGCGTGGCCCTGGAGCTGTTATTAAACTACTCCATACTTCCACTGAAAGTAACAGCAAGGAAAGAGCTTTTAAACTTGAAAAAAAAACATTTTAAATTCAAATGTGATTTGTTCATTTGGCAGCTTGCGACTTGTATGTGTTCATTAACAGCCAAGAGCAGAGGGTGAATCAGCTGACATCCAAAACAGTTCAAGAGAATCACCAACGTAGGAGTTCATTCACAAGAAAGAAAGAAATCAAATAGAGATCCGTTTCCCCCCAAACATCCAAAGCCCAGTTTAGAGTCATAGGTCATAGAGTGTGGAAACAGGCCCATCAGCCCAACTTGCACACGCCAGCCAACACGTCCCAGCCTGTAACTCTGAGGCTCTGTACAGGAGCACCCATAGCAGCTACTCTGGGAGAGATGGTGACAGGTTTGGCCAGAGAGGCAAGTTTTGAAGAGAGAAGAGGTGGAGGGATTTAGGTAGCAGGGTCTTGGTGGTTGAAGTCACAGGACTGTTGGTGGGGAGATCATCTTTGAGGCTGGTACTGATAATTGTGTGCACAGACCCACAGGACCTGAAGATCTCTTAGGGTACACAAAAAGCTGGAGAAACTCAGCGGGTGCAGCAGCATCTAAGGAGCGAAGGAGATAGGCGACGTTTCGGGTCGAGACCCTTCTTCAGAAGATCTGAAGATCTCATATATTAGTTTACTGTTGTCATGCATATCGAGATGCAGAAAAAAGCTTTTGTTTGTGTACGATCTAGTCAAGTCTCACCATTCACAAATACAATCAGGCCCTACATGAGAACAAGAAGTAGTGCAAAGAGAAAAAGATCAGGGTGCAAGAGTACAGTAATACAGCAAGGGTTACAGAAATATATTTATAGAAGTACAGTTTTAAAAAAATACAAGGGCTGCAATGAAGTAGGTTAGAAGATTGAGACTAAACCCTCGCTAATAGGAAGTCTGTTCACTAGTCTGGTAAGAGCCAGGAAGCTGTTCCTGATTCCGGTAGTGCAGGTCCCCCACCGATTTGCCAGCATCCTTTGGTTCCTGAGCCTTTCTGGAGTGTTGGGGGTGGGGGGCGGCCGCAATGCCAGCCACGCAATGCCAGACCATGGGAACGGGTCTGCCGGCTCCAGCCAGGCTGGAGGACCAGAGTCCCGGCAGCAGGGGCCAAATTTGACCCACCCATCGGCACGGAAGTCCCAATGAGGTCGAGATCAGCCGTCTCACCCGGCCTGGGCAGCACATTTTCGGGGAACCTCTGCGCAGGTGGGGGAGGGGGGTGGGGAATGGATGACCAGTTGCTGGAATGTCGGTGGTCGATATATATGTGCTTTCAACCTTTTACGTCTTATGCCAGACAGGATGGGGGAGGAGAGGGAATGACGGGGTGAGAGTAGCTATGGATGGACTAAGTTGAGAGGAAGGAGTTCTAAAAGGGATCAGGGTGGAAGGCTTTTTTTGAACAACGAACGGGGATATATATAAAATATATATATATTGCCAGGTGAGATGATGGGAGTCAGACATAGGTGACTTTATGGTAATTCTTTAGTTTTGTTTATTGTCACATGTACCGACGCACAGCGAAAATAATGTTGTTGCGTGCTAACCTGGTCAGCGGGAATACTATACACTATTACAATTGGGCTGTCCACAGTGTACAGATACAGGATAAAAGGGAGTAATGTTTAGTGCATGATTAAAGTCCAATTAAAGATAGTTCGAGGGTTTCCAATAAGGTAGATGGTAGTCTCGGTAACAGAAATTTGCCCTTATGGAGTTAAAGAGAGAAAAATGTAAAACAGAAACAAATTATGTTCTCTTCAACTGGCTGTCCTTGACGCACATCCAGATGATGTGGTTTCGCTCTACGGAAAATCTGAATATTGCTACCTGCCTAATGTGGGAGTCACTCTGTGCAAGGGACATGTTATGAGCCACTTGCATCGGCATTGGTCACTCATTACACATCTAACGCAGGAAAGTGGGATTAGTGGGGATGGGGAAAACAAATCGTCAAAGTCCTGGCGAGCCATAAGGCCCACTTCTAATCAACTAAAAGATACTGCGTGGAAACGGACCCTTCAGCCAGTCGAGCCCACTCTCACCCGTTCACACTAGTTCAATATTATCCCACTTTCACATCCACCCCTTACACACGAGACGGCAATTAACCTACAAACCCGCACGTGTTTTTATTTGGAATGTAGGATGAAACCAGAGCACATAGAGGAAACTCCACAGGCAGAACATGCAAACTTCACCCGAGGTTGAGATCGAACTTGGGTCTCTGGCACTGTGAGGCCCGATGCTCTGTGCTTTTGGATTTACACCAAATTGCCTCCCGAGCAGGCTGTACCTTGAAATGTCAGCTGGAAAGCAACTCGAAAACCCGTTGAACATCATTCCACCCAAACCTGAAACACTTCCTCTCCTTCGTGCCTCAGCACTTTGAAGAATTCTTGGCATGTAAAAAAAAAATCATCAAACGAGAGCCTGAAGTACGCAGGGAAGCTCCCACATCCAACACTGTCTAAACCAGCGTCATTATTGATAATGCAAGGGAACTGATGTCAAAACTGCTGCGCACAAGTTCCCAGCACAGGGTGTCCCAAGTATGGGACAGCACAGTGGACTGTGGCCGTCCACTCCTACACACTAGGGGTAACTCTACCGCCGCACCACTGTGCCGCCAACATCTTTACAACTTGGAAACTTGAAGGAACAAAGATGGTGCCAGAAACTTGCGTACTGCCTCAGAGTAATCTATTGTTCTTACACTCTCATCATTTACAATTCGTCTGTGACCGCGTGGGTTTGTTCCGTGATCTCTGGTTTACTCCCACAATCCAAAGATGTGCAGGTTTGTAGGTAAATTGGCTTCGGCAAAATTGTAAATAGTTCCTTGCGTACGGCTGATCACTGGTTGGTCTAAACTAAACCAAAACAATCTTGTCAAATCGGTCAACGGTGTATTTACGCCTCCAACTTCCCGTTCACGATGCCACCTTCTATCCACCTACCTTGCCTCCTAGAGCCAGAGCTTTTACTTTCCTCTGATAGGGTCTGAAGAATGGTCTCGACCCGAAACATCACCCATTCCTTCTCTCCAGAGATGTGCCTGTCCTGCTGAGTTACTCCAGCATTTTGTGTGCATCTCAAGCACTTTATCAATTGCCTTCAGATCTTGGTAGATTGAGCGATTCCTCTTCATTGAGCGTTACTTCAAAACAAAACAGTCCAACGCAGGAACAGGCCCTTCAGCCCAATGCCTGCACCGTATATGATGCCCAAATTCAACTAATGTTCTTTGCCTGCTCATGATCCAGATCTGTCCATTCCCTGCGTATCCACATGCCAACCCAAAAGTCGCTTAGACACCAAGGTATCGTCTACCACCACCCAAGGCAGCAAATTCCAGGCACAGACCATCACCATGTCTCTTTTAAACATTCCCCCTCCTACCTTACACATATGGCCTCGTCTTTTTACATTTCCTCCCTGGAAAAAAAGTTTACTAGTTATAGGAATAGAATTAGGCCATTCAGCCCATCAAGTCTACTGCGCCATTCAATCTATCTATCCATCTATCCTTCCATCCTAATACCATTCTACCATCCCAATACCCTTCTCAACATAACCTTTGACACACTGACAGAAAAAGTTCTGACTGTCTACCCTATCTATGCCTCTCATGATTACTGACTGTTTGTCAGGTCTCTCCCCCCACCAACCTCTAACAGTCCAGAGAACACAATCCAAGTTTGTCTAACGTCACCTTGTAGCTGATGCCCAGTCAGCGTTCTGGTAAACATCTTCTGCACCCTCTCTAAAGTCTCCATATCATTCCCGCAATGGGGCAACCAGAACTACACTTTGACAATAGAATGACCAAACAGAGAGCCCATGCAAGAATTGTCAAGTAAATTGGCCCAAAATCAGCACTTCAAAGAAAATTCCAAATATGTGGGGCCTCTTAATCAGCTCCTTTCTTTACTCCGCTGAAGTAAATCTTATGGTGGTGATTATGCCAACACACACACAGTGCAATTGTAAGGATTTTATCGAACAAAAGACACAAAATGCAGGAGTAACTCGGGCACCATCTCAGGCAATTGTGAACCTGGTGCCAAGAAAACATCTCCCTCAATGTCAGCAAGACAAAGGCGATTGCGATCGACTTCAGGAAGCAAAGCCATACACATACCCCAGTACATATTAATGGCGCTGAAGTAGAGATGGTGGAAAGTTTCAAGTTCGACTGCAGTTGTACAGGGTCTTGGTGAGACCACACCTGGAGTATTGCATACAGTTTTGGTCTCCAAATCTGAGGAAATACATTCTTGCCATAGAGGGGGCACAGAGAAGGTTCACCAGACTGATTCCTGGGATGTCAGGACTTTCATATGAGGAAAGACTGAATAGACTCGGCTTGTACTGGCTAGAATTTAGAAGATTGAGGGGGGATCTATAGAAACTTACAAAATTCTTAAGGGGTTGGACAGGCTAGATGCAGGAAAATTGTTCCCAATGTTGGGGAGGTCCAGAATAAATAAGGATAAGGGAGAATTCCTTTAGGACTGAGAAGAGGAAAACATTTTTCACACAGAGAGTGGTGAGTCTGTGGAATTCTCTGCCACAGAAGGTAGGTGAGGCCAGTTCATTGGCTATATTTAAGAGGGAGTTAGATGTGGCCCTTGTGGCTAAAGGGATCAGGGGGTATGGAGAGAAGGCAGGTACAGGATACCGAGTTGGATGATCAGCCATGATCATATTGAATGGCGGTGCAGGCTCGAAGGGCCGAATGGCCTACTCCTGCACCTATTTTCTATGTTAGGAATAAATATCATCAGTAACTTATCCTGGACCAGCCACATTTGAAGCAATGGCCAAGAAAGCACACCAACACCTTTATTTCCTTAGAATGCTTAAGAAGTTTGGTATGTCCCCAACATCTCTCACCAACTTCCACAGATGCACCGTAGTACGCATTTTATCAGGATTCATCACAGCATGGTTTGGGAACATCTCCATCCAAGACTGCAAGAAATTGTGAACACAGCCCAGACCACCATACAAATCAATCATTCCTCCCATCTACCTCACTGGGGACCTTTGGACTATCTTTAATTAGACTTTATTGTGCACTAAATGTTGTACCCTTTATCCGTGCACTTTGGACAGCTCGATTGTAATCGTGTAGTGATTTTGACTGGATAGCACACAACAAATAGCTTTTAACTATGACTTCAGAACGCGTCACAATAACAAACTAAACATGGATAGGTGACGTATAGGATCGAGACCATTCTATCACCTACCCATGTTCTCCAGAGATGTTGCCTGACCCGCCGAGTTACTCCAGCACTTTGTGTCTTTTCTTGTATAACAGCATCTGCAGTTTCTTGCATTGTCTTTTTTGCAATGCTTATAGCCCAGGGAAACATCAAGGAGACAGGCGCTTCGACCCACCAAGGTCCACACAGGCACAATCGCCAAGTTATCCCACTTTCCCCATCCACTCCCTACACGCAATTTACAGTCGCATTAACCTACAAAAGAGTGCATCTTTGGGATGTGGAAGGAAACCCATGCATAGTCACATGCAAACTCCACACAGACAGCACCAAAGGTCAAGATCAAATCCAGGTCCCGGGCGCTGAGGCAGCGGCCATGCCAACTGCACCACTATGCCATCCATCCAATATTCCTGTACCACACATACATAAGGTGTATAGAAGGCTTTTGATGCATTGGCCTTCAGACAGAGAATTGAGCATTGAAATTGGGACCTTACGTTACAGTTTGAAACATAGAAACATAGAAAATAGGTGCAGGAGGCAGCCATTCGGCCCTTCGAGCCAGCACCGCCATTCATTGTGATCATGGCTGATCGTCCGCTATCAATAACCCGTGCCTGCCTTCTCCCCATATCCCTTTGCTCCACTCATCCCTAGAGCTCTATCCGACTCTCTCTTAAATCCATCCAGTGACTTGGCCTCCACTGCCCTCTGTGGCAGGGAATTCCACAAATTCACAACTCTCTGGGTGAAAAAGTTTTTTCTCACCTCAGTCTTACATGGCCTCCCCTTTTTTCTAAGATGGTGGCCCCTGGTTCTGGACTCGCACAACATTGGGAACATTTTTCCTGCATCTAGCTTGTCCAGTCCTTTTATCATTTTATATGTTTCTATAAGATTCCCCCTCATCCTTCTAAACTCCAGTGAATACAAGCCTAATATTTTCAATCTTTCCTCATATGACAGTCCCGCCATCCCAGGGATCAATCTCGTGAACCTACGCTGCACTGCCTTAATCACAAGAATGTCCTTCCTCAAATTAGGAGACCAAAACTGTACACAATACTCCAGATGTGGTCTTACCAGAGCCCTATACAACTGCAGAAGAACCTCTTTACTCCTATACTGAAATCCTCTTGTTATGAAGGCCCACATTCCATTAGCTTTCTTCACTGCCTGCTGTACCTGCACGCCAACTTTCAGTGACTGCTGTACAAGGACACCCCATTGAGATAATAATCTGCCCCCTTGTTTTTGCCGCCAAAGTGGATAATCTCACATTTATCTATATTATACCTCACCTGCCACGCATCTGCCCACTCACTCAACCTGTCCAGGTCACCCTGCAGCCTGTTCTGCAAGATGTTGGTGAGGCCGCATTAGGAACACTGTGTTCAGTTTTGGTCTCCGTGCTACAAGCAGGGTATTGTGAAGCTGGAAAAAGTGCAGAGGGGAATTACAAGAATTATGCCAGGATTCGAGGACCTGGACTATAGAGGGAGATTGGGCAGGCAAGGACTTTACTCTTTGGAGCACAGGAGGTTGAGGGGAGATCTTATAGAAATGTATAAAGTCATGAGGGGAATAGATGGGGTGAATGCACACTTTTACCCAGAGTAGACAAATCAAGAACCAGAGGACATAGGTTTATGGGGAGAGGGGCAACATTTAATATGAAACAGGGGGCAACGTTTCCACACAGAGAGTGGTGGGTGCATGGACCAAGCTGCTGGAGGAGGTAGTTGAGGCTCTGGTTTCTTCCTACATCCCAAAGATGTGCAAGTTTGTAGTTAATGGGCCTCTGTAAATTGTCCCTAGTCAGTGGATGAGAAAGTGGGAGAACAGAACTAGTGTAATGGGTGACCAATAGTTGGCATGGACTCTGATGAGCAGAAAGACCAGTTTCCATCTCTAGAAATCTGGACACTTTCGGGGAACGGTACCTGTATTTAGTTTAGAGATACAACGTGGAAACAGGCCCTTAAGCCCACCGACTTCACTATGACCATCGATCACCCATACACTAGTTCACCCTACACACGAGGGACATGTTATAGAAGGCCAATTAACCTACAAATCTGTACGTCTTTGGAGTGTGGGGGGCAACCGGAGCACCCAGAGAAAACCCTCGAGGCCACAGGGAGAACGTACAAACTCCACGCAGACAGCACCGTAGTCAAGATTGAATCCGGGTCTCTAGCCCATTAAGGTAACATCCCTACTGTTGCCCCACCCTGCCGCCCCTGTAGGTATCATCTATAGGTAACATCTGTTAGATGCATACACTCGAGGTCAGGATTGAACCCAGATCTCTGGCGCTGAGAGGCAGCAGCTCTACCGCTGCGCCACAATAGAATTGATTACGATTCTGTGATTAAAGATGCGTTGCATTCACGATGAGTGTAAAGGATGCGTTGCATTCACGATGAGTGTAGAAAGGATATCGGAGGCTGGTATTAGCCCCAATGGACACCAACATGCTCACAGTGTGGAGGCCCAGGGCTCGGCAAGAGCTATCCACGGGGGGCAGAGTCACCGGCCCGTAAAGTCAGCCTCGGAAGTCGGCTACGGGAACGGATCGGCCGGCTCTGGCCAGGGAGCAATTTGAGACCCCGGCAGGATCTGGGCACCGATATTTTAATTGGGTATTTTTAAGGCGGAGATTGACAGGGACTTGTTAGTAAGTGTCAGGGGTTATGGGAAGAAGGCAGGAAAATGGAGTTGAGAGAGAAGGATAAATCAGCCACGATTGAACGGCGGAGTAGACTTGATGGGCCGTATGTCCTACTTCTGCTCCTATGATATGAACTTCTATCACCATTGCTCCAAGACCCTAAAACCATTAACAAATACATTCACCTGTCAGGGCGACACAGTGGCTCAGCGGTAGAGTTGCTGCCTTACAGACCTGGATTCAATCCTGACTACGGGTGCCATCTGTATGGAGTTTGCATGTGCTCCCTGTGATCTGCTTGTTTTTCTCCGGGAGTTCCGGTCTCCCTCCCAAATACGCGTGGGTTTGTAGGTCAATTGGCTTGGGCAAAATTGCAAATTGTCCCTGGTGTGTAGGATCCTGCTGCTGTAAGGGGTGATCGCTGGGCGACACACTCCCTGGCCAAAGGGCCTGTTCCCGTGCTGTATCCCTGAAGTAAAACTAAGTTAAGTCAGGGAGTTTGCTCTGGCATGTAGTCCAATCACTAAATGTCAGTTTCTCTTAATCATGAGCCCTGTGGGTTGTGAACTACACTGAAAGCTATTTTTATTTCTCTAGTGTGGCGAGGTTTCCAATTGAATACCCCATCACCTTTGATAATGCAAATCTTTTAAACTGACCCAGTTAGATGCTTAATTAGCACCTCATGTTTATGTAAAACTTGGCCTAATGAGAGCAAAAGTCCATAAACATCTCATTCTGGCCTTGTTATTGAAGATATGAATAACTTTTTTCCTAACAGGTGTAGTGCGACGCTACTGATACGCTAAAGAGGCAGGTTTTATGCCGTGCTTTCTGCGTATAATTCCCAGGGAGAAAGGACAGGGTCAGGAGTAATGGAGTTGCCACTCCCTCTGCGCAAAGAGGGCAAGGATATATCATTTAGACCATTTTTACTAGGTGTGGGATAGGGGGAATGGGAAGAAATAAAATAAAAGGGGTGAATGAACATCTTTCGACTTTAGAGATACAGCGGGGAAAAAGGGCCTTCAGCCACCGAGTCCGTGCCGACCAGCGAGCCCCGTACACTAGCACTATCCGACACACCAAGGAAAATTTACAATTTTATTTTCACCCAAAGCCAATTAGCCTGCAAACCTGCACGTCTTTGGGATACGAGAGGAAACTAGAGCACCCGGAGGGAGCCCATGCGGTCACGGGGATAACGCACAAACTCTACACAGGCAGCACCAGTGGTCAGGATCGAACCCTGGTCTCCGGCGCTGAGAGGTAGTAGCTCTACCTGCTACATCGCTGGGCCGCCCAGAAACGCCACCCCAGACACCTTGCTAGGATTCAAACTCGTGTCTTTGGACCATGGACCAGACCCCGCTACTAGTCCAGGAACTTATGTGCTATCAGACACTGCCTGGAATGGC
This sequence comes from Okamejei kenojei, assembly GCA_035221665.1. Classification (NCBI taxonomy): domain Eukaryota; kingdom Metazoa; phylum Chordata; class Chondrichthyes; order Rajiformes; family Rajidae; genus Okamejei; species Okamejei kenojei. The sequence goes on along the minus strand of CM069132.1, from coordinate 27,067,558 downwards.
CACTGAGGTAGAGGCTTAAGATTAGGAAGGTCAACAACCCAACCTTCTGGCATAACCTTACTAGGCAGCACCAAAAGCTACACATCCTCACTACCCTGACCTCCCAGAATAGACAAAGGAAAGAAAAAACACACAAGGGGTGAATCCCCGACTCTCAGCCTGAAGAAGGATCTCAGCCCGAAACGTCACCTTTTCCTTTTCTCCAGAGATGCTGCCTGACCCGCTGAGTTACTCCAGCACTTTGTATCCACCCTCAGTGTAGAAAACATAGACAATAGGTGCAGGAGGAGGTCATTCGGCCCTTCAAGCCAGCACCGCCATTCATTGTGATCATGGCTGATCGTTCCCAATCAATAACCCATGCCTATAGAAACATAGAAAATAGGTGCAGGAGGAGGCCATTCAGGAGTAAACCAGCATCTGCAGTTCCTTCCTACCCTTTGAAGATTCTCAACGATAGTCCGCTGCAAACCCTCACACTTTGCACTGCGACTGAAGAAAGGTCTCTACCCAACAAGTCACATTCCTTTTCTCTAGAAATGCTGCCTGACCTGATAGTTTACTCCAGCATTTTGTATCTATCTTCAGAGTTCTAGACAGTTACTTTTACTATCCAAGTTCATTCAAGAACGTTTTAGCTTCCTTGCACATCCTGGTCTTAAAGTCACAAGTGATTGGAGTAGAATGAGGCCATTCGGCCTGTCAAGTCTACTCCGCCATTCAATCATGGCTGATCTATCTCTCCATCGTAACCCCATTCTCCTGCCTTCTCCCTAAAACCACTGACACCTGCACTAATCAAGAAGTTATACTGTACTAAACTGCACTAATCCAGGTCTGAAGACCTCCTCTCCATCTCATCAGTCCTTTCTATCCTATATTTAAAAATGCTCATGTTACTCCCGCCCATTTGAGGGCTACGGGCCAAACGTGGGTGCCCAGCGTGGGGCTAGTGTAGATGGTGCATCTTGGTTGGCATGGCCAAGTTGGGTCGATGGGCCTGTTTCCTTGCTGCCTGGCTCTATGATTCCCACCATTTCCCTGTCCAATGGCTGGGAGCTGAGCGATAGGGAGTTTCTCCTTGCAATGGGAAGCCCTCCAAACAGGGTTAATTAACCTTGCTTCTTTTCTCTAAACTAAACGCCAATGAGGCCACCGCGGGCAAATTCCGCCTTAGGGAATCAGTCAAATTATGCAAAATTAATTATTTCTCCCTTTGGGAGAAAGCAAGCAAGTCTGGACATGGGCAACAAAACAATGATCCGAACAGACACATGTTATAGGCACAAGGAACTGGATAGAGTGGATGTGGAAAGGATGTTTCCACTAGTGGGAGAGGCTAGGACCAGAGGCCACACACAGCTTCAGAATTAAAGGACTTCTTTAGAATGCAGATGAGGAATTTCTTTAGGCAGAGGGTGCTAAATCTGTGGAATTCATTGCCACAGACAGCTGTGGAGGACAAGTCATCGGGTATTCTTAAAGTGCAATTGGTACAGGTGTCAAGTGGTTAAGGGGAGAAGGCAGGAGAATGGGGCTGAGCAGGAAATGTCTGAAGAAGGGTCTCAACGCAATACGCCATCCCAAAATGAAGGGTCTCAACCCAGGATGCTGCCTGACTCGCTGAGTTCCTCCAGCTTTTTGTGTCTATCTCAGGTTTAGAAGATATGGGCCAAACACAGGCAGGTGGGACTAGTGGGACATGTTGGTCGGTGTGGGCAAGTTGGACCAAAGGGCACGTTTCCACGCTATATGACTATGACTATCAAATGACTGTTTACAATTCTGATCCAAGATATAGTCGCTACCCCGCGGTGCCCAGCGGTCCCACAACCACTCCATGGTGCCCGTGGACCGGGTGTTCCTTCCCATGGGATGGACGTAACCCCGCAAAAGGGGCGGACAGTGGATCGGGGGAGCCCGCAGGCAGCCGGCTCGGGCAGGGCCTTCGTCTGCCTGCCGCTGTGACCCGTGAATGACCAGCTTGGCTGGACCCAGGAGCAGACCAACCAGGACATCCACTGGTCTACACACACCCCCACAAACTGGATGCCCAAACATTAGGAATGGTGGGACTAAAGTGGAGGCAGGAAAGCAAGGAGCGGCCCCTTCAAATGCTCAGAGAGGGGCTGCAACCCTTCACGCTCCACGTATACCTTTGTGGGCTTCGGCTCTGCGTCGTGACTGAGAAACATTCTCATTTCCACAAGAAAGGAAATCCTAACTAAATGTGACGCCAAGCGTGTGATTAATTCAACTGCTCCATCTCACCCTTTGATTTGGGGGGGGGGGGGGTCACTGAGCTTAACCACAGCTGTGGCTTGTCCAGCCCTCCACTTGCATGACTCCCCCCTACATGCACCCCCTCCCCTCACTCCCCTCTGCCCATACCCCCCTCTACCTGTACCCCCCCTCTGCCTGCACCCCCCCCCTCTCTGCCTGCACAGATCCCCCATCCCTGCAAGTGAGAGGTGCAGAGAGAAAAGGACAACCACAGAACTCACCATTAATAAGCTTACCACAGTGATGCAACAGGCAAGAAGGAACACTAGAGCCTCTACTTACTTAGGAGACAGGACATTCAGCATGCATCCAATAACACAAACTTCTGCAGATGCACCAGAGAGAGCATACTGTCGGGTTGCATCACAGCTTGGTTTGCGAACAGCTCCACGTATGGTCGCATGAAATTGCAGAGAATATTCACAAAATACTACAATAACTCAGCGTGCAGGCAGCGTCTCTGACATTTTCGGACAGGACCCTTCTTCGGCCTGAAGAAGGGTTCCGTCCCGAAATGTCACCTATCCTGTCCCTCCACCGATGCTGACTGACCTGCTGAGTTACTACAGGAGTTGCTCAAGATTCCAGAATCTGCACTTCCTTCTGCCTGCATGGCATGGAGCATCAGTAGAACTGCTGCCTCACAGGGCCAGAGACCCGGGTTCGATGCTGACTACGGGTCCTGTTTGTGTGGATTTTGTACGTTCTCCCTGTGACTGCGTGGGTTTTTTCTAAGTGCTCCAGTTTCCTCCCACACTCCGAAGACATACAGGTTTGTAGGTTAATTGGCTTTGATAAACGACCTCTAGGGTGAAGATTAGAACTAGAATTCAGGCTGATCGCTGGGTGGTGTGGACAGAGTGGACCAAAGGGCCAGTTTCCACACCGAGTCTCTAACCTCTAAACTAAAAAGTATATGTTCGTTACAGTTCCTGCCTCCAGTACCTCCGCTGGCAGCTCAGTCCAGATACCGACTGCACTATGGAAACACTTGCCCCTCAGATCCCCTTTAAATCTCCTTGCTCTCCCCATTCTCCACCACGGGTAGCAGGCCCTAGCCACGCCTCTTAACTCCATAGACCTCAATACCACCACCATAGTGGGCTGGATATCAAATAATGAAGAGGCAGAGTACAGGAAGGACATTGAGAACCTCGTAACCTGGTGTTAACACCACAACCTTCCTCTCAATGTCAGCAAAGTAAAAGAGATGATGATAAGTCTTCAGGAAGCAAAGCAACACTCATACCTCGCCCATTATGCAACAAGTGTCAAAGTAGAGATGGATGAAAGCTTCCAATTCCTAGGAGTAAATACACCAGCAACGTATCCTAGACCACACATATTGCAGCAAAGGCCAAGACAGAACACCAACGCCTCAACGTCTTTAGAATGCTTAGGAAGTTTGGCATGTCTCCAATAGCACTCACCAACTTCTACAGATGCTCCATGGAAAGCATTTTATCGGGATGCATCACAGCCTGGTTCAACAGCTCCATCCAAGACAGCAATGATTTTGCAGTGAATTGTGGACGCAGCCCAGACCATCACACAAACCTTCCATCGACTCCATCCACACTTCACGCTGCCTCAGCTCAGCCACCAGCATGATCAAGGACCAGTCTCACCCCGGTCACTCCCTCTTCACCCCTCTCCCATCAGGCAAGAGGTACAGAAAACACACACCTCCAGATTCAGGTTCAGTTTATTCCCATCTGTCATCAGGCCACTGAACCATCCGTTCACCAACTCGAGAGAGGTCCTGACCTCCCATCTAACTCATTGGAGACCTTCGGACTATCTTGAATCAGACTTTATCTTGTACTGAACATTATACCTTTATCATGTATCTGTACACGGTGGACTTGTAATGTTGTAAAGTCTTTCCACTGACTGGATAGCACGCAACAAAACACTTTTCACTGTACCTCGGTACACGTGACAATGAACTAAACTCAAAACTGGCAGCACCTCTCAGCCTCCTGGGCTCCAGCTAGTCCCTCTCCTGATAACCCACGTCTGCCAACCACGCTCACTTCCCCACAGGGTCAGGCAATGAGTGCCTCCCAACAAAAGCCAAATCTCCTCCCTCCCCATCCACTATCCCACCCGCCCCCTCACACTCCACTCCTACTACTCCCTCCCCTCTCCACACCCACTTCCCCCCTCCAAATACCTTTCCTCCCCTCCACATACCCTTCCTCCCCCCCACACCCCCCCCCCCTCTCCACACCCTCCCCTCCCCCTCTCCCATCCATTATTCCCACTACTCCCTCCAGGGTTTTACATTGTTGCTTCTGACAAAATAAGATTTTTTTTTTTTACAGCCCCACCACTCCTCAGTTTCATTTTGGACACGTTAACAAGAGACAAGCGTGATACCGATTTGATGCCATTACTGTCAAGTAAGATAGTGGCTTGATTGACAAGGGCATAATGGGCTGCCTCTCTGTAGTAAACAGAATGGGGGGATTTTGATACTAAGTAATACTACAATGATCTTTAATGGGTGCCATTTGGACCCACATGGCCACTTAAAGCACTAAATGTACCTACAAAGAACCAGAGAGATCCTCTAAACATAGAGGCAGGCAAGAGCACTATAATAGAATAAAGATTAAGCGGGAAATTACTCCATTCAGCATTATCTCTTCCAAACTAAAATGGCATTTTGAGCCGATTTGTCACACAACAGATGAAATGGGAGCAGCCAAGTACAATTTTGTTCAACAGGCTCTCTGGCAATACTCAAATTGCTTCTCCTATCGACAGGTTTTGCAGTATTATGTGCAGGGGAACAGTCTGTGCAGAAAGGCACAGCTGGAAGAGGTGGATGACAGGAGCAAACAACTTGAACCCCCTACCCTCAACTCTGTGCGTCAGGCACACAGTGCTCTGTCCAGGGACCTTTCAGGTGAGGCAAAAGGTTCACTTGCACCTCCTCCAACCTCATCTACTGTATCTGTTGTACTCGATGCAGACTCCTAAATATCGGCGAGACCGAGCGCTGACTGGGCCATCGTTTCGCTGAACACCTTCGCCATTTCCACCTCGGCCTACGCAATCTCCCAGTTGCCAAACACTTGAACTCCCCTTCCCATTGTGACCTTTCTATCCTGGGCCTCCTCCACCGTCAGCGTGAGCCCACGCACAAATCAGGGGTACACCACCTCATGGGCAGCTTACAACCCAGCGTTATGAATATTGATTTCTCCCACTCCAAGTAACTTGCATCCTCCCTCACTCCGTCCCTCCCCCACCCTAGTCGCCATGCTAGTGTTACTATCATCCCGCTGAGTTTCACTGTGTGCATCACTCGTTACCACATTTCCCATACAATGGACCATTGTGGGCTCCACCTTTCCTTAATCATCACTGCTGGCTTTGATTTGTCCTTTTGCACATCTCTCATGCATTTGTCCAATGTACCTTTTCATATCTCTCGTTTCCCTCTCCCCCGACTCTCTGAAGAAGTGTCTCAACCCAAGACATCACCTATTCCTTTACTCCAGAGACGCTGCCTGACCTGCTGAGTTACTCCAGCTTTTTGTGTCTATCTTCATCTGCAAGCATCTGCAGGTTTTTCCAACACCAATTTAATAACTGCAGATGCTGGTTTACCAAAGAAAGAGAAACTTTGATGAAAGGTCCAACCTGAAATGTCACCTAGCCATGTTCTCCAGAGATGATGCCTGGCCCGCTGAGTTACTCCGGCAATTTGTATCTTTCTACAATATGATTTAAGTGGATAGCAGGCAAAACAAAGTTTTTCACAGTGTTTTGGTACACAATGATAAGCCAATAACAATTGTGACAGAGCACAGAGAAATACTTTAAAGACACAGCATGGAAATAGGCCCATCGGATCCTGACCATCGATCACCCATTCACTCAACTGCTATGTTATCTCACCTTCTCATCCACTCCCCACACATTTGGGGCATTTTTACAGAGCCCAATTAACCTACTAACCCACACGCCCCGGGACGTTAGAGGAAACCGGAGCACCCGGAGGAAACCCATGCAGTCACAGGGAGAACGTGCAAACTCCACACACAGGCAGCGCCCACGGTCAGGATCGAACCTGGGTCTCTGGCGCTGCGAGGCAAGGCAGCAGTCCTACCCGCTGCACCACTCTGCCCAATAATGAAGCAAAGTTCATTATTCAAGAAGTCAAAGAAATGTAACAATCAGGTTTGCGGACCAGTTTCATTTAAAAAAAAGTAGGAATAACTAAATTATTTACATGGCCCTCACACCATGAACCAGGAGATTAGGAAAAAAATATTCAACAAGCCCCTCAGGACTTGGAAACGTTCCCTTTATCAATAATTACACTTCACATAAAATTTAACATACAATATAATTTATTCAGGATTTCAAAAGCAAAACTTATGTAACAGCAGTTGGTGCAGGTTTTTGTTTTGATTGCACCTTATAAAAGGCAAGGCAGTTGTTAGAAAATGAAAAGCTCCAGTTTATATGACTTTTAGAGGGTTTCTTCTTAAATTACTTTCTTGCTGTTTACAACGAGTGGAGGGCTTCAAAAACAGGGAGGGGGAAGCAGAACTCAACCTGGATGCCGAGATTTCATTTAGTTTAGTTTAGAGATACAGCACGGAAACGGGCACTCCGGCCCTCGCTGACCAGTAACCAGCAATATACTACACCCTGGGGACAATTTACAATTCTCACCAAAGCCAATTAGCCTTCAAATCCATACGTCTTGGGAGTGGAGGAGGAAACCGGAGCACCAGGAGAAACCCATGTGGTCACGTGGAAAAGGTACAAACTCCAGACAGACAGCACCCATAGTTGGGATCGAACCCGGGTCTTTGGCACTGTAAGACAGCAACACTACCACTGCGCCAACGTGCCGCCCCTGTAGATCTAGCAGAGAAGATTACTTGTGGAAGGGGTGATGTATTTTATACAAGACACAGAAGGACAATTAGGCCATTCGGTCCATCGGGCTTTCTCCTATGATGTCCAACCCAGTCTCCAGCCTGGTCCGTGTAACTCGTGACACTCTTACTAACCAAGAAGCTATCCTTTGTTTACTTGTTCACCCTCAAGAATCTATCTCAGTACATGTGACAATAATAAACAAGGCTTAGGAAGTTCGACATGCCCCCAACACCTCTCACCAACTTCTACAGATGCGCCATAGAAAGCATTTTATCGGGACGCATCACAGCCTGGTTTGGGAACAGCTCCATCCAAAACATCAAGAAATTGCAGTGAATTGTGGACATCACACAAACCAACCTCCCTTCCATTGACTCCATTCATACACTTCACGCTGCTCGGCAAGGTCGGCAGCATGTCATACCCAAGTCATTCCCTCTTCTCCCCTCTCCCATCAGGGAAGAGGTACAGAAATGTGAAAATGCACACCTCCAGATTCAGGGACAGTTTCTTCCCAGCTGTTATCGGGCAAATGAACCATCTTATCACCAGCTAGAGAGAAGTTCTGGCCTCCCATCAACCTCAATGGAGACCCTCTGACTATCTTCAGTCGGACTTTACCTTGCACTAAACATTATTCCCTTTAACATGTAGCTGTATGCTGAGGACTGCTTGATTGTAATCATATATGGTCTCTCCACTGATTGGTTAGCATGTAACAAAAGATTTTCATTGTACACGCGACAATAAACTAAACTAGCAAACAATTGTGCCAGAGCATTTTACAGTGTGGCCCAGAGTGGAGTCAGAGAGCATTAATGGGCTGCTGAACGTAGATGGAGGAGGGGAATCAACGAGACTGCCAAGAGCAAGTCCAACAAATGTGTGGTTGATGTAATCACACGCAAAGAGGCAGGGGGATGATCTCATTTCCACTGCCTGCTGCCCAGTATCACACATCCAATGTAAACACATTCCTTGAAACTTTAGAGACCCTAGACAACGCACTGCTACATAAAGCACCTCCCAACATTTTTAGTGATTTTTTCATTTGGCATTTATTTTGTTTTGGGAGGTGGGAGGGAGAGATGGTGGCATTATTTTTGAATTTGCAACATTGTTGTCCATTTATTTGTTTGTGTTTTTATATAAATAAATACAGTATATATGGTACTCTGTAAAACCCATTCTAAAAAAAGACAAAAGATATATAAAAGATCTATATACCCGCGCGCACACCATATATATACATATATGTACTCCAAAACCGGTTGTACACTAAAACCCATAATAAACAAGATGATATATATCTATCTATATGGAAGTTGGTAATATACAAAGTATAACTATAAACCCACAATAAACAAAGGTTCTATCTATCTAGAACTTTGTAATATACAACGCTTATATGCGTCCTATGTTTACATATCAGTTGTGCTATTGCAAGCAAGAATGTCATGGTTCCGTTTCGGGACATATGACAATAAAACACTTGACTTGAGGTGGAAGGAGAGGAAAAGGTGCTCGCAAATAAAAGGCGATTTTAAAAAAATCACACGCGTTCATGTTTTATTCCGATGTACTGCGCCTTGTTGTGGTTTAGCTACCAATCTCTCCCCCCCCCCCCCCCCATCAGTTACACCACAACAGGTCTATGCTTATTACGCTCCACAGAAGCCTCATCGTTCATGCCTCCCTTAAATATAAAGCTGGAAGGCAGCGAGCTGTTAGCTCCAGGGGAAAACACCAAGCTTTCTAAGCACACACGATTTTTTTAACACACATTCAGCGACGTTTACAGTAAGCATCAAACAATGGGATTTCTCTCAAAACATAAAAGCACAGATTTTTTTTTTCCGCCATATAAAAATGGTGTGGAGGAAATTAAGCCAGAATTGGTGATTCAACGTGGAAAGCGGAGCCTCGGGAGCTGTTGTTTTCAAATAAATTCGACCAGGCCTATGCGATTACCTCTCCCCCTCTTAACACAAGGGAGGGGCTTTGCTTGTGAAATCCCATCCCCTCTCCCCCCACCCCCAATAATAAAATAGTATTGTTTGGAAGAGTGTGGTTACGTTTCATAAACTGAAACAATATCAGAGGGGAGGGGATGCTAACCGTGTTTGGCAATTGGAAAGGGAAACCACAAATGTAAACGGAACAGCACAAAGCGTGGCCGCAACCACACAAACGCCACTGCTTCCTCTCCCTGTACTAGTTAAGAGAATGTTGCAACAAATAAAACCCCGACAACTCCGGGTGAAGATGAAAGAAATAAAGCATTGGAAAACAAGGATTTTTCTTCTCTACACATGTGCGTCAATATAAACTGTACCTTACCCATGCCCGCCTCTGTATTTTGCATCAAAGGTGTAAACCTCCCCAAAAAAGCAGGAGCATCCAAGCAGATCCGATAACCGCTTCCGCGCTCGAAAGAATGAATCAGATTCTCTCAGTCCAGTTACAACTGTGGCCCACCACGTGTCTGGCTTCAAACACAACGTTGCCCTTCTCTCTTGCATCCCTCTCTCCCATGGCCATTAATATATCAACCATATGGCAGTCCTCCCCCCACTCACCCACCACAACGCGGCTTGTTTTAGTTTTAAATTCTATTTTTAATTAAAAAAGCAAATCCGACACAGATACAAACTTGCGTTTGGGAACAAGAGGTGTTAACAAATCGTAAAATAAAATCCTGGAAAGGTTTTAGGAGCGGGGGGAAGGAGAGAGAGATAGGGAAAGGAAACATAGTCATCACCATAAACTAGGGGACGGGAGGCTTGGTGCATAAGTAATATCAAGTGAGGAATTTCCTAGACAACGTGAGGGGCCAGCGTGTGTTTGGCAGGCGCTCTTCTGCAAGATTATGTTGTAAAAACAACACCGAAAATGTTTCCAAGGTCTACATGATTCTTCCCAAAATTAACAATGAGATCACGCTTTCTGCTCCTAAACATGCTGGCGACATCTCAGTATCTTTCCTAACCCTTTCCTCCACCCATCCCAATCGGAAACACTCGCAATGTAGCAAGCACATCGAGCACGGTATCACTAGACCGACACAAATTATACACTGGTGTTATATGTTTATTATTGCATAGTGTGATGAAAAAGTTGGGCGATTTGTTGTTTTAACATTATAAACGTGAAAGAGAGAAGGAGAGGGTGGTAAGATTGTCTTATCGCCTCTCCTCACACCCCTTCAACAATTAAAAAAAAACAAACAGACACAAAATGCTGGAGTAACTCCGCGGGTCAGGCAGCAGCTCTGGAGAAACGGTGTAGGTGACGTTTCGGGCTGAAGAAGGGACTCGACCCGAAACGTCACCTATACCTTTTCTCCAGAGTCGCTGCCTGACCCACTGAGTTACTCCAGCACTTTGTGCCTATCCTCGGTTTAAACCAGCGTCTTTCAGCAGTTCCTTTCTACACAATAAAAAACAGCAAGTTAGGCTTGGGGGTGGAATCTACCATTAGTTCACACTACCTTCGATTTAAACCAGAAACTGCAGTTCGTTCCTGCACATTAGTTCACACGCCATCCCCCTTTTAACAAGGGAAATTATGAATGTATTTATATATTGGCCCATCTTCTATATTTCATTTATATTGGCCCGAAGTGTTCATTTTTGTTCAAGATTTGGCTCCAGATTCCAGCATCTGTAGTCTCTGGTGTCGCTATATTTTGTTTGCATATTGACCCAGCTTGTGTGTTTTATTTGTATATTGGCCCAACCTTTATCTTTGATCTGTTCAAGATTCCAGCATATACAATCTCCAGAGTCCCTATAACTTTATACGTATATTGGCCCAAACCTGACTATTTTGTTTGTATATTGGCCCTACTTGTTTACATTAGACGAGACCGAGGTTTTTTTTTAAACTCTGGATACTATCTTAGTTTATTGTCGACACTTTGCAACTATCCCTATATACCCATTGGGTAAACGAGCAATATCCTCCGTATAGTAAAAAAACCCCACAGAACTCAGTCACTCTGCAAAATAATGTTACATTGCCTCAGAGTTTTTTTATTGGGGAGGAGAGGGGGGGGGGGGGGACTACTCACTCAAAACAAGCTTTGTTGTTTAAAAATAATGTACACCCAACGCCACAGATCAGGCCACAATAATGCGGCCAGCAACAAACAAAACAAGAAACCCACAATGACTATCCAAGATTATAAACAATGTGTTAAACCTCGACTGGTGCCGTATGTCAAAGGCACCCGCATCCAAACAGACCGCAGGCATCTGCAACCAGTCAGAAAATATTTTTAAAATCCAACAAGCAACAACTTAAAACCTCTCTCATCCGCCTCACGCTCTCTCCCCTCCCCTCCTCCCTCAAAATCAAAACACAAAACTCAACCATAACACCAATCCCAACAACAACCGCCAGAGATTAAGCTCTCGCAAGTAGCAGTCCTTACCTGTACAGAAAGTTGCCCAAAGTGCAAAAGTCAGCCAGCAAGCAAACATATTTAAATGCACCAAAAAGATTGTTTAACAAATTGTTGGAGAGAGGGGAAAGGGGAGGGGGGAGGGGGGGTGATATAATATCCAAAATCAGCTCCACGACATTTGATGCAGGTTGATTTCTTCTCCTCGGTTCTTTGCAAATAGATGATTTAAGTTTGGTGTGTGTTTTTTTAAAGTAGCTGATGGTGCAAAGATATATAAAAAGGAATAAAATGCACCCTGGGGGTTGTTGGAAGCTGCAATCTGGCTTGTTGTGTCCGCTGGTCAAAGGAGGGAGGGAAGAGAGTGAGGATGGTCGCTGTGTTGTTTTGCCCCACTTGGCTTTCTTTGCGATGGTGCTCCCGCAGCAGAGAGGTGCCGGTGTGAGGGAGGGGGCTGTTGCTGCCTGCCTGCCTGCCCCGCGGGGCTCACTCTCCCCTTCACTCGGCAGCGGGTAGCGTGGAGCCGCTCGGGCGGAGCGGCGGCTGCGGCCGGCTGCGTGCACTCATCGCTCGTCCCCTTATCTCCTTCTGCTGCGAGTGTGCGTGAATGAGCGGGGCGGCGGCGGCAACACTCTCACACACTCACACTCTCACACACACTGAACCCGGTCAAAATGGCTTCTAAAAACCTTGTCCAGTGGAGAGTAGGGAAGCCCGGATGTTTGCAGGAGAGGAGGGAGGGAGGGAGGGAGGGAGGGAGAAAAAGAAAGAAAGAGAGAATAACAGCACCACTCCGTGTTCCCATTCCACATAGCCAGCCTGCTAGAAATACAAGCAAATACAGCTGCTAAAAAAAAATTTAACACCAGCGGCATGTCCATGTTTGAAGCCACCCTGCAATAAATGCATGCAAATAGAACTGCAACACTGGGGGTTTCCTATTTACAGGGGTTTACATTAAAAAGGGACATTGAAGTAAAGTAGAACAGTATATAGTGTGTATTAAAGAAGGATTGGAGTAACATAGCATAGTTTACAGTACACGGTGTGTATTAAAGAGGGCTTAGAGTAACACAGAACAGTATGTGGTGTGTATTAAAGGGCAATATTGAAGTAACAAAACAGTGCACAATACATGATGTGTATTACAGAGGGACATTGGAGTAACATAGAACAGTGGGTATTAAAGAGCAATATTGAAACAGAACAGTTTACAGTACATGGTGTATTAAGGAAGGATTGGAGTAACATAACTATACAGTACATTGTGTGCATTAAAGAGGGTTATTGCAGTAACATAGAACATTATATAGCATATAGAAACAAAGAACTACAGATGCTGGTTTATATCAAAGATAGACAGAAAGTGCTGGTGTAACTCAGCGAGTCAGGCAGCATCTCATAGAAACATAGAAACATAGAAAATAGGTGCAGGAGGAGGTCATTTGGCCCTTCGAGCCAGCACCGCCATTCATTGTGATCATGGCTGATCGTCCCCTATCAATAACCCGTGCCTGCCTTCTCCCCATATCCCTTGACTCCACTAGCCCCTAGAGCTCTATCCAACTCTCTCTTAAATCCATCCAGTGATTTGGCCTCCATTGCCCTCTGTGGCAGGGAATGCCATAAATTCACAACTCTCTGGGTAAAAAAGTTTTTTTCTCAGCTCAGTCTTAAATGACCTCCCCTTTATTCTAAGACTGTGGCCCCTGGTTCTGGACTCACCCAACATTGGGAACATTTTTCCTGCATCAAGCTTGTCCAGTCCTTTTATAATTTTATATGTTTCTATAAGATCTCCCCTCATCCTTCTAAACGCCAGTGAATACAAGCCTAGTCTTTTCAATCTTTCCTCATATGACAGTCCCGCCATCCCAGGGATCAATCTCGTGAATCTACGCTGCACTGCCTCAATCACAAGGATGTCCTTCCTCAAATTAGGAGACCAAAACTGTACACAATACTCCAGATGTGGTCTCACCAGAGCCCTATACAACTGCAGAAGAACCTCCTTACTCCTGTACTGAAATCCTCTTTTCTGAAGAAAAAGTATGGGTGACATTCCAGGTTCTGAGTCAGAAGAAGGGTCCCAACCCAAAACGTCACCATCCTTTTTCTCCAGAGATGCTGCCTGACCCACTGAGTATATTACATATGCTGTGTATTGGAGTAACAAAACAGTATACAGTACATGTGTATTAAAGAACTGCAGATGCTGGTTTAAATCGAAGGTAGACACAAAATGCTGGAGTAACTCAGCGGGTCAGGCAGCATCTCTGGAGAGAAGGAATGGGTGACGTTTCGGGTCGAGACCCTTCTTCAGACTGATGTCAGGGGAGGGGGTGGGACAAAGATAGAATGTAGTCGGAGACAGTAAGCCTAATGGGAGAACTGGGAAGGGGGAAGGGATGAAGAGAGAAAGCAAGGGCTAACTAAAGTTAGAGAAGTCAATGTTCATACCGCCGGGGTGTAAACTACCCAAGTGAAATATGAGGTGCTGTTCCTCCAATTTGCATTGGGCCTCACTCTGACAATGGAGGAGGCCCAGGACAGAAAGGTCAGATTGGAAATTGGAGTGGAGTTGAGTGCTGAGCTACCGGCAGTATACAGTACATTGTGTGTATTAAAGAGGGATGTTGGAGTAACAAACATCAGAACAACACAAAAACAAGCCCTTCGGCCCACAATATCTGTGCTGTAAATAACATCCAATAAACTACTTTCTTCTGTCCACATGTAATCCATATCCCTGCATTCCCTGCACATCCAAAACCCTCCTAAACTGCGTAGGAAAGAACTGCAGATGCCTAAGAAGGGTCTCAATTCGAAACATCACCTATTCCTTTTCTCCGGAGATGCTGTCTGACCCACTGAGTTACTCCAGCACTTTGTCTCTAGCCTCTTAAACTAGTGGCCTCTTAAATGTCACTATCGGATCTGCCTCCACCATCTCTGGCAGTACATTCCAGACACCCACCACTCTCTATATAAAAGAACATGTCTCACTCATCATCTTTAAACATTTACTCCTCTCATGAGCAACCGGAGTATCATAGAACAGTACATAGTGTGTGTTAAATGGTTTGGAGTAAAAGGACACAAAGTGCTGGAGTACTCACATCGCTGGTGAACATGGATAGGCAACGATTCGGGTCGGGACCACTCTGGTCATCTTGATCCTCATGGCTTCCAGCTCCGGTCCGAGTTTGAACCCAACCTGGATTTTGGGTACCTGCACTCAATCCACCGCTTCTCGCAACCGTTCTCCTTCCTTGCCCTACGTTCCACACACTCCACCTCGCTCTGATTCTCCCACAGCTCTTCTTCTTCTTTCATGTGGCGTGCACAGCCTAAAGTTGTAGGACAACTTGTTCTATTTCATCTTCCGTTTTGCACATCGATTTGATTGCATTAGTTGAAACAAGGCGGACCACGTGAAGGTTGCAATCTCCCACCCCTCCCATAGCTCTGGGTCCCCTTCACCCAGACCTTGCAATGGACCCGAACTTTAATTCATTCTCCGATGAATTAGGAAGGGTCCTAACCTGAAACATCACCTATCCATGTTGTTCAGAGATGCTGCCTGACCCGCTGAGTTACTCCAGCACTTTATGTCCTTTTGTGTAGTCCAGCATCTACAGTTTAGTTTAGTTTAGAATAGTTTAGTTTAGTTTGTGGCGCCATCCGGTGGTTAGGCCACTTACTGTGCGAACCCTCAGCAGTCGGGGGTTAGGGTCACGTGACTGGGTTTGGTGGGAAGGGGTCATCATGGGGTTTAGGGGTGTGCCCTAGTATATAAGGAACCCCAGGTCAACCTTCCCCCATTCATGTGTGTGCTGTTCTCTTTGCTTTGTCAATAAAGATCTCTTTGTTTCACCATGTGTGGTTTGCTTATTTGCCCGCCATATTGGTGACCCCGACGATCCAAAATGGTCATTTTGGGTTTGAACTATGGACGCAGCAAATGATCAACCTCAACAGCCCGAGGTCGCTGTCAATCCAGCCCAGCAGAACGCTGTCTCCCTGAAGCTGCCCGTGCTCTGGACATCGCAGCCCCAAGTGTGGTTCCAACAGGCCAAGGCCCAGTTTCACATCCGACGCATCACGGCGGATGACACCCGGTACTATTATGTGGTCAGCGCGTTGGATCAGGACACAGCAGGCCGCCTGGTCCATTACCTATGCGCGCTGCTGGATCAGGACAAATACGAGGGCCTCAAAGCGCTACTCTTGTATACATCTAAAACTAAAATAGAAGATAGTAAAATTATAAATTTTTTAGATAACTGTAATCTTCCAAAACTTGACCTTTCGGAACAAGAGGAATTAGGAGCTCAGATTACACTTGAAGAAATAGGTGAAACAATAAAATCGTTGAAAAATGGTAAGACGCCTGGACCAGATGGTTTTAGTAATGAATTTTATAAAAGATTTTACGAGATAACGGCTCCACGCTTAGTTAATTTATATACTCATGCCTTTAAAGAAAATAAATTACCAGAAACATTAGCTGAATCAACTATTACGCTTATACCAAAAAAAAGATAAAGATTTAGATGAACCGGGCTCATATAGAGCTATATCACTTTTAAATACAGATCAGAAAATTTTAGCAAAGACCTTTGCAAGAAGATTGAATAAATATATTAGTAAATTGATAAATCGTGATCAAACAGTGTTTCTACCCAAAAGACATTCATTTAATAATTTGAAACGCCTGTTTAATCTAATGTACTCACATGAAACAGAGGAAGAAGATATATCAATTGTTTCTCTGGATGCAGAGAAAGCATTTGATCAGGTAGTGTGGCAGTATTTATATAAAGTATTGCAAAAATTTAATATGGGAGAGAATTTTATTGAATGGGTAAAATTACTATATGATAAACCGACGGCAAGAATATTAACCAATATGTTATCTCCAAAATGTCATTTATCGATGAGCAATAGGCAGGGATGTGCTTTATCACCTCTGCTATTCGCCCTTATGATAGAGCCCCTGGCTGAAAGTATAACAAGTGATCCGAATATTCAGGGATATAATACTAGGGACTCAAATAATAAAATTTCATTATATGCAGACGATATATTTTTATATATTACCAACTCACAAACGAGCATACCAAACTTATTAAATTTAATAGAGGAATTTGGTTATTTTCTGGATACAGAATAAATTGGAATAAAAGTTAAATCATAATGTTAAAACCTCAAGAATCTACACACCCATTAAAATTCCCCCTTAAAATTGCAACAGAAAAATTTAAGTATTTGGGTATTCAAATTACTAGAAAATACAAAGCATTATTTAATGCTAAATTTATGCCTTTATTAAATAAACTCAACGTGTCGATTAAATTCTGAAAAACACTTCCATTATCATTAATAGGCAGAATAAATGCTATAAAAAATGATCTTTTTACCACAAATATTATACCTATTTCAATCTATACCATTATATATACCAAAAATCTTCTTAAAAAAATTAGACTTTAATATTACCAATTTTATCTGGGATTATATATCACATAGAATCCAAAGAAAACATTTGTGCAAACCAAAAGACATTGGGGGACTTTCACTTACAAACTTTTTGTATTATTATTGGGCAGTGCATATTAAGAATATAATTTACTGGTTGGACAGTTCTACCCAACAGACTGAATGGATAAGAATGGGGAAAGAGGACTGTTCTCCTTGTAATATAGGAGCTATCCTCTTCTCCCCGATAAAACTGAACAACACAATATATAAGTATAACCCAATTATACATGATACAATAAGAATTTGGAAACAAATAAAATTATCCTTTAAATTAAGAAACCTATCATTGTTAATGCCAATAGTGAATAATCCTTAATTTAAACCATCTCATTGATAAAACATATAATCAATGGGAAAGAATGGGAATTAAAAGGATCCGTGATATGTATGAAATTAGAAATCTGTTATCATTCCAACAATTACAATTAAAATTTTAACTGAAAAATAACCAATATTTTAAATATCTTCAGATCTGTGACCATGAAGAAATACATACAAAGATATCAAAACATAACTTCAGAGACATTGGAAGAAGCAATGAACATTAAGGCTGACTCACAGAAATTAATATCATATTTATATAATAGTATTTTAACTATAGTTTTACCATCGACAGAGACAATTAGAGAAGAGTGGGAATGAGAATTAATGATAAAAATTAAGAAGGGAAAAGTATTTGATACACAAATGTTTGATTAATGTAAGACATAATTGAATTCAATTAAAAATTTTGCATAGATTATATTGCTCAAAAACTAGACTGAATAAATTCTATCCAAATTCTTCCCCCATTTGTGATAAATGTCTATCCCAAAACACAACTATAACACACTCTTTTGTCTCCTGCATAAAACTTTATAAATTCTGGAGTGATATTTTTGAAATATTTACAAAATTATTTAATTACCTAATACTGAAATGATTATATTTGGAGTAATGGAAGATGGGAATAAACTGAACTCATCTCAAAATTTATTTTTTAATTATGGGTTAATAACGGCAAAAAAACATATACTTAACTTTGGAAAAATACAACCATACCAATGCTTAAAATGTGGATTTCAAACATGTTGGACACTGCTCATCTTGAGGAAATGCGATTCCTCCTAATAGATAAATCAGACCAATTTTTAATGAGTTAGTCTCCATTTGTCGATTTTTTGGAAGTATATGGTGCAACAAAACCGCAGAAGCTAACTGTTTCAGGATTGGGTGAGGGATGGTCAAGAATAAAGATAACGATCTCCTTAATCTCTTACTTTCTACTCTTCTTTTCTTTCTTTTCTCTTTTTCATTCTCAACTTTCTTTTTTCACACTTTTTTCTTTCTCACACACTATATTTCACATGTTTCTCTATCTTTTATTATCCACTCTCTCTTTTTCTTTTTCATTATTATTTAAAAAAATTGAAAAATAAGAAGCTGTATATAAAATGTAATATGTCAATATATATTAGACACCTTGGTGCCATATTCACTTCTAATAAAATAAATAAAAAAATAAATAAACTGTATGCTATGTTTCACTTTAAAAAAAAAGTGCTACTCTTGTGTACCTTTGGGCTCAGCCGCCGGGACCACGCAGCGCGGCCCATGTCGACCTTAGTCAACCTGTGTTGCTGGCCCAGCCTCGTCGTCGAGGGCGTCCGCAGTCCCGGCCGCTCCCGCCTTCACCTTCCCTGGTTTTGTCCCCTGTGTGGAGGGATGTATGAATGAGGTCCGGCCGCCTCGTTCGTTTGCCCTTTTGTTTTCGTGCCTCCGGTTCTGGGGGGGTGGGGGGGTTCGTGTGGCGCCACCCGGTGATTAGGCCACTTACAGCATGAACCTTCGGCAGTCGGGGGTAGGGTCACATGATTGGGTTTGATGGGAAGGAGTCGTCATGGGGTTTAGGGGTGTGCCCTGGTATATAAGAAACCCCGGTCAAGTTTCCCCCATTCGCTTTGCTTTGTCAATAAAGATATCTTTGTTTCACCACGCGTGGCTCACTATTAGTTTGGTTTAGTTGGGTTTTGTCAATGAAAGTCAGCATGCAGGTCACAGCAGGCAGTGAAGAAAGCGAATGGCATGTTGGCCTTCAAAACAAGAAGAGTTGAGTATAGGAGCAAAGAGGTCCTTCTGCAGTTGTACAGGGCCCTAGTGAGACCACGCCTGGAGTATTGTGTGCAGTTTTTGTCCCCAAATTTGAGGAAGGACATTCTTTCTATTGAGGGAGTGCAGCGTAGGTTCACAAGGTTAATTCCCGGGATGTGAGGACTGTCATATGCTGAGAGAATGGAGAGGCTGGGCTTGTATACTCTGGAATTTAGAAGGATGAGAGGGTATCCCACTGAAATATATAAGATTATTAAGGGTTTGGACATGGTAGAGGCAGGAAACATGTTCTCAATGTTGGGGGTGTCCAGAACCAGGGGTCACAGTTTAAGAATAAGGGGTAAGACATTTAGAACCGAGACGAGGAAACACCTTTTCACACACAGAGTTTCAAGTCTGTGGAATTCTCTGCCTCAGAGGGCGGTACAGGCCGGTTCTCTGGATACTTTCAAGAAAGAGCTAGATAGGGCTCTTAAAGATAGCGGAGTCAAGGGATATGGGGAGAAGGCAGGAACGGGGTACTGTTTGTGGATGATCAGCCATGATTACATTGAATGGCGGTACTGGCTCGAAGGGCTGAATGCCCTAATCCTGTACCTATTGTCTATTGTCTAGTTAGTTTAGTTTAGTTTAATTTAGTTTAGTTTAACTTAAATTAGTTTGGTGCTGCTGATTCTTAGGGATAGGATTTACTTGTTATTGGAAAAAAAAGGGTAATTAGAGATAGTCAGCATGGCTTTATGCGGGGGAGGTTTAGAAGTTGTTTACTTTAGATTTTGCAATAAAAATGAAGTGCAGATCTGGTTTATACCAAAGATAGAGTAACTCAGCAGGCCAGGCAGCATCACTGAAGAAAATTAATTTAGTTTACTTTAGTTCAGAGATACAACATCGATAAAAGCCTTTCGGCCCACCGAGTCCAATGAGCACTAGTTTTATCCTACACACTAGGAACAATTTACTGAAGCCAATTAACATGGAAACCCATACATCTTTGGAATGTGGGAGGAAACCAGAGCACCTGGAGAAAACACACAAGTTCATAGGAAGAACGTGCAAACTCCGTGTAAACACTGTAATAAACACAAAAAAGTTCAGTATATATTAAAAATAACAAAACAATAATAGCACAAAGATAAAATCAATGCCCCCCGTCTATGTAGTTCGGAACCTATTTGGAGATTGTAGTATTTAATAGCCTGATGGTTGTGGGGAAGAAGCTGTTCCTGAACCTGGACGTTACAGTTTCAGGCTCCTATACCTTCTTCCCAAAGGCAGGAGTGAATGAGAGTGTGGCCAGGGTGGTGTGGGGCCTCTGATGATGCTGGCTGCCTCCACGATTAGAATGAAATTTCCTTTATTTCTCAAACTCTGTTTTGGCCCAACTCGTCCATAACAAACAGATTTTATAACCAAGCTAGTACCATTTCTCCACATTTAGCCCATATCATTCTAATCCTCTCATATCCTTGTACAAATGTATTTTAGACATCATCATTGTACTCACCTGCATATCTTCCTTTGGTTTTAAGTTCTCACTCTAAACTAAGTGTTGGCTGAGTCTGAAGAAGGGTCCCAACCTGAAACATCAGCTGTTCCCTCCACAGATACATGGATAGGTACACAGATAGGATGGATAAGAGCCAAATGTGGGCAGGTGGGACAAATGTGGATGGAGCTTTTTGGTTGGCATGGTAAATTGGGCCAATGGGGGCTTTATTTCGTGGTGTTTGACCCCATGACTCTCTGACATACTATCTGACCCGCTGAGTTACTTCAGCGCTGTGTGTCTCGCTCAAGATGCCAGCAACGTAACAAATCATCACACAAACCAACCTCTCACATACACCTCATCTGCCTCAGCAAGGCCACCAGTATAATCAAGGATTAGTCTCACACCAGCCATTCCCTCTTCTCCCTTCTCCCATCAGACAAGAGGTATAGAAGTATGAAAACACACACACCTCCAGATTCAGAGACAGTTTCTTCCCAGCTGTTATCAGGCAATTGAACCAACTTCTCACCAACTTGACCTCACATTTCAATTCAATTCAATTCAATTCAATCCTTAATTGTCATTGTGCAGTGTACAGTACAGAAACAACAAAATGCAGTTAGCATCTCCCCAGAAGAGCGAACTTAGAATAATGAACGGTAAAATACATATATGTACAAACAGTATCAGTAGGGCAAATTATACTGGGGGAAGGAGTGTCCGGGGTGGGGGGTGACTGGCAATCACCGAGGTGCAGAGTTAAGTAGTGTAACAGCCGCAGGGAGGAAGCTGTTCCTGAACCTGCTGGTCCGGCAGCGGAGGGACCTGTAGCACCTCCCGGATGGGAGGAGGGTAAACAGTCTGTGGCTGGGATGAGACCAGTCCTTGACGATGCTGCACGCCCTTCGCAGACATCGCTTGCTCTGGACAGACTCAATGGAGGGGAGTGAGGAACTGGTGATGCGTTGGGCAGTTTTCACCGCCCCCTGCAGTGCTTTCTGGTCTGAGACAGAGCAGTTGCCATACCATACTGTGATACAGTTGGTAAGGATGCTCTCGATGGTGCAGCGGTAGAAGTTCACCAGAATCTGAGGAGACAGATGGACCTTCTTTAGTCTCCTCAGGAAGAAGAGATACTGGTGAGCCTTCTTGACCAGTGTAGAGGTATTGTGGGTCCAAGAGAGGTCATCAGAGATGTTGACCATCAGAAACCTGAAGCTGGAAACACATTCCACCGCCATCCCGTTAATATGGATGGGGGTGAGCGTGCAGCCACTAGACCTTCTATAGTCCACAATGAGCTCCTTGGTCTCTTGGAGTTAAGGGCCAGGTTGTTGTCAGCGCACCATGCTGCTAGGAGCTGAACCTCCTCCCTATAGGCCGACTCATCGTTGTTGCTGATGAGGCCAATCACCGTTGTATCATCTGCATACTTGATGATGGTGTTAGAACCATGTACAGGTGTGCAGTCATAGGTGAAGGGGGAGTAGAGGAGGGGGCTCAGTACACAGCCCTGTGGAACGCCGGTGTTCAGGGTGAGGGTTGAAGAGGTGTGGTTGTCCAATCTAACAGACTGTGGTCTGTTAGTTAGGAAGTCCAGTAACCAGTTGCAGAGGGAAGGGTTGATGCCCAGGTTGCTGATTTTGGTGATCAATTTTGAGGGGATAATGGTGTTAAATGCTGAGCTATAGTCGATGAACAGCATTCTCACGTAGGTGTCTCTGTTGTCCAGGTGGGAGAGGGCGGAGTGGAGTGCCGTTGAGATGGCATCCTCCATACTCCTATTCTTGTGGTAGGCAAACTGATAGGGGTCCAGTGTGGGAGGTAGGCAGCCTTTGAGGTGTGCCAGGACCAGCCTCTCGAAGCACTTGGTCATGATGGGAGTAATGAGGCTCGCCGCAGTGGAGTGTTTTGGCACCGGCACGATGGAGGTGGTTTTAAGGCACGTGGGGACAACTGCTTGGGCAAGTGACAGGTTGAAGATGTCAGTCCAGACGTCTGTCAGCTGCGCAGCACAGGTCCTGAGGACGCGCCCGGGGATGCCGTCAGGGCCAGCAGCCTTACGTGCATTCATCCTACTCAGTGCCACATACACGTCGTAGGGGGTGAGTGTGAGGGGCTGGTGATCAGCAGGGAGCACAGCCTTGATGGCCATCTCTTGGTTGTCCCTGTCAAAGCGGCAATAGAAGTGGTTAAGCTCCTCAAGGAAGGATGCGTCGCTGGATGTGGGCGTGGTGTAGGTGGATCTGAAGTCCGTGATGGCCTTCATGAACTACCCATCCACCTAATTTGAGACCTTCAGACTATATTTAATCATACTTTACTGGATTTTATCTTGCACTAAATGCTATTCCCATTGTAATCATGTATAGTGTTTCTGCTGACAGGTTAGCATGCAACAAAAAACCTTTTCACTGTACCTTGGTACATGTGACATTAATAAACTAAACTAAACCAAACTAAACTAAACTAAACTTTAGGCAATATAATGATGGTTGTTGGGTCAATCCGTGCAATTTTAGATGGGTACCAAAACATGTACCCTATCTATTCCCCTCATGATGATCACCCCTCATCCTCCTGCACTCCAAGGAATAAAGCCGAGGCCTGCCCAATCGCTCACTGTAGCTCTGGCCCACAAGTCTTTGTAAATCTTATGCAGGGAGGAACTGCAGATGCTGTTTTAAACCGAAGATAGACACAAAAAGCTGATGTAACTCAATGGGTCAGACAGCATCGCTGGAGAGAAGCAATAGGAGCCGTTACGGGTCGGGCCAGAAGAAGGGTCTCGACCAGAAACGTCACCTGTTCCTTTTCTCCAGAGATGCTGTCTGACCTGCTGAGTTACTCCAGCTTTTTGTGTCTATCCTCGTAAATCTTCCCTGCACCCTTTCCAGCTTAACAATATCGTTTCACTGCCCGGAGCACGCAACAGAACAACTTGTCAGTGCATTTGTGGAGCTTTGTGCAGCTTTTATTATAGTCCATTCCAGTCAGATTGGCCTTATGGTGCAGACCATCTTGAAGGTTCCTAACCCTTCATTAACTAGCAGAGGGTGCAGAATAAACAAGAAACATAGGAGTTCTGGAAAGTTCACTTGGGTCGCACATTTTTACCCTACTTGACACATTTGATGAAATACACTATAAAATCACAGTTATAGGAGCAGAATTAGGCCATTCAGCCCATCGAGTCTACTGTCCTGACATTTGATCATGGCTGATCTATCTTTCCCTCTTAACCCCATTCTACTGCATTCTCCCTGTAACCTCTGAAGCCCTTACCAATCAAGAACCTATAAATCTCCGCCTTAAAAATACCCAATGATTTTGCCTCCACCGCCATACCTGGCAATGAATTCCACCGATTCATGACCCTTTGAAAGAAATTTCTCCTTATCTCCTTTCTAAACTTAGGTCCTTTTATTATGAAGTTATGCCCTCTGGTCCTAGACTCTCCCACTAGTGGAAACATGCTCTCTGCATCCACTCTATCTAGGACTTCCATTGTCCACTAGGTTTCAATGAAATCCTCCTCATTTTTCTAAACTCCAGTGAGTACAGGCCCAGAGCAATCAAATGCTCATTCAGTATGGTAAATTCATTAAAAAAAACATTAAAAAAATAAATAAATCATACGTTAATTTAATTATCCCCGGAAACATTCTCATATACATTCTTTAGTTTAGTTTAGAGATACAACATGGAAACAGTGGGGTCCGTGCTGACCAATGATCACCAAATACACAAGTTCTATCCTGCACACTCGGGACAATTTACAGAAGCCAACCAACCTACAAAGCTGCCATCTCTGGACCCCCTCCAACTCCAGCACATTCTTCCTTAAGGGGCTGTCCCACTTGGGCAACCTAATCCGCGAGTTCTGGCGAGTTTGCCCTGGACTCATACTCGCAGCATGGTCGACACGAGGTCGTGGGAGGCCTTCGTAACTCTCCTTCATGCTCGAGAGTGGTCTCCGCGTACTCGAGGCCCCAGCTAGGTCCCGGCGTTTTTTTCAATATGTTATCTTCTCCCTGCCCGCGAGTAAAAATAGATCACCACGGAAAAAATAAATACTTTTTTACTCTTAGATTTAGTCGTAGTAGGTCGTAGTAGGTCAGCATGTTAGTCGTAGGTAATCGAGGGTAGTTGAAGGTAGTCAAAGGTAGTCGTAGATAGTCTTCATCATAGTCGAAGGGAGGTCGAAGGGAGGTCGAAGGAGGTCGTCTTCACTCTCCACTATTCGGTGTCCAATTTTCCCGAAGTTAGTCGTAGCAAGTCGAAGCTGGTCTTCAACATAGTCGAAGGAGGTCGAAGGAGGTCTTCAACATGTCATTTTTTCAAACTCTTCTAACTCGCCAATTAGGTCGCCCAAGTGGGACAGCCCCTTTAGACATGGGTCCCAATAACTAAGAAACACTTCCCAGTCCATCACGGGTACTGACCTCCCCAACATTGTAGGGATTTTCAGGAGTCGTTGCCTCAAAAAGGCAGCCAGCATCATCAGAGACCCACACCACCCTGACCACACTCTCATTCTACTGCCATTTGGTAGAAGATATAGGAACCATAACGTCCAGGTTCAGGAACAGCTTCCTCCCTACAACCATCAGGCTATTAAACACCACAACCTCGAAATAAGCTCCAAACTACAGAGACTTGTGTACATTTATTTTGTCTTTACACTATTTTTGTTTGTTTGTTTGTTTTTTGTGTATGTATGTAAGTATGTACATGTGTATATATATATATGTATATATGTGTATATATATATTTGTGTATATGAGTGTGTGTGGGTATATATATATATATACACATACATACTTACATTCAATAGACAATAGGCAATAAGTGCAGGAGTAGGCCATTCGGCCCTTCGAGCCAGCACCGCCATTCAATGTGATTATGGCTGATCATCCCCAATCAGTACCCCGTTCCTGCCTTCTCCCCATATCCCCTGACTCCGCTATTTTTGAGAGCCCTATCTAGCTCTCTCTAGAAAGTATCCAGAGAACCGGCCTCCACCACCCTCTGAGGCAGAGAATTCCACAGACTCACCACTCTCTGTGTGAAAAAGTGATGATATATATGTGCGATGTATATATGTATGTGTGTGTGTGTATTATATATATATATATATATATCTCTATACACACATTGAACATTTATTTGTTAATTATATTGATTACTATGTACTATGTTTACATATTCCGTTGTGCTGTTGCAAGTAAGAATTTTGTTGATCTGTATGGGACATATGACAATAAAACACTTGACTCTACGGAGAGAGATATCTGTCAACGAGTGCAGAAATAAAACCAGAGGGACAATAACAGGTGCAGTGTGTATCATACAGTGTGTAGCAAAGGATCACTGTGTAACTATAACTGTGGCATAGGAATGACAATATCTGCCCATGTCATTACAGAGTGGGAGCGAGAGAGAGAGAGCGAGAGAGTGGGGATCATGGGAAAGGTAGTGAAGGTGAGTGAGGTTGACACAAGGCACGGCAGGTGTGAGAATCTTGTGGGGAATGGCGCAGTGGTAGAGCTGCTGCCTCCCAGTGCCAGAGACCCACGCCCGATCCCTATCTCAGGTGCTGTCTGTGTGTTGTTTGCTCCTTCTCCCTGTTACTGCGTGGGTTTCATCCGGGTGCTCCAGTGTCCTCCAACATCCCAAAGACGTGTGCTTTGTAGATTAGTTGGCCTCTGTAAAATTTCCCCCAAATGTGTAGGGAGTGGATGTGAAAGTGGGAAATATAGAACTAGTGTGATTGGGTGATCTATAGTTGGTGTGGTCTCAGTGGGCCAAAGGACCTGATTCCATGCTGCATCTTTCAATCAATGAACACAAAATGCTGGGGTAACTCAGGAGGCATCTGTACACGGAATGGCCAGGTGATGTTTTAGGTTGGGACCCTTCTTCACACTCAACCGCTGTTAGTTCAGGGTGCAAACGTATACAGCGGAAGGAGGCAAGAGGAAGTGTGAGTGAAAGAGTGTGACAGATATGAGGGTGAGAGATACGGAAAGAGAGAATGTGTCTGAGAGAGAGAGAGAGAGCGAGAGAGGGAATGCATGGTGTACGTGACAGTGAGAGAGAATGCGAAAGAGAGAGTGAGACTGAAATAGAGAGTATGAGAAAGAGAAAGAGGGTGAGAGAGAGGTGGGAATGTGTGTGTGTGTGCGTGTGTGGGTGTGTAAGAAATGGTACAATGGTTTGATGGCACATTTCTAAGTTTTACTGTAGTTTAGTTTTAGAGATACAGCATGGAAACAGGCCCTACGGCCCACCACGCTGACCAATGATCACTGCGTACACTAGTTCCATCCTGCACACCAGCGACAATTTACAGGAGGCAATTAACCTACAAACCGCTCCGTCTTTGGAGTGTGTGGGAGGTACCAGAGCACCCGGAGAAACCCACGTGGTCACAGGGAGAACGTGCAAACTCTGTGCAGACACTAACCAAAGTCAGGATCGAACACGGGTCCCTATTGCTGTAAGGCAGCAACTCTATCGCTGTGCCACTGTGCTGCCCCTGCTGCTTCCTTGCACACTGAAGAGTGAAAATTCATTTTTTTATATCTTACAATGTGCGTGTAACTACATCTACATTCTCTGTGCAGAGAGGGGGCAAGTGATTGAGAGAGAATAGTAAATTGTTAAACAAATGTATATAAATAAAATTGGAGTGGGAGTAAGAACAGCACTGAATGCTCACTTTGGGGGGGAGAGAAGGAGGGAGGTAGTGAGAGAGAGAGAGAGAGAGAGAGAGAGAGAGAGAGAGAGAGAGAGAGAGAGAGAGAGAGAGAGAGAGAGAGAGAGAGAGAGAGAGTTAGTGAGAGAGCAAGAGATGGGATTCGGCCCTTCGAGGCAGCACCGCCATTCAATGTGATCATGGCTGATCATCCCCAATCAGTACCCCGTTCCTGCCTTCTCCCCATATCCCCTGACTCCGCTATTTTTAAGAGCCCTATCTAGCTCTCCCTTGAAAACATCCAGAGAACCTGCCTCCACCGCCCTCTGAGGCAGAGAATTCCACAGACTCACCACTCTCTGTGAGAAAAAGTGTTTCCTCATCTCCGTTCAAAATGGCTTTCTCCTTATTCTTAAACTGTGGCCCCTGGTTCTGGACTCCTCCAACATCGGGAACATGTTTCCTGCCTCTAGCGTGTCCAAGCCCTTAACAATCTTATATGTTTCAATGAGATCCCCTCTCATCCTTCTAAACTCCAGAGTGTACAAGCCCAGCTGCTCCATTCTCTCAACCTACGCTGCACTTCCTCAATAGCAAGAATGTTCTTCCTCAAATTAGGGGACCAAAACTGCACACAATACTCCAGGTGTGGTCTCACTAGGGCGGGTGGATTGGTGTAGATGGGGCATGTTGGTCAGTGTGGGCAAGTTTGTCCGAAGTGTCTGTTTCCACGCTGTATGACTCTATGACTGTTATCAGACTACTGAACAGTTCTCATTCGCCAGGGTGCTGTCCCGATTCTCCAACCTACCTTATTGTGGGCGCGGTTTTTTAATCTGCACTTTCTCTGTAACTGTAACACTATATTCTGCACTCTGGTCCTTTTTCTCTGCACAACCTGTGGTACTTGTGAATGCTGCATGACCCTCTGACACTCAGCGCCCCATTTGCAGTTAAACAAGAGGCTTACCAACCTGGCTCCCTCTCCAGCCTCGCATTCCATCTCCCTGCACATGTGACCTGCAAACTATTTCGGGAAGAATTCAGCACATTGATCGGTGGAAGTCGAGCTATTTATTGCAGGGCAGAAGGTGCAGAATTTCTCTCTCTGTTTTTTAACATGAGGGTGTGAGAGGTCCCGTTAAGTGTAACAGGGATAGACACAGAGTGCTGGAGGAACTCAGCGGGTCAGGCAGTATCTCTGGAGAAAAGGAATAAGTGACGTTTCGGGTCGAGACCCTTCTTCAGACTCCATTGCGGGGCACTGGTAACACTGAGAGGTATTTTCTGTTGGTCGGTGTGGACTCAGTGGGCCAAAGGGCTGAACCTCCAAACTAAACAGCCAGTTCTTTTCTTTTCTTTTCATCTGCTTGCTGATAGGTGGTGGATTTCATTGGACTTCATTGTAATCAGTCGTTGAGGTCACGTACCCAGACAGATTCCCTTTAGGACATCACTGAAACCTACGGGTTTTGATGAATATCCCATTGTTTTATCGGCATTAGATTCAAACCCTCCTCACTCTTATTCACTGTCGCGTGCCAGGCTTTGCCCTGTCCCCACCTCTCTTGGCCAGTTTTCTTCCCCCTGCTACTAAAATATTGGAGCAGAATTAGGTCATTCAGACCTAGCGTCTGATTAGAGATAGTCCAAGGGCCTCCAATGTGGTGGATGGGAGCTCAGGATCTCTGTCTAGCTGGTGAGAGAATGGTTCAGTTGACTGATGGGAGAGGAGATAAGATGGAGTGACCGGGATGAGACTCGCCCTTGATTATGCTGCTGGCCTTGCCGAGGCGGCGTGAGGTGTAAATGGAGTCAATGGAAGGGAGATTGGTTTGTGTGATGGTCTGGACTGTGTCCGCAATTCTCTGCAATTTCTTGCGGTCCAGGATGGAGCTGTTCTTAAACCAAGCTGTGATGCATCCCGATAAAAATGATTTCTTTTTTTTTTTGCGGTACTGTCAGTTACATCAGTGTACATCCCTTGTATTGTATTACAGTCATTGTACCCCTTAATTTTTATTTTTTATTTTAAGGCTTTAGAAAAGAGAGAATAGAGAGAAAAATAGCAGCATAGAAGGTAGAAAAGTGAAAAAGAGATGTGAAAGTGCAAAAGTGTGAGGGAAAGGAAACCCTTGAGAGTTAGAAACGGGAATTAAGAGATAGACCCTGGAGAGGAAAAAAAGGAAAAAGAAAAAGGGAAAAATAGAGAAAGAAAAAAGAAAAGCCAGTTACTTTATTATAAACATCTCGCAAAAGGAATCTACCAAGTCGACAGTTTTTCTTCCCCCTTTACCAAGACCTGACACCGGTACTTGTTTGAGGTACTCTTGCACCTTATCCTTGTAATAGATTTATAAATGCAGACCACGTCTTATAAAAACAGTCTGATTTTCCTGCTAGTCGGAGTCTCATATCTTCCAAGTGTAGTGTTTCGAACATAGTTGAGATCCACATATTGACTGTTGGTACCGGAGAATTTTTCCAGAATTTTAAGATTAGCTTTTTTCCAGTTATTAAGCTATATTCAAGTAGAGTCTTTTGAAACACATTTAATTCGAGGCAATCTTGCGATATCCCGAAGATTATCCAGTCTGCATCCGGGGTCAGTTTTATTTTAAATATTTTTGTGAAAATTTCAAAAATTTCAGTCCAAAATGTTTGAATTTTTGTACAAAAGACAAATGAGTGTGCTATATTAGCTTCTTGACATTGACATTTATCACATATAGGTGAGACGTTGGGAAAAAGTTTACTTATTTTAGTTTTTGAATAGTATAATCTGTGTAGGATTTTAAATTGTATTAAGGTGTGTCTTACATTAATTGAACATTTATGCACGTTTAATAAATATTCTTCCCACCTTTCTTTGGGAATTTTAATACTTAATTATTTTTCCCAGTCTCTCCTGATACCATCTGTTGTTGGTATTTCTGCATTTAGAATAATATTGTATATATATGATATTAGGTTTGCTGATTCTGCCTTTGTATTCATCACCTCTTCCAGTAAATCTGGAGACATATTGTGATAATCTTGTGCGTATTTTTTCAGATAGTCACAGATTTGGAAATATTTAAAATACTGATTGTTTCCCAAATTGTATTTTAGTTGTATTTGTTTAAATGATAATAGTTTTCCCGATTCATGCACATCTCCGAAGATTTTAATTCCAGCTCTTTCCCATTGTATAAATGCTTTATCTATAGTTGAAGGTTTAAATGAGGGTTTTTTTACCGATAGGAGATAAGAGAGATAAATTTTTTAATTTTAGATTGTGTTTTATTTGTTTCCAAATTCTGATTGTACTGTATATAATTGGATTATTGTTGTAATTTATATTATTAATCGATATTGGAGAGAGAAGGATTGCTCCAATATTATAAGGAGAGCAATCCTCTCTCTCCATAATCGTCCAATCCGGTTGTTGGGGAGAGTTATCCAGCAATTGGATCATGTTTCTGATATTTACAGACCAGTAGTAATACATAAAGTTGGGGCGTGCTAATCCCCCTACTACTTTGGGTTTATTCAGATGAGCTCTTTGTATTCTGTGGGATTTATAATCCCAAATAAAATTTGTGATATCTGAGTCCAGTTTTTTAAAAAACTTTTTGGGTAAATATATTGGAATAGATTGGAACAGGTATAAAATTTGTGGTAGAAAAATCATTTTTATGGCATTTATTCGGCCTATTAAGGACATCGGAAGCGTTTTACAAAATTTAATCAAGTTACATAGTTTCTTAAGTAGAGGGTTATAATTTTCGTCAAACATATCTTGATATCTTCTAGTAATTTCGATGCCCAAGTATTTAAATTTTTCGTTGCTATTTTGAAAGGAAACTGAAAAGATGCGTAGAGTCTTTCGGTTTTATTGACATGATTTCACTTTTATTCCAATTTATTCTATATCCTGAAAATGATCCGAAGTCCTCTATTAATTTTAAAATATTTGGTATAGTAATTATAGAAATTATTTGGTATCGTAATATGAGGCTATGTGATGTACAATAGTACGTTGTCAGTGTATAGTGATATTTTATTATTGGAATATTTTGTTTTATATCCATGGATATTCGGATGAGTTCTGAATAAAATGCTTTCTAAGGCACATCTGTAGACATTGGTGAGAATTGTTGGGGACATGCCGAACGTCCCAAACCTTCTAAGGAAACAGAGGTGTGTGTGCTTTCTTGGTCATTGCTTCAATGTGGACCCTTTCCTGGCATGTCTACCCTGGTATTCTTGTCCAGGGCAATTTTGGATAAAGACTTCCTCTGAGTACATTTTTGGGCAGCTATGGATAGAAAAGGTGTGGAATGGATCAAATGGAACTAGCTTAGATGGGGCATCTTGGTAGACATCCATGACCATGGGCTGAAGGGCCTGTTTAGGTGCTGTATGACTTGCGACTGGGTGGCACAGTGGCACAGCGGTAGAGGCAATAGATAATAAACAATAGACAATAGGTGCAGGAGTAGGCCATTCAGCCCTTCGAGGCAGCACCGCCATTTAATGTGATCATGGCTGATCATCCCCAATCAGTACCCCGTTCCTGCCTTCTCCCCATATCCCCTGACTCCGCTATTTTTAAGAGCCCTCTCTAGCTTTTTAAGAGCCCTCAAGACTGCGTGCTCAGCCCCCTGCTATACTCACTCTATACTCATGACTGCTTAGCCGGTCATAGTGCGAACTCCATCATCAAGTTCGCTGTCAGAGTATAGAAGTGAGATCGAGCGACTGACCAAATGGTGCCAGCACAATAACCTGGCCCTCAACACCAGCAAAACCAAGGAACTGATTGTGCACTTTGGAAGGGGTAGGATGGGGACCCACAGTCACGTTTATATCACCGGGTCGATGGTTGAAAGGGTCAAGAGCTTCAAATTCCTGGGCGTGCACATCTCTGAAGATCTCTCCTGGTCCAAAAACACTGATGCTATTATAAAGAAAGCACATCAGTGCCTCTACTTCCTGAGAAGATTACGGAGAGTCGGTCTGTCAAGGAGGACTCTCTAACTTCTACAGGTGCACAGTAGAGAGCTTGCTGATCGGTTCCATCGTGGCTTGGTTCGGCAACATGAGCGCCCAGGAGCGATAAAGACTACAAAAAGTAGTAAACACTGCCCAGTCCATCATCGGCTGTGACCTCCCTTCCATCGTGGGGATCAATCACAAGTCACTGCCTCAAAAAGGCAGGCAGCATCATCAAGGACCCACACCACCCTGGCCACACACTCATCTCCCCGCTGCCTTCAGGCAGAAGGTGCAGGAGCCTGAAGACTGCAACATCCAGGTTCAGAAACAGCTTCTTCCCCACAGCCATCAGGCTATTGAACTCAACCCAAACAAAACTCTGAACATTAATAGCCCATTATTTGTTTATTTGCACTTTATCTGTTTTATTTATTCATGTGTGTATATATTTATATAATGGTATATGGACACACTGATCTGTTCTGTATTCATGCCTTCTATATTCTGTTGTGCTGAAGCAAAGCAAGAATTTCATTGTCCTATCTGGGACAAATGACAATAAACTCTCTTGAATCTTGAATCTTGAGTCAATAGCAAGGATGCCCTTCCTCAAATTAGGGGACCAAAACTGCACACAATACTCCAGGTGTGGTCTCACTAGGGCTCTATACAACTGCAGAAGGACCTCTTTGCTCCTACATTCGATTCCTCTTGTTATAAAGGCCAACATGTCATTCGCTTTCTTCACTGCCTGTTGTACCTGCATGCTTACTTTCATAGACTGATGAACAAGGACCCCCAGATCCCGTTGTACTTCCCCTTTTCCCAATTTGACGCCATTTAGATAGTAATCTGCCTTCCTGTTTTTGCTACCAAAGTGGATAACCTCACATTTATCCACATTAAACTGCATCTGCCATGTATCTGCCCACTCACCCAATTCTCATAGCAGCCTCCTCTCAGTTCACGCTGCCACCCAGCTTTGTGTCATCTGCAAATTTGCTAATGTTACTTTGAATCCCTTCATCCAAATCATTGATGTATATTGTAAATAGCTGCGGTCCCAGCACCGAGCCTTGCGGTACCCCACTAGTCACTGCCTGCCATTCTGAAAGGGACCCGTTAATTCCTACTCTTTGTTTCCTGTCTGCCAACCAATTCTCCATCCATGTCAGCATTCTACCCCCAATAACATGTGCCCTAATTTTGCCCACTTATCTCCTATGTGGGACCTTATCAATTGCTTTCTGAACGTCCAGGTACACTACATCCACTGGCTCTCCCTTGTCCATTTTCCTAGTTACATCTTCAAAAAATTCTAGAAGATTAGTCAAGCATGATTTCCCCTTCGTAAATCCATGCTGATTCGGACCGATCCTGTTACTGCTATCCAAATGTGTGGCTATTTCATCTTTTACAATTGACTCCAGCATCTTCCCCACCACCGATGTCAGGCTAACTGGTCTATAATTCCCTGTTTTCTCTCTCCCGCCTTTCTTAAAAAGTGGGATAACATTAGCTGCCCTCCAATCCACAAAAGCTGATCCTGAGTCTATAGAACATTGGAAAATTATCACCAATGCATCCACGATTTCTAGAGCCACTTCCTTAAGTACCCTTGGATGCAGACCATCAGGCCCTGGGGATTTATCAGCCTTCAGTCATTAGTCTATCCAACACCATTTCCTGCCTAATGTGGATTTCATCAGTTCCTCCATCACCCCCAGATCCTCTGATTACTACTATGTCAGGAACATTGTTTGTGTCCTCCTTAGTGAAGACAGATCCAGAGTACCTGTTCATCTGCCATTTCCTTGTTTCCCATAATAAATTCACCCTTTTCAGTCTTCAAGGGTCCAACTTTGGTCTTACCTATTTTTTTCCTCTTCACATACCTAAAGAAGCTTTTTTACTGTCCTGCTTTATATTCTTGGCTAGCTTACCTTCGTACCTCATCTTTTCTCCACGTATTGTCTTTTTGGTTATCTTCTATTGTTCTTTAAACATTACCCAATCCTCTTGCTTCCCGCTCATCTTTGCTACGTTGTACTTCTTCACTTAAATTTTTATACTGTCCCTGACGTCCCTTGTCAGCCATGGTCGTCCCTTTCTCCCCTTGGAATCTTTCTTCCTCCTAGGAATGAACTGATCCTGCACCTTCTGTATTATTCCTAGAAACACCTGCCATTTTTGTTCCACTGTCATCCCTGCCAGTGTATCTTTCCAGTCTACTTTGACCAGCACCTCCCTCATGGCCCCATAGTCCCCTTTATTCAACTGTAACACTGACACCTCCGATCTACCCTTCTCCCTCTCCAATTGTAGATTAAACCTGACCATGTTATGGTCACTGCCTCCTAATGGCTCATTAACCTCGAGGTCCTTTATCAAATCCGGTTCATTACACTGGGAGCACAGCACCGACCTGGGAGCTGCTGCCTCACAGCAGCAGAGGCCCGGGTTCGATCCTGAGTGTGGGTGTAAATTGTCCCCTAGTATGTTTGATCAAACTAGTGTTTGGGTGATTGTTGGTTGGCGCAGACCTGATGGGCCAAAGGGCCTGTTAGGACGCTTTATCTCTAACTAAACTAAACATATCTAAATCAAACTAAACCAAACTAAACTAAAGTAAACTAAATAACTCTAAGAGTTGGCCTCTTATTAAATCTAAATTGTGACATGTTCTATCCCCCCATTTAGCTTACTTTAGCGATACAGCGCAGAAACAGGCCCTTCGGCCCACCGAGTTCACGCTGGCCAGCTAAACACTCGCACTATCCTACACACCAGGAACAAATTACAATCTTTACTGAAACCAATCAACCGACAAACCTGTACACCTCTGGGATGTGGGAGGAAACCAGAGCACCCGGGGGAAACCCACGCGGTCATGCGGAGAACATACAAACTCCGTACAAACAGTGCCCATAGTCAGGATCGAACCTGGGTCTCCTGCGCTGTAAGGCAGCAACACTATCGCTGCACCACTGTATCGCCCTTTTAAATAAGGGGCTCGAGCTGCTTTCCAACAGAGCACTGGGGCTATACTTTTACTAGTGGGTTATTAAATAAGCCCAGCAGTTCCTTCACTATCACTTCCCTCTATGCTTATACATAAGGTGATCCAATGCAACTGACTGGTGGCTTGTGATGCCACAAACGCAAGGCCATGTAAGCAAAATAATCAGCTCCCAAAGATTAAAAGATACTCAAGCTCAAGAAGCTCCCGTCTATCGACCTGAAACATTAACTCATAGGGTCACAGGATCATAGCGATGCACTGGAAGCAGCCCACTGAGCCAATGCTAAGCACCGGCCTCCCATTTACACTAGTGCTACATGAATCCCATTCTTTATACCCCTCACACCCTCATTAACTCCACCCGACGTTTAGTTTAGAGATACAATGTGGAAACAGGTCCTTCAGACCATCGATCACCCGTTCACTTTAGTTTAGTTTAGTTTAGTTTAGTTTAGAGATACAGCGTGGAAGCAAGTCCTTCGGACCACTGAGTCCATGCCAACCATTGATCACCCATTCACCTTAGTTTAGATTAGTTTAGTTTCATGTGTACTTAGGTACAGTGAAAAGATTTTCTTTACTCTGTGCTCTGTTAGCCCACTTTCTCATCCACTCCCAGCAGATCAGAAACAATTCATCGAGACTAACTGACCTACTAACCTGCATGTCTTTGGGATGTGGAGGGGAAACGGAGCACCCAGAGGAAACCCACGCAGTCATAGGGAGAACGTGCAGACTCCACACAGACAGCACTCAGAGTCAGGATGGGAGGCCAAATGGGAGGCCACTGTGCTGCCCAATCTTCTGCCACTTTATAATAAAAAGGAACTGCAGGTGCTGGTTTATACCAAAGTTACTCCAGCCATAAAATGCTGGAGTAACTCAGAATGGAAGACAGCATCTCTGGGGAAAAAGTATTTACTGTTGCTTGGTGCTTGGCCGCTGTGTTACTCTAGCAATTTTGTGTCTATCTTCTGCCACTTTTGCTGGCCTGTCAAATGTTTCCCAGGTTATTTTAAAATATAGTTTATCTTGTTTATTTTATTATTGTCATGTGTACCTCGATACACGTGACTTTTGTCTCGCTTGGGCAGCTTTCAACCCAGAGGTATGAACATTGATATCTCTAGTTTCAAATAACTCCTGCATTCTCCCTAGTCATCCTACTAGTTTCACTGTTTGCATCCTTGTGTCCCTCTTGTTATCGCCTCTTCCCCAGACAACAATGGGCCATCATGGGCTCAACCTTTCATTGGTCATCTGTTGCTGGCCCTTATTTGTTGTGGCCTTTTCCTACCTCAAATTCTCCCCTTTCACCCCCCCAACCCCACCCTCTACTTTCAGACTGATGAAGGGTTCCAAACTGAAATGTCACTTTTTCTCCAGAGATGTGTCTGACCCACTGTTTCTCTCTATCTACCTCTATAACATAAAGCTTTTACGTTGCGTGCTATCCAGTAAGAGAAAAGACTGTACATTATTACAATCAACTCGTCCTCAGTGTACAGTTACAGGATAGAAAGAATAACGTTCAGTGCAAGATAAATCCAGTAAAGTCCAATCAAAGATAGTCTGAGGGTCTCCAATGAGGTAGATGGTAAGCCAGAACCGCTCTCTGGTTGCGGTAGGATGGTTCAGTTGCCTGATAACAGCTGGGAAGAAACTATCCCTGAATCTGGAGGTGTGCGTTTTCACACTTCTGTGCCTCTTGCCTGATGGGGGAGGGGAGAAGGGGGAGTGACCGGGGTGAGACTGGTCCTTGATTATGCTGGTGGCCTTGCCGAGGCAGCGTGAGGTGTAAATGGAGTCAATGGAAGGGAGGTTGGTTTGTGTGATGGTCTGGGCTACGTCCACAACTCTCTGCAATTTCTTGCAATCTTGGATGGAGCTGTTCCTAAACCATGCTGTGATGTATCCTGATAAAATGCTTTGTAGAAATAGAATCAAGATGAGTAAATATCCAATTCCATGAGGCAGGACGCTGGTCCATCTACAGGGAGTTAGTTGTCAGCCGGCTTTGCAGCTGTTTAGGCACAGGAGAGACATGTGGTAGCAGCTCAGACCCACACAGAGCAGTAGATGACCACTTGTTCATTGAAGGCACCTTAACAATGCTTCCCCTTGCCTCACGCTAGCCATCTCCAAGGTTGTCAGCAATCTGTCGCTCTTAGGTGAAGGCATAATGTGTGGAGGGAAAGCTCTTGAGCTCTCCACTTCTGCTCTTCAATCTCTCTGCTCCAACACAAAGACCCGTTTCAACATTTTGACCTAGAATGCACTCGGTGTGAACATCCTCGTTGTGTTTTGCTGTTGGTTTTATATATCTGTCAACCTGAATCTTCCATGTAAAAAAAATCAACGCAAGTAATGATTATACATCGTGTGACCCAATGCAACTGACTGGTGGCTTGTGATGCCACAAACTCAAGCGCTCTGGGGGTGGCCACGGTGGCGCAGTGGTAGAGTTGCTACCTTACAGCGCTTGCAGTGCTGGAGACCCAGGTTCGATCCCAATCACCGGTGCTGTTTATATGGAGTTTGTATGTTCGCCCCTTGACCTGTGTGGGTTTTCCCCAAGATCTCCGGCTTCCTCCCACACTCCTAAGACGTACAGGTTTGTAGATTAGTTGGCTTGGTAATTTTTTTTTTCAATTGTCCCTAGTGTGTGTAGGGTAGTGTTGATGTGTGGGGATCGCTGGTCAGCGCGGACCCGGTGGGCCGAAGGGCCTGTTTCCACGCTGTATTTCTTTAAAAAAACTAAAATAGGTGAGAGGGAGTTCTGCTAAAAGTCAGAATCCCAGTCTCTCTCTTGACTGCAAAGTCAGAAATTGTTTTGTTTAGTAGATAGAGAAAGACATATACACACACACACACACACACACACACACACACACACACTTTATTGTCATGTGTACCATGAAGGTACAGTGAAATTCTTAGCCCCCCCCCACGCTGGGTCCCCCTTTGTTCTCTGCAACGCGGCCTGTCCACCTCAGCCTCCAGGGACTCCGAGCTAGATGTTCCACGTCCCTCCTCGTTGTTGATGGTGTGGCTCTCGTCAACGCTGGTGGCTCGGGGCTGAGTTCGGAGTCTGGGGTGTGCGGGCCTACCAACGGGTCCGCGGCAGGTGCTCCTCCGTCATCGAGCCGGGCCTGCTTGCCGGGCCCTTCCCGTTGCCACTCCACCTCAGCTGCTCTGAGGTTGGGGGCCTGTGGGTGCCTTCACCCAGTTATCGACACGTGTACAGAAGTAGTGGAGTACAGTGAAAAGCTTTTTTGTTGCCTGCTATCCAGTCAGTGAAAAGACTATCCATGATTGGATTCAAGCCGTCCACAGTGTACAGAGAGAGTTTAATTTTGTTTGGAGATATGACATGGAAACAGGCCCTTCTGCCCACTGAATCTGTGCCGACCAGCGATCCCCGCACACTAGCACTATCCAACACTCTGGGGAAAATATACAATCTTTACCAAAGCAAATTAACCTACAAACCTGCGCGTCTTTGGAGTGTGGGAGGAAACCGGAGCAATTGGGAAAAACACGTACAAACGGCGTACAGACAGCACCTGGTCAGGATCAAGCCCGGATCTCTGGCACTGTAAGGCAGCGACTCTACCGCTGCGCCACCGTGCCACAGGATAAAGGGAATAACGTTTAGTGCAAGATAAGGTCCAGTAAAGTCCAAATCTGGTGGTGACTCTTGTATACTATCTCAGTGCTATTCCTATACACTTGTATTGCATCTAAGATGTGCATATGTGTAGTGATACTTATTCCGAATTGTACACAAAAAGGAATTTCACTGCACCTCGGTACATGTGACAAAAAAGTACCATTGAACCATTTGTAGCAAAAACCCCAGCAGCAATCCTTACAGCATCCCACTGGTATAGGTCTCCAATCTTTACGGCACCCTGCACCACCACCCTCTGCTTCCTACTACAAAGCCAACTTTTGTATCTAATTGACTCGCTCCCACCTTGATCCCAAGTGATCTAAGCCAGCCTACCATGCCGGGGCCTTGCTGAACCACATGTACACAACATCTATCACTCTCCCCTCATCAATCCTCTTGGACACCTCCTGAAAAAAACTCAATGAAGCACAATCTCCCACAAACAATGTTAACTCTCCCTAATCAGTCCTTGACTTTCCAAATGCAAATAAATCTTATCCTTCGGAATTCCTTCCAGTCATTTTCCCACCCATGTACCTAACCAAATGTTGCTTAAATGCCACCGTTGTTTCTATCCAAAAGTCTCTTAAATGCCGCTATTAGATCTATACAAAAGTCTTAAACGCCACTATCATATATATCTAAAAGTCTCTTAAATGATACTATCACATATCTAAATCTCTCTTAATAGCCACTATTGTATCTATCGAAAAGTTTCTTAAATGCCACTTTTGTATCTATCCCAAAGTCTCTTAAATGCCACTATTGTATCTATCCCAAAGTCTCTTAAAAGCCACCATGAATGGTAGAAAAAATGCAACGCAGTATTTTATGATTTGGTATCTTAATAGAACAATGAACTCTCAGCCAATGCAGGTCAAAGAAACTCAAGAGTGTTGGGCAGATGGGATCTGGGTGGGTCCATTTAATATTTGGGCAGCCGAAATTTGGGCAGTGAAAGGCAAAGCAAAAGTGGAGCCATTTTTCCTGGCTTCTTTGCTCCAAGTAGTCTATTCAAATAAATGTTTTGAAATCATTCCTTCAAAATCTATCACTAATGATTCCACTTTTATAGCTTGCTTTGAAATAATATTGGAACCCACTTTGTTTAAATCATTAGCAAACAGTATCACAAAGACTCAAACCCTTCCAGTGCAATCGTTGATGAAATGTAATTGTACTGTAATAAATCTACATAATGATTTTATAAGAACAGTTAATATTTTATTGCTATGTCTTGTCAAGGACATTCCCTTGTCATTTCCTTTCGGAATAATTTTCTTTCCTCTGTACTTGTACTGGTTTCTTATTGTCACATATACTGACTAATGCACAACTTGCGTACACATGTATGTAAGAATTTCATTGCAAAAACAAAGAACTACAACAAAAGCAGAATACAACTTTACTTTTGGACTTTAGACTTGAGACTTTAGAGATACAGCATGGGAGCAGGCCCTTCGGCCCACCGAGCCCACGCTGACCAGTGATCACCCCGTACACTAGCACTATCCTAAACATTAGGGACAATTTACATTTTACCAAAGCCAATTCACTTACAAATCTACACGTCTTTGGAGTGTGGGAGGAAACCGGAGCACCCAGATAAAACCCACGCAGGTCACGGGGATAACGTACAAACTCCTTACATACAGGACCCGTAGTCAGGATTGAATCAGGGTCTCTAGAACTGTAAGGCTGCAACTCTACCGCTGAACCATAGTGCCGCCCTACACTCTTCAAACCTGTTTCACACCATCCTTCCTTTCTAATAAGGTTTATGGTATGTTTGCCTACATTGCTAGGGGCATAGAATGTAAGAGCCGGGATGTCATGATGTATAGGACTTTGGTTAGGCCGCGCTTGGAGTATTGCGTGCAGTTCTGGTCGCCCCATTGAAGATGTGAAGCCTTTGGTGGGGGTGCAGAGGAGGTTTACCAGAGTGCTGCCTGAATTAGAGTGTTTCAGCTACAGGGAGAGGTTGGATAAACTTGGACTATTTTCTCTAGAATGTCAGAGGTTGAGGGGGGATGATAGAAGTATATAAGATTATGAGATGCACAGATAGGATAGACATTAAAAAATGCCACTTTTTTCCCAGGGTGGAAATGTCCAACACCAGAGGGCACAGCTATAAGGTGAGAGGGGGAAAGTTCAATGGAGATGTGCGGGGTACGTTTTTTACACAGAGGGTGGTGGCGACTGGGAACGCATTGCCAAGGGTGGTGGTGGAGGCAGATATGATAGTGGCGTTAAAGAAGCTTTTAGCTAGGAACATAGATTTGAAGGGAATGGAGGGACATGGATCACTTGCAGACAGATGAGATCAGTTCATAGGCATCATGTTCGGCACAGACATCGTGGGGCAAAGGTCCCATTCCTGTGCTGTACTGTTCTATGCTCTATGTTCTCTGTTAATCTCTGGCCTTTGTTTCAACCGTCCGCCTATCAACCCCCCTCTTCCTTGCCTATGTCATCCTATTGCCTTCCATGTTTTGTCCTGCCTTTCCCCTTTTCCGGCTTTCTCCCCCCCCCCCCCCCCCCCTCCACCGGCCTACGATCTGTCTCAAAATTGGTCTTGACCCAAAACGTCATCTATCCATGTTCTCCAGGGATGCTGCCTAACTTGCTGAGTTACTCCAGCTCACTGTATCCTTTTAAGAATATAGTTCTTCCATTTTAGTACAATGACAATAAAATACTCTTGACTCTCTTGACATACAGTGACAAGCTTTATTTTGCATGCTAGCCAAGTAAATCATCCATATGTGATTACAATCAAATTAAAGGGCAGTGCATGCTGGTAGCATAGGTGGTGAGAGCAGGTATTGAGGGGGTGGTTCTGAGACACTAGAACTAACTGTTGAACCTTCCCGAAGTGTCGTGGGCCCAGCTCAATGAAACACCAGTGAAGGGAGGTGACAACCTTTCTTGTCACATAGTTACTGTGTAAAGACATTTTAGATGTGGCATTTGATTTGGGTTACTTGGTTAAACATTTAGCTTGTGTGTTTGGTAACATGTGGATAGCTTATTACTGAATATGATGTTAATTATTGTCCTGTAGCATTGGTAGTTTAGATACTACTTTGGTTTTGGGCTTGGTTTTCTCGGATGATGCTTATCTTGGTGTAATAGCAACAGTACTTTGTGTTCTAACAGAAATTAGCGCAAAAAGAGAAAGGAAGCCGAGTGCGGAATATAGCGTTACTTCAAAGAAAGTACAGATTTGAAAAGTGCAAGAGGTAGATTGGAGGATTGGAAATACATCTTGAGCAAATGTGAATATAGACACAAAAAGCTGGAGTAACTCAGTGGGACAGGCAGCATCTCTGGAGAGAAGGAATGGGTGATGTTTCCGGTAGAAACCCTTCTTCAAATATGAGGTCCTTTCAAGAATCTGATAACAGCACAAATGAAGTTGCTCTTGAATCTGGTGTTACGTGCTTTTAAGCTTTTTGTATCTTCTGCCCCACGGAGACGGGGAGAAGGGTGAATGATCGGGGTTTGGGCGGTCCTTGATTATGTTGGTTGCTATCCAGAGACAGTGTGAAGCATAGATGGAGGCAGGTATTATGACAACATGTAAAAGACGTTTGGACAGGTACATAGACAGTCAAGGTCTGGAGGGATATGGGCCAAACGAGGACAGGTGGGACTAGTGTAGATAGGGCAGCTTGGTTGATCGGCAAAGGCAAGTTGGGCCGAAGGGCCTGTTTCCACGCTGTATGACCATGACTCTCTCCGAAATAAATGCAGGCAAATAAGACTAGCTTAGGGTCTTGAACAACTGGGGCTGAAGGGCATGTTTCCACGCTCTGTATATGTCTCCATGATTCAGCTCAACATCTGTAATGAGTGCAGTGTTGAAGGCTGTACACTGCTATCTTCGAACGGTTTGGTCAGTCGGAGTGACAAGCAATCCTGCAGCATTGCAACATGCTCCACTTGCTGCATGCCTGCAGGGTCCTGGATGACAGGGCTGGTTAGAATAACTCATCGGCATGTGGAGAATAGCAGACTTGACGTTAGCATTTATTTAAAGCGCCACTACATCCCCCATCTGCCTTTGGGTACGTGACATTGTTTTAACCAACGTCTATACTGTGAGGAAGAACACTCACATTGCTGTGTCACCTGATCCCATTTGAGGACACAGGCACAGAGTGCTGGAGTAACTCAGCGGGTCAGGCAGCATTCAGACTTCAGCACTGGAAGATAACACACGTCGTGGTCACAGGGAGAACGTGACAGCACCCGAGGCCAGCATCGAACT
Source organism: Okamejei kenojei (assembly GCA_035221665.1). Lineage (NCBI taxonomy): Eukaryota > Metazoa > Chordata > Chondrichthyes > Rajiformes > Rajidae > Okamejei > Okamejei kenojei. The sequence goes on along the minus strand of CM069132.1, from coordinate 27,024,178 downwards.
GGGTCTCAACTTAATGTGCATATCTACATGAGGTCCAATTGGAATAAATCTGTAAATCACTTTCATCTGGCAAAACAAGCTTGCAGAATGCACCTTGAAGTTGGAATCATGCAAGGGTTAATGAGAGGAAACGTATAATTGTTTGATCGATACATTATATGCTCCAAAGCAATTTATTTTTTAAATTATAGGAACATGGCACTGCAGATGCTGGTTTACAAAAATGGACACACAGTGCTGGATAACCCAGCAGGTCAGGCAGCAGCGCTGGAGAACATGGATAGGTGACATTTTAGGTGTCGGGACCCTTCTTCATACATTTTGAAATACTACTCCTGAGCTGGGCAGGCTGGTGAGATTAAAACCAGGAAACTCTGGAAACGCTTAGCAGGTCGGACAGCAACTGTGGATAGAGAGAGACTGTTAACACTTCCGGTACAATACCTGAGACCAAAGGGCCTGCTTCCAGGCTGAATCTGTAAACTAAACAACACTAATCTCGACTATAGACGATAGACAATAGGTGCAGGAGTAGGCACTTCGGCCCTTCGAGCCAGCACCGCCATTCAATGTGATCATGACTGATCATCCCCAATCAGTACCCCGTTCCTGCTTTCTCCCCATATCCCCTGACTCCGCTATCTTTAAGAGCCCTATCTAACTCTCTCTTGAAAGTATCCAGAGAACCGGCCTCCACCGCCCTCCGAGGCAGAGAATTTCACAGACTCACAACTCCCTGTGTGAAAAAGTGTTTCCTCATCTCTGTTCTAAATGGCTTACCCCTTATTCTTAAAGTGTGGCCCCTGGTTCTGGACTCCTCCAACATCGGGAACATGTTTCCTGCCTCTAGCGTGACTATGAACTTCTAAAAAATGGATTTGGTTGCATTAAGGGCTTTGAGTTTTTTGCCCTGTGGTTTTGCACTTTAGGCGTTGTGGTTATTAATTTATTGAATTGATCTTTTTGTTTCTCATTTATTATCCATGTGTATTTCCTTTCCTTCATATGCCTGTAGGCATATAAAGGGAATACACGGATAATAAATAATAAAAAAAATTTGGCAAATGGTGCTGCAACTAAGAATGTAATTGTTCCATGAACAAATGACAATGACTTGAAAACTTGTGGACGCCACTTGTTCATCTCAGACGCACGACTTGCATTTAGAAGGTAGTTAGTTAGACGTCGGACTTAGGGTCAGTTACTTGGCCACTGTAAATTGCTAATTATCCCTAGGTTTATGTAAGTGGCAAAAAATACAGTTGAACATTTGAGAAAAATAGGTCACCTGGACATTTGAGGTGAAAGAGGATAAAAGGTTTGCTCTAGAAATAAGGAACTGCTGATACTGGTTTTCCAAGGAAAGATACAAAGTGCTGGAGTATTTCAGCAGACCAGGCAACAGCTCCGGAGAACAGGGATAGGTGACGTTTCGAGTCGGGACCCTTCTGAAGACCTTCCATGCGGCCAAACCTGACAAGATTACCATTACAACACACTGAGCCTGTTTCTACCTCCACAGATGCTGCCTTACCTGCCGAGTCTTTCCAGCAGACTCCGTTTATATGTGAAAGCAGTACTCTAATCATCTGCGGTGTTTAAGATCGTGAATAGCACTATAAATTTATTCTCAGTCACTTTCTAATTGTTTTATACAATGACGAATGCATACATTGTCAAACCCCCCATTGTTAGATGTTATCTTGTGAGCAGACATATGCAATGTACTCATGTTAACAGTTCAATGAAATGGGCATAGAGGGAGGCAATGCCTCAGGAGTGAATATAACTTTACTCTATAGTTCAATCACATTTGATTAGGACATATATCTCCACTGGCACACTGCATACAATATCTTATTGTTGCCTATAAATATTAATTTACCCTTAGGCATATAATTGTAAAGCCGTATTATCCTTTAGTGTTATTCTACTGCAGAGGTACACGTTTGTATTGAGTAATGTGATCTCTTATCCAAGGCTCCTGTCTTAAAGGGGCATTGGCACATTCACAATTTATCTTTCCAGAACTTGGAATGTTTTATTACACCTTCTACATCAACAAGTTTAAGAAACGGTAGCCCAGGGGAACAAAAGAGATAAAAGCATTGACTGCAGCGGAATTGGCCAGATGATTATAGTGTCACAAGGGCAACGCGGAGGGTAGGGGAGGATGGGACGAGAATGGGAAATGTATATTATTAGACTTAGAAGATGTATAAACATCGGCTAAATTTGAAAATGATTACCAATTTAAGTAGGACGTAAAGTGCTGGTGTAACTCAGCGGGTCAGGCAGCATCTCTGGAGAACATGGTTGGGTGACGTTTCAGGTCGGGACCATTATTCATATCATCATATTCAGAGAACTAAGTTCAAGAATAGCTTATCACACTGTAACTGGACCCTTGGCTTCCACATCAGCAGACCTTAATCAATATGAGGCAGGCACTAAAACAACATTGAAAGACACTTGGACAGATACACGGACAGAGTAATGATTAGAGGCATATGGGCCAAATAGGGCTGTCCTAGATGAAGCATCTTGATCAGTATGGACGAGTGGGACTGAAGGGTCTGTTTTCATGCTGTATGACTGTAGAGGCTGCCTACTGTCTGTTACTTTGGCAATGTCAAAGTTGACTATAACAACATTTACAAGATATTTCGGCAGGTACATCGATAGGAAAGGTTACACGGATATGGGCCTAACTCGCGCAGGGGGGACTAGCATAGATGGGGCATAGTGGCTGGCATGGGCAAGTTGGGCCAAAGGGCCTATTTCCACACTGTATAACTCTGCCTCAGGATGTCACTGAATGGCAACACTGAGTAAAGCCAGGAAATAGCCTTAAAGGACACGATAGATAAACCAATTGTTTTTTTAAACCACAATTCAAGACTTCATGCTCCCTTTCGCTAACACCGGCTGTTTACTTTCACATTTTTGGAATTAAGTCAAGTTTCCTCATTGCCACAGAAGGATTAGTTCAGAGCACACCTTGAAGACGATCCTTTATCCATTAACACAATCCACTGTGCCACTGATTTTACACTGAATATATACATATAAAAGGCCTTGTGTTTAGATACGATGCCTCACAAGCAAAGGGAATCTCAGACCATCTGCAGCTGATGCAGGGAGGACGGTTTGGCGATAGGAGTCAGTTGAGTAAAATTATTTTTTTTATTTGAAAGGCAAACAAAGTGTATAACTCAGCCGCGTTCTGGGTCAGCCAAATATCTCGAAACTCCTGCTACACAGGTGGAGCTCGACTAACTGACGATACAAAAACTCGTGAAAACGCGCCCGCGATCACGCGGCGGTGCCAGCCAATAGCGAGGGTTCGTATTGCCTCACGCCCCCACTAAGTGCCGCTACAGGACCCCCCCCCCAGAACCCGAGGGAAGGAACCGAGCGGGAGGATGAATGAGGCGACCGGACCGAGTGGAAACTAGAGGCACAACTGGCGGTACAAGTGGGACTGGCGGAACAGAGCCAGGAAACGTTAAAGGTGTAGGGGAGACAGGCACAAATGGTGCAACAGGAACGGCCAGCGGACGACCTCTACGCCGGGGTTGAGCCACCACCACCGGGCTATCGACATCCAGGTGGGCGGGCTTGAGGCGAGCGATCGAAACAATCTCCTCTCTGCCCCCGACATCCAACAGAAAAGTCACAGTGCCGGGGCCCAACGCGCAGAAAGGACCTTCATAAATCCGCTGCAGCGGTGTCCGGTGCGAGTCCCCGCAATAAGAAATACAAATAAACAGTTCTTAAGATCCGGCGGCACATACACCGGAGCTGTCCCATGTCGCGAGGTTGGAATAGGAGTCAGGTTGCCCACTTTCTCCTGGAGGCTCGCCAAAACAGACGAAACGGGTTCCGGCTGCGCTCGAGCCGCAGGAAGGAAATCCCCGGGCACCTGCAGCGGGGAGCCGCACACAAGTTCAGCGGCCGATGTGTCCAAATACGCCTTTGGAGCCGTGCGAATGCCCAACACCCAAGTCAACTGGTCGACCCAGTCCGGGCCCGTGAGCCGTGCCTTCAGCGCCGACTTCAAATGGCGGTGGAAACGCTCCACCAACCTGTTGGCCTGAGGGTGAAAGGCAATGATGCAATGCAGCTGCGTCCCATACAGTTGCTCCAAATCCGACCACAAAGCTGATGTGAATTGAGACCCCGTCAGTGGAGATGTCCCCAGGCACGCCAACACGAGCAATCCAGTGAACCACGAGAGCTCGAGCACAAGCGCAATTGCCTCTGGCCACCTCGTGAAGCGATCCACGACGGTCAGTAGGTGCGTGGCACCGCGCGATGGCGACAGTGGGCCCACTAAATCGACGTGGTCGTGCTGGAAACGGCAAGAGGGAACCACAAAGTCCTGCATCGGTGCCCCCACATGTCGCTGGACTACAGGCTCTGGCCCGGGCTGCGACCTGCATGTGAAGGCCCTGCCAGACAAACTTGTCCGCCACCAGCGCAGAAGTCGCCGGATAGAAGGGTGTGCCAGACCATGGATAACGGCGAAAACTCGTCGCCACCAACCCACGGGGACAATAGGGCGTGGTCTCCCAGTGGACACGTCAGAGGACCGAAAGGGACATCGGTCAGCCATCCGGTAACCGTCCATCTCACGACTCTCACGCTGCGCATCGGCGAGCTCCGCATAATCCACGCCGAGGTCAACAGCCGTCACGGCCGGGACCGCAGCACGAGACAAAGCATCCGCGACCCGGTTCAGCTTGCCGGCCACATGCTGAACGTCAGTGGTGAACTCAAACACAAAAGTTGGTGCCGTTGTTGAGCTGACCAGGGGTCGGACACCTTGGCAAAGGCGAACGTCAGGGGCTTGTGGTCTGTGAAGGCCATGAAGGGCCTGCCCTCTAGGAAGTATCGAAAATGGCGGACAGCCAAATACAGGGCTAGGAGCTCCCGGTCGAAGGCGCTGTAGCTCTGCTCCGGGGGACGCAGGTGACAGTAAACAATGCCAGCGGCCGTCGTTGAGCATCCATGGTCGTATCAGAGGCATCCATGGTGAGGGCAGTCGGGGCAGCAGCCCGTGGGTGCACCAGCATGGTGGCCTTGGACAACGCCTCCTTCGCACCATCGAACGCAGCCACGGCCTCACGAGGTCCCGTGGCTTACCGGCGAGGCACTGGAGCTACGGGAAATTGGCGAGCAGGGAGGTATACGAGCCGTCGCCATCAGCCACCGCGCCCAGCTGCGGGCCGGGAGGGTCTGCGAGCTGCGAGGTCGTGGGCCTGGGGAACTCCCGAGGGACAAGGCGCCGGCCCTGCACGTCCACCAGTAACGAAAAGGCCCGCAGGAAATCGGCGCCCAGCAGCGGCTGGGAAACATCCGTGACGGTGAAAGTCCACGAATACAGGCGGGAGTTGAAAACGAGGGAGAAAGCCGTGCGTCAGGCCAGGTTGACGCCGGTCAGGACGGGGCCTCGCTTACCGGCGTGGGTGTCCAGTTCAGTTGGGGGGAGGATGTTCACAACAGCCCCAGAGTCAACGAGGAAGCGAAGCCCGGAACAGCGATCCCGAACGTAGAGGCTGTGATTCCGACCGATCTCGATAGCCTCTACTGACGATCGGCCGAGACATTTCCCGCAAACGAGCAGGGGGCGCGGCATCGGCAAGCCTCGGTACCCCAGCGTTGGTGGTAGTAGCACCACTGGCGCTTACCACGGTCTCCGGCGGGCGGCTGCGGTGCGGCGACGGCAGCGGAGGGTTGGACGTCTCTGCGAGGCTGCTGGTGCATGGGCGCGGACACCCGTTTGATGGACCCGCCCATGATGTTCCTGCTGTTTGGCGAGCCACGGTTTATCGGCCCGTTCGGCGAGCTGCCGTCAGGCATCTGGCAGATGTGGTCAGGCAGATGTGGTCAGGCCTCTGCTCCAGGAAGGCCTGCTCGAACTGCAGGCAGGGTCAGTGGCCAACCATCAAGGCGAGCATCTGGCTCATGAGTGCGGACGTGCGAGGGTTCGTACTGCCTCAAGCCACCATTGGCCCGGGGATACGTCCGTGCCCGGGTGCGGTTAGAGAGGGAATACGCCCTGTCCACGGGCACCCTGAGGGAGTTCCGCAACCACTGGGCACCACAGGCCGTTGAATGTATCCTCAATAAGGATTGTATCATAGCTGTATAGTAGTTAATTATGGATATATGTTTGTATTGTATTAAGGTGGTGGGTTCTGGCTTGTTTTATTGTACTGTATATATTATTTTTTTAAATAATTGAATAAATATTTTGATAAAAAATAAAAGTAAAAATAAAACTAGGTACCGCTACAACAGCACTAGTTTGTAGATGCAGCAAAGCCATGAATAAGTGAGATGAAGAACAAATTGTCTTAGTTTAGTTTTAGTTTTAGAGATACAGTGTGGAAAGAGGCACTTCGGCCTACTGAGTGATCACCCGCATACTCATTCTATCCTACACAGTGGGGTGGCACAGTGGTAGAGTTGCTGCCTTGCATCCTGACTATGGGCGTTCTCCCTGTACCCGCGTGGGTTTTCTCTGGGTAATTGTCCCTAGTGTGTAGGATAGTGGTAGTGTACAGGGTAATCGTTGGTCGGCGCGGACTTGGTGGGCCAGAGGGCCTGTGTCCGCACTATATCTGCATCTCTAAAGTCTGAAGCCTAAAGTCACCAGGGATATTTAACAGAAATTAAACGTTGTTGATTTTCTGTTGATTTTCACCAGTAATCACTTTCTGATCCTGCATAGTAATGCCATTGGGTACTTGATTGAAGGATACAGTGGAGTTTTACTGTACATTGGAAAGTAAATCTCTGTTAAACACAGTGTACACAGTGTTACAGGAAAGTTGATAAATACGGCATCCAATACATGTATTGCACAAACCTGCTGCTCACATTTGCAAATGAATCACCACAGAAGGTATTCTAAGAAAGCAAACAAGATTAAATGGGAATTACAAAATAGCTCCGGACTATCGACTGTGCCCACATTCTCCACATATGAACGTGCACGTTTGTAGAATTGCAAAATCACAATGGAACAAAGTTTAATTTAGTGACTGTTGTTTACATTGGCATTGTGAGACATTTGGACAGGTACATAGATAGGAGAGGTTTGTAATGATATGGTTCAAATGTTTAGATTTAGGTTTATTATTGCCCAAGATACAGTGAAAAGCTTTGTTTTGCAGGCTAACCACACAGGGCAGCACTGTGGCGCAGCAGTAGAGTTGCTGCCTTACACCGCCTGAGATCCGGAATTGAACCTGACCCGGGTGCTGCCTGTACGGAGTTTGCACGATCTCCCTGTGACCAACGTGGGTATTCTCCGGGTGTTCCGGTTTCCTCCCACACTCCAAAGACGTACAGGTTTGTAGGTTAATTTTCTTCAGTAAAATAGTTACATTGCCCGTTGTGTGTACGATAGTGTTAGTGTGTGGGGTGATCGCTGGTCAGCACAGACTTGGTGGGCCGAAGGACCTGTTTCTGTGCAGTGCGATTCTATGACTCTATACGAGCGCAGTGGTGCAGCGGTATAGTTGCAGCCTTACAGCGCCAGGTTCAAGCCTGACTACCCGTGCTGTCTGTATGGAGTTTGCACGTTCTCCCTGTAACCATGTGGGATTTCTCTGTGTACTCCAGTTTCCTCCCTCATCCCAAAGATGTACAGGTTTGTAGGTTAATTTGCCCGTGTAAACTATCCCTGGTGTGTAGGATAGAACTATTGTACGGGTGACCATTGGCTGGTGTGGACTCGGTGGGCCGAAGGGCCTGTTTTCACACTGTATCTCTGAACTAATGGGTCCTGCCAGACCTTTGCAGAGGTGTAGGATATGCAGCGAATGGTCTGAAGGCGAGTCCCTATCTGAAACGTTACCTGTCCATTCCCTCCACAGATGCTGCCTGACCCTCTGGGTTCCTCCAGCACTGTGCTTTGTGCAATCTATTTATTCACAGGATGGGACCTCAATTTAAATTGGGATCCAAACCTGAGTCAATAGTCCAAATGTTTCTGGTTGGGAACCAAAACAGACTGAAGATAAACACAAAAAGCTGGAATAACTCAGTGGGACAGGAGATAAGGAATGGGTGACGTTTCGGGTCGAGACGCTTCTTCTGTCTGATAAAAGGGTCTCGACCCGAAACGTCACCCATTCCTTCTCTCCAGAGATGCTGCCTGTCCCGCTGAGGTACTCCAGCTTTTTGTGTCTATCTTTGATATAGAACTAGTGTGAACGGGTGACTGATGGTCGTACATGGACTGGGTGGGCCGAAGGGTGTAGGAAGGAACTGCAGATGCCAGTTTATACCAAAGATAGACACAAAATGCTGGAGTAACTCAGTGGGTCAGGCAGCATCTCTGAAGAGAAGGAATAGGTGAAGTTTTGGGTCACGACCCTTCTTTATTCCAGTATTTAGTGTCTATCTTCGGTGGGCTGAAGGGCCTGTTGCCATATTGTTTCTCTAAATTAAAACTAAATGAAGCATTGGTTATACTAGGTAACCAGACCGCACCTGTGCAAGCTGAATTAAACTTTATAACCCGCTACAAAGTCCTTAGTGTTGGGTGCTGAGGTGGGCTTGTGGTTAGTCTCGTGCACTGAGCTCTGCTGAAGCGGTTTGTGGGACAGCTGTGTGTTGGCAGCAGCAGGAGACTTTGTTATCTGGCATGCCACAATGTCAGTTTTATAATGCGGGCTGAACCTTGCCTCAGGTCACTGGCAGTCATATAATGGTCACTTGTTGGCCTGTCCCCTGAGAGGCCATTTAAGACATGTTTAAATGCGTGGAAAAGGAAACACGGGGAACGTCGTTCACTGTGCGGACGGAGATGGAGAAATTGCAACCAGATGTGGGTTGAGATGGGATGAAGTGTCCCCCTCCTTCTCTGAGGATGTGTGATGTGAAAAAGAGCTCAGTTTAGTTTAGTTTAGTTTAGCTTAGTTTGGTTTGAATATAGACAGAGTGCTGGAGTAGCTCAGTGGGTCAGGCAGCATCTCTGGAGAAAAAGGGCAGGTGATGTCTTGAGTCAGGACCCTTCTTCAGACTGAAAGTAGAGGGGAGGGAATTGGAAGTAAGAAAAGGCCAGGACCAGCAACAAATGACCTCAGGAAGGGTGGAGCCCAGGATGGCCCATTGTTGGCTGGGGAAGAGATGATCAGGCAGGGATACAAGGATGCGAACAGTGGAACTAGTAGGACGGATGGGTGGGGGAGGGGAGAGAGGGAGAGAATGCAGGGGTTACCTGAAATTAGAGAAATCAATATTCATATTGTTGGGTTGTAAGCTGCCCAAGCGAAATATGAGGTGCTGTTCTTACACTTTGCATGTGGCATCACTCTTACAGTGGAGGTGGCCCAGGACAGAAAGGTCAGTGTGGGAATATGAAGATGTTAAAATGTTTGGCAAACGGGAGATCGCAGTTTGGTTTGGTTTGGTTTAGCTTCTTATTGTCATGTGTACTGAGATACAGTGAAAAGCTTTTGTATGCGTGCTATCCAGTCAAAGAAAAGACGGTACATGATTACAGTCACCCCCTCTTCTCTGCTCTCCCATCAGGCAAGTCTCTAACTACAATTGGGAACAAGTTTGAAAATGTACACATACAGATTCAGGGACAATTTATTCCCAGCTGTTATCAGGCAACTTTCACCAGCTCGGGTGCGGTCCTAACCTCCCATCTACCTCATTGGAGATCTTTGAACTTTCCTTAATTGGACTTAATAAAATATAAATAAAACTTTCTTTGATCGGACTTAATTTAGTAAAAGTATCATTGAATCATTGAATCATCGGACTCAATGTTATATCTTGCACTAATGTTGTACCCTTTCCTCTTTATCTGTGCTCTCTGCACCGCTGTTAGTCCACTCATGCTCTCTGTACAAGATGAACCCAAAGCATTTCATGAACAATACTGGCCACTCCCATCCCCTCACGCTCCAGAGGGAGAGGCTCCAGAGGAGGTTTACGAGAATGATCCCAGGAATGATAGGGTTATAGGGAGAAGGCAGGAGACTGGGGTTGAGAGGGAAAGATAGATCAGCCATGACTGAATAGCAGAGTAGACTTGATGGGCCGAATGGCCTAAGTATGGTCCTATAAACTATGATTTATGAACTTGTGAATTCTTCCTCGAGCCTTAACATTAATCTTTTACCCAGGGAAAGGGGAATCAAAAACAAGATGGCACATCTTACTCTAAAACGAGGGGGAAGACTCGATGGGCCAAATGATCACAATACCATTAGTTTCAATATAATTATGGAGAGAGTCAGAACTGGACCTAGGGTGGAGATTTTTGATTGGAGAAAGGCTAACTTTGAGGGAATGCGTAAGGATTTAAAAGGAGTAAATTGGGACACTCTGTTTTATGGGAAGGATGTAGAAGAGAAATGGAGGACATTTAAAGGGGAAATTGTAAGAGTACCGAATCTTTATGTCCCTGTTAGGGTGAAAGGAAATAGTAAAAATTGGAAAGAGCCATGGTTTTCAAGGGAAATTGGACACTTGTTTCGAAAAAAGAGAGATATCTACAATAATTATAGGAGGCATGGCGTAAATGAGGTGCTAGAGGAGTATAAAGAATGTAAAAAGAATCTTAAGAAAGAAATTAGGAAGGCTAAAAGAAGATATGAGGTTGCTTTGGCAAGAAAGGTGAAAGTAAATCCAAAGGGTTTCTACAGCTGTATTAATAGCAAAAGGATAACGAGGGATAAAATTGGACCATTAGAGAGACAGAATGGACAGCTATCTGCAGAGCCAAAAGAGATGGGGGAGATATTGAACAATTTATTTTCTTCGGTATTCACCAAGGAGAAGGATATTGAATTATGTGAGGTAAGGGAAAAAAGTAGAGTCGCTATGGAAACTATGAGATTCAAAGAGGAGGAAGTACTGACACTTTTGAAAAATATAAAAGTGGATAAGTCTCCAGGTCCTGACAGGATATTCCCTAGGACATTGAGGGAAGTTAGTGTAGAAATAGCAGGAGCTATGACAGAAATATTTCAAATGTCATTAGAAACGGGAATAGTGCCGTAGGATTGGCGTACTGCGCATGTTGTTCCATTGTTTAAAAAGGGTTCAAAGAATAAACCTAGCAATTATAGACCTGTTAGTTTGACGTCAGTGGTGGGTAAATTAATGGAAAGGATACTTAGAGATAATATATATAAGCGGATAAACAGGGTCTGATCAGGAACAGCCAACATGGATTTGTGCCTGGAAGGTCATGTTTGACAAACCTTCTTGAATTTTTTGAAGCGGGTACTAGGGAAATTGATGAGGGTAAAGCAGTGGATGTTGTCTATATGGATTTCAGTAAGGCCTTTGACAAGGTTCCCATGGAAGGTTGGTTAAGAAGGTTCAATCTTTGGGTGTTAATGGCAGAGTAGCAAGATGGATTCAACAGTGGCTGAATGGGAGATGTCAGAGAGTAATGGTGGATGGCTGTTTGTCAGGTTGGAAGCCGGTGACCAGTGGGGTGCCTCAGGGATCTGTGTTGGGTCCACTGTTGTTTGTCATGTACATCAATGATCTGGATGATGGGGTGGAAAATTGGATAAGTAAGTATGCAGATGATACTAAGATAGGTGGTGTTGTGGATAATGGAGTAGATTTTCAAAGTCTACAGAGAGATTTGGGCCATATGGAAAAGTGGGCTGAAAGATGGCAGATGGAGTTTAATGCTGATAAGTGTGAAGTGCTACATCTTGGCAGGACAAATCAAAATAGGACGTACATTGTAAATGGTAGGGAATTGAGGAATGGTGTGAAAGAGAGATCTAGGAATAACTGTGCATAGTTCCCTGATGGTTGAATCACATGTAGATGGGGTGGTAAAGAAAGCCTTTGGTGTGCTGGCCTTTATAAATCAGAGCATTGAATATAGGAGTAGGGAAGTAATGTTAAAATTGTACAAGGCATTGGTAAGACCAATTCTGGAGTATGGTGTACAATTTTGGTCGCCTAATTATAGGAAGGATGTCAACAAAATAGAGAGAGTACAGAGGAGATTTACTAGAATGTTGCCAGGGTTCCAGCAATGATGTTACAGAGAAAGGTTGAACAAGTTAGGTCTTTATTCTTTGGAGCGCAGAAGGTTAAGGGGGGACTTGATTGAGGTCTTTAAAATGATGAAAGGGATAGACAGTTGACGTGGATAAGCTTTTCCCATTGAGGGTAGGGAAGATTCAAACAAGAGGGCATGATATGCGAATTAAGGGACGGAAGTTTAGGGGTAACGTGAGGGGGAACCTCTTTACTCAGAGGGTGGTGGCTGTGTGGAATGAGCTTCCAGCAGAAGTGGTGGAGGCAGGATCAATTTTAACATTTAAAAGTAAAGTGGATAGGTATATGGACGGGAAGGGAATGGAGGGGTATGGTCTGAGTGCAGGTAGATGGGACTAGGGGAAAACAAATGATCGGCACGGACTGGAAGGGCCGAGAGGGCCTGTTTCCGTGCTGTAATTGTTACATGGTTAAATGGCTTAATTCTGCTCCCGTGTCTTATAGTCTTACGGTGCAAGGAGAGAGGGGCAAGATTAAATAGGAACCTGAGGGGCAAGTTTTTCACTCAGAGGGTGGTGGGTAAATGGAAAGAGCTGCCAGAGGTCATAGTTGAAGCAGGTAATATCACAGCATTTAATAGACATTTGGACAGGTACATGAATGGGAAAGGTTTAGAGGCATAAAGGACAAGAGTGGGCTGATTGGACGAGCGTAGCTGGGACATGTTGGTCAGCATGGTTGATCAGGGCCTCGACAAGGCCACCAGCATAATCAAGGACCTGCCTCACCCCGGTCACTCCCTCTTCTCCCCTCTCCCATCAAGCAAGGGGTACATAAGTGTGAAAACGTACACCTCTGGATTTAGGGCACTTTATTCCCAGCTGTCGTCAGGCAACTGAACCGTCTTCTCACCAGCTAAAGAGTGGTCCTGACCTCCCATCTATCCCATTGGAGACCTTTGAACTATATTTAATCTATTAGACTTTATAAGACTCTTGCACTAAACATTATACCCTTTATCCTGTATCTGTACACTGTGGACAACTTTATTGTAATCATGTAGTCTTTTCACTGACTGGATAGCACACTATAAAAGGCTTTTCACTGTACACTTTAGACTTTACTTTACTTTAGAGATACAGAGCAGAAACAGGCCCTTCGGCCCACCGAGTCCATGCCTACCAGTGATCACCCCTTGCACTAGCACGACCCTACACACAGGGCCGGCCTTAGGATGTGCGGGGCCCAAATGGGAACAATTTTGGTGAGCCCCAGGTTCCCATCCAAGGTCTGTAGAAACATAGAAATAAAAATAAAGTCTATTATAGACTTTATATCTCTATGGTAGAATGGAAAGTAATCAAAATGTGCGCTTAACAAGTGCCTGTGAGTTAATGGACCAAACAGATCTAAGCTACATTTTAATATAAAATTGCATACATGTAAGCCTACAAGTAACAAACAAAATGTGCAGATCACCTCTGAAAAGTACATAGTTACAATACCACTTGTTTTAGTGACTGTGAAATGAAAAAAAGTAATTTAATTAACTAGATCCTGGAAAATCAATAACTATTTGCAAAAAACCAGTCCAGGCATTAAATTTTGGGCTTCAGCCGCATCCCTCCCTCCCTTTGGGCTTCTACCCCAAAGTGTGTGTGTGTGTTAGTTGTCTGTGAGTGATGTGTGTGTGTTAGTTGTCTGTGCGTTATGTGTATGTGTGGGAGGGAAGCAGGGAGGGAGGGAGGGAAGGAGAGAAAGAAGGGAGGGAGGGAAGGAGAGATGGGAAAAGAGAGAGAGGAGGGAGGGAGGGAAGGAGAGAAGGGAGAGCGGGAGGGAAGGAAGGAAAGGAGAGAAGGGAGGGAGAGGGCCGGCGGCTGGAGCGGATGCCGGTGTCCGGGCGGATGGGTGTGAGCTGAGGCCGAGGTTTGTGAACATTGCTCCAACCCCCGGCCCTGACCCTCCCTGTATTGTTCACCGCGTCTCCCCGGGGAGAGAGAGGGGTGGAGCCAGGGCTGTGTGTGAGAAGCACGGCGACTGGAAGGGTGGGAGTGCTGCCCCGGGACCGTGAGGGAACGACCCACCTCCCCCTCTCCCCCTTCTCCATTCCCCCTCACACCCCCCTCCCCGTCTACCTCTTTCTTCCCCTCCACACCGCTACTCTCTCTCCCCTCCACCCGGGGTAGATCTACCTGAGTCGAGAGTAGATTATTCTAGCGCGGGGCCCCCTTAGGCGCGGGGCCCAATTGGGGGCAATTGGTCCAATTGGCTTAAGGCCGGCCCTGCCCACACACTTGTGACAATGTACAATTTTGCCGAAACTAATTAGCCGGCAAACCTGTACATCTTTGGAGTGTGTGAGGATACCGGAGCACCGGAGAAAATCCACGCGGTCACAGGGAGAACATAAAAACACAGTACAGACATTACCCGTAATCAAGATTGAACCTGGGTCTCTGGCACTTGGAAGACCACTGTGCTGCCCCAGATGTGACAAGAAACTGGATCTAGTGAGAGACTTTCAACGTGTAGTTACACAGAATTGTTACAGAGTAAAAGAGGCCATACAATCTTCAACCGTGCCAGCACCACCCCACCGAGAGTGCGTTCCTGACCCTGACCACTCTCTGTGTGAAGAGGTTTCTCCTTTGTCACGTGGTTCTGTTTGCATATGTAACTGGATATATCAACCGTGAAAGATATCTGGACGGTGCACTTGAATGGGTGACAAATGGTTGGGTGAACAGACCAGAGTGCGGCTGTACATGAATCATCCAATAACCATCCAATCCGTCCATAATAACCATCAAAGTGATCTACAGGAGTCGCTGCCTCAAAAAGGCAGCCAGCATCGTCAGAGACCCATCACATCATCCTGGCCACATACTCATTTCATTCCTGCCATCAGGAAGAAGGTTCAGGAGCCTGAAAATCGTAACGTCCAGGTTCAGGAGCAGGTCCTTCCCTACAACCTTCAGACTATTAAACACTACAACCTCTAAAAAAACTCTGAACTTGTTCTAAATTCAAGCTCTGAAATAGTTGTGTGGCCGATCTTGACCTCAGCGGGACTTCTGTGGCCGATCGGTGGTTCGACTATGCCCCCTGCGGCCGGAGCTCTGGAACTCCGGCAGATTCATTCCCATCTCAACTCCCCTCTCACTCACCGCACAGCCGTGACCTCTATTGGTCCGGAAAAATGGATAATCCAGCAAGGCTCTGGAACCAAGAGTGCCGGAAAATAGATGGTGGACCTATATCACAACTTTAAAAGACATTTGGACAGGTACATGGATAGGATAGGTTTAGAAATATACGGGTCAAATGCAGGCAGGCGAGACTAGTGTAGAAGGGTCGGTTTGGAAGGTTAGGCCGAAGAGCCTGTTTTCACTCTGTGTGAGTTTATGACATTATGAGAAAAGTACAAGACGCTTAACAGCATTGATGTTCAGAAGGATATGGAGGTCCAAGTCAATAGTTCTCAAAGTAGCAACATAAGTAGATAGAGTAGTAAAGAAGGCATAAGCCTCAATTGTTTAAGAAGGAACTGCTGATGCTGGAAAAATTGAAGGTGGATAAAAATGCTGGAGAATCTCAGCAGGTGAGGCAACATCTATGGAGCGAAGGAAAAGGTGACGTTTCAGGTCGAGACCCTTCTTCAGACTTCATAAGCCATTGGTCATTGTCAGGAAGTTGCGTTGCTGCTTTGCGTTAGTTAGGCTGCATTGGGAGTGGTGTCTGCAGTTCTGGTCACCCCATTACAGGAATGATGTGGAGGCTTTAGTAAGAGTGAAGGTTTACCAGAATGCTGCTGCCTGAATTAGTGGGTTTTAGCAATAAGGAGAGTTTGGACAAAGTTAGATTGTTTTCTCCGGAGCATGGGAGGTTGAGGGGAGACCTGATAGAAGTTTATAAAATGATGAGAGGCATAGATAGGGTCGACAGTCAGAACCTTTTATCCAGGGTGGAAACGTCCGACACTAGAGGGCATTGCTATAGGGTGAGGGAGAAAAAATGTAATGGAGTTTTTTTACACAGAGAACAATGGAGCCTGGAATGCACTGCCAGGGGTGCTGGTGGCGACAGATATGATAGTGGTGTTTAAGAGGCTTTTAGATAGGCACATGAGTGTGCAAGGATTGGAGGGATTATGGATTAGATGCAGACAGATGAGATTAGTTTAATTTGGCATCATGTTCGACATGGACATTGTGGGCTGAAGGGTCTGTTGCTGTGCTGTACTGTTAATAAGCTCTATGTTAATACATGCACACATGCCAATGCACACGTACACACACACACTCACACTCACATTGGAGCTCCTATATATATATGCAAACTCACATGCATGCACACATACACAGACATGCGTACACACCAGCATCTCTGCGCACAGAGCATTTACATATGCATGAATGGGCACGGGGCCGTAAACATGTGCATGCACGTTTGCACTCATGTTAACACAGGCGTACATGGTCAAAAATGCATGTGTACACATACTATATGCACACAGGTGCACACATGCAATCACACAAAATGATATTCACACTTTTGCACGTGTACGCACACAGGCACACACATTCACGTGCACATGGACACACCTTCACAAAGTCCATGGATGGGCTTTTCAAACCTGCAAGGTTCTTCTGCAAGTGCAGGCGGGAGAATTGGGATCAGGATGATGCGGGGACTGTGGTCGGCACAGAAACCACTCCCCAAGCGTGCTACATAACAAGCTTATTTGATAAGTAATCACTTTTTTCTTTTATAAATTGGGTCTAATTAACCAAAACTATTAAGAGCACTGCAGTGATAAACCCCTTCCATTCATGTATATGAATTGTGAATTATGCAGATTCCCAATATTCTAATGTGCTTAATTCACATATGTAATGTAAGTCTGATTAACACAATTAATAGGTTATCTTTAAAGCTTTCATGATTTAATCTCCAAATTTTGTAAAGGAAGGACTTATGTTCTTGAGCTACTGAAGAAAGTCTATTTGCTTAATTATCTTAATTCCCTCATGTAAATTATGCCTAATTAGCATAATTGTTTTTCCATTCCCTAATAGCATATTCATTATGCCCTGTAAGATGAATAAAACCGGGGCTGGCAAGCGGTTGGATATAGACCTTCATCAGTACCATTAGTGTGGGGTGCCAGTGTAGGGCACCAATGCTTGGGTGGCAAGTGGCGCAGCTGTAGAGTTGCTGCCTCACAGCGCCAGAGTCTTGGGTTCGATCTTGCGTAGTTTGTACGTTCCCCCTGTGACCACTCTGTTACTCAAAAGTCTAAAGTCTAAAAAAAGGATCAGAGATAAAGTTGTTTCCAATGAAAATAGTTCAACAAACTGGTCACCACATAGTCCACGCACCTTGCTTAGTTAATGCTTGGTAAAAGCTTGCTAAAGAGCAGTGCTTTTAAACGTTATATGCATAGGAAGGGTACAGGGTGGTGAATCTGGAATTCATTGCTTCCGACAATAGGCTGAGTCAATGGATATATAAAGAGAATAGGGGCAGGAATTGGCTTTGATTAGTAAGGGCGTCAAACGTTGCTGGAAGAAGGCAGGAGATTGGGGTTGAGCGGGAACGATAGATCAGCCATGATTGAATGGTCATAGAGTCATACAGTTTGGAAACATGCCCTTCGGCCCAACGTGCCCACACCGACCAACATGCCCCATCTACACTGGTCCCACTTGCCTGCGTTTGGCCCATATCCCTCTAAACCTGTCCCATCCATGTACCTGTCTAATTGCATCTTAAATGTTGCGATAGCACCTGCCACAACTACCTCCTCTGGCAGCTCGTTCCATACGCCCACCACCCTTTGTGTGAAAAGGTTACCCCTCAGAATCCTGATGGACCATAAGACATAGGAGCAATATGAGACCATTCGGCCCATTGTTTCTGTTCCACCATTCGATCATGGCTGATCTATTTGTCAGCATTGTAATGGAGAGGAAGCTTAACTTCTTTTCTCACTCTTCGATCCATGGCTGACTTAAGGGCCTGTCCCACTTAGGCTATTTTTAGGCGACCGCCGGCGACTGTCATAGTCGTAGCAGGTCCCCGAAAAAACGGCGACTGGACCCCCCCTACGTTGTAAAATGTGAAATAGAATCATTACTTTAACAACAAAAAAATACCAAAGTCAGCACCAGCGACAACCTACGTCAACCTGGTGACAACCTACATCACCTGGCGACAACCTACGTCAACCTGGTGACAACCTACATCACCTGGCGACAACCTACGTCAACCTGGTGACAACCTACATCACCTGGCGACAACCTACATCACCTGGCGACAACCATGACAGCACCTATGTCAGGAGATGTCAAGCTACGCTCATTGGCGTCAAACCCGCTGTCTCCGACTGTCTCCGACAAATTTTCAACATGTTGAAAATCCAGCGGCAACCAGAAAAGCACTACGACTCTTTGGGCGACTGAGGAGACTACTCACGACCATGCAGGTGACACCCCGACAACCTAGTCGCCTGTAGTCGCCTAAAAAAATAGCATAATTGGGACAGGCCCTTTATGTTCAAATGCTCAGGCAGAGCGACACAGTGGTGCAGCGGCAGAGCTGGTTGGCGTGGACTCAGTGAGCCGAAGGGCTTGTTTCCATGCTGTATCTCTGAACTAAATGAAACTAAATTTCTAGTAAGTGTTTTATTGCATTAGATGAAGACACGAGCAAGCCGTCACCACAAAACAATCCGATGGTGGTATTTAAGAGGCTTTTAGATGGGCACATGATCGATTGATTGAGAGATACAGCATGGAAACAGACCGTTTGGCCCATCGTGTCCATGCTGACCATCGATCACCCCCATCTGGTGCCAATCTGCCCACTATTTGGGTGGCACAGTGGCGCTGCTGGTAAAGCCGCTGCCTCACAGCACCAGAGACCCGAGTTCGATCTTGACTTCGGGTGCTGTGTATTTGCACGTTCTCCCTCAGGCCACGTGTGTTTCCTCTGGGTGCTCTAGGCTCCTAGACGTCTAAGTCTGAAGTCATCTGAAAATTGTTGCTAGAGTGTAGTGTGTGGATGAGGAAATAGGATAACATAGAACTAATGTGAATGGGTGATCGATGGTCAATGTGGACTTGCTGGGCCAAAGGGCCTGTTTCAATGCTATATCTCAAAACTAAAAGACACTCTTTCATCTGTCCATCTGTCCGCCATCCCTCGCCTCTCCTCTGCCCGCAAATCTGCGACCGCCCCGTCTCCCCCTCTCCTCTTTACACTGGCCATCTCCCCTCTCCCCTCTTGGCCCCGATGCAGGGTCTCGACCCAAATCGTCAACCATTCTTTTCACCCCACACATGCACCCTGACCCACTGAGTTCCTCCAGCACTTCAATGCCCATGTTTTCTCCACCTATGCCTTTAGCACATAAGTTCATAAGTTATAGGCGCTGAATTAGGCTCTTTGACCCATCAGGTCTACTCCTCCATTCAATGATGGCTGACCAATCTTTCCCTCTCAACTCCTGCCTTCGCCCCATTACCCCGACACCCGTACTAATCAAGAATCTGTCAATCCCCACCGTAAAAATACCCATTGACTTGGCCTCCACAGCCGTCTGTGGTAATGAATTCCACAGATTAATCACCCATTGACTAAAGAAATTCCTCCTTGTCTTTCTATAGGTACGTCCTTTTATTCTCATGCTGTGCCATCTGGTCCTAGACTCTCCTGCTAGTGGCAACATCCTCTCCACATCAACTCTATTCAGGCCTTCACTATACGGATAGTTTCAATGAGGTCCCCCCTCATACTTCTAAACTCCAGCGAGTATAGGCCCAGAGCCGTCAAACACTCACCATATGTTAACCCAGTCATCTCCGGGATCATTCTCGTAAACCTCCTCTGGACTCTCTCCAACGCCAACACATCCTTCCTCAGATATGGTGCCCAAAATTGCTCACAATACTCCAGATGCGGTCTGACCAGTGCCTTATAAAGCCTCAGCATTACATCCCTGTTTTTTTTTAATATTCTAGTCCTCTTAAAATAAATTCTAGCATTGCATTTGCCTTCCTTACTACCAATTCAACTTGCAATTTAACTTTTTGTGAATCCTGTACCAGCACTCCCAAGTCTTTCTGCACCTCCAATTTCTGAATTCTTTCCCCATTCAGAAATGTGTCTATACCCTTGTTCTTACTACCAAAATGCATGATTCCACACATGCTTCTACACTGTAATCCATCTGCAATTCCCTAGCTATTCTTGGGAAATGCGAGAAGAGGGTTAAAAAGTTTTAATTTTTGCGATTAAGTTTAGCCTTGCGACTCTGTTAGCGTAGCCACCTCATTATAAACAAACCTCCAGGTAGTCCCCACAACAGCCCACCATCAATAACGGCCCCAGTCAAACCCACTCCAATTAGCGCCAGTCCTGTTATGCAAAATAGACAGAGAAGGCACAATCAGATTTTGCACCTTAGACAGGGCTATGAAATGCATATCTGGGAACGATTAAATAATGACAATGCTCCGAGATGTATCATATTATTAAAATATAATGTTCCATTAGGCATGAGTCCTTGAGCGATGACCAAGTGTTGTGCACTTGAGCTTTTGAAGTGAAGATTAATTATCTTCGGTCCCTTGGTCAATTATCATTTCCTTTTGAGAGTGAAGAATGATTTTGTTTTCTTCCCATCGTAAATTGCCAAAAATGGGTAATTTGTCCAGAGATGTAAGCAGTAATGAGGGCGCTTGTCTCAGCAGCGAGGAAGAGTCTTGGATGATCGTGACAGAGGCAGATTTTCAGCTTCGAGAATCCTTTAGACTTTAGCGATACAGCGTGCATACAGGCCCATCATCCCACTGTGTCCGCGCTGACCACCGATTACCCCGTACATTAGCACTATCCTACACGCCAGGGACAATTCGCAATTTACAGAATTTAGTTTAGTTTATTTAGATTAGTTTATTGTCACATTTACCGAGGTACAGTGCAAAGCCTTTGTCGCTTTGCCCTCTTGTATTTGATAATTCCATCCTGGAAAATGGATTCTGACTGTCTCCCCTATCTATGCATGATTAAAAGCTAGCCGTCCTCAGTGTAAAGGGAAGCCAATTAACCTACAGACCTGCACGTCTTTGGAGTGTGGGAGGAAACTGAAGCACCCGGTATCTCCAAACTAAACTAAACTAAAACCCAAGCGGTCACAGGGAAAACGGACAAATTCCGTACAGACAGCACTCGTCGTCAAGATCAAACCCGGGTCTCTGGCAAGTCAAGGCAGCAACTCCACTACTACGCCACCGTGCCACTCTTGAGCAGAGTGTCAGATTTCTCTGCACTGGGGATTAACATGGATCAGCCCTTAAAGGTACAGGAACTGGGCCCTTTAACCCACAACACCTGTGCCCAACATGATGCCAAGACCAACTCTTATCGGGTGGGAGATTGCAACCTTCACGTGGTCCACCCTGTTTCGATGAATGCAATCAACCTGGCGTGCACAAACAGAAGATAAAACAGAACAAGTTGTCTTACAACTTTAGGCTGTGCACGCCATACGCAAGAAGAAGGAGGAGAAGATCTGGCTGCACATGATCCATATTCCCCCTGTTCCCCACATAGCCAGCATACCCAGGTCTCTTAAATCCCACTATGATGTTTGCCTCCACCACCACCCCTGGCAGTGTGTTCCAGGCACCCACCACCTGCTGTGTAAAAAACTTGCCATGAAAATGATGCCGTTAAACTAATCTCTTCTGCCTGTATGTGATCCATATCCCTCCATGCCTTCCATATCCATGTGCCTATCTAAAAGTCTCTTTAATGCCACTATCTAGTCTGCCTCCACCAACCACCCTGTGCAAAAAACTCACCCCGCACATCTCCTATAAACTTTGCCCCTCTCATGTTCAAGCTTTGCCCTCTTGTATTTGATATTTCCATCCTGGAAAATGGATTCTGACTGTCTACCCTATCTTTGCCTCTCATATAATTTCCATCAGGTCTCCCCTCAAGTCTCCAGAATTTAAGAGAAACAAATCCAAGTCTCTCTAACCTCCCCCTGTAGCTGAAACTCCCTAATGCACGATTCATTCTGGTAAACCTCCTGCACCCCTTACAAAGCCTTCACATCCTTCCTGTAATAGAATGAGCAGAACTGCACGCAATTCTACAAATGTGGTCTGACCAAAGTGCTATAAAACTGCATCATGACTTTGTAAAGCTGCATCATGACTTGTGGGCCATGACAACATGACATGTAGTGTTGCTACCTTACAGCGCCAGAGTCCTGGGTTCGATCCTGACTATGGGTGTTGTCTGTATGGAGTTTGTACGTTCTCCCTGTGACCACATGGGTTGTCTCCGGGTGCTCCGATTTCCTCCCACAAGTCAAAGACATGCAGGTTTGTTGGCTAATTGGCTTCAGTAAAAATTGCAAATTGTCCCTTGTGCGTATGATAGTGTTAGTGTATGGGGTGATCGCTGGTCGGCGCAGACTCGGTGAGACCAACGGCCTGTTTCCGCGCTGTATCTTATAAAGTCTAAAGTGGAGGTGTGGGGCAGAGACCTGATAGATGTATATTAGAGATACAGCATGGAAACAGGCCTTACATCCCACCCAGTCCACGCCGTCCAACGATCACCCGTTCACTCTAGTTCTATGTTATCCCACTTTCTCATCCATTCCCTACACACTTTATTGAGGGCAGGGGTGGAAATCGCTATCAAAAAATGGGGGTGGGACACAATTTCTTGGCGGCGCATGCGCACGCACACACGCGAGCGAGGCTTGGAGGCTTCAGCCGTGGGCCGTGTGGACGGTAACATCGGGAGCTGACCTGGTCGGTGACCGACTCCGAACTCCAGCAACAGCAGCTTCATCCGCCCCGACTCGTGGGACTTCAACCGGCCTGTTCGTGGGGCCTTTCATCGCCCGGCGGGGGCTTCAACATCGGGAGCCTCGACGCAGCAATTTAACCACGGGGCAATGAAAGATCCCGTATCCGCGCCGGGTGATTAAAGGCCCCACGAACGGGCCGATTTAAGCTCCGCCCTGTGATCTTTGCTCCACCTTTCACCGAATTTCAAAATCCGGATTACAAAACATGGAGGGGGATTGTCCCCCACCTCTCAAAACATATGGGGGGGGCGTGTGTCTCCCCCCCCAGGGATTTCCGCCTATGCCAATTAACCTACAAACATACCAGGCACGTGCGTGAGTAATTACTCAGGGCAGACACTAGGCAGTCAATCAACTTTTAAAAATCAAAAAATCCTCGCATATGCAGAAAATCGTAAAAACCGCGCATGTACAGATCGGTCCTGTAGGCGGATTCGACTTTTAAAATCTTTAAAAAACGCGCATGTGCAGATTGGTCTCTTCTCCTGTCGGCATGCGCAGCACACATGCGTGCAGTCCACGGTGCAAAGGCAGAATTTCAGCTGCCTTTATTGCTCGTTGTAAGTGAAGCCTTGAATCAGCGTCCACCGCACGCGAGTTGAACATAGTTACGCGTACTGCACGTACTGCGGATAAAAGGCACGGGAGAATTATGCCTACCTAAGATCGATTATTAAAATAATAAATACTGGATTTAGTAAATGAATCGGAAATCTTTACTATTTATATTTAATAATTAACTTTTTATAATTTTAGTTGGGGTTAAACATCACCCTGACGGCACGTGCCTGAAACGCACGTCATTGGGATACGGGGGAGACCAGCATCTGCCGTTACTTATGCCTCCTTATATATTTAATGATCGGACACCACCACCCATAGAAGCAGAGGTTTACTAAAGAGGCCAGAACTTTAGTTTAGTTAGGTTTAGAGATACAGCGAGGAAACTGGCCCTTCGGCCCATCCAGTCCGTGCCGATCAGCGATCCCCACACACTAACACTATCCTACACGCTAAGGACAATTTATAATTTTACCTTGCCAATTAGCCTACAAATTCATACAGGAGAATGTATAAACTCCGTACAGACAGCGACAGTAGTCAGGATTGAACCCAGTCTGTCAGTGTGCGTAAGTGCGCACGGGCGTGCGTGTGTGTCTGTCTATCTCTCTCTGTGCCTGTGTGAGTGCGTCTGTCTGTCGATCTGTCTGTGCCTGTGCGTGTGTGTCTGTCTGTCTGTGCCTGTGTGTGTGTGTGTGTGTGTCTGTGCCTGTGTGTGTGTATGTCTGTCTGTCTGTGCCTGTGTGTGTGTGTGTGTGTGTATGTCTGTCTGTCTGTGCCTGTGTGTGTGTGTGTGTATGTCTGTGCCTGTGTGTGCACCTGTGTATGGAGTGTACGTGTGTGTATCTTTGTGTGTGTGCGAAGGTGTGTGTGTGTGTGTGTGTGTGTTTGTGAGTCTGCCTGTGTGTGCTCATGTCTGTGATTCTGTGACTGTGTGTATTTGTATATCTGCTTGTGTGTGCCCATGTGTCTCTGTCTCTGTGTGCACGCTTGTATTTATGTGAGTGTGTTTATCTGCCTGTGTGTGCCCTTGTGTCTCTGCCTCTGTAACTGTGTGTGTATGTGTGTGCGTGGGTGTGCGTGTGTGCATGTGTATGCGTGTGCGAATGCATTTCCGTGTGCGTGCATGCATGCATGCGCGTGACAGGTTCACTGGGGTAGACAATACCTACCCATGAACCTGAAGGACAGTCTCGGCTGCTGAATCTCTGGGAAGACGTCCCATCAACCTGTGATTCTCCAAGTGCCAACTGTGCCTCACCTACTGAGGCCAGGTTCAGCATGTCATGGCTTTTGTGCAGCTTACAGGAGCACACAATGTGCTGCTCTCTGCTGCTGTCTAAAGTACGCTATCACTGCATGACAGAACACCAATCTCCTATGATTTATTGAATTCTTCAAACCATTATTCATTTCAACACTGTATATCAATATTTATTGACACCATTTATCCAGTACAGTTTTTGCATCAAGGATGAGGTTTTTTTTTCAAACAAATTTGCAGTAAGAGTTATTGATTCTTTAAGCATCTTTTCTGATAAGCTGCAAGAAAGGATTCACAGTACTCTGTAGTGGAGAAAAGTGGTCCGGTGGGTTACCTGAAACTGGAAAATTCAAATGGCTTTTGCGACCCACGTTATATCTCCAAGTATTGCAGTCAAGATAGCAACATTGCTGTAATTCTAGAATACAGATAGTTCTGGCTGCTAGCTCATCAGAGAGCTGACACCAGACAAACAATAACATGGCCTATTCTCTCCCCCCCCCCCCCCCCCCCAATCCCCTTAATGAAAGCACTTAATGAAAGGGCATTTGTTCTGCTCTTTAGACTTTATCCGACCAACAACAACATCAGCAGTCCTGAGCGACTATCATTGGAGACCCTGGGACTATCTTTGATTGGACTTTACTGGACTCTATCTTGCACGAAGTGTTATTCATATTATTGACTTAATCGTGTCTCTGTACACTGTGGACGGCTCAATTGTAATCAAGCGTAGTTTTTCCGCTGACTAGTTAGCATGCAACAAAAAAGCTTTTCACTGTACCTCGGTACACGTGACAATAAACATGAGGCCGCCTCTGCAGCGTTGAAGCCTTGTGTCCACGATGGCGGTGAAACCTCGCGGCGGTGGGGCCTCGCGGCGGTGGGGCCTCGCGGCGGTGGGGCCTCGCGGCGGTGGGGCCTCGCGGCGGTGGGGCCGCGGTGCCGGTGGAGCCTCGTGGCGGTGGAGCCTCGGTGGCGGTGGGGCCGCGGTGGCGGTGGGGCCTCGTGGCGGTGGGGCCTCGCGGTGGTGGGGCCTCGCGGCGGTGGGGCCGCGGTGGCGGTGGAGCCTCGTGGCGGTGGAGCCTCGTGGCGGTGGGGCCGCGGTGGCGGTGGGGCCTCGCGGCGGTGTGGCCTCGCGGCGGTGGGGCCTCGCGGCGGTGGGCCGCGGTGGCGGTGGAGCCTCGTGGCGGTGGAGCCTCGTGGCGGTGGGGCCGCGGTGGCGGTGGGGCCGCGGTGGCGGTGGGGCCGCGGTGGCGGTGGAGCCTCGTGGCGGTGGAGCCTCGGTGGCGGTGGAGCCTCGGTGGCGGTGGGGCCGCGGTGGCGGTGGGGCCTCGTGGCGGTGGGGCCTCGCGGCGGTGGGGCCTCGCAGCGGTGGGGCCTCGCGGCGGTGGGCCTCGCGGCGGTGGGGCCTCGCGGCGGTGGGGCCTCGCGGCGGTGGGGCCGCGGTGGCGGTGGAGCCTCATGCCGGTGGAGCCTCGGTGGCGGTGGGGCCGCGGTGGCGGTGGGGCCGCGGTGGCGGTGGGGCCGCAGTGATGGAGAAGTGGCGGTGGCAGTGAAACCTTGAGGTGGTGGGACCCCGGTGGTGGTGGGGTCTCGGCAGCAACAGTGAAGCCATGCGGCGTTGGGGACTCGTGGCGTTGGGGCCTCGTAGCGTTGGGGCCAAGGTAGTGGTGGGGCCTTGGTGGCGATGGGGCCTCGTGGCGTTGGGGCCAAGGTAGTGGTGGGGCCTTGGTGGAGATGGGGCCTAGTGGTGATGGGGCCTCAACGGCGGTGAAGCCTTGCTGGTCGACCTGCGGTCGGTTGGCGGTCGATGAGAGCGTGGGGTGACTGCCGTGAGGGGGGGGGGCAGGAAAACAATGGACAATGGGGACTTGGCATGGGGGAACCACTGTGGCGGGGGGGAGAACAAAGGGGGACATTTGTAACTTTGTCAGCGCCGCTATTTGTAGACATTGGGTATTAAAGCAAAGAATTTCACTCTGACTTGTCACAGTATTCCATTCCATAAACTAAAGCGAAATGTTTTGTTTAAATAGCTGCTGAAAAGTTTCTAATAATTTTTCTTTTTGCTGAACACTAATAAAGACCCTCAAAAAAACTGAACCAAAAATAAAAAATAAAAAAAGTTTAAGGACTGATTATAAATTGTTCCATTTTCTAAGCACTCAATGACAGAACAACGCAATCAAGGTTAGGTCATTCTTTGACGAGACACTACTTAGTAGGTCACCTTTTGCCCAGCAAGACCTGATTCCATTTCAGGATGGTCCTTGAATGTTGACAGTATAGGTTGTACAGTCACTCACAAGCTAGAAGGAGCTAAGGATGATGGAAACACCTTCAGTGTCTGAGCTCTTCACAGTCAACGTTCATTCCTTAAGGGCCTGTCCCACTAGCGCGACTTTTCAGCATCTGTCTTCGACCTTCAAGCTTGAGGGCACTCGCCTGAAAAACATCACGCTGGATCGACCGTCAGCGATGAAACCGCGAGCTGGATCGTCCGTCAGTGCGCGCGCACACACACACACACACACACACGCACACACACACACGCACACACACACACACACACACACACACACACACACACACACACGCAGCAAAGGCGGGGGACAGGGAAAGCGGGGGAGCGCTGTCTGAAATTCACACCCGCGATGAACAGGAAGGTAAAAGACAGCTGGCACAGTAAGTCCTTTAGAGAGCTCGGGGGAGAGAAGGGGAGAGAGGGGGAGAGACGAGAGAGAAGGGGGGAAGAAGGGGGGGAGAAGGAGTGGAGACACTTTTAAGAAGCCAGACAACTTATAATAAAGTTTAGCGGGCATTTTACTTAGTTCTCCTTGGTTTTGAACACTCCAATGAGCCAATTAATGCCCGGTCAATGAAGGAGATTGCCTACCTCGACTGCCTATAACTACATAGCAACCCCACTCCACTGCACTCCGAGTTCAAAAGAACCATGCCGACCAATTTTTACTCGCGGAAAATCTTTCAACATGCTGAACATTTTTCCTCGACCAAACTGAGGCCACGGTTTTCCAGGTGAGGCTCGAGGTATTCCAGGTGAGTGACCTCGAGCTTGAAGGTCGAAGACACACTTCTTAACTCGCGGATTAGGTCACCCAAATGGGACAGCCCTTTTACAGTGACCTCCTAGGACCTCCTAGGACCACGTGTCGACCATACTGCGAGTTTGAGTCGAGCGCAAACTCTTCTAAACTCGCAAATTAGGTCCCCGCTGTGGGACAGGCCCTTAACAGAGTAATTTCAGCTGCTTACACCCAGGTTTCATCAGTGGAGGGATGTTCGGCAGTAAGGAAGGCAAATGCAATGTTAGCATGAAATTTAAGAGGACTAGAATATACAAGCAGGGATTGTGGCACGTTGGTGCAGTGGTAGTGTTGCTGCCTTACAGTATGGGTGTGGTCTGTACGGAGTTTGTACGTTCTCCCCATGACCGCGTGAGTTTTCTTCGAGATCTTCAGTTTCCTCCCACACTCCAAAGACGTACAGGTTTGTAAGTTAGTTGGCTTGGTATAATTGACCCTAGTGTGTGTAGTATCCTATGCGTTAATATGCGGGGATCGCTGGTCGGCGCGGACTTGATGGGCTGAAGGGCCTGTTACTGTGCTGTATCTCGAAACTAAACTAAACTAAAATGTATTGCTGAGGCTTTATAAGGTGCTGGTCAGACTGCATTTGGAGCATTGCGAAAATATTCATATCTGAGGAGGGATGTGCTGGCATTGGAGAGGGTCCAGAGGAGGTTTAAGAGAATGGTTGGGTTACAATATGATGTGCATTTAACAGCACTGGGTCTGTAATCGCTGAAGTTCAGGTGGACCTCATTGAAACTTACCAAATAGTGAAAGGCCTGGATAGAGTGGATGTGGAGAGGATGATTCCACTAATAGGGGAGTGTAGGACCAGAGGGCACAGCCTCAGGATCAAAGGACGTACATTTAGAAAGGAGATGAAGATGACGTCCTTTAGCCGGAGGGTGGTGAATCTGTGGAATTCATTGCTACCGACGGCTGTGGAGACCTAGTAATGGGGTAATTTGAAAGTACAGATTGACAAGTTCTTGATTAGACCCACATTCCCAGCAACCATCCCAGATTCTACCATTCACCTACAAGCTAGGCAATTTACAGAGGCTAATTTCCCTATCAGATGTCCGTCTTTGGGATGTGGCAGAGCTCCCGGGAAACTTTTCAGCCGCTATTTAAACAAAACATTTCGCTGTTGTTTATGGAATGGAATACTGTGACAAGTCAGAGTGAAATTCTTTGGTTTAATACCCAATGTCTACAAAGCAAGGAGATATTTGCAAACTCCACACAGACAGCACCCGAGGTCAGGATCAAACTCAGGTTCTGGAGTGCCTTTGATAAGGTCCCGCACGGGAGGCTGGTGTCTAAAATTAGAGCACATGGTATTGGGGGTAGGGTGTTGACATGGATAGAAAATTGGTTGGCAGACCGGAAGCAAAGAGTAGGAACGGGTCCTTTTCAGAATGGCAGGCAGTGGCGAGTGGAGTGCCGCAAGGCTCGGTGTTGGGGTCGCAACCGTTTACCATATATATTAAAGATTTGGAAGAGGGAATTAGGAGCAACACTAGCAAGTTTACAGATGACACAAAGCTGGGTGGCAGTGTGAACTGTGAAGAGGATGTTAGGAGGTTGCAGGGGACCTGGACAGGTTGAGTGAGTGGGCAGATGCATGGCAGATGCAGTATAATATAGATAAATGTGAGGTTATCCACTTTGGCAGCAAAAACAAGGGGCAGATTATTATCTCAATGGGGTTAGGTTAGGTAAGGGGGAGGTACAGCGAGACCTGGGTGTCCTTGTACACCAGTCACTGAAAGTTGGCATGCAGGTACAGCAGGCAGTGAAGAAAGCTAATGGAATGTTGGCCTTCATAACAAGAGGATTTCAGTATAGGAGTAAAGAGGTTCTTCTGCAGTTGTATAGGGCTCTGGTGAGACCACATCTGGAGTATTGTGTCCAGTTTTGGTCTCCTAATTTGAGGAAGGACATCCTTGTGATTGAGGCAGTGCAGCGTAGGTTCACGAGATTGATCCCTGGGATGGCGGGACTGTCATATGAGGGAAGATTGAAAATACTAGGCTTGTATTCACTGGAGTTTAGAAGGATGAGGGGGCTATCTTATAGAAACATATAAAATTATAAAAGGACTGGACAAGCTAGATGCAGGAAAAATGTTCCCAATGTTGGGAGAGTCCAGAACCAGGGGCCACAGTCTTAGAATAAAGGGGAGGTCATTTAAGACTGAGGTGAGAAAAAACTTTTTCACTCAGAGAGTTGTGAATTTATGGAATTCCCTGCCACAGAAGGCAGTGGAGGCAAAATCACTGGATGAATTTAAGAGAGAGTTGGATAGAGCTCTAGGGGCTAGTGGAGTCAAGGGATATAGGGAGAAGGCAGGCACGGGTTATTGATAGCGGACGATCAGCCATGATCACAATGCATGGCAGTGCTGGCTCGAAGGGCTGAATGGCCTCATGCACCTATTTTCTATGTTTCTATGGAGCTTTGTGGCAAAACTCTATTAGTTGCTCCTCTGTGCTGCCAAATGAGGGACTAGATGTGGCTCTGCAGACTCCCCCAACAACACTTAAGAATAACATCTAGACGGCCAGTGGTTATACATGGACAAGTACACATGGCCCATTATTTTGAGGACACAAGAATGTGTGCCTACAGTAAACCAATACCAACATCATTGCCAATACCATTATCAACACCAATACCATTGTCAATACTAATACCAATACCATTATCAATACCAATACTATTACCAATATCAATAGTAATATTGTATCAATACTGTAGTACTTAATATTATAGTAATACTAATACCATTACCAATACCAATACCAAAAGTTCACAACTTGAAACTCCTCTCCATACCCTTTATTCCTAATCGACTTATCAAAATACGAAGACCACTTTTCCATGTGACTCTGTGTTTAGTGTCAGTATGTGACCACAGCATCTTGTTTGATCTACACACACCCTGCCACGGGTTTCCAGACCACCTGTTTAAACAGCTCATCACCGTCCAGAACATATTCTATTCTAGGTCCATATTTGCCTTCATTGAACTTCATTGAAATGCTGGATAAACTCACCAGAGTAGGTAGCTTTAGTGGAAAGGCAGTTGGCATTTCGGGTCCAGGTCTCTTCATCAGAACTCTTTCCCTGTTTGGATAAAAGATCCCATACCCAACACATGAAGTGTTTCTCTTTCCACAAGCATCACCTAATGTGCTGAGATTTCTGCAGCATTCAAAATGTGTACGAAGCAACTGCAGATGCTGTTTAATACCAAAGATGGACACAAAGTGCTGGAATAATTCAGAGAATAGACAACATTTCAGGTCAGTCAGGTCGGGTCTGAAGAAGGGTTCCGACCCAAAACGTCACCTATTCCTTTTCACCAGAGACGCTGCCTGACCCGCTGAGTTACTCCAGCATTCTGTGTCTATCTTTGGTATAAACCAACGTCTGTAGTTCCTTCCTACACATGAAATCTACCCACCCGCATGTCTCCGTAATGTTGGCGACACCCAAATAAAGTAAATTAAATGACAAATAAAGTATCAGTGAACCATTGAACCCATACGGTCACATGGGGAACAGGCAAACTCCACACAGGCAGCACTGGGGGTCAGCTTTGAACCTGGGTGCAGTAAGGCAGCAGCTCCAGCAATCGTGTGACAGTGAGGTGTCTGCGCAGGAACAAAGATCCACTCCAGAACAGGCTGCTATTATATATTTTGCTGATGGAGATGAAGGATCTCCGCTCTGGTACGGAACAGATCGATGCGAGTGAAATCAGGTCAAAGGCACTCTTAGATGAGTTAATTGACAGGATATGCCAGCCCTTCTCATCCACGCTTAAATGCCTACTGAATTATTTCAGAGGGCAAATAAGAGTCAACACTATGAATATGTTCAGAGTTACAGAACAGCACTGACAGGCTAGGTCTGGAAAACCTTCTGCCTGAACTGGACGAACAAGAGGGATTTTAATCTGATTTGTTTAATTATCCAGCTTCTAAATTTACAGATTTATTATATGACTGCCGTTTAAATTCCCCAGTTACAATGATTTAATAGGTCAATGGATCAATAACCCAGCACTCTGAATATCAGTAAATGGGATTAATATTTTGCAGGTGAACAGAACATAGTTTAGTTTAGTTTGTTGTCTTGTGTGCTGAGGTACAGTGAAAAGTTGCATGTAACCAGTCAGTGGAAAGACTATACATGATTACAATAGAGCCATCCACAGTGGACAGATACAGGATAAGCGGTTCAATGGTGCTTTTAATGTTACACGTGCGAAGTGCAAACGCAGTGAAATTTTTTTTTGCAAACAGTCCAGTTAAAGTATTGGCATACCCATACACATCCCCGATTAGTAAGTGTACAGAAAACAGTCCCCTGATCACACATGCAAGAGGTACCATAATTTCGCCCCATTTTCAATGTCTATTTCCATGCTCCAGTTGTTATGAGCGGTGCCCGATCCAGGCGAGCCCCAGGCTGCTGCAGGGCCTCCAGCCAACGCCTTCCTTGGACGTGGAATTAACCAACGTCCACCTTTGTTTCCCAGGGGAGCCCACAGCCAACCCGAGGGCATGGTAGGCCAGACCCCGGGTCCCTCTCCTCTCCTACCGGCCTCGCTCTTCACTGGTGGTGTTGTTAAAGGAAATAGCATTTGGGGCAAGATAAAGTCCATTAGAGTCTGAGTAAAGATAGTCTGAGGGTCACCAATGAGTTATAACGGAGGTCAGGACCAGGCCCGTATGAAGCTTTTCAAAAAGGGCAGGATTACAAAAAAATTATGTGAAATAAAGTGCACGCAACGCACATCACGAGTGCGAAGCCCCTCGCAGCCGGGGTCTGGGGTTTTACATGGTCTCTGGTGCACTCTGAGCCTTATTTTGGAGCATTTTTGCACCAAATTTATGACCAATATTTCAGAAATAATTTTGGTTGTCAAGAGTAATGAGTGGGTGGAATGGGATGATTGGGGTCATTGTTGTATACATTTTTCTAAATCAAGAATTGTTGTTCTTGCTTTAATAATCAAGTTGTACTGTTGTAAAATGTGATGTAAAATGTTATAAAGGAGCATGCAAAAACTGCAAATAAAATACTGTAAGTTTTTGCAGTAAAGAAAACCTTTTTTTAGAAAATGTTTTGTGTGTTGATTTGATTGCCTGTTACTGTTAGACTGTGTTAGTGTGAGCGGTGCACTTCTAATGGTCCTCCTGATCTAACAACTTCACCACATCAATTTCAACATGGAATAGTGATGTGAATGCAACATTTAGTTCAACTTCAATTTCCATCATGAAAATTGAAGTTAAACTAAATGGTCCATTTACATTACTATGACCACTTTCAAACTAAACTATTTTACTGTCATACTATTATAACAAATTCTAGTTCCATGATGACTCATAAACAAGATCACAACTCACATTTTGAATTCTCAAACACAATGTGATTGTGAATAATTGCAGAGCTGCCAAGTTTCACCGGGCATTTCCGTATTTTGATGGCTGAAAATCAATATTTTGTTGGGGAAATCGGTATTTCTCATGTAAATGCAATAGAACGTACTACACAGAAACTGGAGTTTTGAAAAATTTGGAATTTTGCATGCGACCTCATGTATTCTCAAATATCATTATGGATTCTGGAACGATTAAGACTTGTCCTGATGGACAGGTTGGATCAATTCAGAGGAATATGGTCTCCATTTATTTAAAATTTAAAGGGTTAAGATGGTCCGGTTCGAGTCCATGACTGAAGCCTGAATGAATGAATAGATGAAGAATTATATATAATAGATCATGAATATATCTCCAATGAAGAATATCTTGTTTAATATTCCACTCATTAATTTATCTCTTTTTTATCTCTTTTTCTCTTTACTACCTATTTCCTACTGTTATAAAATTAAAAAAATATATAGAAGTATAAATAAGATTGACTGTAAAAGTTTAAAATATTAAGAATGTATATGACGATAATATTTTTCTTTGTCTTTGAGCTTATATTATTTCTTTTTAATATGTAATTACTTCTAATAAAAATATTTTACAAAAAATATCATTATGGAATACTGAAAATCAGTACCACTGAATTGTGAAACCATTTTGGAAATGTGAATTTATAATTCTTGATTTTGATTCCATAACATATAAAATATATAATAACATAACATAAATTTCACAATTCATCAAATAGTTTACCAAACAATCAAACATGCTGGCATGGTGCTGCATAATCATCAGGTGCTCCTGGTAAATGTCACATAAATGTGAGTAGCATGGTAAGTACAATTTTTAAAAATCACCCAGTGTTACTATTGTTGAGTCATGCTGACTAGCATGACTGGAATTATTTCTTTGTTCACTCTCACTCAGCACTCAGCATGCTGGCATGATGCTGCAAAATGAATGTACATTGCCATTTACCACTACTTCTACGAATGCAAGGGCATTTGTTGGCCTTAGCCTATATGCCATTCCTGGTTCCATGAATTTAGCACCTCAGACCAGTTTATCTCGCATGGCAGTCCTCAATTTGTTAATGCTGTCAAAGCATGTGTCGTTCCACAGTACACTGATGTAGGTGGCCCTACTTCTACCTCTTCTCGCAGTGCCCCGTTTGGTTTCCCAAAGTGTGACTTTATCTTTAATGGCAGTGTTCAGTTCGTTAACGCTGTCCAAGGCCTGCGTCATTCCGCAGCTAGTGCACTGATGTAGGTGGCCCAACTTCTACCTCTTTCTTGCAGTGCCCTGTTTGGACTCCCAAAGTGTGAGGGGATTAGCAACTTCCCAAAGTGTGAGGGGTTCAGGGTTCCTCCCACAGACTTTGACACCACTCTTGGCAGACCTGCATATATTGCCATTTAGCCATCAATCACATTGTCCAGTTCCACCATCCGAGAATGTAATTGTGCAAACCTAGTCACCACTTTGTCCGTCATGGGCAAAGTCAAAGTGAATATGCATTAAGGCGAGTGCAGACAGCCAGTCTCATGCTCATGGAAGTCCTGGTGTAGTGATGCAGGTGACAGGCACTCGTGGCACGCCTGCATATATTGCCATTTAGCCATAAATCATGTATTCCAGTTGCATTTTCCAAGAATGTAACTGTGCAAACCTAGTCACGACTTTGTCCAAGTTATGGGCAATAGAACTTTGTCCAAGTTATGGGCAAAGTCATAGTGAATGTGGATTAAGACGATTGCAGACAGCCTGTCATTGCTCATGGAAGTCCTGGTCTTTGCTTCTTCGTGGATGTGAAAACGTTTTTGTCCTTGTCGGCAGGGTCAAAGTAAGATGCCGAGCGAGATCGCGCCCACTGCAAGCATGCCGCCCGAGTCGAGTGTCTCTCTGCCGCTCAGGCTCATGACCAAAGGTCCCAGCTACCTCCGCAGTCAAATGGAGGGGGACAGGCGGGGTCAGCAGAGCGCCGTGCAGAGAGTGGCTGCCGACAAGGCCAAGTACTTGAAGAGTCAGACGGTGAGGGGGTGCAAAGTGGATCCCAATGGTTTGGGCAGCTCTGCCTCCGAGGAAGGCAGCAGCAGCGGCAGCGGGGCCAGCAGCAACATGAAGACTTACCTGGCCTCCGGCAGCCCCCAGCAGAGCGCGCAGCTGGGGCTCCCGCCTGACATTGTGCGTCGCTCCAAGAGGCAGCTCAGGCCCGACTCGCTGCTCATGTACCGCAGAAGTGTGAGTTTGTGTGGGGAGCGGCGGCCACCAGCAGCTTCAAGGGCAGTGGCAGCCTGGTCCATTGGCTGCTGCCTGGCTCTAGCGGCCCGGGCGACAAACAGCAGGGGCCGGCAATGGGAGCAGCAACGTCGGAAGTGGGAGAATTAGCAGAGGGTACAGAGGCTACAGCACCCCAGGGTGCTCAAGTAACTACACCAGCAGCATCCAAGGGTGTACAGGTAACTATACCAGCAGCATCCAAGGGTGCACAAGTAACCACTCCAGCAGCGTGCCGAGAAGCAGCAGCAGGTCGCCCCAAGGAGCCGCTCAAGTGGCAGGTTGGTGAAGGCGGATCACGCTGCTCGCACTCCGACCTCAGCTGCCGCTTCTCCCGAGCCTGCTCTGGCTTGGACGGTTTCTTCGAGCACTGTGGACTTGAGTCCGAGGTGATCGTGAGTCTAGCCAGGGAGAAGTTTGCCGCTGACGCTGCCTTCTAAAGCTTTGCCCTCAAGTTTCGCAGCGTGAAAGGCCTGTCGCACTTGGGCGACATTTTTGGCTACAGCCTGTAAAGAGGTTGTCGCGTCGTGGTCGGGTCATGACACGGCGTGATGCGTTGTGATGTATGTAGTGACGTGCTGGTAACGCTCGGTGACCCCCTGTCACCCCTGGATTTTGGAATGTTCAAAATCCAGGGGCGACATCTGGGTGTCTCATCATGTCGTGCGCCCTGTCACACACTGACGTATGCTGCCCTGCGGGTGATGCCCGTTAGGGTTAGGGTTAGGGACCACAGATGGGCTGTAAAATATTCTTCCTTCAATGCATGGATTTTATTAATTAATATATCAACATTAATATATTAAAATTAATACAATAAAATCAATTGTGCAAATGAGAAGCTGTCTGTCCAGTTTTATTTACAGATGTATTGGTCCGCTTCCAGAGCCAATCACCATCTCTAACTTTTCACAGGGATGGATTCAGTGAGTGTAGACTGAACTCCCCTGTCCCCTCCACTCCCTTCTTCCCTCCACCCCCCTCTTCCCTACTCCTGCCCCAATCCCTTCTTCTCCACTGCCCCCCACCCTTCTCCCCTCCCCTCTCCCCCCTTCTTCCCTTCCCCACGCTCCACTCTTCTCCCCCTTCTCCACTCCCTCTCCTCACATCCCCTTCTCCCTCTCTCCCTCCCTTCCCCCATTCTCCACCCCTCCCCCCCCCCCACTTTCCCCGACGTCCCCCATTTGTGGACCCAGCCTGTGACAGCTAGATCCCACTAATAGTACTGCACAAAGGTCTCATCATCAGTTTTACTAACATTGGGATAAATGCAGACTTTGGGAACAACACCCCCCACCACCCCCGCCCCCTGCCCCCACTCCCGCCCCCTCCCCTTGCTTCAAGATGGGTGGTGGGTATTTAGACTCAGTGGCCCAGGTGGGTGCCACTGGGACCACATTGCCTGCGAAAAATCTGGGGGTTTGGAGAGGAACATCTGCCTCTGGGAGGCATTTAGTAGGAGGCCATTGGGGGTTCGAGTCCAACTCCGTCCCATTTAGGAGATACAGTGCCCTTCGGGAGTCCGCACCGACCAGCGATCCCCCGCACACTGTCCCACACACACTAGGGGCAATCAACCTAGAGGGGAGGATTTCCTACCGCACTACAAAGGGCACAAGTTTTCTGTAAATTGTCTCTAGCGTGTGTGGGATAGTGTGCGGGTGGGCTAGTCGCGCTTGGGCCTGGGGGGGAGGGGGTGGGCGTGGGCCCGTTGGAGGGGTGCAGGCCGAAGGACCAGCGGCGAGGGCCTGGTGTCGGGTCACGGCCGCTGCCAGGACTGGGTTCAGAGTCAGTCATTCCCGCTTCCTACCCGGTGATGGGAGAACGGTCTCCCCGGGCTGCCCACCGGCAGCGGACCCACTCCCTGGGTGCCAGGCTCCGACACCGCTGATGGAGGCGATGGACCGACGGACCCGGAGAAGCGGGCACTCCTTTATTTTTCTAAATCATCACACGGGCCGGATTGGATCCTTCACGGGTAGTTTGACACCCCTTCCCTGCAACGCAATATTTCTCGGCCCCACTCAGCCAAACTAGGCCCGGGGCGTCGAGACAATCTCTTGTCTGTACAGAACAGGAACAGGCCCTTCAGCCCACAATGTATTTTCCAAACCCAATGCCGAGATAGCCTAATCTCTTGGGCCTGCACATGATCCATATCCCTCCATTTCCTACATACAAACAAAACTGCTGGTCTACAGAGCCGTTGTCCTCTCCACCCTGTTGTATGGAGCAGAGTCATGGACCACCTACCGCAGGCACCTGAGAGTCCTGGAACAATACCATCAAAGATCCTTACTAAAGATTCCGAGGATCAGCTGGGAGGACAAACGCACCAACATCACTGTTTTGGAGGAAGCCAACATGACCAGCATCACCAGCACAATAATGCAGAACCAACTTCGACGGACTGGCCATGTTATCCACATGTCCAACACACGTCTCCCTAAACAAATCCTGTACTCGCTATTTAAGGAAGGTCGGCAAGCCCCCCGCGGGCCAAAGAAACGCTTCAAGGACAACATCAAGAACAGTCTGAAGAAATTCCGCATCATATCGAGCAACTGGGAGCACATTGCACTGGACAGGCACTCCTGGAGGAAATCCGTGCAGGAAGGAGCTGCACGTCACAAAATGGAATTACGCCGTGTCGCAGAGACAAAGCGACAGCACTGTAATGAGAGAGAATTAGGCTCGATGACTACCAACCACCGCCAGTCTCCACTGCCCACGTTGCACCAAGGTGTGTAGATCGCGGATCGGCCTCTAGACATCTGCAGACCCACAAGTAGATGGCCCTATGGAGACGAGAGGACAGTCATACTCGTTTCGAGTGACCGCCGATGACTGCCTATCCAGTAGTGTTCGTCAGATCCACTGTCCCTGAGCAAATAACAAAGTGCTGGTGTAACTCAGCGGGTCGGGCAGCACCTCTGGAGAACATGGATGGGCGGCATTTCAGGTCGGGACCCTTCTTCACACTGATTGTGTTGGTGGTGGCTGGGGAAAGAACGTTAGGAAGGGAGGAGAGGAGGACAAACATGGCAGGTAATAGGTAGCAGGTAATAGGTAGAGGGGGGGTGATAGGCAGATGGTTGGAACAAAGGTCAGAGATTAAAACCCATGGTGTGAGACAAAAGGATGAAGAGTTGTGAATTGTGAGGGGAGGGGGAGGGGAGGGGGAAGGGAGGAATAGGTGTGAGTCCAGTGGGTACAGGGGAAGGGGGCGAGGGGAGGAGGGAGAGGGAATTCAGCAGGTCAGGCAGCATCCGTGGAGGGAATGGACAGACAACATTTTGAAACGCGACCCTTCTTAAGAAA
This sequence comes from Okamejei kenojei, assembly GCA_035221665.1. Lineage (NCBI taxonomy): Eukaryota > Metazoa > Chordata > Chondrichthyes > Rajiformes > Rajidae > Okamejei > Okamejei kenojei. The sequence goes on along the minus strand of CM069132.1, from coordinate 26,985,307 downwards.
AGAGTTTTACCTGGTCTGGTCCTGGACTAATAAATAAAATCCACTATCCCATCAGCCACGGCAACTAAGAGTCTGATTGAACTCTCATAGTTGTGTGACACAGGAAATCCATAGGCTGTATCAATAATAGTACTCGCACAGTGTGTGGCAGTGGGTGGTCATGCCTCTGCTCTGGCAGCTACTTGCACTGTGCGCTTGATACAGCAGGAGAGGTGCCAGCTGGCTTCTGCTTACAAAGGAACACCCTTTTACAGTTGGGCTAATTGGTGTTTTGCTTGACAATTGAAAGCAGAATCTTATTTCAGGACAGACGGGATTCTACAGTGCGGCAGTGGCGGTTATGTTGCGCGGCAAAGATTTTGGAAGGGAGGGAGAGCCCGTGTTGGCCCAACCCCAGTGGGATGGGTCACTGATATTCCCCCCACCCTGCCCCCCCCCCCCCCCCGCCACCTCCACCATTCTCCCCCTCCTCCCTCCCCGCCACCTCCCCTCCAGCCTACTCTGAACACCAGAGCCACTGTCTCACAGCACCAGAGACCCCGTTTTTTTTCCCCGACCTCTGGTACTGTGTTTGCACGTTCTCCCCGTGACCACGTGGGTTTGCTGCGGGTGCTCCAGGTTTCCTCCCACATCCCATTGACATGCAGATTTGTACGTTAATCTGCCTCTGTAAATTGCCCCTAGTGTGTAGGGAGTAGATGAGGAAGCGGGATAATGTGGAATTAGTGTGAATGCGTGACTGATGGTCGATGTGGACACGGTGGGCCCGGTGGGCTGTTTCCATGCTGTACATCGGAACTCAACTAAACTAAATTAATCCAGAAGAAACAGATGGGGGAATTTGCCCAAGGCTTCCAGATCTCCTCCATTCTGAATGACTGAATGGGTGGTGGGTGGAGGGTGATGGCAGGTGAAGAGATGGTGGGAAAAACGGGAGCACGCCGGGACAAGTTGAATCAGTTGTGATCTTATTGAATGACAACACTAGTTCAAGGGACCAATTGAGGTTACTCGTGTGGACACAGGAGTAAGCTCCACCGTCCGCTGTCCTGTTATCCATCGCCCGCTGACCCGCTCAGCTCTATGGTCTTTGCTCTTGAGCTGGTCCCCTCACTGTCCGAGCCAGGTCAAAGATAGGGATAACGAGAATTTTTAAACTAATACCAACTGCTTTTGTACGCGTCTGTTGACAAGGCAGCAGTTCTCTCTGTTATTCTCACTTGACTGACAAGGTCGGCTCGCTTGTCCCAGGTCTGGCTGTGACACCCAGGTTGGCTGCGTGTCCCACAAAAGGCTGCAGTTCCCAGGTGGGTTTGTTTGAGTTTGAGTTACGAGCCTGATCCGGGCTGTAGGTTGCCGACCCCTGTGTTAGGCCTCATTGTGCCCCCCCCCCCCCCCCCTTCTCCATGTTTTAAAAGTGATTTGGCCCAAGTCTATCTTTCTTGGCTAACAATCTAACCTTCGACCTCCAAGACGCAGGTAAATTTTCTAGCCTTATTTTAGGGTAAAAAATAACGTCTTTATTGCTGGGAAATACGGTAGCTCAAAGAAATTTACTTACCACATTAATTGTACACAAACTCCATTCTTCTCTCTTTGTTTCTTAAGATACTCTTAAGATAGGTTTGAAAATTCTCTCCTCATTCAGAATCTAGTCCACACCTTTATTCCTCCTGCCAAAATGCATGACTACACATTTTGCCTCGCTGTATTCCATCATTGCTCACTCTCCTAGCCTGTCCAAGTCCTTCTGCACAGTCCCTGCTTTCACTCTGCTACCTGCCCCTCCACCTATCCACATATCCCTCTAAACTCACTCTTCAGGGAGGAGGCATTTGGGGAGAGAGGCATTCTAAATCACAGCCAAGCTAAACCTCTCAAATCGTAATTGGCACATGGTCTTTCAATTAGCCACAATAACTTTCATAGTAATGACTATGGAGAGAAGACAAAGGGAATTAAACGTGGCTATTAGCAGGAATTGAGATTGACGGAATCTCCCAACAGGGACTCAGGCATTGGCAAGGATAATGAATTAAGGATGCGATTGAAATAGTAAATTCCCCAAGACCTCAAAAGATGTTCGGCCCCCCAAGTGAGAGTGTTTTAAAAATAAAACAGTTGTGGTGGGAAATGGTGATGGTAGTGGGGGATAATAGGAAATTAACAATTTAAAGCCTGCTGTACTTACATATTGAATTGAACAATATCATGGCTTGTACATGTTTTCCTGGTGCAGTGCATCCTGTGTGTGAGAGAGAGAGAGATGTTATTAAGGCCCAAGGGGCTCATCTACTAATGTAACTGTCTTATCTACTTTCAGCAGCAAAAGCACCATAGCTCAGGAAACGCACAATTATCAATCAGAGCATTAGCATCGGAAGGAAATATACTTTGTAAAATCTCCGCCGGTTGTTAATAATTTTATTTGAATAAAAGGATTATTTATAATCTGCGTTTGTGCTGGTTTTGAGGGTAACAATTTTTGTTTGTTTTAATTTTAGTTTTACAGGGTGGAAACAGGCCGTTCGGCCCAACGAGACCACGCCGACCCATACACTAGCACTATCCTACACACTAGGGACAATTTTTTTGCCAAAGCCAAACCTGTATGTCTTTGGAGTGTGGGAGGGAACCAGAGCACCCAGAGAAAACCCACGCGGTCACAGGGAGAACGTACAAACTCCGTACAGGCAGCACCCATGGTCAGGATTGAACCTGGGTCTCTGGCGCTGTAAGGCAGCAACTCTACCGCTGCGCTACTGTGCTGCCCTAAATGGAAGCCACTTCTCTCCAAGCCATTGGCCATATCTTTCCGTTGATCTAATTTAACTACTTGTTTTTTTAAAGGATTTTCATGAGGATTTACGAGGATGTTGCCTGGACTCAAGGGCCTCATCTCATATGCGTTTGACCCATATCCCTCCAAATCTATCCTCTCCATGTACATGTCTAAATGTTTCTTAAATGTTGAGATCATACCTGCCTCAACTCCCTCCGAGAGCAACTATTTCCATACACCCAGTTAATCCTCGGCTTCCTTTTAAATCATTTCCCCTTCACCTTGAATCTGTCCTCTGGTCCTTGATTCCCCTATTCTGGGCAAGAGGCTCTACCCGATCTATTCCTCTCGTGATTTTGCGCACCTCTATAAGATCACTCCTCTCCCTCTTGCACTCCAAGCCTACTCAACCTCTCCCTGTAGCTCAGTCCCTCGAGTCCTGGCAACATCCGCATGAATCTTCTCTGCACCCTGATTATATTGTATTCATTTCATGGAATGAGGTGTTTCTGGGGTGCTGGGGGGTAGCTTCAGGGTGTAGTTGGATTGTTTCTCTGAAACACCGGATGTTGAGGGGAGACCAAGTACAAGTTAAAAAAATGATGAGAGGCCTAGACCATCTAGATATGGCAGACCGTCAGATTCTTTTTTTCCAGGATGGAAAAATAAAACACTAGAAGGCATAGCTTTAAAGTGAGAGGGGCAAAGTTTAAAGGAGATGTGCGGGGTAACTTATTTTTACACAGCCAGGGGTGGTGGTTGAGGCAGGTAAGGTAGTGGCATTTAAGAGACTTTTGGATAGGCCCATGGCTCTGCAGGGAAGGGAAGGATATGGATTATGCTCAGGTACATACAAGATGGTCTGGGCATCATGTTCAGCACAGTTGTTGTGGGCTGAAGGGCCTGCTCTTGTGCTGTACAAGTCATTGAAACTAACAGACACAATTATGTACAATTATAGAAAAAGACACAGTTAAAAGTGCCGGAGTAACTCAACAGATCAGGCAGCATCTCTGGAGAACTTGCAGAGGCAACGTTTCGGGTCGGGACCCATCTTAAGACTGATTATAGTTGCGGAGCCCACATCAATCACCCGTTCACACTAGTTCTATGTTATCCCAGTCTCATCCACTCACTACACATTAGGGGGGCATTTTACAGAGGGCCAATGAATCTACAAACCGTGCACATCTTTGGGAGGTGGGAGAAAAACCATGTGGTGCAGGGAGAACGTGCAAACACCATGCAGACCACTAGTATTTGCAGTTCCTGGTTTCTCTTCTACTCTTAAGCTCTGTGCCAAACAGCTGGCACCGGTATATACAGACATTTTTAACCAGTCCCTGCAAACATGTACTGTCCCTGCCTGCTTCAAAATCTCCACTATTGTCCCTGTACCCAAAAAGGCAAGGATTACTTGTCTTAATAACTACAGGCCTGTCGCACTGACCTCTGTAGTCATGAAGACACTCGAAAGGCTTGTGCTGGCCAAGCTGAAAAATATCACAAACTCCCTGCTGGACCCTCTGCAGTTTGCATATTGAGCCAATAGTTTCCTGACAGACAGGAAGCAGCATGTGAGGCTGGGAAAGCACATCTCGGACCCGCAAACCCTCAGCAGAGGAACACCGCAAGGCTGCGTACTCTCCCCTCTCCTCTACTCTCTCTACACCAACGGCTGCACCTTCACAGACACCTCTGTCAAGCTTCTCAAGTTTGTGGACAACACAACCCTGATTGGACTGATCCAGGATGGGGAGGAATCTGCCTACAGACAGGAAGTGTCACAGTCAGCGTCCTGGTGCCGTAGCAACAACCTAGAGCTCAATGCTCTTAAGACAGTGGAATTGATTGTAGACTTTAGGAGAGCTCCCCCTCCCCTCACCCCACTCACCATCAACAACACCACAGTCACATCTGTGGAGTCTCTTAAGTTCCTGGGAACCACCATCTCCAGGGACCTTGTGGGGGCTACCATCGACTCCAGTCAAAAAGGCACAACAAAGGATGTACTTCCTGTGGCAGCTGAGGAAGCACAATCTGCCACAGGCAATGCTGGTCCTATTCTATACAGCCATCGTAGAGTTCTCACCTTCTCCATCATGGTCTGGTTTGGCTCAGCCACCAAGCACGACACCGGGAGGCTGCAGCAAGTCGTCCGATCAGCAGAGAAGGTTATTGGCTGCAACCTTCCCTCCATTGATGAACTGTACACTGCAAGGGCCAGGAAGCGAGCGGGCAAGATCATCTCTGACCCCTCTCACCCTGGCCACAAACTCTTTGAATCACTTCCCTCTGGAAGGCGACTCCGGATTGTCAAAGCTGCCACAGCCAGACATTAAAACAGTTTTTATCCACGAGTAGTTGCTCTACTCAACAGCCAAAAATCTGTAGCCTCCCTTTGATCTGGTATTTTGTTGGTTCACATGCTTGATCAATGTTTTATCATTATTAATGTTTAATGTTTTCTGAGTCATTCGTATCTGTCACTGTATGTCGCGGCGCACCAAGGCAAATTCCTTGTATGTGAATACTTGGCCAATAATCCTACTTACTTACTTACTTACCTACTCTTGTTTGGAATGGAATGGAATACTTTATTGTCACATGTGACACGTCACAGTGAAATTGTTTGCTTTAATACCCAATTAATACAAATAGCGGCTACCTACATCTCTGACAAAGTTACAAAGTACGCCCGCCGGCTCATCCTTTGTTCTCTCCCCCCCCACAGCGGTTCCCCCACCCTGGGTCCTCCATTGTTCTTTCCCACCCCCACAGCGTTTCCCCTCTCCCTCATCAACCGCCAACCATGGGTTGGATCGGCCCGCGAGTTAAGATAGTTATGAATAAGGATGTCTGGTTTGTGGGGGGAGGTACTACATTGGGAATATAAGGTAGATTACTACATAAGATGCTACATCAGATAGAAGAGAGCATTGATGGGCAGGCCCTTGGGAGAGTAAATTAGGAGCAGTTGTTATTGGGTAAGTGTACATCTGACATGAGGGGCAAGGTGGCATAGTGGTAGAGTTGCTGCCTTACAGCGGCAGAGACCCGAGTTCAATCATAACTACGGGTGCTGTCTGCGCGGAGTTTGTACGTTCTCCCCATGACCTGCGTGTGTTTTCTCCGAGATCTTCAGTTTCCTCCCAAGCTCCAAAGATGTACAGGTTTGTAGGTTAATTAAACAATAGACAATAGACAATAGGTGCAGGTGTAGGCCATTTGGCCCTTCGAGCCAGCACCGCCATTCAATGTGATCATGGCAGTTCATCCCCAATCAGTACCCTGTTTCTCCCCATATCCCCTGACTCCTTTGAGAGCCCTATCTAGCTCTCTCTTGAAAGTATCCAGAGAACCGTCCTCCACCGCCCTCTGAGACAGAGAATTCCTCAGACTCACAACTCTCTGTGTGAAAAAGTGTTTCCTCATCTCCATTCAAAATGCCTATCCCCTTATTCTTAAGTGTAAAATTGTCCTTAGTGTGTGTGGGGTAGTGTTAATGTGCAGGTATCTCAGTGGGCCAATGAGCCTGTTTTCACGTTATATCTCTAAACCAAGGGTGTCAAATTCACGGCCCGTGTGCCCAATGCAACCTGCGAAGGGGTCCGATCAGGCCCGCGGGATGATTTCCCCGATGCCGGAGCAGGCTGCAGCTGACCGCGGTGCCGGATCAGACTGCGTTCTCACGTGCGTGGCGCGATCTGAAGTCGCATTTTGCCTGTGACCTAAAATGAGTTAAAATGAGTTTGACGACCCTGCTCTAAACTAAACTAAAGTAAAACAAAATGTGGGAGTTGTTTAAAGACCAGCTGATCACAGTTCAGGACCAGCGTGCTCCAGTGAGGAGAAACAAGGATGGCAAGGGAAGGGAAAAATACCTGATGACAGATGTAGGTTGTAAATTTGGTCAAAAAGAAAAAGGAAGCAAAAGGTTTAGGAAGATGAAATCAGACGGGGAATTTGAGGAATAGAAAGAAAACTGGACAGAATTCAAGGAAGGAATTAGGAGGCGTTTAGGAAGGAACAGCAGATGCTGGTTGACACCAATGATAGACACAAAAAGCTGCAGTAACTCAGCGGGTAATTAGGAGGGCCAGAAGAGGCCATGAAATGACCTTGGGAATAGTCTAACTAGAATCCCAAGGCATTGTACATATGCATTAAAAACAATCGAGTAATTGGGGAGAGGGGAGGACCATTCATGGGTAAAGGAGGGAATTAACCCCATCAGAATGATTGCACCTTTAAGTTGTTCCAATACTGGCCCAAAGGTTTCAAAGGTCTTTTATTGTCACGTACCAATTAAGGTACAGTGATATGCGAATTACCATACAGACATACAAAAAGAAAAGCAACAAGACGCAAAACTACAGAAAAGTTAACATAAAGATCCACCACAGTGGATTCCCCACATTCCTCACTGTGATGGAAGGCAGTGGATGATCCCTCCAGTATGTCCTCTCTGAGTGCCGCTATTTTGAACTATGGTGGAGGAGATCGAGGAGGAAGCCGGCCAATACTCCCCGAGTCAGTCATGCTGAATGTTATATCGACATTGGTGGAACTGAACCTTGGTAAGAGAACGCATAGAACTTAGAACATTACAGCACAGGAACTGGCCCTTTGGCCCACAATATTGCAGCTGAACAGGCTAAAGCTATCTCTGCCTGCATGTGTTCCACATCCTCCCATTCCCTGCATATCCATGTGCCTATCTAAAAGCCTCTCGTATGCCCCTCTCTCATCTGCCTCCAATAGCATCCCTGACAGTGCGTTCCGGCCACCCACCACCGCCCGTGTAAAAAACGTGCCCCGCACAACTCCTTTAAACTTTGCCCCTCTCACCTTAACACTATGTCCTTCAGTGATCGACATTCCCACCCTGGGAGAAACATTCCGACTGTCTACCCTATCTACAGTCTTTGACAACTCCACCTTGGGGGAAAAGTTTCTGAATGTCAGCCCTATCTATCCCTCTCATCATTTTACCTACTCTCCTACCAGGTCTCCCTCAACCTCTGATGTCCCAGAGAAACCAACCCAAGTCTGTCCAACTTCTCATTGTGAAATAAAGTAACAGGAGTGGAGGCGGATTTCAGAAGAGACATTCAGAAGAAGCAGCCCCTCATAATCTTTGCAGTTGTCACATGCCGTTGTGGACTGATTTCTACTTATATCTTTCAAAGCAGATGGCACAAGGCAGTACCTCAGCTACCTGGAAGTGTAATAACAGGCAAGGTGTAACTGGCAGATGCAGTGGTGATAAATGTTCGCAAACACATACGCCCGCACGCATGCACACACTCGCACACACATGCACACTCACGCGCACACACTCACACACACATACAGGCACACACTCGTGCTCACACACATGCACACACGCGCACACACTCACACAGACATTCGCACACACAAGCGCACACTCACACACATTCGCACACACATATACACACTCGCACACACACACGCGCACACACACGCACAGACACGCGCACACACGCAAAACACACGCACACACACATGCGCACATGCATACACGCACACATGCACACACACACGCGCACGCACACACAATGTGCCTTCAGGTCTATGTGTGAAGCTTCATCAAGAAAGTATTTTAATGCATGGTTAGAATTTTTCTGGGCAGTTTAAACCAGGTCTGCGACATCAGTCAATGATTCAGTAACGTGAGGCACAGACAGTGTTCGGCAGCTGGGGAATTCTCTGGTGCCGAGTGGGGTGACGATGCAAACATCACCTCATACTCTACTTGGGTAGCTTACAACCCAATGGTATGAACATTCAATTCTCCAATGTTAGGTAACTAACCAACAACGATCCTTTCCTCTTTTCCCCGTTCTTCCAACTATATCCCTTCCTCAGGCTTCACATTTCATGCCTCTTCACACCTTATCTCACAGCCGTTTGTTATCTTCCCATCTCTGGCCCTTTGTCCACCCAGCTGCCAATCAACCCTCCTCACCTGTATCCACCTATCACTCCCGCCCCCACCTCTCTTTCAGCTTTCTCCCCCCCCCACCCCCTCTACAATCACTCAAGAAGGGTCCCGACCCACAACATCACCATTCCATGTTCTCTAGAGGTGCTGGCTGACCCACTGAGTGACTCCAGCACTTTGTGCCTTTTTCTGGTAGACGAGCATCTGCAGTTCCTTGTATCTACATGGTTAGCCATTGTCCTTGAGATTTGGCAGTGCCTAGTGGCCCAATGATGAGAGCTTTCAAACCCTCTTTGACCCTGCGCGCTTGTTTGTTTTCTCTTTGCACTACCCGCTGTGCTAGTGTAGATTTTGATTGCACTCATGCGTGACGTGATCTGTCCAGACTGCAGGCATAACAAAGTTCTTCACGGTACCTCACACAACTGAACCATCTATCACCAGCTAGAGAGTGGTCTGGACCCCCCATCTACCTCATTGAAGACCCTCGGACTATCTCTAAGCAGACTTTAATGGACTTGGTTTAGTTTATTATTACCACGAGCACCAAGGTTCAGTGAAAAGCTTTTTTGTTGCGTGCTATCCTGTCAGCAGAAAGACTATACATGATTACAATTGAGCCGTCGACAGGATAGTGCAAGATAAGTAAAGTCCGATTAAAGATAGTCTGAGAGTCAATGTGGTAGATGGTAGCTCAGGACTGTCCTCTATTTGTTAATAGGACGGTTCAGTTGCCTGAGAACAGCTGGGAAGAAACTGTCCCTGAATCTGGAGGTGTGCATTTTCATACTTCTGTACCTCTTGCCTGATGGGAGAGGGGAGAAGAGGGAGTGACCAGGGTGAGACTGGTCCTTGATAATGCTGGTGGCCTTGCTGAGGCAGCGTGAAGTGTAGATGGAATTGCTGTTGATTCCCCTATTCTGGGCAAGGGACGGTGCATCTATCCGATCTATTCCCCATGAAATTGGGCATCTCTATAAGATCACCCCTCATCCTCCTGCGCTCCAAGGAATAGAGTTTTAGCCTGCTCAACCTCTCCCTATAGCTCTGACCCTCGAGTCCCAGCAACATCCTTGTAAATCTTCTCTGCACCCTTTCCAGCTTGACAACCTATAATAGCAAGACAAAAACTGAACACAATACTCGAAATGCGGCCTCACCAACGTCTTATACAACTGTAACATGACCTCCCAAGGAAACACGATGCTGTTTGTCATGGTTCTCTCGTTCTGCAGAGGTCAGTGTGCTGGTCAGTGAGCGAGATGTAGAGTTGTTGTTATACCCTTGTTCCCATGGTCCTCTCTATGACCTTCGACACTGTTCTATTTATAGGCCATCCCCAAGGCTGCAGGGAGCTATGGGCAGTGCAAGTGGGCCAAAGTCAGTTCAAATCCCGGCAAATTGAGTGCTGGCCTGTTATTTGAGTTTAGTTCAGAGTTTAGAGATACAGTGTGGAACAGGCCCCTCGGCCCACCGGCTCCACGGCGACCAACGATCACCTGTACACACTAGTTCTATCCGTCACAGAAGCCAATGAACCTACAAACCTGCGCATCATTGGAATGTTAGTGGAAACCGGAGCGCCCGGAGAAAACCCACGCAGACACAGGTTGAACATGCAAACTCCATACCGACAGCATCTGTGATCAGGATCAAACCCAGGTCTCTGTCGCTGTAAGGCAGCAACTCCTCTGGAAGTCATTGCCACACACGGCTGTGGAGGCCAAGCCAATGGATATTTTTAAGGTGAGATTGACAGATTCTTGATCAGTACGGGTGTCAGGGTTTAAGGAGAGAAGGCAGGAGAATGGCGTTGGGAGGGAAAGATAAAATGGCCAAATTCTGCTCTTATAACTTATGAAGTTAAGAATTTCACTGCGCTGCACTTGCACCATTGGGCTATTTCTCAACCAGAAGTTTGAAATTGAAACCCAGTGTTGATAAAACAAGTGTCTCCGTGGCTGTCAGATCATTGTTATACGCTAATGATTGCGTTCTGGGATCCAGTCCTGGGATGGCAGGACTTCCATATGAAGAAAGACTGGATAGACTCGGCTTGTACTCGCTGGAATTTAGGAGATTGAGGGGGGATCTTATAGAGACTTACAAAATTCTTAAGGGGTTAGACAGGCTAGATGCAGGAAGATTGTTCCCGATGTTGGGGAACTCCAATACAAGGGGTCACAGTTTAAGGATAAGGGGGAAGTCTATTAGGACCGAGATGAGAAGATCATTTTTCACACAGAGAGTGGTGAGTCTGTGGAATTCTCTGCCACAGAAGGTAGTTGAGGCCAGTTCATTGCCTATATTTAAGAGGGAGTTAGATGTGGCCCTTGTGGCTAAAGGGATCAGGGGGTATGGAGAGAAGGCAGGTACGGGATACTGAGTTGGATGATCAGCCATGATCATATTGAATGGCGGTGCAGGCTCGAAGGGCCGAATGGTCTACTCCTGCACCTATTTTCTATGATTCTATGATTGACTCATTTTCAAGGAAGGTGGAAGCCTGCTGACAATAACAGATATTTACACATCATGAATTTGAATCTCTCCACCATCTCTAGCTCAACACCATTGATACTGTCAGGCCCATGTACACCACCCACCCTGCTTCCTGAAGTCAATGAGCAGCTCCTTCATCTGGATGGCATTGAGCGAGAGTCAAAGGAGAAGTTGTTGAGTGAGGACCAGCTCTGCTAGGCGGAGGAGACTGTTAGTGGAGGGAAATTGGCTGGTTGTGCGGTTGAGGAGAAACTGAGTACTTTAAGGCCTTCCTGGTGGGGGATGGAGATGTAGAGTGACTGAATATCCATAGTAAAGATGAGGGGACGGGGCCAGAAAAACAGAAAATTATTGAAGAGATGAAGGGCGTGTGAGGTGCCTTGGACCTAGGACAGGAGAGAATGGACCAGGGGGGATAGGATGGAGTCGAGGTACATGGAAATGATATCAGTGGGACAGGAGCAGGCAGAAACAATTGTTCTGCCAGAACGCTTCCCTGCCATGTGTATGTGTATACACTTTTGTGTTATTTTTATCTCCACTCAAACTGTTCCTGCATCTGAACGGAGGTCACCCCTCTTTGCTGACCATCATTAATTAACAGAGACAGCATCAACCTATTCCAAATCTCCTGCCCTTCCTAAATGTCAAATACCCTGTAATATTCATGTCACCTTTGCAAGTCACTGCCTTTGTCTCTCAGCGGATATCAGATCATACTGTTTTCAAATGTTCTCTGAGTCTAACAGTGCTAATGTAAGAACTGCATGTATTAGAAACATAGAAACACAGAAAATGGGTGCAGGAGCAGGCCATTCGGCCCCTTTAGCCAGCACCTCTATTCAATATGATCATGGCTGATCATCCAAAATCAGGACCCCATTCCTGCTTTTTTCCCCATATCCCTTGATTAAGTTAGCCCTAATAGCCAGAATCAAATACACAGGACTAGATGTTAAGAAGTCCCTTGTGCCAGTAGGTGGGGAGCATTTCACGACATTCATTGATTGCTGAGAGTGGTCGACGCTCAACATCAGGGGGGGGGGGGGGCGGGGGGGGGGGGTACGTATACGTATATCTTGACCTGGGTAACCTTCAGGACAGCTGGGCACAGGACACATCATCAGTAGAGTACCCTTGCATCACTGGGTGTTTCGGCCTTTTAACACTATACACCCTCCACAAGGGCGGCCTGCTGCAGGATGATCAGCCCTCAGCGCGTGACTCTCTCTTCAATACATTAAATGAATTGGCCTCTGCAGACTTTTGTGGCAGAGAATTCCACAGATTCACAACTCTCTGGGTGAAAAGGTTTTTCATCATCTCAGTCCTAAATGGCCTACCCTTTATTCATAAACTGTAACCCCATGATTCGGGACTCACTCAACATTGGGAATATTTTCCCTGCATCTACCGTCCAATCCGCTAAGAATTTTATATGTTTCCATAAGATCCACTCTCCTCCTTCTGAATTCCAGCGAATACAAACCCAGTCGATCCATTCTCTCATCATACATCAGTCCCGCCATTCCAGTAATAAAACCTGGTGAACCTACGCTGCACTCCCTCAATAGCAATAATGTCCTTCCTCAAATTAGGAGACCAAAATTGCACACAATACTCCAGCTGCGGTATCACCAGGGCCCTGTACAACTGCAATAGGACCTCCTTGCTCCTAAACTCAAATCCTCTCGCAATGAAGGCCAACATGCATTTGGCTTCCTTCACTGCTTGCTGTACCTGCAGGCTTACTTTCAGTGACTGATCTACAAGCACACCCAGGTCTCATTGCACTTCCCCTTCTCCTAATCTGACACCATTCAGATAATACCATTCAGATACAGGGCCTCTGCTTTTGCACTTTCGTTATTTATGTAAATATTAGGCTTATCTACTGATTAACTCTTTGATTTGTACAGTCGATCCCAATCAGACACAGACAGACTATTTATCATTTCCCATAGGCTGCCTCACAGCACCAGAGAGCCAGGTTTGATCCTGACCTCGGGTGCTGTCTCTCAGAAACCCAGGTCTCTGGTGCCGTGAGGCAGCAACTCTACCGCTACGCCACTGTAGGACCTAATACATGTAGCTCTTACATTAGCACTACGCTACAGAATCACCATTTGTCTAATTACTACCTAATGACTCAATCCAGATAACATTAACCTGGTTGGGAGTGATTTGCATTTTAAATAAAACTTATCACTACCCCAGTAGAAACCCAACACAGTTGGAAATTAGTGGAACAAGGAACTGCAGACGCTGGTTTACATAAAAGGACCCAAATTCCTTGAGTAACTCAGCGGGTCAAGCAGCATCTCTGAAGAACAAGGATAGGTGATGTTTCGGGTCAGGACCCTCGAGTTGGAAATTATTCAGCTCATGCTGGAGTTTTACCCAGAAAGAAGAAAATTTCATGTTTTAGTGATAAATGTACAAAACTTTCCCATTGCAGAAATCCCTGGCTTGATACAGTGTGAGGGATCTGGGTGCATTGTGGTATACTCCTTGGCACAGATTGAAATAGTCATTCATCAGATTGATTATCAAACTGCATTGGAAAACCATCTCTGCGGCACGCTGTTTTATTACGATTTATACAACGTATACTGCACTTTAACTACAAATTCATTTACAAGGCAATTTTTAACTAGCTTGTAAAAGATGACTTTGGCACACTGTGTATCGTTACAGAATATGTAAAGAAGCAGCTGCCTAAGGATATGCTCGGCAATGTGAAGCTTTGTTGATGTACAGTTCTTAATAGTGAGTCCCACCGGGATATAGATCATTCACCAGAATTATACCGTCCATTTACACGTGTGTGGTAAATTAGGATTTATATTCTGAATTCACTGCTGTCAGAGATTAAAATACACCTTTGGCAATACAGCTGCACTTTGGATTACAAGATTTCCACTTCCATGTCTTATGGAAAGGCATTGAAAGGGAATTAAGTTGTAGTCTGATGAAGGGGAGGCATGGTAACACAGCGTAAATATATCTCTGGCGCTGGAGTTGCTGCCCTCCAGCGCCAGAGACCCGGGTTCCATCCTGGATCTGGATCTGGATGCAGTACGCTGAAAAGCTCTGGGTAGAGCATCATTCAGCACTGGACAATTTTGTTATACTGGACAATTTATACTGGACATTTATCAAGCCAATGAAACAAGCCAATTAACCTACAAACCTGTACGTCTTTGGAGTGTGGGGGGAAACCGTAGATCTCGGAGAAAACCCACGCAGATCACGGGGAGAACGTGCAAACTCCATACAGACAGCACCCGTAGTCGGGATTGAACCCGGGTCTCTGGCACTGCATTTTGCTGTAAGGCAGCAACTCTACCACTGCGCCACCGTGATCCTGACTACGGGTGCTGTCAGTACGGAGTTCGTACGCTCTCCGTGTGACCGCGTGGGTTTTCCCCGGGTGCTCCAGTTTCCTCCCACACTCCAAAGATGTACAGGTTTGTAGGTTCATTGGCTTTGGTAAAGATTGTAAGTTTTCCCTAGTGTGTAGGATAGTGCTAGTGTACGGGGATCGTTGGTCGACGCAGACTCAGTGGGCCAAAGGGCCTGTTATCATGCTGCAACCCTAAACCAAACTAAACTAAAGGTTCCCGACCGGAAACATTGCCTGTCCATACCCACTGTACATGCTGCTGAATTGCTCCAGCACTTTGTGTTTTGCTCAGGATTACAGCATCTGCAAGCTCTCGTGTCTCTGTTGAATAAGGAATGTGTTTCCTGAGAACTCTGCAAGGGCTGGCTCCCCACATGAAACCTAGTTTAGTTTAGTTTGGTTTATTGTCACATATACTGAGGGACAGTAAATAGCTTTCTTGTTGTGTGCTATCATAACTACAATCAACCCGTCCACAGTGTACAGATACAGGACACAAGGATTAACGTTTAGTGCAAAATAAAGTCCAATTAAAGATCCAAGGGTCTCCAATGAGGTAGATGGTAGGTCTGGACTGTACTCTAGTTAGGTGAGAGGATAGTGCAATGTACAGATACAGAATAGTGCACGATAAGTAAAGTCTGTTTAAAGATAGTCTGAAAGTCTCCAATGAGGTAGATGGTAGGTCAGAACTGCTCCCTATTTGTTAATAGGCTGGTTCAGTTGCTGATAACAGCTGGGAGGAAACTGTCCCTGAATCTGGAGGTGTGCGTTTTCACAGGTGTACCTCTTGCCTGATGGGAGAGGGGAGAAGCGGAAGTGACCAGAGTGAGCTGCTGGTGGCCTTGCCCAGGCAACATTACTGTATTCAACTGCAATGTGACCTCTATGTCTTGTTTCATTATTTAACTGTTCATATGGTTTGGTTGTCAGCAGAAATCCATCATTAATTAATTGCTCACCTCCATAAATGACAAGCTAAGTCATTTAATTACGAGGCCAACACATTTGGGTGTTTAAAATAAACAAACACAAAGTGTTGGAGAAACTCAGCAGGTCAGGCAGCATCTGTGGAGGGAATGAACAGAATTAGGCCATTCAGCCCATCGAGCCTACTCTGCCATGACTGATCTATTTTTCCCTCTCAACACCATTGCCCTGCCTTCTCCCCATAACCTTTGATGCCCTTACTAATCAAGAACCTTGGGGGTGGAAGATTGCAACATTCACATGGTCCGCCCTGTTTCGACGAATGCAATCAACTCGGTGTGCACAATCAAATAAGTTGAACAAGTTGTCCTACAACTTTAGGCTGTGCACGCGATAGGCAAGGTGAGGAAGAAGAAGGTCAAGCACCTGTGAATCTCTGCCTTAAAAATACCCAATGACGGCCTCCACAGCAGACTGTGGCAATGAATTCCACAGATTCACCACCCTGTGGCTAAAGAATGACTGTGCGGGGATAGGACCCTACTCAGACTGGGTCTGATGTAGAACGCGATGGAAAAAGCAGGAAAAGGGAGGCCGGGGCAGGACAAAGCCTGGCAAGTGATAGGTGGATGCAGGCGATGCCCCACCAAGTCCACGCAAACTAGCGATCCCCGCACACTAATACTATCCTACACACACTAGCGACAAAATTTATAATTGTATTGAGCCAATTAACCTACAAACCTGTCTGTTTTTGGAGTGTGGGAGGAAACCGGAGCACCCGGGGAAAACCCACGCGGTCACAGGGAGAACGTACAAACTCCGTATAGCCAGCAGCCATAGTCAGGTTCGAACCCAGGTCTCCGACGCTGTAAGGCAGCAACTCTACCGCTGCCACCGTGCCGCCCCTATATATCCACAGTGCGACCGTATGATGTTGAATGCTTGCCAGGTACATAGGCAACAGAAATCTACAAACAGATGAAAAGGCAATAATTTCCAGGGAAGCGGGCGATGCCTTACCCGGGTTGCCGTGCGGTAAGCTCCGGAGGGCTGGGACCGCCGACTCCAACATTGTGGAGCTTCCAGCCACGGGCGGCGCTGAGCTTTAAACACTGGGATCTCACGAGATCGCCAGTGTCGGAGCTCCGACCGGCGCAGCCCGTGGACTTTGGGAGCCGCGGTCTCCGGGGAGGAAGCGGCCACTCCAGGCACTCCGGGCCGCTGAGAGTGTTCACCCAACGCCAGAGCTTCATCATCCGGCGAGAGGGCCTATAGCATCGGGCTGCCGTAGCGGCGACTGCAGAGGCCTCAATAGGCCCGACTATGGGTGAACTGGGGATGGGACTGGACGTTGCTGCCTTCCCCCACAGTGGGAACCATTGTGGGGGAATGTTTTTATGTTTACTGTTAAATTTCCTGATGTGTCTTATCTTTATTTGTGTGCTGCATGGCAAGTTAAATGTCACTACACCAATTAGTGTATGTGACAATAAATATCCTTTGTCCTTTGTCCTTTGTGCTCTGTCCACCAATTTATTTGTTGGAATCCGGTGTCATATTGGGGGTATACCAGTCCTACGGTTGGTTTAGTGAGAATTTGCGCAGATCAATGAATTACACATCACGTTAACTAACTGATTGATTGACTGAAACAGCATGTTAACAGGTCTTTGGCCCACCAAGTCCATACTGACCATCGATCACCCGTTCACATTAGTTCTATGTAATCCTACTTTCTCATCCACCCTACTCACTGGGGGCAATTCACAGAGGCCTGATTAACCTACAAACTCGCGCGTCTTTGGAGTGTGGGAGGAAACCGGAGCAACCAGAGAAAACCCATGCAGTCACAGCGAGAACGTGCAAACTCCACATTGGGAGCACCAATTAGGATCGAACTGGTGCAGTGAGGCAACCGTTCCACCAGCAGTGCCGCCCTTTGATTAGTCAGCTGGACAAAGTGTGAAGTCCATGCCTGTAACTCATTTTAATTTCATATTCAGAGTCATAAAGTTATTGGGAATGACATAATCAGATTGAGGAACTGCTCAGTACAAAGGACCATTTGGTGCGTCGCCCCTGTGCTAGCTCACTCACAGGGCTATTAACCAGTCTCTTTCCCCTGCCTTTTGGCCAAAACATGATGTACATTGGAGATACAAGGAACTGCAGGTGCTGGAATCTTGAGCAGAACCAAAGTGCTGGAGGAACAGCATCTGTGGAGGGAATGCACAGGTGATGTTTCGCGTTGGGTCTGAAGAATGTTCTCGAACCGAAACGTCACTGACCTACCATCTACCTCATCGGAGACCCACGAACTAGCTTTAACAGGGCTTGTCTGGGCTCATCTTGCACTAAACGTTATTCCCTTTATCCTGTATCTGTATGGTGTGGAAGACATGATTGTAATCATGGATCCAGTTTTCAATGACTGGACAGCACGCAACTAAAAGCTTTCCACTGTACCTCTGTACACATGACAATAAATTAAACTAAGCAAAACATTCCTCCAAAGATAGACACAAAATGCTGGAGTAACTCAGCAGTAACTGCAGCATCTCTGGAAGAAAGAATGGGTGGCATTTTGGGCTGAGAACCTTTTTCATACTGAGAGTCAGGGAGAGGGAAACTAGAGACGTGGAATGGTAAGGGTAAATGCTACCTGACCTACTGAGTTCCTCCAGCACTTTGTGCTTTGCTTATGACTAGTAGTAAAACCTGGTGAACCTACGCTGCACTCCCTCAATAGCAATAATGTCCTTCCTCAAATTAGGAGACCAAAATTGCACACAATACTCCAGCTGCGGTATCACCAGGGCCCTGTACAGTTCCAATTTCCTTTTGACAGTTGACCACCACGGTATCAGGCAGTGTGTCGTTAGCTGATGTACAGGAAAGTCCATGACCTGGTCATGTACAGGGAGCGTTACGCTGTCTGAGTGGCTCAGTGAATCACTCACACAGTCTCCACCAGAGGATCCCAGCACAATGGAAAACTTCCTTGCAAAAACATCAGAAATCCCTGACACTTGTGACAGGGAAATGGTCGGACAACTCTTGCCTCTCCAGCACAATACAAAACTCGGTGTGTTCCTAAATGATAATGGACACGTTAGATTAGATTGAGGCGACACAGTGGTGCAGCTAGTGGAAAGGGCCTGTCCCACCAGCATGCGTTTGCGTGCGTCTAGCGCGACCAAACGTGGTCGCTTGAGGCATACGGCCTCGCGGGGCCGGTCCCAATTCAAACAGCGGAGGCGTATGGAGTTGTGCGGGGCTGGTCCCGACGTCATACTCACCAATCAGCTGGGCAGGAGGCAGGCCGACTGAATTTGGACATCGCACGACGTCATCACACAACGGCACGCTGGGCGATGAAGTCAACGCGCAATGCCACGCGCTAGGCATACGCCGTCAAGACACTGCGTACGACGTTGAGACGCCCTGCATACGTCGTCAATGCGGCTGCGGGCCGACAGGCCGTTGGGGCGTGGAATTTTTGGACAGTGTCAGTTTTTCGGAGCCCCGCGCGATGTTGGGACCAGCCCCGCACAACTCCATACGCCCCCGGCGATCGAAGTGGGACCAGCCCCGCCAAGCCATACGGCTAAAGTGACCACGTTAGGTCGCGCTAGCCGCATGCCATCGCATGCTGGTGGGACAGGCCATGAACTGCGAATTCACACCACCAGAGATCCAGGTTCGATCCTGACCTCGGGTGCAGTCTGTGTGGAGTTTGCACGTTCTCACTGTGAGAGGAATTGGCAGGTGATGGCTGAAGGTTGTGTTTCGGACTGGAGGCCTGTGACTAGTGGTGTGCCTCAGGGTTCGGTGCTGGGCCCATTACTGTTTGTCATTTATATCAATGATTTGGATGAGAACGTACATGGCAAGATTAGCAACTGCAGATGACTCAAAAGTGGGTGGTATTGCAGCAGGATCTTGATCTGGTGGGCAGGTGGGCTGAGAAATGGTTGTTGAATTTAATACTGAGAAATGTGAGGCATTTTGCAAAGTCTAACATGGGCAGGACCTACACAGTGAATGGTAGGGCTCTGGGGAGTGTTGTAGAGCAGAGGGATCTCGGTGTGCAGGCACATAGTTCCTTAAAAGTGGCATCGCAGTTAGATCAGGTGGTCAAAAAGTTATTCTGCACATCGGCCTTCATCAGTTGGAGTATTCGGTGTGGGAGTCATGTTGCAGTTATATAAGACATTGGTGAAGCATTAGAGTATTGTGATCAATTTTGGACCAGTTTATAGGCAAGGTGTTATCAAGCTGGAAAGGGTACAGAGAAAATGTGTGGGAATGTTGCTAGATCTCAGGGGCCTGAGCTATAGGGAGAGGCTGAGCAGGCTAGGACTTTATTCCTTGTAGCACAGGAGGATGAGGGGTGATCTTATAGAGGTGGACAAAATCGTGAGAGGAATAGATCGGGTAGACGCACAGAGTCTTTTTCCCAGAGTAGGGGAATTGAGAACCAGAGGACATTGATTTAAGGTGAAGGGGAAAATATTTACTAGGAACCTGAGGGGCAACATTTTTCCCGCAAAGGATGGTAGGTGTATGAAACAAACAGTCAGAGAAGGTAGTTGAGGCAGGAACTATAACACCATTTAAAAAACAATCAGTTTGAAGAAGAGTTACAACCCGAAACTTCAAACTTTCTCCAGAGATGCTGCCTGACCTGCTGACTTACTCCAGCATTTTGAGTCTATCTTTGTCAACATTTAGAAGACAATTTGTCAGGTGGTAGGTGATGCAGGTACTATCGCAATTTTTTAAGAAACAATTAGACATCCACGGATTGGTCAGATTTAGAGGGATATGGGGCGAACACAAACAGGTGGGTCTAGTGTAGATGGGGTATGTTGGCCAGCGTGGGGCAAGTTGGATCGAAGGGCCTGTTTCCACACTATATGACTATGATTCTATGACGCTATGACCATGGGGTTTCCTCCCAGTGCTCCAGTTTCTGCCCACATCCCAGAGACGTGCGGGTTTGTAGGTTAAGTGGCCTCTGTAAATTGCCCAGAGTGTGCAGAGTGGATGCGAAAGTGGGATAACATAGAATTCGTGTGAACTGGTGATCGCTGTGGACGTGAGGAGTCGATGAGCCGAAGGTCCTGTTTCCATGCTGTATCTCTAAACTAAACTAGTGGCCAATAAAGAGAGGGATAACGGTTTTTAAAATTAGTTCTACACTCGGGTCAAGGGTCGAGGGCCTAGGCCAAGAGTCAAGGGTAAAGAGTGTTTTATTGTCATACGTCCCGAAACAGAACAATTATATTCTTACTTGCAGCAGCCAGGGGCCAGTTGAGGCCAGAATTTGCTGAGTCTGAACTTGGAGGTGTGAGTGCAGTCCAGAGCAATGCTGGGCATGTTATCTAGTTTATTAAAGCAATCACGCTGGCGCAGCAGTACAGCTGCTGCCTTACAGTGCTTGCAGCACCGGAGATACGAACTCGATCCCGACTAAGGGTAACTGTCTGTACGGAGTTTGCACGTTCTCCCCGTGACCGCGTGGGTTTTCTCTGAGATCTTCGCTTTCCTCCCACACTCCAAAGAGGTCCAGGTATGTAGGTTACTTGGCTTGGTGTATGTGTAAATTGTCCCTAGTGTGTGTAGGATAGTGTTCAAGTGCGGGGATCGCTGGTCGGTGCGGACTCGGTGGGCCTGTTTCCGCGCTGTATCCCTAAACTAAAAAAAAGAACTGATTTGTGAGGATGTAGACGTTGCTGGCACGGGCAGCAACCCATCTGCTGTTACCCTTGAGAAGGCAGTGAGGAGCCACATTCTTGAACAGCTGCAGCCCCGGTGGTGGAAGTACTTCAACTGTACTCTTGGGCATGGAGTCTTCTCCCGCGTGTCTGTGCCGAGCATAATGCTTAGACCGTCACTTGTCTGTCTGCACATAATCCTGCCCATTTCCTGCCTATGCCTTACCAAAAGTCTCTAAAATGCCGTTCTTGTGTCTGCCTCCACCACCACCCTTGGCAGCGAGTTCTACACTCACTACCCCTCTGTGTAAAATGGAGGCCCGCACATTTCCTTCAAACTCTGCCCCTCTCATCGTAAAGCTATGCCCTCTATACTAGACATAAATACAATCAAGTCAAACTCCAGTACAATAGATAGAGTAAAGGGGAAGATACAGAGTGCAGAATATATTTCTTAGCATTGTAGCGCACCAGTTCCGTAAACAAAGTCTAATGTCCGCAATGGGTAGAGGGGAATCAGACAGTGCCTCGTTTATCGAAGGACCATTCAGAAGCCTGGTAACAGAGGGGAAGAAGCTGTTCCCGAGTGTGGTGATACACACTTTCAAGCTTCTGTACCTTCTGCTGGGCAGGGGCAGGGAGAAGAGGGAATGACTGGTGTGGGACAAGTCTTTGATTATGTTGGCTGTTTGTCCGAGGCCCGTGTGAAGTGTAGATGGATCAATGGTAGGTAACGTGTAATGGACTGGGCTACATGACAGTAGACGTGTTGCCTGATAGACATGCTGCAGAAGCTCACGGTAATCGTAACACCATCTTTGATTATGTTGGCTGTCTTCCCAAGGCAGCGTGAAGTGTATACAGAGGGGAAGAAGCTGTTCCTGAGCCTGGTGCTATGCAACATCATCATATCTCAATGGAGTACCAAATCCAGAAAAGCCATCCCCACCTGGGCAGCACGGTGGTGCAGCAGTAGAGTTGCTGCCTCAGACACCCGGGTTCCATCCTGACTGCGGGTGCTGTCTATACGGAGTTTGTGATTTTTTACGTTCCCCCTATGACCACGTGGGTTTTTTCTGGGTGCTATATTTCCTCCCACACTCCAAAGATGTCTAGGTTTGTAGGTTAATTAAGCTTCGGTAAAATTGTAAATTGTCCCAAGCGTGTAAGATAGTGCTGGTGTATGGGGTGATCGCTGGTCAGCACGGACTCAGTGGGCCGAAGGGCCTGTTTCCACGTTGCATCCCTAAAGACTAAAGTCTAAAGTCAACATGATTTCCTTCTCTCTCTCCCCTTCAGGTTACTTAAAAAGGAAGAAACGGATGATTTCTGTTCAACGTTAAGAGCTGGTTAAAAAAAATGGCGCTTTATAATTAATTTAAAAGGCAAATCAAATTACATTTGCTCTGCCTTCTAACGCTGTTTGCCTGGGGCGGTGCTATGCTGTGTTCATGTGAATGATATCTATGGGAGGCCGGAGAGCCTGGCCTAGGGGAATGTATTTTGTAATTACACATGCATGTGTCTCGATTACAACTTTAATCTGATGCCCTTCAACAATACTTTATGACTTGGAGTAAAAAAATACAAAGTGCAGGAGGTGTCAAAATGGAGAAACAAGTAACTGCAGAACTGGGCAGCATGATGGTGCAGGGGTAGAGTTGCTGCCCAGCTCTGCAATAAACATACAAGATTATTAAGGGTTTGGACACACTAGAGGCAGGAAACATGTTTCCGATGTTGGGGAGTCCAGAACCAGGGGCCACCGTTTAAGAATAAGAGGTAAGCCATTTAGAACAGAGACGAGGAAAAACTTTTTCACCCAGAGGGTTGTAAATATGTGGAATTCTCTGCCTCTGAAGACAGTGGAGACCAATTCTCTGGATGTTTTCAAGAGAGAGGTAGATAGAGCTCTTAAAGATAGCGGAATCGGGGGATATGGCGAGCAGGCATGAACGGGGATGATCAACCACGATCATATTGAATGGCAGTGCTAGTTTGAAGGGCCGAATAGCCTATTCCTGCACCTATTGTCTATTGTCTGCCTTGCAGCACCAGAGACGCGGGATCGATCATGACTACGGGTGCTGTCTGCACGGAATTTATACTTTTTCCGCGTGACCGCATGGGTTTCCCTGGGTGGTCCGGTTTCCTCCCACATTCTAGACGTACAGGTGTGTAGATTAATTGGCTTCGGTAAATATTATAAATAGTCCCTAATGTGTGGGATTTTGCTAATGTACATGGATCGCTGGTCGGCGCGGACACAGTGGGCCGAAGGTCCTCACTGTATCTCTTAACTAAACAAACCAAGCTAAAAGATGCTGAATAGCTGACCTAAAATTGGAGAATTCAGTTCATACCAAGGGTTGTAAGCTACCCAAGCAGAATATGAGATGCTGTTCCTCCAGTTTGAGTGTGGCCTAACACTGGCAATGGAGGAAGCCCTGGACCACCTATCCATGTTCTCCAGAGATGCTGCCTGAAACACTGAGTTACTCCAGCACTTTGTCTTTTTTTTTGTAATCCAGCATCTGCCATTACCTGTGGTGTTAAACGTCACCGGTCAATGTTCTCCAGAGATGCTACCTGACCCACTGAGTTACTCCAGCACTTCGTGTCCGTTTGTGTATTAACCAGCTTCTGCAATTCTGTTTCTACTTATCTCTGGTTCTTGTTTCCCCGACCCTGGT
Source organism: Okamejei kenojei (assembly GCA_035221665.1). Lineage (NCBI taxonomy): Eukaryota > Metazoa > Chordata > Chondrichthyes > Rajiformes > Rajidae > Okamejei > Okamejei kenojei. Next base: position 26,961,303 of record CM069132.1, on the reverse strand, counting down.
AAAAGACTGTGCATTTCCCCCAACAGTTCCCTTCATGATTTTATACACTTCTCTTAGATCACCCCTTAGCCTGCTGTGCTCCAAGAAATATAGTCTTAGTTTGCCCAATCTCTCCCCATAGCTCAGGCCCACGGGTCCTGGTACCACCACGCTAATCTTCTCTGCATTCCAGCTTAACGATATAAAGGGGCTGTCCCACTTGGGCGACCTAATCTGCGAGTTTAGAAGAGTGTCTTCGACCTTCAAACTCTCAGCATGGTCGACAGGAGGTCCTATGAGGTCGCTGGAACTCTCCTTCATGCTCGAGGGAAGATCCCGAATACTCGCGGCCTCAGCTAGGTCGCGGAAAATTTTTCAGCTTGTTGAAATATTTTCTGCAAGTAAAATTTGGTCGGCATGGTTCTTTTTGAACTCGTGTTTTTTTTAATAGTGGAGTGGGGTCGCTATTTAGTTACAGGCAGTCGAGGGCGGCCGTAGGCAATCTCCTTCAGTGACCAGGCATTTTGAATGGCTCATTGGAGTTTTCAGGACCAAGGAAGACCTACCGGTTAGTAAAATGCCCGCTAAACTTTATTATACTTCTTAAAAGTGTCTCCACCCCTTCTCCCTCCTCGTTCCCTCTCTCCCCCTCTCTCCCCTTCTCTCCCCTTCTCTCCCTTCCCCCCCCCCCATCTGCGCTCTCTAAAGGACTTACCGTTACTGTGCAGCCATTTTACCTTCCTCTTTATCGCGGGTGTGAATTTCAGACAGCGCTTGCTCGCTTTCCCTGGCCCCCGCCTTTGTGATGTGTTTGTGTTTGTGTGTGTGTGTGCGGTCGGCCGATCCACCTCGCGGTTTCAACGCAGACGGTCGATCCAGCTCGAGGCTTTGAACGTCGAAGACACTCTTCTTAACTCGCCCACTCTTCTTAAACGATTAGGTCGTCCAAGTGGGACAGCCCCTTAAAGGAGACACAAGGAATTGCAGAAACACGGAACTGCAGATGCTGGTTTACAAAAGCAAGACAGTGCGGCAGTAACTCAGCAGTTCAGGCAGCATCTCTGGAGAACATGGATAGGTGATGTCTGGGTCTTCCCCATTGCCAGATGGAGGTCACACGCCTCAAACTGGAGGAACAACACCTCATATTCCGCTTGGGCAGCTTACAACCCATGCAATGAACATTGAATTCTCCAATTATAGGTAACCTCTGTCAACGCCCCTACCTCACCCCTTTCTCCCCCACACCAACCCCCACTCCCTTGTTGCCCCACCGAGACTCACACCTATTTCTCTCTTCCCCCTCCACCTACATTCCTTCCCCGGCATCACAAGTCACAACTCATCAATCCTGTTGGTTCATTCTTTTTTTCGTCTGGTGCCTTTGTCCAACCATCTGCGTATCAAAACCGTCCCTTGCCCGTGTTCACCTATTACTTGCAACGCTTTGTCCTACCCCTCTTCTCTTCCAGCAATTTTCCCCCCACAATCAGTGCAAAGAATGGTCCCGACCCAAAATGTCACCTATCCCTGTTTCATGCTGTGTATCTCCCTGACTATGAACCTGAATATTGTGCTATTTAATGATTAGCAATGGATGATCGTAGAGCGAGTTGAACCTGAATCTAGTGGAACGTGAAGGCTCGTACTACCAGACTCTGGAACAGTTGATGAATTTGCCAGTGCCTCTACTTTTTCAAAGGTTAGAGGAGATTCAATATGTTGCCGAATGCTCTATTAAGCTTCTACAGATGTGCAGTGAAGAGTTGACTGGTTGCGACATGGCCTGGTTCAGACATTCAAAGAGCGAAGGAGGCTCCAGAATGGTGGTGGACAATGCCCGGTCCATCTCGGGTACCGACCTCCCCACCATCAAAAGTATCCAATATCATCAAAGACCCACACCACCTTGGCCATGCTTTCTTCTCATTGCCATCTTAGGGAAGAAGAACCATTGACCCCAGGTTAAAGAACATTATCTTCCCATCAACTGTTAGGGTTCTCAAAGGGTGGTCCTAGCCACAACCCTAGCTCAGCACTGAACTGCTATGGATTGTGCACTACTAGAGTTGCTCTATAATACTTTGGTTTTTGCAAAGTCATGGTCTAGTTTACTTAGAATAATTTAGTTTAATTTAGTTCAATTTTAGAGATACAACATGGAAACAGGCCCTCTGGACCACCGAGTCCACAACGACATGTGATCCCCGTACACGAGTTCCATCCTGCACACTAGGGACAATTTACAGAAGCCAATTAACTTACAAACCTGCATTTCTTTGGAGTGTGGGAAGAAACCGGAAGCACCCGGAGAAAACCCACGCGGACACAGGGAGAATGTGCAAACAAAGTAGTCAGGATGGAACCCAGGTCCCGGGCGCTGTAAGGCAGCAACCCTACCGCTGTACCACAGTGCCGCCTTATTGGTGTTGTTTTGTCTGACATGCCTATGAAATTGCGGCAGGGATGAATTTCATTCTCCTGCTTCACCTTTTGTGCATATATGACAATAAACCACCCTTGACTATTGATTCTTGACTCTTGATATTCATGTACGCTGTGATCCACAAGAAGATTTAAGAGCCCTTCTTTTAATATAATTGTTAACGTGTTCCATTGTCCAGTTTGAGCCAAGTTAAAGCATATGACATTTCAAAGAAATTCTCCAGCCCACTTAGAAATCAAAGCAGGAGTAGGGCCATAGATTCATGTCTTATGAGCAGAATTAGGCCATTCATTCCATCATGTCTACACCATTCGATCATGGCTGATCTATCTTTCCCTCTCACCCCCATTTTCTCCCCATAACCTTTGACACCTTTTAGGTCCCCCAAGACTGCTCTGACATCCATTATCATCGGGTGGTTGTTCATCAGTTGTAGGAGCAGAACTAGGCCATTCGGCCCATCAAGTCTACACCGATATTCAATCATGGATGATTTATCTTTCCCTCTCAACCCCATTCTCCTGCCTTCACCCCATAACCCCGACACCCATATTAATCAAGAATCCAACAATCTCAACCTTAAAAATATCCATTGACTTGGCCTCCACAGCCTTCTGTGGCAATGAATTCCACAGATTCACCACCCTTTGACTAAATAAATAGTTCTAGAATAACTCGGCATCCCCAGCCAGAGATGTAAGGACTTCAGTTTTGAATGTACACATCTATCTGGATAGTAATTCCAAACATTCACTACTCTTGGAGTGAAGACATTTTTCTTCACCTTCACCCTCGATGGCCAACCAGGCCTGAGGAAACAAATTTCTGCATCTACCTGTCAAGCCCCCATTCAGACTTTTTGTTTGTCCACTCTTCCAAACTCCAATGAGTGGAGGTCAATCTTACTTAATAATATTGCTGTTTCCCTGGGTTTTTCAATGCCCTGTGGCCAGACATGGAGGAAGTTCTTTGTTCAACGCCTTTGTTCTAAATGGGTTCAATGTTCAATGGTTTCTTTATTGTCATGTTTTGTTTCCTTTACTTTAGTTTATTATTGTCATGTGTGCCTAGGTACAGTGCAAGGCTTTATTTATTGTTGCGTGCTATCCAGTCAATGAAAAGACAATACAAGATTACAATCAAGCCATCCGCTGTGTACGGATACAGGATTAAGGGAATAACATCTAGTGCAAATTAGAGTCCAGTCAAGTCTGATTAAAGATAGTCAGTCTCCAATGAGGTAGATGGAGATCAGGGCAGGATAGGACCATCTGAAGAAGGGTCTCAACCCGAAACGTCACCCACCCCTTCTCTCCAGAAATGTTGCCTGACCCGCTGAGTCACTCCAGCATTTTGTGTCTAACTTCAGGCCAGGGCCATTCTCTAGTTGGTGAAAGGATGGTTCAGTTGCCTGATAACAGCTGGGAAGAAACTGTCCCTGAATCTGGAGGTGTGCATTTTCACACTTCTGTACCTCTTGCCTGATGGGAGAGGGGAGAAGAGGGAGTGACTGGGGTGAGACTGGTCCTTGATTATGCTGGTGGCCTTGCTGAGGCAGCATTGTGTAGATGGAGTCAATGGAAGGGAGATTGGTTTGCTTGCTGGTCTGGGCTGCATGGTGCCCTGCGAGATCCGGGATCGGTGATGATTTATCAAAGCAGCTTTAATAATAGGGATTGCAAATAGCACTCAGCAAACAGCTTTGTAAAGTTATTTATAGATGTAATCTGCATGTGATGAATAATGCAAATTCCATGCGGCAGTTCATAATTAGTTTTGCATAGGCATCATGCTAATTCTTGCTCAACTCTCTTCATAAATATGCTGTTAAGTAATGCAACCGTGAATGAGCTGCATGAGCATAATTAGGCAGATAGTGCATTTAAAAGGCTTTTATTTGCAGGGAATGGAAGAATATGTATCTAATATATCCATGACATACATATCATCCATTAGTTTATCTTATATCATAGATATGGATATAACCTACAATATATAGATTATATATAGATTATATATCATATTCATGATAGATATATAGATTATACATATATTATATATCATATTCATGGGATTAACGCAATGAGATTAGTCAATGAGGTGAGGGTGGCAAGGTGGTACAGCAGTGGAGTTGCTGCTTTACAGTGCCAGACACCCGGGTTCAATCCTGACTATGGCTGCTGTCTGTACGGAGTTTGTACGTTCTCCCAGTGACCCTATGGGCTTTCTCCGGGTGCTCCGGTTTCCTCCTACACGCCAAAGACATACAGGTTTGTAGATTAACTGGCTTTGGTAAAATTGTAAATTGTCCCTAGGGTGTAGGATAGTGCTAGTGTACGGGGTGATCGCTGGTCTGCACAGACCCGGTTGTCCGAAGGGCCTGTTTCCATGCTGTATCTCTAAAGTCTAAAAGTAAAAAGAGATTAGTTTAGCCTGAAGAAAGATCCCATCCCGAAACATCACCTATCCATATTCTCCATCAATGCTGCCTGACCCGCTGATTCTACTCCAGCATTTTGTACCTTATTTAAGCTTGGAATCATGTTTCTGCACCGACACGGGATGACTAGCCAGCTTGTTGCTAATCCGTTCAGAGCTTTCTGAAACCAAAACCCTGCAGGTCAAGTCAAGGTGAGTTTATTGTCATATGCATAAGTACGGTAAGGTACAGGTAAGGGGAAGTACAACGGGATCTGGGGGTCCTTGTTCATCAGTCTATGAAAGTAAGCATGCAGGTACAACAGGCAGTGAAGAAAGTGAATGGCATGTTGGACTTTATAACAAGAGGAGTTGAGTATAGGAGCAAAGAGGTCCTTCTGCAGTTGTACAGGGCCCTAGTGAGACCACACCTGGAGTATTGTGTGCAGTTTTGGTCCTCTAATTGGAGGAAGGACATTCTTGCTATTGAGGGAATGCATAAGGTTAATTTCCGGGATGGCGGGACTGTCATATGCTGAGAGAATGGAGCGGCTGGGTTTGTACACTCTGGAGTTTAGAAGGATGAGAGGGGATCCTATTGAAACATATAAGATTGTTAAGGGTTTGGACACGCTAGAGGCAGGAAACATGTTCCCGATGTTGGGGGAGTCCAGAACCAGGGGCCACAGTTTAAGAATAAGGCCATTTAGAACGGAGACGAGGAAACACTTTTTCTCACAGAGAGTTGTGAGTCTATGGAATTTTCTGCCTCAGAGGGTGGTGGAGGCAGGTTCTCTGGATACTTTCAAGAGAGAGCTAGATAGGGCTCTTAAAGATTGCGGAGTCAGGGGATATGGGGAGAAGGCAGGAATGGGGTACTGATTGGGGATGATCAGCCATGATTACATTGAATGGCGGTGCTGGCTAAAAGGGCCGAATGGCCTACTCCTGCACCTATTGTCTATTGTCTATAATGTTTCAGCTCATTGACTCATAAGATCATAAGTGATAGAAGAAGAATTAGGCCATTTGGCCCATCCGCCAACTCCAACTCCATCCATGCTGCCTGACCTGCTGAATATTGCTAGTATTTTCTGTTTATCGAATGAAAGCCCTGGTGTATTAATATTCAGAGTTATGGACAATCGCTTTCATGAGTTCAAATGCCACATGGCAAAAGGAAAATTAAAATATCTGGTAGCCAGAAGCTAGTTTCATTAACAGTAACTAGGAAACTACCAGATTGTCATAAAAGCCCATCATATTCAGTAATTAGTTTAGTTTAGTTTAGAGATACAACGTATAAACAGGCCCTCTGGCCAAAGTCCACACCGATCAGCGGTCACCTGCACACTAGTTCTATCCTACACACTAGGGACAATTTACAATTGACGTACAAAGCTGCAAATCTTTGGGATGTGGGAGGAAACCGGAGCACCCGGAGCAAACCCACGCGATGACAGGGAGAATGAACAAACTCCGTCAGGTTCCCACCACCTGGGACTACAAACGACACTCGAGAGCCTGTGACCCTGGCCCACATCAGGGCTCGAGTTCAAAGGTAGCCGTATAATAGAATCCCGACCAGCTGTAACCCCTTTCTCTCCATCTCTCCCTACCCCTTCTTTAGTTTAATTTAGTTTAGTTTATAGTTTAGAGATACAGCCCTTCTGCGTGCCTAGTCTGTGCCGACCAAAGATCACCCTGTAATCTAACACTATTCTACACACTAGGGACAATATCCAATTCGTACCAAAGGCAATTACCCTACAAACCCGCACGTCTTTGCGACATGGGAATAAATCAGAGCACCCGGGGAAAACCCACGTGGTCACAGGGCGAACGTAAAACTCCGTACAGACAGCACCCATAGTCAGGATTAAACCCGGGTCACTGGTGCTGCAAGAAAGCAACTGTACCACTGCACCACTCTGCCACCCCTTCTCCCCAATAAATATTTATTTCCCAATCCATCAATGAGCAGTCGGTAGATTTATTTATTTTCTTTTGCTTTTGGGTTGGTAGGGATGCAAAGACTGATGTTCCTCATACTGTCTGTATGAGGGGAGAAGAGGAAGTGACCAGGGTGAGTCCGGCCTTTGATTATGCTGGTGGCCTTGCTGAGGCAGCGTGGTATAGATAGGGAAGGGAGACTGGTTTGTCCACAACTCTCTGCAATGTCTTGTAGTTTTGGATGGAGCTGTTCCTAAAACATCACCTGAAAGGTCACCTTGCCACGTCTCCTATTCCTTTTCTCCAAAGATGCTGCCTGACCCGCTGAGATACTCCATTTCCAGAGTGAGGCCACACACAAACTGGAGGAACAGCAATGCGACTCCAGCACTCAGCGTCTTTTATTGTGAACCAGGATTCCTTGTTCCTACTTCAAACAAGTTTACCATTCTACGCCAAGTTTACCATTCTAGCCTTGGTCTAGTACTACTAGCTATCACACAATGAGCCATAGTCTTTGCACATTCTAATAGCTGCAATAGCAGGAATAGATGCGGCCTGAACTTATAAAACATGCATTTTCACTGCTTTCTGTCTGCATATAAGAACAGATTTTTAGCATTCACCCGGAATGAGAATGGAGCCCGCTTATCACGGCATCCCTGAAAAGGTGAAGGAATGGCAAGCAGTTTCTTTTAGCTTTTGTTTATAATCCCATTGTCGTGCATGCTCAGACATGGAAGGTCAAAGGATCACAAAAAGACTGTGTGGGGTCACATTAGTCAGTAGGCCGGGGGCCTTTTGCTGTTGCCTCATTGAAATTTTCGATCCAATGGCACAGGGGCAGATGTGTGTGTGTGAGAGAGAGAGATAGAGAGAGAAATAAAACATCTCGTACAAAGTGTGGTTATGGTCTGAAGCTCGCTGTGTGTAGAGGATCATAGAGACGGCAACAATGTGAGCAGGCAGCTCGGTGGCACAGCTGGTAGAGCCACTGCCTCACAGCGCCAGAGACCTGGGTTCGATCCTGACCTCTGCCACTGCCAGTGTGGAGTTTGCGCGTTCTCCCTGTGACCGCATGGTTTTCCTCCAGGTGCTCCGGTTACCTACCACATCTTAAACATATACTGCGGATTTGTAGGTTGATTTGCCTCTGTAAGTTGCCCAGTAGTCTGTAGGGGGTGGATGAGAAAATACGATAACATGGAACTAGTGTGTAGGAAGGAACTGCAGATGATGGTTTACACCCAAGATAGACACAAAAAGCTGAAGTATCTCAGCGGGTCAGGCAGCATCTCTGGAGAAAAAGAATAGGTGACATTTTCGGGTCGATGAATGAAAGAACAAATGAATGAAAGATTTGCAAACAGCAATGATGATCAAGGAAAGGTGGAGCCCACAATGGTCCATTGTTGGCTGTGGGATAGGTGATAACGAGTTACACAGATGATGAAACTAGCACGACGACTAGGATGGGGGAGGGACGGAGAGAGAGGGGACGCAAAGGTAATGGAGAGAGAGGGATGATAGAACTATTGTAAATGGGTGATCAATGGTCAGCGGCCACGGCGGGCAAAAGGACCTGTTTCCATGCTGGGTCTTTAAGAACGAAACATGACAGAGATTGGGAGTGGATTGGGTATCAAGAGTGGAAACTGCCGCACTATAGGCAAAAGTCCCATAATGACCAGGAATACATTTTGCTGGCTGTGACCTCTTATAGGTTAGTTTAGTTTATTGTCATGTGTACCGAGGTACAGTGAGTAGCTTTTTGTCATGTGCTAACCAGTCAGCAGATTACAATCGATGCCACTGTGTGTAGAGGAACACAGAGGCAGGAACAATATCAGCAGGCAGTTTGGTGACATAGCTGGTGGATCCACTTACCCATGGCACCAGAGACCCGGGTACGAACCTAAACCCGCAACTGCCTCCGTGAAGTTTGCATGTTCTCCCTGTGACCGCGTGGGTTTCCTCCGGGTCCGCTAGTTTCCCAAGAAGACTTGGAGGTTTAACTGTCTCTTGCAACAAAGTCTCTGCTGTGTAGGTGAGTGATGAGAACATGGGAAGAATTCAATGTTTACTTTATTGCCACATGTGCTGAGGTACAGTGAATTTCTTTGTTTTTGCATACAACCTGGTAAAATCACACAGCAGACCTCACCTAGGCAGTACGCAAAGAATGTACCACGATCCTAGCGCTGACAAAGTTATAAAAGGTTCATCGAACTATCTATATTTACGGGATTAACGTAGGGTGGTTGGTGAGTTTAGAGTTTAGAGATACAGCATAGAAACAGGCCCTTCAGCCCACCAAAACCACGCCGATCATCGATCACCCCGTACACCAGCACTATACGACACACCATCACGGTTTAGCCAAGAGTTCACGGTAGACGTGCCTACCCCTTTGTGGCCAATTTCAGGACATGACCACCAAGGCAGCCTTTTTAAAAAGTGCTTCATTGAGTGTGATTTGCTCTGGGCTTCTTCAGATCACTAGGATAAGAAGGGTTCGATGGGCATGCATATTTTTCTCTCCCCTCTCTCTCCATCTCCCTCTCTCCCATTCTTCATCATCCTCCTTTGTCACACTCCTTCTCTTTCCCTCTCTTACCATATGACATATGAGCAGAATTAGGCCATTCGGCCCATCGACTCTACTCAGCCATGCCATCGTGGCTGATTTACCTTCCCCTCTCAACCCCATTCTCCTGCCCTCTCCCCGTTACCTTTGACACCTCTCCCTCTGTCTCCCCACTTCCCCGATCTTCCCTTTTCTACCTCCCTCTCTCTCCTTATCTCAGCCCCCTCTCACATTCCGTTTATCTCAGTGTCCTTTTCTTTTGCTTTCTCTCTTATCCTCCTTTGTTCCTTCCTTCCTTCCTTTTTTCTGCCCATTCAGAGATCTGCAAGCGCCCTTTGTGCAGGGAACAGTGCAGAGCATGAACTAAATGCTGAGGGTTCAGCAAGCCTCTTCCTACATGAATTGAACAATATTTTGAAAACATCGCTCTGCAATCTTGTGCTGTCAATGAAGCGTTAATAAAAACTATTCCAGCCTTTGAATGCAAAGAAATGAACAACCAATAGAAACCCATTCAAGCCTCCCAGCTATGTCAAGACTCGGAGATCAATGCTTAACATTGTTAACATTATCTACCGTCTTCGCTACATTTCTCTTAGTATTGTAATTCTCTGCAAAACCTCAAGCTTCATCAGCCACCAGCAAAGTGCAGGAAGAACTCAACGGGTCAGGCAGCATCTGTGGAGGGAAAAGAACGACTGACGTTTTGGGTCGGGGTCCATCCCTCAGTGTCTTCTGTGTTTTCTTGTGTGTCCTCTGTGACCAAGTACCGGCACAACACCAGAGACCCGGGTTCGATCCTGGCCTCGGCTGCTGTCTGTGGGGAGTTTGCATGTTCTCCCCAAGACAGTTGGGAGGTCATGTCACAGTTGTACAAGACATTGGTGAAGCCACATTTAGATTATTATGTTCAGTTTTGATCACCCTGCTATGGGAAAGGATGCAGAGAAGAGTTACGATGATGTTGCCAGGACTCAAGGGCAGAGTATGAGCAGGCTGGGACTCCATTCCTTTGAGCGCAGGAAGATGAGGGGTGATCTTATAGAGGTGTATAAGATCATGAGAGAAACAGATAGGGTGAAAGCAGTCTTTTACCAAGAGTAGGGAATCAGGAATCAGAAGACATAGGATTAAGGTGTGGGGGGGAGGTGGGGCGTGGGGGGGGGAGAGGAGAAGGTTTAATAGGAAACTGAGTGTGCAATATTTTTGTACAGAACGAGCTGCCGGATGAGGTAGTTGAGCAGATACTATCACAATGTTTAAAGCACATTTGGACAGGTACGTGGACAGGACAAAGATATGAGCCAAATGCAAGTAGGTGGGACTAGTGTCAATGAGGCAACTTGGTCGGTGTGGGCAAGTTGGGCCGAAGTGCCTGTTTCCACATTGTATGACTCTATGACTGCTGGGGTTTCCCCTGGGTGCTCTGGTTTCCTCCCAACTCCCAAAGATGTTCAGGTTTGTAGGTTTATTTGCCCTGTAAAGAAAAAATATGCCCCTAATTTTTAGGGAGTTGATATGAAAGTGAGGAGTGGATATGAAAGTAGATATGAAAGTAGATATGAAAGTAGATATGAAAGAGGGGAGTGGATATGAAAGTGGATATGAAAGAGGGGAGTGGATATGAACGGGTGATCGATGATTGGCATGGACTCAGTGGGTCAAAGGGCCTGTTTCCTTACTGTATTTCTAAACCCTCTACTCCAGTCTGTCTGAAGAAGGGTCACAAGCTGAAATGTCACCTATTCATGTTCTCCAGAGATGTTGCCTGACCCGCTGAGTTACTCCTGCACTTTATATATTTTTGTAAACCAGCATCTGCAGTTACGTGTGTCGACATGAAACTAACCCTCAGCAGATTCCTCTGTCCTTGTATTGAAAGGGTGAACAAGAGTCACCAAGAATTATTTTGCTGAAAAGGCCCAACTATTTTGTGATGATTGATCTGAGTTTTTCCAGAGCGGGTCATTTAAAAACCGGTCGGGGCCAGCCTGCAACACATACCTTCAAGGTCGGCATAGGAGCAGCAGGTGAAGGAGCGAGTGCAGGGATTGGCTGCAGACCTTAAAGCCTTGGGGAAATTTTTCCAGAGCGGCAGGCGAGACTCGAGGATGGTCTATTGCGTCCCTGGTGCCAGGGTTCAAGATGTCTCGGACCGACTTCAGAACATTCTCAAGATGGATGGTGAGCTGCCGGAAGTGGTTCTGCATGTGGGCTACATTGTATTATCTAATTAATTTGTCCTGGTTTATCAAACCTAGCTGTGATATAGTATTGCAATGAGCTGTATGAAACACAGTAATCCAGCTGTATTATAGTATCTAAACTAGTGGCAACCACATTATCCAATTTAGCTGCCTTGTATTATGTAAATCAGTTGCATTTCATTATGTAAATCTGCAGTGTTGCATTAAGTAAAACCAATGTGTTGCATTATGTAAATCAACTCCGTTGCATTATTTAAATCAACTGTGTTACATTGTGTAAATCAGCTGTTGTATTTTTAAACCCCGCTGCACTGCACTACCTAATCCAACCATATTATTATGCATTATTTAACCTCGCTGCATTGCATCGTCAACCCTTGTTAGAGTCATACAGCATGGAAACAGGACCCTCAGCCCCACCGGTGCCCCAGCAAAGCTACTCGTATCCCTATTGCACAAGTACGCTGCAAACAGAATCTATAAATTACCAGAACTAGATAAAGTATATTTATATCCCTCTTAACCTTCCCTATCCATGTACCTGTTCATGCCTTTTAAATCAGCTGTGTTGTATTATTAAACCCACCTGTAATTGGCGTGCAATATTGAAACTGCCGGCATTGCACCAGCTAATGTAGCTAAATGCCATACCCAACACAGACGCAATGAATCACCAGATTGGTCTGCAACAGAATATTGAACCTATGTATGTAACTTCATCAAATCCAGCTGTATTGCATGATCAAGCAAGATCAATCTATAATATTAAAAGTAGCTAGATTGCATTATCAAACCTAGCTACAGTGCATTATCAAGCACAATTGCATTAATTAACACAGCTGCAATGAATTATCAAACTACCTACTGCACAATGTTGAATCCAGCTACAGTGCATGTTTCAACGAGTTGCATTTCATTAACTAACCCTGATGCACCATTGCTGTGTTGCAGTTTCTAACTGGAGCTCACTCATTTCCCTGACATAGTTGCATTGATTAAAACATCATTCATTCAAAGGTGCAAGGTGTATAATCGTCCCTGAATCCCCCTGAGGGGCATGACTTGCCCAGGCCACTTCAGATGCAGTCGACAGTAATTAGGGGACAGTAACAAGTCCCCCTCTCCCCTTCACATCAGCCATCTCCCCTCTCGGTCCTGGTGCAGGGTCACAACCCAAAACGTCAACCCTTGCTTTCCCTTCCACTGATGCTGCCTGACCTGTGACCTGCAGAGTCACATACAGGAAGGACTAGGCAGGGACTGTAGATACCTAGGGTCTAGGTTGTTGAGATTGGCTGTGGGGTGGAAGATCGCAACCTTCACGTGGTCCGCCCGGTTTCGACTAATGCAATCAACTCGACGTGCACAAACGGAAGATCAAATAGAACAAGTTGTCCAACAACTTTAGGCTGTGCACGCCACACGAAAGAAGAAGAAGAGGATTGGCTGCACCAATGCATTATGTTGTGGCTGGGTGAGAGGGTGAGCTGGGTTTGATATTGCAATGCAACTGAGTTGAACAATGGAAGTCAAATGGTGTAGATTATGCCAAGTCACAATCAGTCGAGCTCATTATCAAATGCACAATTACAGTAGGCCACTTACAATGAAAGTCTTGCTCTTGCAGCCCCCACCCCCTCCTCTGATGCATTACTGGCGAGACAGCAATGCATTCTTCAAACTCAAGATCACACAGAAACTCCACTGCATTATCTAACAAATCAATTTTGCATTATCCAAACAAGCCACATTGTAGTGTATAACACAGTCACACTGCATCTCTAACAGAGCAGGAATGCCTGAACCAGCTTAAGTCTCACTGCATTGCGTAACACAGTCACTCTGCATCTCTAACCCAGCATTGCGGCATTGCAGCTGCAATACCTTAATCAACACAGTCATGCTACATCTTTAGCCCAGTGCCATAACATGAATTAACTTGACTGTAATGGTGGAGTTTGGTGGTGAGCTTGGTGGGGATGACCGTATTGAAGGCAGAGCTATAGTCAATGAAGAGCATCCTCACCACTCCAGCACCACTGCATTAATTAACACAGCTGTAATGCATTAATCAGTTCAGTTGCACTGCATCGTGTAGAGACCCGCAGTGCATCGTGTGGGGTGGGAGATTGCAACCTTCACGTGGTCCGCCCGGTTTCGATTAATGCAATCAACTTGACATGCACAAACAAGATCAAATAGAACAAGTTGACCTACAACTTTAGGCTGTGCACACTTAACACAGTTAGACTGAATCTCTAATCCAGCACCACTGCATTAATTATCACAGCTGTAATGCATTAACCAGTTCAGTTGCATTGCATCGTGAAGAGGCCCACACTGCATCGTATAGTGGCCTGAGCTGCAGTGTGTAACAGGCCCACACTCCAGCTTGTAACAGGGCGAATTTGCATCTCAAACCCATAACATTGACTAATGAGGCCGTAATGCATTAAACAGTACAGTCGCACTGCATTGTCTAATGCAGCCACACTACATCTCTAACACTTAACATTAACTAGAGTGGCTGCAATGCATTAAACAGTTCGGTCGCACTGCATTGTCTAACGCAGCCACGCTGCATTTCTAACCCAGCAACATTTACTAACGAGACTGTAATGCATGAGGCAACTCAGCCCCACTGCATTCCCCAGACAGGCACTGGTGCACAATCCCACCCCATTCAACCCCCCCCCCCCCCCTGCATGCATCCTTCAATGGCCTGTAAATGTTTGCAGTGATGTTTCCTCATCTGGTGACACTATGAATTATTGATATGGAGTCTGCAGCACACTGTGTGAGGAGCTGAGAATGCCTTGTTCCTCTTTGGTCTGAGCACACATCTCGTTGCTGGCGAGCGTGATCTGTGACCGCAGGTAATTACTCTTCTGTCCTCGGAGGGAAGGTGATGAGTCCCGGCATTAACTCCTGCACCGTTCTGACTGCTCATTAATGAGCGTCAGCCATGAACATTAACCTCTGTGATGTCCGGGCTCAGTGTCCACCTAGTCCTGCCCTCGGAGATGAGCCCCGCTCAGGTGAGACATCAAACAGTGGTCCCATTGTCTCTCTAAAGCAGATTGAAATGTCCTGTGTCTTTCTTATCAACGTAGAGTGTGGCAGCAACCCTTGGTGTGCTCACAAAGCCAGACAGCTCGGAAATATGCAGCCCTTCTGACCAACCTGTCCATGCCACCCAAGATGCCCCATCTAAACTGGTCCCATTTCTCCATATTTCGCCCATATTATTTTAGTTTAGTTTAGAGATACAGCATGGGAACTGGCCCTTCAGCCCAACTCATCCATACCGAACAGAATGCACCATTAAACTGATCCCATTTGCCCACGTTCGTCCTGTATTCCTTTTCTTTAGTTGAGAGATACAGTAGGTAAACAGGCCCTTTGGCCTACTGAGTCCGTGCCGACCAGCGATCCTCCCATACACGAGCACTATCCGCCACACTAGGGACAATTTACAATTTTTTACTGAAGCCAATTAACCTGGAAACCTGTACGTCTTTGGAGTGCGGGAGGAAACCGGAACACCTGGAAAAAACCTATGCAGTCACAGGGAGAACGTACAAACTCTGTACAGACAGCACCCGTAGTCAGTATTGAACCCGTGTCTCTGGTGCTGTAAGTCAGCAACTCTACCACCATGCCCATCCCTCTCCTCCTCTCCTGTCCATGCACCTGTCCAAGTGTCTTTTGCTAAACAACATCTGGGAGCATTTACGGGTTGTTACCTTTACCCCTTCCCCTCCCCCCCTCCAGCTACATTCCTTCCTCCGGCTTCACAAATTGCGAGTCTTCTACCCTTATCTCACACAGTTTGTGCAGCATTTTCCCCATGCAAATTTTGAAACATCGCCTATCTATTTAATCTCCACAGATGCTGCCTGACCCACTGAGTTACTCCAGCGCTTTGATTCTTGAACAAGATACCAGCAGCCGCAGTGTCATGTATCAGCTGAATCCGTTACAGTATGTGGAACACTTTGAGCCAACTGGAAAATGCTGTCATTATTATCAAACACATTATTCTGTTTCATTCCAAGGATCAGCTTGTTTGTGGGAGAGAGAGAGGCCTCAGAGATTATTTGGCCACTGTGAATGTGCAGGTGAGTGGTGAGTTATGAGATGCAGAGAACCGGCTTCGATCCTGATTACGGGTGCTGTCCGTACAGAGTTTGTACTTTCTCCCTGTATAACCATATAACCATATAACCATATAACAATTACAGCACGGAAACAGGCCCTCTCGGCCCTTCCAGTCCGTGCCGACCATTTGTTGTCCCCTAGTCCCATCTACCTGCACTCAGACCATACCCCTCCATTCCCTTCACGTCCATATACCTATCCACTTTACTCTTAAATGTTAAAATCGATCCTGCCTCCACCACTACTGCTGGAAGCTCATTCCACACAGCCACCACCCTCTGAGTAAAGAAGTTCCCCCTCACGTTACCCCGAAACTTCTGTCCCTTAATTCTCATGTCATGCCCTCTTGTTTGAATCTTCCCTACCCTCAATGGGAAAAACGTATCCACGTCAACTCTGTCTATCCCTTTCATAATTTTAAAGACCTCAATCAAGTCCCCCCTTAACCTTCTGCGCTCCAAAGAATAAAGACCTAAATTGTTCAACCTTTCTCTGTAACATAGTTGCTGGAACCCTGGCAACATTCTAGTAAATCTCCTCTGTACTCTCTCTATTTTGTTGACATCCTTCCTATAACTAAGCGACCAAAATTGTACACCATACTCCAGAATTGGTCTTACCAATGCCTTGTACAATTTTAACATTACTTCCCTACTCCTATATTCAATGCTCTGATTTATAAAGGCCAGCACACCAAAGGCTTTCTTTACCACCCTATCGACATGCGATTCCACCTTCAGGGAACTATGCACAGTTATTCCTAGATCCCTCTGTTCCACAGCATTCCTCAATTACCTACCATTTACCATGTACGTCCTATTTTGATTTGTCCTGTCAAGATGTAGCACTTCACACTTAGCAGCATTAAACTCCATCTGCCATCTTTCAGCCCACTTTTCCAAATGGCCCAAATCTCTCTGTAGACTTTGAAAATCAACTTCATTATCCACAACACCACCTATCTTAATATCATCTGCATACTTACTTATCCAATTTTCCACCCCATCATCCATATCATTGATGTACATGACAAACAACAGTGGACCCAACACAGATCCCTGAGGCACCCCACTGGTCACCGGCTTCCAACCTGACAAACAGCCATCCACCATTACTCTCTGACATCTCCCATTCAGCCACTGTTGAATTCATCTTGCTACTCCGCAATTAACACCCAAAGATTGAACCTTCTTAACCAACCTTCCATGGGGAACCTTGTCAAAGGCCTTACTGAAATCCATATAGACAACATCCATTGCTTTACCCTCATCAATTTCCCTAGTTACCGCTTCAAAAAATTAAAGAAGGTTTGTCAAACATGACTTTCCAGGCACAAATCCATGTTGACTGTTCCTGATCAGACCCTGTTTATCCAGATGCTTATATATATTACCTCTAAGTATCCTTTCCATTAATTTGCCCACCACTGATGTCCACCACCTAATAGGTCTATAATTGCTAGGTTTATTCTTTGAACCCTTTTTAAACAATGGAACAACATGCGCAGTACGCCAATCCTCCGGCACTATTCCCGTTTCTAATGACATTTGAAATATTTCTGTCATAGCTCCTGCTATTTCTACACTAACTTCCCTCAATGTCCTAGGGAATATCCTGTCAGGACCTGGAGACTTATGCACTTTTATATTTTTCAAAAGTGTCAGTACTTCCTCCTCTTTGAATCTCATAGTTTCCATAGCTACTCTACTTTTCCCCCTTAACTCACAGAGTTCAATATCCTTCTCCTTGGTGAATACCGAAGAAAAGAAATTGTTCAATATCTCCCCCATCTCTTTTGGCTCTGCAGATAGCTGTCCATTCTGGACAGCTATCTGCGTGGGTATCTGCGTGGGTTTTCTCTGGGTGCTCTGGTTTCCTCCCATGTTTCAATAACTTGTGGGTTTGTGGGCTATTTGGCTTCTGTAAATTGTCCCTGGGGTGCAGCATGGAACTAGTGTACGAGTGATCATTGGTTGGCGCGGACACGGTGGGACGACGGGCCCGTTCTCACGTTATATCACTAAAAGAATATATGAGAATAAAAGCCCTGTCCCACTGTACGAGTTCATTCAAAGAGTTCTCCCGAGTTTGCCCTGATTCGAATTCGGAGATTTACAATAATAGTTACTCGTTGGTACTCGGGGCTCTCGTGGACATTTTTCAACATGTTGAAAAATCTTCACGAGTCTTCCCGAGCTTACCGCGTTTCCCGAGTACCTGCTGCTAGCGTTACGAGCCGCTGAGAGACGTCACGGAGCTCCGACGTACCCGCAACGTTCATTCTCTGTGCTTACCACGAGTTTGATTTTTTTTTAAACTCGGGAGAGCACTTGAATTAACTCGTACAGTGGGACAGGGCCTTAAGAGCTAAATGGCAGTCTGATAGTTGGCGTGGATTCAATGGGCTGAAGGGCCTATTTCTGTTCCCAGGGCTCTAAGACATTAAGGACCAGCATCAGCATCGAGATAGACTGCAAAGTGCTTTGGCAAGAAGCTGGCTGAGGACCAAGCTGGCCTCTCTCAAACGAGATCTGCATTATCTTCATTAATGTTTTAGTTGCTGTTGTGTTAAAGCTATGTTTAACACCATGTGCAGAAGAGAGCGCAGCGCTAATTACTCTAATTATTGCATTAGTGTCAGTGCAGATGTCGGCAGCTCAATAGCAGATGTGCAACAGCAGTATTCCCCGGTGTAGCTTGGTCTGGCTAATGATGTGTTTGCCTTTTCATGAGCCTACATTTTGATACATAATCTCTTGCAATGCTCGACAACCCCATTAAATACATGCAGTGAGAGTCCAGTCTGCTTCATTGACCGTCCATCACATGGATCAGGCTCCCCACCATCAATTCCACCCACACTTCACATTGCCTCGAGAAACCAGCCAACATAATCAAAGATCTGTCCCACCTGCTCAATCATAGAGTTATAGAAAGTCATACTGCATGGAGCTTCATCCCAACTTGCCCACGTCGACCAAAGTACCCATCTACTGTAGTCCCACCTGCCTGTGTTTGGTCTATATCCTTCCAATGTACCATGTACCATTGGAAGTACCATGTACTATCCATGTACCTTCCCTTCTTCCTGCTTCGATCCGGCTGAAGGTACAGAAGCTTGAAAGCCCTCACCACCAGACTCAGGAGTAGCTTCTTCCCCTCTGTTATCAGGTTTCTGAACGGTCCTTCCATAGGCTAAGGAACTGTCTGATTCACCTCGACTTCATGCTGGACATTGAACTTTGTCTCTGGAACTGGTGCACTACAATGCTGAGAACTATATTCTGCACTCTGCATCTTCCCCTTTGCTCTACCCATCGTACTTGAGGTTGAGCTGATTGTATGTGTCGTATTATCTGATCTGTTTGGATAGCATGCAAAAAAACGCAGCTTTTCACTGTACCTCAGTACACACGGCAATAATAAACCATAACTTTGCCGGCAGCACAGCATTTTACTTCAGGTCTAGTGCAATTAAGTAAGCCCCCAGCCAGGCCTCTATACTAGTACATAGAAGAGCACAGCACAGGAAATGGCCCTTCGGCCTTCAAAGTCTGTGCCAAACATGATGCCAAGACCAATCTGCCCCAACATAACCCATATTCCTCCATTCCCTGTGTATCCATATGCCTATCAAAGATTCTCTTACATGCTGCTATCAGATCTGCCTCAACCACCTGTCGTGGCAGCGCATTCTAGGCACCCTCCACCCTCTGTGTAAAAAACTTGCCCCACACATCTCCTTTAAACTTTGCCCCTCTCACCTTAAAGCTTTACTATTTCCATGCCTGTCTACCGAATCTATGCCCCTCCTAATTTTTATGTACTGAAGGGACACATATTCTTCAATGGGAGCCATAGTCACTGAACAGATGGAGGACTCACCACAGTTGTCCACCACCTTGTGCTTCAAGTCTTTAAGGGCCTGTCCCACTTGGGCGATTTTTCAGTGGACTGCCGGCGACTGTCAGTTCGCAGCACTCGCCTGAAAAACCGGGAACTGGAACGGCGAGTGTCAGAGTGGAACAGCACACACACACACACACACAGCGGGGGCCAGGGAAAGCGGGGGAGCACTGTCTGAAATTCACACGGTGCAAAGCCGAGGTGATACAGACACACACCGCAAAGAACAGAAAGGTTAAGACGGCTAGCAGTGTACAGTAATTCCTTTAAAAGAAGGGGGAGGGAGGGGAGAAGGGGGGAGAAGGAGTGGAGACACTTTTAAGAAGCCAGACAACTTTTAATAAGCCAGAGATACACAGCTGTGAAGTTTGGCGGGCATTTAACATTACCGGTCGGTTATCCTTGGTTCTGAAAACTCGTGCTTACGTTTTTTTCCCACCATTGAGCCAATGAAAATGCTCAGTCACCAAAGGCGATTAACTAAAACTATCTACGGCTACTTCGACTACCTATAACTACATGGCGACCCCACTACAACTGCACCTACGACTACAGGATTATCGATTTTCTCCATGGCGACCAATTTTTGTTCTCAGAAAATGTTCAACATGTTGAAAAATTTGCGGCGACCATACTGAGGCCGCGACTAGTTCCCAGAATGCGGGAACTCCTCGCGACCATGAAGGAGACTCACCAGAGACCACCAGCGAACATTTGGCTACCATGTGGCGATCATGAGGTGAGCGCAGAGTCTCCTGCACCCGCCTATAAAGTCGCATAAGTGGGACAGGCCCTTAACTTTAGACTTTAGACATACATCGCCGAAACAGGCCCTTCGGCCCACCAGGTCCGTGCTGACCAGCGATCACCCATGCACCAGCACTATCCAGCACAAGAGGGGCAATTTGCAATTTTTACCATCTTTAGAGTGTGAGAGGAAACCAGAGAAAGCCCACACGAGAAAGCCCACACGAGCAAACTCCATATGGTAGTCAGGATGGAACCCGGTCTCTGGCGTGGTAAGGCAGCAAATCTACTGCTGCACCACTGTGCTGCCCCATGGTCCTGGTCCCATTCTCTGGATACAGAGCTGATCCATTTATGGCAGCGCAGTATCAGCAATAAATCCATCTTCAATTCCAATTGATTAATAAGCTTGGCCCAGTCTTCATGTACTTTCACGCCTCATGGCCGACCTCCCCAGCTCCACCGATTTTACCGCAAATTAATTGCCTGTTTCTAAAAGGTTTCCTACTTTCCTGACCAGAATTGGTACTGAATACATGAGATGGTAGAACCTGGAATCTGGTTGTGAAATATAAATATCAGGGCGGCACAGTGGCACAGCGGTAGAGTTGCTGCCATACATGCCAGAGACCTGGGTTCGAACCTGACCTCGGGTGCTGTCTGTATGGAGTTTGTACGTTCTCCCTGTGACCTGCGTGCGTTTTCTCCGGGTGCTCTGGTTTCCTCCCACATTCAAAAGACATGCAGGTTTGTAGGTTCATTCACTTTGGTAAAAATTGTAAATTGTCCCTAGTTTGGAGGATAGTGCTGGTGTACGGGGTGATCACTGGTGGGCGTGGACTCAGAGGGCTGAAGGGTCCTTTTCTCTGGCATTGTTAGGCAGCAACTCTACCACTGCGCCATCGTGCCGCCCACTATCTTTAGAATTCAGAAGAAAGGCGTGTTAGAACAAAAGTCTTTCTATTAGATTAATTTAGAGATACAGCATGGAAGCAGGCCCTTCGAGTCCAGGCCGACCATCATTCACCTATTCACGCAATCCTTTGTTATCCATTGCCACAGAGGCTATGGAGGCTGTCATTGGGTATTGTTAATGCGCGGATTGACAGATTCTTGATTAATGCGGGTGTCAGGGGTTATATGGAGAAAGCAGATGAACAGGGTTGAGAGGGAAAGATAGATCACCCATGATTGAATGGCGGAATAGACTTGATGGGCCGAATTACCTAATTCTGCTCCTATAACATACAAACGTAACATGAACTTATCCCACTTTCCCATCCACTTGCGGGCAAATTTTATAGAAGCCAATTAACCTACAAACCTGCATGTCTTTGGGACGTGGGAGGAAACCGGAGCACCTGGATGAAACCCACACGATTACAGGGAGAACATTCAAACTCCCTGCAGACAGCACCTGAGGCCAGGGATCAAAGCTGGGTCTCTAGCACGGTGAGGCAGCAGCTCTACCCGCTGCGGTGCTGTCCTGCCCATTAGTTTCTCATTTGACCGTGCGCTGCAGAATAGGATAAATTACTGCAAAATGAGTGGAGCAGAGACCAGTAAATTCTTTCATCTGGGAAATGTGTGCACCATCGACGAACAAAACACTCACATAAAACACACCACTCAAAGAACATAAATGAACCAGAAACCACAGTGAGGGTGAAATGTATGGTTAATAATGACCAAACATATTGAAATTCTCCTCAGCCCTCGCATTTTACTGGCTTGATGTTTTATTTCAACATGAGACATGGGAAACTCACAACAATGTCACTGCCTCTCGGTGATGTAATTTAAGGATAATTTCATTTAAAAGTAGATATTTGAACTTCCTGCATGGGATGAATTGTGGGCTGAAGGGCCTGTTATTGTGCTGTTGTGTTGTGTGTTCCGTGGGGATCTGCCGTGCGGGACAGGGGTGGCTCTGATGGTGGCTGGCTTTCCCAGCCAGCTCTCTCTCTCTCTCACTCTCTCCACGGCTGTGGTCACTGAGGGATGTGTCCGGGTTGGTACCTGTGGTCTAGAGCAATTGTCGGGTTGTTGAACAGTTCAGCACAACTCAACCTCAGCCTTGTGTGTGCACCTCTTCATAAGCGCATACAGTCAGGCCCAGGGTGGCACGTTGGCACAGCAAGTGAAGCCGCTGCCTCACAGCGACCGGGATTCTGACGTCGGGTGCTGTCTGTGTGGAGTTTGCACGTTCTCCTTGTGACCCCATGGGACGAAGCCGGGTGCTCCGGTTTCCTCCCACTAGGGAGGCACGGAGGTGCAGTGGTAGTTTCTGCCCTACAGCTCCAGAGACTCGGGTTCGATCCTGACTACAGGTGCTGCCTGTACAGAGTTTGTACATTCTCCCCGTGACCGTGGGTTTTCTCTAAGAGCTTCGCTTTCCTCCCGGTTTGAAGGTTAATTGTCTTTGTATAAATGTAAATTGTGTAAATCTGGTGTAGAGGATAGTGTTAATGTGTGGGGATCGCTGGTCGATGTGGACTCGGTGGGCCAAAGAGCCTGTTTCATGCTGTACCACTAAACTAAACTCAACAAAACAAATCGCAAAGACATGCAGATTTGTAGGTTTAATGGCCCTCTGTAAGGCCCCTAGTGTGTGGGGAGTGGATGAGAAACTGGGATAACATAGAACTATTGTGAACAGGTGATTGTCGGCGCAGACTCGGTGAACTCAAAGGGCCAGTTTCCATGCTGAATATGTAAACTGTACAAATGTTCATTATAAGAACAAATAGAAAGATTAAACGAGAACTTACCGTTTGAAGTTTGATCTTTATTTTATGAGAAGCTGAAGTGAGGGACTACGTGAAGCGCCTGCCAGCCCGCATGCGTGTCAATCTTCGGAGCAACTGTATGAAACCACAGACCACTTGCACAAACTTAAACTATAGAAAGATTAATAACCCTTGACTTACCGAATGATCTTTATGAGATTCAGGGTTGGGAGTGGAGGGCACGTAGTCCCTCACTTCAACTTCTCATAAAATAAAGATCAAACTTCAAACGGTAAGTTCTCGTTTAATCTTTCTATTTTATATTGAAGTCACGTGAGTGACTACATGAAGCCTTCGAAGCTCTGTGGTTTCATGCAGTAAACCAATCTGTGTGTGAAACACTTAAACAGATAAACCATAAATAGTAGAAAAGACATGGGTTATTAACAACATGATGCTAACTGACATACATTTCCCTTTGCGCTTAATCAGACCACAGTCCCAATTAGCTTTGAGTTAGACACTAACTAATGCAACACTGTTCAGAATTCTATCTGCAATCATCCAGGCATATTCAACCACATTTTATAACTTCTGAAAGTGCACTATGTAAGCCTCCTGCTGTTGCAAGACGATCAAATGGGAATATCCATTCTATTGGCTTCTAATCAGCCAGCCCCCTTGGAAGAGTGAGACTTGAAATTATTTGAATTCACCCCCGCTATTAGCTTCTTACCCTCTATTCAAGTTGAGATGGTCTGTATCAGCAATCTCTTGAGAAAACTATTAAATAACAATGAAGAAACTATCCTTCATCTCATAGGTACTAGTAAGCTCAGTGTATCTGTATACATAATAACACCCCCAATCCCCGATCTGGTGGGTATGCTGTCAACTCGAAATTGTACCCAACCGTGCCCGGTTTGCTTGATGAGATCATTCCCATAACAAGCTACCCTCATGTCAGTTATGACCCAGAGACCGAGCTGGAGATTGAGTAAATACTGTGTTCTTTGTGCCGAAATCAGTTGCTAAAAGCATAATTAACTTAAAAGATACTGCTCCACATTAGGAATACAGTAGATGAATATCTGCACAATAATTTATTGATACACATCCCACACTACTATGAGTCTAGGCTTTAGAGTGTTCATATAAAAGACACCTTGCATAACGTTAGTCAACAGTGGGTGAATAACCAATCATTTATTGTCCCACTTATGGTACTAGAGAGAAGGCCAAAGCAGCATGAACAGTGTCAATTGTGCTATAACATAATCGCTTCTCTAAGCCCAAACTGAAAGAACCACAAACCTCTGCTACTTCTGTTTAAAAGTAGCTCATGTGTCTTCTTCACAAACTTTCCATACAACCTTGCAGAGCTAGCTGCACGAGAAATAGGCTGAACTAGCCATCACTCATGACTTCGAGTAAGTAGAAGCTTCTTTTACAATGGACACCCTGAAGCCGCCTTTTACAATGAACACCCTGAATGAGTAGGCCAAATTGGCACTATTAAAATTCATGTCGCCTCATCTTTAATATTGTAAGAGGCATCTACTGATAAACCCCTGTCGTCTATAAACTCTATGAAACAATGCCCTTTTGATCTGAGTAGGACAGCATTAACTTTAGAATCTTGTAAATAGCCTAGGCCTGAAGACAACTCCTAGGTAGAGCCTAAAATTTCCACCACTGGCTTGTCATAAACAAAACCACCAGATATATCTGAGCCTCTCATGTATAGATATGGAAAAGTATGCATCTTCAAGATCGATTGAGGCCCTAAATCCTCTGAATCAGCTAAATTGCTGAAAGACAATTATCCATCTTAAACTGGTTAACCAAACACATGATCAGACTAGCCAAATCTTAACCTGATTTGGCATGCTCCACATTTCTTCAACCTTGAGAAAATATTAGAACTATACCCCTCTTGTTCTTGGGCAGATTACTCATCCTTTGTGAGATGTCTCTGTTTCCACTTGGATAACCATAGTTTCCATTATTGACAATAAGGACGGAAATATTTTGGCTTCTCTTACCACGGAGGAATAATCAACCAGAAAATGAACCTTATAATTCGGTGTGATTTGTAAACTGGAAAAATTCCAGAGGTTATCTGTCCCCACCTGTTTGTCAAACCCTGACTTAAATATCGACAGCAGCTCTCATGTGACTAATGTAATAATATTCACATATTCAAACCACCTCCAGCTCAATGTTGCTTTGCTGTCCATGAGAAGACAGACGATGACTGAAGATGATATCAAGGCAGTTTCTGAGAAAGCACTTGCTGTAACATCCACCAAGAAGATCCTTGGCCTCAGACAGAAGACTAACAGTCAGCTGATCCTAGACTTGCTCTGTCCCTTTACACATACATCATGACCCGCTGGGGACAGTACTGAGCATGAAGAAAGCACAGCAACTATGGTGAACGCTGAACCTGTGGATAAAAGCCCTCTGGCTTTGATAGAAGAGTTGACCTGGTGCTCCAACCAGCCTCTGTGGAGCGGTATCCTCTTACTCTTGAGAAATTTTAGCATAAATTGGATAGGCCTCAGGCCTGTACCATCCTAGCCAAATTGAATTTAGACTGCGTATAACACAGAAGACCCTCTACTGACCTTGTACAAGGTGAATCCTTCCCTGAGAAGTCTCAAAACTTTCTGGGTTAAAGCCTTTCGACCTAGATTTTGCCTTAACTGATGGCATTAACCTACAACCGCCAGTGTCTGACTGAATCAGAACATACATCTGTTCCTTATGCGACTAGAATTGAAACGTAGCATCCGCTTGGTGTGGGAATACAAGTTCCCTGTCAACTCGTCACGGTCAGAGTCACCCTCAGTGAAAATATCATAATGCCACCCTGAACCAGGAATTGCTGCCGGGGTCCTCTGCCTGGAATGACCTATCTCAGTCGCCAGAGAGCACAACACATTCTCTTCACCAAGGTGAGTGCGATGGCTCTGGGCCTAACAAAGGCCACTGGCTAGGTCTGAATTGAGTAGGCCTGGTGTTCCAACCAGCCTCAGAGAAGCACTTCCAGACATTAGTTTATATATAGAGATGATATGCCAAGCTACTGGAGCCCTACCCACATAGGATGGTTCTACCACCCCTGCAGCCGCCTAAAATTCTCCCTGCCAGTCTTAACCTTGTTAACATCTCTCCTCTCCGAAGAGATACATTGCAGGCTGCATGTTACTGGTCCTGCATAAACGAGCAACTTTTTTCGTAATTACCTCAGGCCTTGTAGCATTTTGTGAAGGCAATTTAGCTCCAACTGTGTATTACATAGAAGTGCTAAAGCATCTTCTGCACTATCGAGTGCTGAACCCATCTACTGCCCTTGCAAAGGCCAAAATGACATCAGTTAATAGTCTTTGAATACGCTGAAATGTTATTCTTTCCCATGTATCACCACTGAGATATCCCAAATGTCTGGCAGTTCATTTGGACTGGTATATTTCCCAGCCATATCCAACACATACCTCCTTAGCTGATGAGGAGCTAAATCACTGATGCTCTTAGCCAGATCTCCTCCAGTGGATCTCCTATCCCCGAAGGGATGGTAAATTATATGAGAAGAGTCGGAACTCCTTCATATGATTAACTGCAGCAGATCCCCCAGAAGTTCAGGGGATTCAAATTCCTTGACGACAACCCCATAGTCAGAGTTACTTATGTAATAATCTCCGGTATTCCCCTCTACTGAGTGGGAGATAAAATGAAGCAACCCTGAACCAGGTGTTGCTTCCTCTCTTCTGAGCGGGAGATATTGTAACGCAAACCTGAGCCAGGTATTGCTTCCCCTCTTCTGAGCGGGAGATATATAACACAACCCTGAGCCAGGTGTTGCTTCCACAGAAATAATACAGGAGCATCCTGTAAATGTCTCCTGAGCCAATTCTATTATTTACACACTGGGTAGATAATGCCTGCTAATGACTCCGAGTCTGGGCTTGCTCCCGTCTGGAGCCTCAACGGAGTCTAGAGGGGAGGAATATAACGCAACCCTGAGCCAGGTGTTGCTTCCTCGAGCATCTGGCTGGCTCCCTTTTTGAGCCTCAACCAGTCGCCTGCTCCCTTGGAGCCCCAAAACCTGCTCCCTCTCGGAGCCTCAATGGCGGAGCCACCGGCCGTGTCGTCAGCCTATTGAATCCCGCCACATGCTCCCTCTTGGAGCCTTAATGGTGATAGCTGCACTGGCCGAGCCGTCAACCTATTATATTCCAGCCGCTAGCTCCTTTACGGAGCCTAGACTGCGGTCGCTGCATCGGCCGAGCCGTCAGCCGCTAATTTTAGCCGCCAGCTCCTGACGGAGCCTCCACGGCAGTCACTGCCCCGGGCGAGCCGTCAGCCAAAAAATTTAAACCGCCAGCTCCTTTACGGAGCCTCCATGGTGGTCGCTGCCCGGGCGAGCCGTCAGCCGCTAATTTTAGCCGCCAGCTCCTGACGGAGCCTCCACGGCAGTCACTGCCCCGGGCGTGCCGTCAGCCAAAAAATTTAAACCGCCACCTCCTTACAGAGGCTCCACGGTGGCAGCTGCACAAACTGTGCCTGCTTCTCCGGCCCCGCTGCCCCGATTTTCGGAGCAGCGGCCCGTTCCTGAAACAAAAAACCCCTTACCTGCCGGAGCAGTTTGAACCTGCTGCGATTCTTGCACCATGCGTTGATGTATTGACGCGCATGCGGGCTCTTCACGTATCACTCATGTGACTTCAATATAAAACACAAGATTACAAGGCCAGTATCTCACAGCTCCAGGCACTTAGGTTTGATCCGAATCTCCACTGCTGTCTGTATAGAGTCTGCACGTTCTCCATGTGACTTCGCGGAATTCCTCAGGGTGCTTCGGTTCCCTCCCACATCCCAAAGACGTGCAGGTTCGTACATTAATTGGCCTTTGTAATTTTTCTCCTAGTGTGTAGGATGCAATGCTGAGGCTTTACAAGGCACTGATAAGACCATATCTGGAGTATTGTGAGCAGTTTTGGGGCCCATATCTGAGGAAGGATGTACTGGCGTTGGAGAGGGTCCAGAGGAGGTTTACAAGAATGATCCCAGGAATGATTGAGTTAACCTATGATCAGTGTTTGATGGCACTGGGCCTGTACTCGCTAGTGTTTAGAAGGATGGTGTGTGGGAACTTTAATTTAAACCTTACATGTGATAATAGTGAAAAGGCCTGGGATTTCACAATATTGCTCACAATTAGGTCCACATGCCGCCGGAACCAGCGCCTTATAGAGAGCATTACTCAACATTACATGCCGGTTTTTGGTATTCACGCCCTATTCAAAAAATAAATGCTAGCATTGCGTTTGCTTTTCTTTACGACTGATTCCGACGTTTGGGATTATCCTGAGCACCATCACTTCTTAGGTCCCTTTTGTCACCTCTGATTTCTGGATTCCTCTCCCCATTTAAAAAAGATAACCTACTAGTGGGAGAAGTTCCTAGGACCAGAGGCCGTAGCCTCAGAATAAAACGGACATACCTTTATAGTAGGAGATGAGAGGGAATTTCTTTAGTCAGAGTTGTGAAATCTGTGCAATTCATTACCAAAGGCATTCTGTGGAGGCGCATGTCAAGGGATATATTTAAAGGGCTGAGCTTGAATAGATTCTTGATTAGTAGAAGGTGTGTAGTTAGGTTATGGGCGAAGGCCAAGTGAATGTGGTGTGAAGTGGGAAAGATATTATTCAGCCTATGAATTGAATGGGCCATGAGTAGACTTGATGAAGCCGAGGTTGGGTGGCCCCAATTCCTGCTCCGAGAATTTAATGACACAGATAAATTATGCAGAGAGGTGGGATCTTAGGTGGGATAACATAGTGGTTGATAACAATAGAACATAGTTGTGAATAGGGAGATCGAGATGACGTCCGGGCAATGGGGCTTCGGTGGGCCGCCGTAATTGGGTGTATTCCAGCGCCGAATATCATTTCAAACCACAAGGAAACAAGGGAAGATCGAGTGGGCCATTGAATGGGATTCTGAGGAAGCCAGCATAAACTCCCTGGGCTGAATAGCCTCCTACGTTTTATGCGTTTTGAGCTCAAATTTTATGATTTGCGGGTTATCTGACTCTGTTATACATTATATTAACCAAAACCATAAAAATTGCTTGGTGTATCTTGTAAGGTTATGAAGCGTCTAAAGACAAATGAATTCTGTTTCACGTGCACCGGTGTGAGGGGGAGCTGATTAGAATTCTTGGAACGACCCTGGAATTTTTAAATCTATATTTTTTCACAAAGAAAAGGGACTAAGGTGCGATAAATCTACTGCCGTGACTAACTGTGATTGTAAGGCAAAGCTCCCAGCCACCACTTCTTTGCTGTCGGACATTTCAGAGATCTTTAACATTAATCTCGGTCTCTAGTCATAGGGATCGGCATCATGAGAATTGATTTGGAGGGAATGCGTAATGAGAGTGCAAGCGGTTGATAGACGGCGGGTTTTGGCATTGTTGCGGTGGGTGGGGGGGGCGGGGGGGGGGGGGGGGGGAAAGGAGAGGATCATATCAAGGAAAAGAGGTAATGACCAGGAGCTTTA
This sequence comes from Okamejei kenojei, assembly GCA_035221665.1. NCBI lineage: Eukaryota > Metazoa > Chordata > Chondrichthyes > Rajiformes > Rajidae > Okamejei > Okamejei kenojei. Next base: position 26,931,600 of record CM069132.1, on the reverse strand, counting down.
ATCAGCCTGAGAGGACCAATATACTGTAAAAGGCATCTGTTTCCTTCAATCCAGGTCCTGGTTGCAAGGTAGGGGGGGGGGGTGCGGGGTGCCGTGGAGGGGGAGGGCGGGGGGGGGGGGGGCCTGGAGGTGGGGGCTGGAGGTGGGTGACCTGGTGGGCGGGGGGGGGGGGGAGTCAGGGAGGGGTGGAGAGGGGGGGGGGGGGAGCAACATTTGCTTGTTGTTTGTGTAACGTGGAATTCATGTATCTACAATCAACAAATTTTTTTTCCTCATGAAACTGCTGATTGCTTTGGGATTTAGGAAGCCGATCTTCATGTGTTTTAGTGGCGGCTGCAAAGGGAGTAAGACTAGGGATTGATTGAATAGAGCATGAGTGATTGGACTCATAGTGAATCGATTGAATTTTTGTTAAGCGTGGAACACATACGTCTTCCTGCCCACTGATGCCACGACGACCATGCTCAACTAGTTCCATGTTATCCCACTGTTCTCATCCCTTTCTACTGCACATGGGGGCACGGTCCTCCTTAAAACTGGGGTAATGTTTTCCACCCAAGGCGAAATATGGAAAGTTTTGTGGGGTGAAGTGAGAAACTCTATTGAGGTGAATGAAGGTTGAATGACTTAATTTATTCATATATTTGTAAGTTTTTGTTCTATACTTTAAAGCATTGCCTATAAAGTGGTTAGTAAATGCTCACCTGATTGGTTATAATGACATGTGGAGCAAGAAATGACCATATTCGCTCTGACTATGGTTTCTAATTTCAAAAGTAAGGTAGTCAGGATATAATTTCCCAAATTTACTGTAATATAAAACTTTTAGGGAATGACCAGCACAGCTATCGGATCATAAATTTAATACTAATTGCAACCTTGGAGGGATTGCCATAGGCAAATGTTAACTGTAACTTTACTTTGTGGGGGGAGANAGCAATTTCGCCACTTTTCTGCTCGAACTAGAATTCTATATGCTATTTACTGTACTTCAATCTAGCAGCACTTATTTGCATCAAGCAACATGAATTCTAACTATATTAAGGAGATTCTGGAGAGAAGTTGACATTTGGTGGGGTATTGTGAGCTTTCGTCATGGAGAGTTATAAAAAGTTATATTAGTTGGATACTAATATATTAAATCACATACTTCATGGTTTTTTGAGCTAGTTGTCCAAGAAAAAAACTGCAGTAATCAAAGCCCAAAAGAGTAGGATGGGTCTGAAGCCCAGTAGTGTTTAGACATTGGAACGTTTTTTTATCATTCCAATAGAATGAATTTCCAACTCCAGAGGTAATTAAACTTTTTTTTCTCACTCATTCACTCCTAGTTTTCTTTCTTTATTTTTAGGATGTTCAAAAAGTTGAATAGAATAAACACTTAAGAAATAAGTTAATTTAATTTGCTTGTTTTTTGCTCATGTGACAAAATAATTATATATAATATACACAAGGGACAATAAGTCGAAAATTACCAAAAAACATAAGAAAATTTAGTCGAGGGTGAATGAAATTTTCTGATAAAGACTCAAGGGTGAATGACACTTCTTCTTTTGTGTGGGGTGCACAATCTAAAGTTGTTGGACAACTTGTTCTATTTGATCTTCCGTTTGTGCACGTCGAGTTGATTGCATTAGTCGAAACAGGGCGGACCACGTGAAGGTTGCAATCTTCCACCCTGGTGAATGACACTGAAATAGTTTAAGAAGCACTGCACTTGGGGACAATTTACAGAGGGCCAATCAACCTACAAACCTGCACATCTTTGGGATGCAGGAGGAAACCAGAGCACCCAGAGAAAATCCACACGGTCACAGGGAGACGTGCAAACTCCACACAGATAGCACCCGAGGTCTGGATCAAACCTGAGTCACTGGAGCTGTGAGAAAGCAGTTCTACTGGCTGTGCCACTGTGCTGCCCACTTGCTATCCAGCCTGGCCCAATAAGTACAAATCTACTGTTGCTGCCTCTTATAATAGTGACATATCGCACGTTATGAGCACAACACAGTTAAATTAAATATGCACCTGCATGTGTAAAAAAAACCAACCGCTCACAGTCTTCACACGCAGTGTTGGGCGATTTCACAAGATACCAGCCATAACCAGGCCTGGCGTGGCGTTGAAGAAGACCAGACATTTTCTTCCATCTCAACACCCTGGCGTCACTGTTAAACCCTCCCACACTGGCAACTGTCCATGCTGGCTTATCGCAGGCTGCAAACCGATGGAGTTACTTCAGAAGATGTTACTCCCTGGAGCGCCGATGGAAGTGGGTAAGTAGGATGATCAAGAGTTCTTCTAGAGTTTCTACTTTAGAGATACAGGGTGGAAACAGGCCCTCAGCCCACGCCGACCAGCGATCACCCTGTAAACTAGCACTATCCTACGCACTAGGCACAGTTATTTACAATCTTTACCAAAGCCATTTAACCTACAAGCCTTTAGAGTGTGGGAGGAAACCGGAGAACCCAGAGAAAACCCACATGGTCACGGGGAGGACGAGAAACTCCCGTACAGACTCACCCGTGGTCAGGTTCTATCCCGGACTCCGGCACTTGGGGGTTGGGGGGGAGAGGCAGCAACTCTACCACTGCGCCACCGGACCACTCTCTTTAAATTATTGGGGGATCGAAGATTCACACCGGTAAAACTGTCCTTGTAATGGAAATGGAAATAGAACATAGAACAAGCACATTCAGCATTATTCTCCCATATCCTTATTCAGCACATAGTGGACTGCCTTGATTGAAATCGAGTATAGTCCTTTCTGCTGACTGGTAAGCACTTACCCAAAAAGCTAATTTTACTGTACCTTGGTACACGTGACAATAATAAACTAGTCTAAATCAATCAATGTTCGTGCCAAACGCGATAGCAAATTAAACTAACCTCATCTGCCAGCACATTATCCACAACCCTCTGTTTCCCACATTTCCACGTGCCTATCTAACAGCCTCTTCTGCGCCATTATCGTATCTGTCTCCTCAGTAAATGTTCCAGGCACGCACCACCTCAGTAGTAAACAAATAGGCCCCGCAAATCTCCATTAAACTTTACCACCTCTCACCTTATAGCTACGTCCCTAGTGTTGGACATTACCACACTGGGAAAAAGGTTCTATCTATCCTATCTATGCCTCTCGTAATTTTATCTATATTACTAAAAGTCTGATCATGACCGCTTTTGGCTCACTGTGGTGTGATTTCCGAGAAAACGCCGCCACCAACGTCCCTCAAAATTGGCCACCTCCCGCTCAGAGCCCCATTCCCCTTCCTGCACCAGAGGATTTTTTCCCACGAAACAAATCGAGAGATATCAATTGTTTTATTAAATCCCATTCGCTCTGCGCCCCTGCTGGAGGGTGGGAAGGGACTATAAAACCAGAAGTGTGTGCCTCAACTCGCGTCACAGCAAGATTAGAGGAAGGCACAGGGTCACGTCGCTCTGAGCTCTGAATAGCACTGAACACATGTCTACTCAAACATGAGTGCCCTGAATATGGTTCTAAAATGCTTGCAAAAAGTGTCTATTGGTTCTAAAATGCTTGCAGAAAGTGTCTCTATTGGTTCTAAAATGCTTGCAAAAAGTGTCTCTATTAGTTCAAAAATGTTTGCAGAAAGTGTCTATTAGTACTAAAATGCTTGCAAGAAGTGTCTCTATTAGTTCTAAATTCCTTGCAAAAAGTGTCTTTATTGGTTCTAAATTGCTTGCAAAAAGTGTCTATTGGTTCTAAATTGCTTGCAAAAAGTGGCTATTGGTTCTAAAATGCATGCAAGAAGATGGCTATTGGTTTCTAAAAAGCTTGCAAAAAGTGTCTGTTGATTCAAATATGCTTGGCAAAAAGTTCTGTATGTTCAAAAAGGCTTTCAAAAGATTGTCCTTAATTGGTTCTAAAATGCTGCAAGATGTGTCTCTACTGGTTCTAAAATGCTTGCAAGATGTGTCTCTACTGGTTCTAAATGCTTGCAAGAAGTGACCTCTACTATTCCAAAATGCTAGCACTGAAAACTCTACATGGTCTACTAAATGCATGAGTGACTCTATGGTTCTAAATGCTTTGCACAAAGGTCACTAATGGTTCTAAAATGCTTGCAAAAAGTAGTTCTAAAATGCAAAATGCTTCAAAGTGTCCTCTTTGGTACTAAATGCAAAAAAGTGTCTCTTTTGGTTCTAAAATGTTTTTTGCAAAAAGTGTCACTATTTTTCTAAATGCATGCAGAAAGTGGATTATTAGACTAATGCTTGCAGAAAGTGTCATTGGTTCTAAAATGCTTGAAAAAAATTGTCCTTTATTGGTTCTACAATGCTTGCAAAATGTGTGTGCAATGCTTGCTTCAAAAGTGTCTCTACTGGTTCTAAAGCTATGCAAAAGAGTCCTACTGGTTCTAAAATGCTTTGCAAAAGTTTCCAAATTGGGTTAAAAAATAAAAGGCATGCTCAAACGTGTCTATCGTCTAAAATGCTTGCAAAAAGCATCTCTATCGGTTCTAAAAAGGCTTGTAGAAGTTTCTAAAATCTTGTAGAAAGTGTCACTATTGGTAAATCTCTATATGCTTGCAAAAAGTCTCTTTGGTTCTAAAATGGCTGAAATAATTGTCCTTGGTTCTAAAGCTTGCAAAAAGTGTCCTCTATTGGTTCTCAAAATTGCAAGAAAAAAATGGTCCCCTTTTGGATCTAAAATTGCTAGCAAAAAAGTGTCCTATTGGTTTAAATGCTTGCAATGTCCTGTTTGGTTCAAATATGCTTTCAAAAAGCGTGATGGTTCAAAAAATGCTTGCAAAAATTGTCTCTACTGGTTCTAATACTTGAAGAAGTGTCTCAACTGGTCTAAATGCTTGCAAGAGTCCTATTTGGTTCTAAACTGCTCTGCAAATAATTCTCTATTGGTTCTACAATGGTTGCAATAAGTGTCTCAATTGTTCTAAAATGGTTTCAAATAGTGTCTCTATGTGGTCTAAAATGCTTCAAATGGTCTCTAGTGGTTCTATAAATGCTTGCAAAAATAGTGGTCTAAAATGCTTGCATATTGTGTCTCTATTGTCTAAAATGGTTGCAGCTAATATTTAATTTAAGAATGTTGGCCCTTGTATATGGATGTATGGAGAAAGGCCCCCCCAAGGTTTAAACGGGATACGGGATGAGTTGGTTGATGCGCCATGATAATGAAATGGCGGCGGTTGCAGAAGTGTGGCCTACTCTTCAATTTCTTTTTCTATGCTCTAAAGGTGTCCCTAATTGGTTCTAAAATGTTGCAGAAGAGTGAACCTTATTGGTTCTAAAATGGTTGCAGAAAGAGAATGTGTCTATTGGTATCTTAAAGCTTGCAGAAAGAGTGTGGTCTAATTGGTCAAAAAATACAAGCAAAAACGTGACTCTTCTATTGGTTTTAATTTTATTTTTTTTACGAAAATGCTGCTGGCCTGAGGACTTGAGCTGCCAAGCCCAAGAATCCATTCGGCCCACAACAATGTCATCACGAGCGCCTCTGGAAACCAGTCCCTTTGACCAAACCACATATAGCACTCCAGAAAGCACCCCGCCCAACTGGTCCAGCAATAATTGGAATTGGTGGAGACAGACAGCCCTCCGTGGTGAAGTGACCCCATGGGGTCCCACTTAGTCTAGTATATGTCTTTGTTCAGTCCTCAACCTCTACGTTTCAGAGAAAATCAACTTCGAGTCAATCCAATCTCTCCCTGTAGAACGGGTTTCGATCCCAACTACGGTTGCTGTCTGTACGAGTTTGACGTTTCTCCGCCCTTGTGAACCTTCCGTGGTTATTCTCTAAGATATCTTCGATTTCCTCCCCACACTCCAAAAGAAGTACAGTATGTACAGCAGGTATTGGCTTGGTACATGTACAAATTTCCTATATGTGAGATAGTGTAATATGCGGGGATCACGGTCGGCGTGGACCCGGTGTGCCCCAAAAGAGCACTTTTCCCGTGCTGTATCTCTAAACTACTAAATGAAGTGTGTTCCAGGCACTCACCACCCTCTATAAAAAAGAACTTGCCCCGCACATCTCCTAAAACTTGCTCCCAGCTCACCATAAAGCTATGCCTCCTGGTATTGATTTTTCCATCCTGGGAAAAGATTGTTTGTCAATTCTATATCTCGCCACTCCTGGTATTTGATTTTGTCCATCCTGGGAAAAAGATTTCTGTTTGTCATCTTTTATCTAGCAACTCATATTTATATATATTTCTCCCAGGTCTCCCCATACCACGACGTTCCAGCAAAAGCAATTCAGTTCTGTCCCACCTCTCCCAGTGGCTAATACCTGCGAGTCCAGCAGCTTCTGGTAAACCTCCTCAGCACCCCTCAAAGCTCTCCACAGCCTTCCTGTGATGGGACAACAGAACTACACAATAGTTTAGTTTAGATATATTGGTTTAAATTATAATTATTGTCAGTATACTGATACATCATAAAAGATTTTTGTAGCATTCGATCCAGACATAGAAAATAATGATACAATCATCCGTCACAGTGTACAGAATAAAAATAAAACATGTACATTTAGTGCAAGATAAAGTCTATAATATGTCCAATAAACATAGTTCAAAGGTCCTCCAACTGAGGAGATGGGAGGTCAGGACCACTCTCTATCTGGAGAGAGGATGATCAGTTGCAGATAACAGGGATAAACTGTCCCTGAATCTGAGTTGTTTCAAACTTCTGTACCTCTTGCCTGATTGGGAGGGGGGTAGATAGATACGTCAATACTCCTAAATAGCCTGATCAAAGTCCTATACAGCATTATGGCTTCCTGACTAGCAATGACCCAACTCTCATCAAAGGCCAAACACACTATACGACTTCTTAACCACATGTACCACCGTAGATAAAGTGCTGGATGCCAAGAACTCCTCAACTAAATAGAGTAAGTTGAGGTCATCCTTCTCGGCCCCTCGGACTCAATTCTAAATGATAGCAGCAAGTGGAAGCCTTACCCACTAAAACCTCACGTCAAAAACCTGGCGTGATATTTTGAACCACACTGAAGTATTACAAACAGTCAATGCCGGGTAAAAGCTAACTTCTTCCAGCTTCGGATGAAGCAAAAATAAAACAATTTCTCAGTGATGACCTCGAAAAGATCATCCATACATTAATCTCCTCCCGCCTAGATTTACTGCCATCTCCCTTTACAACTGGCATCACCAATCTTCCCTGTCCCGCCTGTAACGGTTCAAACGCCGCAGCAAGACCTTCTGACGGGCACCCACCCCCCAACCCCCGGGTAACGCCCCCCAAGGGGGGGGGGCCACCACGAAATAGGGAACACATCAACCCCGATAATAGCATCACTGGCTACACTGTGCTAATGTTAGGTTACGAAATATATATGTCAAGACACTCCCGTTGTCTCAACCTAAGGCTTGCTCCCAACCTAACATTAAAAAGTCTTCTCACATACACCACCTCCAGTCCCTCAGAAGCGGGGCCGATTTGGGTTGCTGAATGTCCCGCAGTCTAGGCATAAGCTCAGGCAACCGCCCGCATTTTGGCGGTCGGCAGCTCCTAGACTGTGAACAGCATCCCCCCCTCCCCATTAGAACTGCCCCCTCCATCCGACTCCTTTAAGTCCTATCCTAAAAACGTATCTGTTTCCCAAGTCTTTCCTGACGTCCTCTGAGCGAGTGCTTTTTTGGTATATGTATGTAGCTGCTTGTTGGAATACTCTTATAACAACGTAAAGCACTTTTGGTCAACTACGAGTTGTTTTTAAATGTGCTATATATCATAAATGTGACTTGACTTGACATAATGGATATTTTTGCATCCATGACAAAGGTGAATACATTGTAATTTGGAGGTTGGACGGACATTTACAATGATGTGAGTAGAGAGTCACTGTTATAGAGAACTGACAACGTGGGTTTTCTCGAGATCTCGGTTTCCTCCCAACGTCAAAGCGAACAGGATATGTAAAGGTTAATTGGATTGCTAAATGTAAAAGAGAATTGTCATGTATACATAGTGTTGGTGTGCGGGTATCAATTGGTCCCCGACGAGACTCGTGGTCTAAGGGCTGTCCCCCCCCCACGCTCATATACATTCAAACCACAAGGAGAGGATGGTGGCCACTGATTGGGGAATCTCAGGGAGCCCCCAGCATAAACTCCTGGGCTGAATGGCCTCCTACGTTTTTGAGTTTTGACTTCAAATTTTGATTTGCCGAGGTTTATATGACTCTTTATAACATATATTTATAAAAACCACAAAATGCAGGTGATTTGGTAAGTTATAAAGTCTAAAGAAAAAAAATATTCTGTCGGCACCGTGTGGGGGAGCTGATTAGAATTCTTGGAACGCCCATGGAATTTTTTTAAATCTATAATTTTCACAAAGGAAAGGATGAGTGCAAATCATTCTGCCTGACTGAAGGTTGATTGTAGGCAAAAGCTCCCAGCCCACACTTCTCGCAGTCGACATTTCATAATCTTAAATTTAATCTTCGTCCTCAAGTCTCAAAGGGATCGCCAATAATGAATTATATGGGGAGTATGCGTAAAGAGGTGAAAGCAGTTGAATGAGGGGTTTTGGCATGCGTGGGGGGGGGGGGGGAAGGGGTGGAGAGAGCTGATTAGGAATTGAGGTAAACAGGAGGCTTTAATCCAGCTGAGGACCAAATACTTAAATGTATCTGTTTCATCATCAGGTCAATGTTGCAAGGGGGCTGGAGGGGGGAGCTGGATAGAGGGGGGGGTGGGAGGGGAGGTAGAGAAGGGTAATATTTTGGCTGTAGTATTGTGTCCATGAATTCATGAACTTCAACATGTTTTTTTATTCTTCAATGCAACTGACCTTGCTTTTTAATTTGAAGTTTGCCGTTCTCTCTGTGTGTTTTAGTGCGCAGCAAAGCAGTAGGCAGGATGATTGATTGATTGCTTGTTTGGTTGATAGATCGATTGGACTGTATTGAATCGATTGAATACATTGAAGATACAGCATTGGAATGAAACATGCCCTACTGCCCACGGAGACCACAACGACCATTGAACACCCGCTCAAACTATTCGTGTTACCCACTTTCTCATCCTAGTCTCTATAACTAGAGGTCAATTTATCGACAAACCTGCCATGTCTTTGGATGCAGGAGGATACCGACACCCGAAAAGTCTACACGGTACTGGGAGAACGTGCAAAACTCCATACAGACAGCACCCGAGACAGGATTGAAACTCAAAGTCAAAGAGTCAAAAGAGTTTATTGTCATGTGTCCCCTGACAGGACCAATTAAATCTTTCATTGCAAATCAAGGAGTAGCATTGGACTACAATTATATACGTAATAACACATCATTAATACTAAATTAATAAAGTGCAAAATAACAGGTGCGGGGGTATTTGTGGTCAGAGTTTTGTCGAGCCAAGTTTTAATAGCCTGATGGCTTAGTGAGGAAAAGTGTATTCCTGAACTCGGGACGTTGCAGTTTCTCAGGCACTGTACCTTCTACCTAAGGTAGCAGGGGTGAGTGTGTGGCCAGGTGGTGTGGTTCCCTTGATGATGCTGCCAGCCTTTTTGAGGCAGCGACTGCATAGATATCCCCTCAATGGAAGGAAGGTCAAGAGCCCTATTAAGGAACTGGGCAGTGTTTATCTACTTTTTGTAGTCTTTTCCCTCTCCTGAGCACTCAATTGCGAACAGCCCCCCACGATGCAACTGTTCAGCTGCAAAGCTTCAACTGTGCAACCTTTAGAAGTTAGAGAGAGTCCTCCCTGACAACCAACTCTCGAAATCTTCTCAGGAAGTAGATGCTCTGATGTGCTGATTTTCTTAATATGCATCAGGTTTCTCGAGCCAGGAAAGATCTTCAGAGGATGGCACACCCAGGAATATGAAGCTCCTTGACCCTTTTCAACCATCGACCCGTGCATTAACAAGTGGGTCCCATCCTACTCTTCCAAAGTCCATCAGTTTTCCCTGTTTGTATTTTGGTGTTGTGGGCCAGGTTGTTGTGCTGGCACCATATGGGACACAGTCGCTCGAGTCTCTCTTCTATCTCTGACTATATCCCCATCAGTGATACGTCCCACAAACAAGGTGTCGTCAGCGGAACTTGAAGATGAGTTCGCACGGTGACCGGCTACACAGTCATGGGTATATAGTGAGTACAGCAGGGGACTGACACACAGCCTAAGGTGCTCCCGTGCTGACTGTTATCGAGTCAGACCCATTTCCACCAATACGACAGACTGTGATCTGTGAATGAGGAAGGTCGAGGATCCAATTGCAGAGAGGGGATGTGCAGAGACCCAGTTCTGCGCGTTTGGTAACCTGCTCTGGAGGGGATGAATTGTGTAAAATGCCGAAGCTGAGTCAATGAAATAACAGCCTGACATATGAGTTTTTGTTGTCCAAGTGGTCCAGAGCGCGAGTTGGAGGCCAGTGCGATCGCATCCGTTGATCTTGTGTGGCGGTAAGCGAACTGCAGAGGGTGCAGGTTTTTGTCGAGGATAGTAGTTTTTGCGCATTGATCAACCTCTCAAAGGACATATCACCACAGTCGTTAGTGCCACTGGTCGATAGACATTGAGGCCCATCACCTTGCTCTTCTTGGGCACCGGTAATATATTGATCCCTTTTGAAGCATGTGGGAAACCTCAGGCTCAGAAGTAACAGGTTGAAATGTGCGAAAAAGCTCCATCCAGTTGGGTCCGCACAGGTTTTTAAGAACCTACCAGTATGCCATCAGGCCAGACGCTTTTTGAGGGTTTCCACCCACTGAAGCGATTTCCTGACGTCCGGCCTGTGTGACTGAGACCTGACATACCAATCACCCAGCGATATGGGGCACGGGAAGTCACCATCGTTGTTCTCCCTTCAAGCGTGCGTAAAATGCATTTGATCTTTCATCGGGGAGTTGATGGTATCGCCGACATCCGCGCTGCCCTGGTTTCGCCTTGTAGGAAGGAGAGTTGCATTCAATCCCCGCCATAGCTGCCGAACAATCTGTCTCATCCTCACAGTTTGGAGCAGAACTCCCTTTTGCCCTTTTTTGAATGGCCTTACCAAGGTCGTAAACTGGACTCGATAGACCACTGTATCATCAGACAGAATGCCGCGTTTTGGTCTTCAGAAGTGTGCGGATCTCGTTTCATGCCAAGGTTTCAGATTGGAACACATCGAAGGTTTTTTGTATCGCTGAGCTTGTGGACAGCAGTGGGGTGTGAGGAGACAAAGTAAAGACCAAATTCTGGCAGGAAACCATCACATCCTTTCTTACCCTCACCTCCTGCATGAAATCTACCACGATTGTGACCATTGATTGATCTATGATGCATTTTCTATTGAAAAATAGTTTAGTGTCGTTTAGTGTAGTTTAGAAGGGAAGTTGGTTTGCGCGATGGTCTGAGCTGCATCCACAACTCTCTGTAATTTCTTACCGTCTTGAATGACTCACCTTCAGAGCACGGTTAAAGCTAAGGCGCATATATCTCACCCCGACGAATGCAGAAATATTGCTAAAGCACACGGAGAAATTAAGCAGCATCTGAACTTGTACTGACTATATTGAGGGGTCCTACAGAAAGATCAGAGCCTTCATCAGCAAATAAAACTCCGCTGGCCTTCAAGAACAGATTATAAATGTATGTGGTAACTACAGGGACAACAACAAGGGTTCACATCATAGAGAAGAGGCATAAGATATATCTATTTGTTTTAAGTCAGGCAATTTCAAAATACGGGATGTCAGCATAAACTGGATTTCACCATGTCCCCATTTGATTTAAGTCAAACCAACGCTGATTCATTGCCCAGGGCTAGAGTCTAAAAGGTATCGGCAATTTTTCTTTATCATCAAAACAACACACTCCAATCACTAACAATAATCACGTTAGCCTGTGTTCTTCTTTCCTGAGCTGGGATCAACTCCTTGTCGCCATCATTGCCTGTCCTGCTCAGATATTTGGCCAGCAAATAAGCAAAGAGGCAACAGGAAAATGCCAGTGAACAGTGTCGGGGCACCAGCAGTAACAGCGGAAAGCCCAAAGTCAACAGGCACACTGTCAAAGAAGTGATATGATTTTCACTCTATAGATAGAGTCACACACAAGACCGTAAGGCACAGGAGCAGAATTAGGCCATTCAGCCCATCAAATCAGTAATTCCGCCATTGTCAATCATGCCTGTACCTACCTTCCCCTCTCTACTCCATTTCTCCTGCCTTGCTCCCCATAAACCCATGACACCTTTACCAATCAAGAAAAAACAAATGTGGTCAATCTCTGATGTAAAAACAAATCCTGGCCTCCCACAGCTGCTGTGGCAATGAATTCCACCAAATCAGATGTTAAGAAATTCACATCTCCTTTCTAAAGGTCCATTCCTTTTATTCTGAGCTCGAGCTCTCTGTTAACCAGACTCTTTCCAGCATCACAGAAAAAAAATTATTACTTTCCCCTCCACCTCCCACAGCATCGGGAACAGACCTTCTTCGATCAACATGAACCAATACCAACCAAGATACCCCATCTACACTAGGCATTTGGGCAGGTACTTGGATCTTCTTCTTGTCGTGTCGCTACACTCTTCCAACCCACTGCATAATGCAGGCTCTGGTGCATGGGTTGAAGACCTTGAGATCTTCTGGTTTGCAGGGCTGTGGGAGGAGGGGGCAGGGATGTAGGTGCTCCATAGTTTGGGTTGCCTCCCCGCTGTCACATTTGGTTGGTCCATCGTTGTTGTATCCCCACTCCCACGCTTTGCACCGTCCGACCCGTGTTCTGAGGCGATTGAGGCAGAGCCAGACTGGCCACGTCTCTTTCCATGGCTCCCAATGTAAGGAACATCCAAAGAAGGCGCATTCACTTTGCGTTCCCTGTCAGGTTTTGCACCTGTGAATCCTTCTACCACGCTACACTAACTGATGATACAGCTTATGATACAGGCAACCAACTGGAAAAGCTGTAGAAAAGCTACCCAAGATCACAAAGGATGCAAATCTGACAGCTCTGATCCAAAACATGCTGGAGAATACACGCTTCTTTGTAGACCTCAGGGGTGATCGCAGCAGATGACACAGACAAAAGGTACTTGGATAGGGAAATGGCGTGAGGAATCACTGGTCTGATGCAAATTGGATTAGCATGGTTAGTTGGCACGGAGAGTGGAACAAAGGGCCCATTTGTGTGCTGCATAGCTCCATGACCAAGTCTATGTAATTCTATGACCACACTCTATGACATGACCTGAAGAAGATGGTTCTCTCAAGGCAAAAACGTCACCTATTCATTTTCTCCCTAGATTGCTGCCCTCACCCACTGAGTTTTCTTCTCCAAGCATTTTTTGGTCAACTAAGGACAACTATGACTCTTATGACCTAATGGTGCTATGACTTCTGAGTCTACTGACAATGACTATGGTCCGTTGACCATGTGAATTCTAATGGACTATGACTCCAATAACTCCTATACTAAATTGGTGTATATGACCTGTGGGTCAAATGGGCCCGATTCCATTTACTGTGTCTTTAAAGTGTCACTGAAGAGTGAACTGCACAGAAATCATACGAATGGTCCCTTCTCGCCTCTCTCCACCCCTTCCAACAATGGGCATTAGTTTCTCCATTACACAATTCGTAACTCTTCCAATCCTTTTTGTTTCACACCACCGGTCTTTCTCACTCTCTGGTTTGTTTTGTCCAGCCTAATCAAACAAACTCCCTCACCTGTATCAACCTTAATACCTGGTATCTTTGTCTGCTGGCCTTTTCCTATCTTTCAGCTCTCTTAACCCCTCCTGCTCGCCACCCACCACCCCTCCCCCCCCAACATACACACAATCAGTCTGAAGAAAGGTCCCGACCGAAACATCCACCTTATCCATGTCCCTCCAGGGATCCTGGCCTTGACACCCGTGAGGTGACTCCAGCACTTTGTGTCTTTTTTTTTACACCTATGATCACACTCAGTGTAATAACATTGGATATTACATGTATGTTGCGCAAGTCTGTGCAATGCTTGGGACCCGTGCACGGAGGCAGTCAGTGAAATCTTGCAATGAGACTCTCAGTGATTTAACATAGAATGGCATGAATTGGCAGAGCCCGGTGAATTTAGATTATGTGTTTGCGTGTCCCGAGGTTTCAGTGAAAAGCCTTTTGTTTCGTGGTGCTAACAAGTCAACGGAAAGACTGGACATTACGCTGAACTACATGCAAGACTGCAGGTCTATGAACCCAGTTACGAGGTCTGTGTTTGAATTGCACAGAATTGCATAGAGTTACAGAGGCAAGTTGTCCCATGCCATCAGGCCATTCAGTCCATCTTTCTGTGCTTCCCCTGCTTATAGTTAGTTTAGTTTATTATTGTCACTTGTACCAATGTACAATGAAAAGCTTTTTGTTTGGCATACTTATCCAGTAAAAAAAAAGACTAAAACATGGTATACATGGTTACAATCACACCATCCACAGTCCACAGATAAAAGATAAAGGGTACAACATTTAGTGCAAGATAAAGTCAAAATCTGATTAAAGATAGTTGAAAGACAGTTCAAATTAGGTACATGGGAAGTCAGACCGCACACCAGCTGATGAGAGGACGGACAGCTGGGAAGAAACTGTCCCTGAATATGGAGGTATGCGTTTTAACACTTCTGTACTTCTTGCCCGATGGAAGAGGGGAGAAAAGGCAGTGACTGGGGTGAAACTGGTCCTTTGAATATGCTGGTGGCCTCACCGAGGCAGTGTGAAGTGTGGGTGGAGTCAATGGAAGGGAGGTTGGTCCCTCCGACCACACTTCATTGGTACTCTGAAACGATGTCATGTTTAATTTTAGAATAAATCAGGAATGACATTGTTGAACCCTTGGTTAAATTTGATAAGACTTGGTGAAGACTTATTCAACATTTTCACACAACATAAATTGCTCCCTCTACAACCGTTATAAAAATTATTTTACCTTTAAATGGTGGAACGGACTTGACGGCAAACAGGGACTTAAATTGTTGATATTCTCAGTTCAGATTCTGTTTTGCTTTTTTTTTCTGGTTTACGGGGGTTTTGTTTCTTCCTTTTCTCTTTTTTTCTTTTTTTTTTCTTTTTAGCTTTTTGTTTTTTTTCTACATATATAAGTTTTCTTTTAAACATTTAACTATATTTACATAGAGGTCTATATTCAATGTGTATTTTGATACTGGACTCATATTTAGGTTATAATTGTTATTAATGTAATCCTGATCTCTATGTATCAATATCATTGTTATGTTTATCATTATTCTTTTTGTTTTTTTTTGTTTTTTGAAAAAAATGAATAAAAAGATTTTAAAAGAAAAGAGAAAAAAAACAGAGAAAAAAAAGAAAAATAGGTTGGTTTGTGTGATGGTCTGGGCTGCGTTCACAACTCTCTGCACTTTCTTGCAGTCTTGGGTGGAGCTGTTCCCAAACCATGGTGTGATGCATCCCGACAAAATGCTTTCTATGGAGCATCTGTTAGAAGTTGGTGAGGGTTGTTGGGGACACGCCGAACATCCTGAGCTTTTTAAGGAAGTAGAAGCGTTAGTGTGCTTTCTTGGCTGTTGCTTCATAATGGAGTTCCGTCAGAATTCTCTATAACAATGTTCTCTACTCCACATCGACGTACCTATATGTCCAACCTCCAATTAAATGCATTCACTTTTTAATGGATTCAAAATATCCATGTGGTAAAGGCGTTTAGTATGCTTGCTTTGATAGAGTTGGTCATTGCGTATGAGTCAGGAAACCATAATGCAGTTTAATAGGACTTTGATCAGGCCACATTTAGAGTATTGGAGTACTTCTCCCCTCTCCCATCAGGCAAGAGGGACAGACTTTGAAAACACAAACCTCCAGGTTCAGGGACCTCCAGTTTCTCCCAGCTCAACAGCTCGTCCTCTCACCAGCTAGAGAGTGTTCCTGATCTCCCAACCACCTCATTGGAGACCTTTGAACTATGTTTAATTGGACTTTATCAGACTTTATCTTGCACTAAATGTACATGTTTTATCTTTTATCTGTACACTGTGGACGGATTGATTGTAATCATGTATTTTCTTTGACTGGATAGAATGCTACAAAAATCTTTTCATTGTTTCTCGGTACACGTGACAATAATAAATTAAACCAATCTATACTAAACTAAACTTTTTTTTTAAATAATAATATTTTTATTAGAAGTAATCCATCATAACAACGGTATAACAACTTTTCAAATACACAACCAACTTATTTCAATAAGTATACGGATGTTACAAATAATTCTTATAAACTTCTATTTTTTAGAAAGTGGAAAAAGAAAATAATAGATTTTAACCAATAAGAATAGTGATTAAATAATAATTTTGATTATATAGAGAGAGAAAGAGAAGAGGAAAAAAAAGAAAAAAGAGATTATAGTATACATCTTAATAGTGAATAACACAATTTCAAATAACGATATCAATAGAGACATGCATACAAATCCAAAAAAGAAAATAATTATTTTCATCTAATCCTGCCGGGTACCCATTGAGTTGTGATGCCAAGAACAGCTACCCCTTCAAATTTTCTGTATATGGAGACCATATCTGTTCAAAGAGTTCGTTAGGACAAATCAGATTTTTTCCAAATACAACGTCTCCAACATTTCCACTGTCCACATTTTAATTGTGGGGGATAATGTTCCCTTCCAAAATTTCAATATTAATTTTTTCCCTATTATCAAACAGTAATCAAAGAAATGTCTTTGGTTTACTGTTAATATTAGATTTGAATCCGGAACTCCTAATATTATTAATTTTGGATCTGGGTCCAGTTTAATTTTAAGACCTTCAGAGATAACTCTAAACATTTCTGTCCAATAATAGTTGACTTATATACATGTTACAAAACTATGCGTTAAATTAGCTTCCAAGTTCTGAGATTTATCACAATTAGAAGAAATGTCAGGATAAATTCTATTTAATTTTGTTTTTGAATAATGTAATCTGTGTAATACATTAAATTGTATCAATATATGTCTAGCATTTAATGAGCAACGATGTATACGTTGTAGGCTTTCTTCCCAAGTTTCCTTCGCTATAGATAAACCTATTTCATTTTCCCATGTTTGTCGATATATTTCCGAAGTTGGGATTTCCCTATCCAAGATAGTATTGTATATATACGCTATTAATTTTTCTGTATTTTGGTGTTTATTAAACAATTCATCTAATAATCTGGTTTTCATTTTTATAGTCTTGCGTATTTGACTTAATATAGTTTCTAATTTGTAAATACCTAAATATGTTATTTGACTGCAATCCATAGATATCCTGTAACTCTTGAAATGAAAGAAATTTTCCTTTCTTGTAAAGGTGTTCTATCCTTTTATTCCTAAATCATTCCAGTGTCTAAACCCTTGTCCAATACAGAGGGCTTAAACAAAGGATTATTCATAATTGGCAAACAAAGTGACAAATTATCCATATGTAGGGTCTTAACTATTTGTTTCCAAATACGTCTATTGCTATGAATTATAGGGTTATCACCAAACGTTTTTTTTTGTACTTCCCTTGGTGCAAAAAGAATCGAACCTACATCAAAAGGCAAACAGTCTTCCTTTTCCATCTTTAGCCAGCTTGGCTCATAATCTAAATTTACCAACCAAAAATTAATATTCTTAATCTGAACTGCCCAGAAATAATATAAGAAATTTGGTAGTGCTAGTCCACCATTTATTTTAGATTTACATAGATGTTTTTTACTTATTCGATGATTTTTATAGTCCCAAATAAAACTATTAACCAAAGTATCTTTAAAAAAAAAACATTTTAGGGAGGTATAAAGGGATGGCTTGAAATAAATATAACAATTGTGGCAAAAAAAATCATTTTTATAGCATTTATTCTACCGATCATTGAAATAGGTAGTGTTTTCCAATATAAAATATTTTTTTTAGTTTATTTAACAATTGAGGGTAATTACATTTAAATAGACTGTTATAGGATTTAGATACATTAATTTCTAGATATTTAAATTTGTCCGTGACTATTTTAAGTGGGAATTGTTCTAGTATTACTTTTATTCCAGTTATAGGCATAATTTCACTTTTATTCCAATTAATTCTATACCCAGAAAATGTGCCAAACTTAGATATAACATTAAGTAGATTGGGAATACTAATCTCCGGTTTTGTGATATAAATTAAGATGTCATCTGCGTATAGAGATATTTTATTCGTTGTAGTTTTGGTATTATATCCATATATTTCTGGTTCTGATCTAATCATTTTGGCTAATGGTTCTATTACCAGAGAGTGGTCCTGACCTCCCATCTACCTCATTGGAGACCTTTGAACTATGTTTAATTGGACTTTATCAGACTTTATCTTGCACTAAATGTCCATGTTTTATCTTTTATCTGTACACTGTGGATGGATTGATTGTAATCATGTATTTTCTATGACTGGATAGAATGCTACAAAAATCTTTTCATTGTTTATCGGTACACATGACAATAATAAATTAAACCAATCTATACTAAACTAAACTATTGTGTGTAGTTCTGGTCGTCCCATCACAGGAAGGATGTGGAGGCTTTGGAGTGGGTGCAGAGGAGGTTTACCAGAATAATGCCCGGACTAGCAGGTATTAGCCACTGGGAGAGGTTGGACAGACTTGGATTGCTTTTTCTGGAACGTCAGAGGTTACGGGGAGGGAAGTATATAAAATTATGAGTGGCGTAGATAAGATAGACAAACAGAATCTTTTTCCCAGGATGGAAAAATCAAATACCAGAGGGCACAACTTTAAGGTGAGACGGGCAAAGTTTAAAGGAGATGTGCGGGGCTAAGTTATTTATATAGAGGGTGGTGAGTTTCTGGAACACACTGTCTATTTAGTTTAGTTTAGAGATACAGCACGGAAACAGGCCCTTTGGCCCACCGGGTCCGCGCCAACTGGCGATCCCCACATATTAACACTATCCTACACACACACTAGGGACAAATTTTACATTTACCAAGCCAATTAATCTATGTACATATCTGTTCATCTTTGGAGTGTGGGAAAAAATCGAAGATCTCGGAGAAAACTCACGCAGGTTACGGGGAGAACATACAAACTCCGTACAGACAGCACCCGTAGTCGGGATCGAACCCGGGTCTCCGGCGCTGCAAGCGCTGTAAGGCTGCAACTCTACCGCTGTGCCACCGTAACACAGTTTCTGGGGGTGGTGATTGAAGCAGATGCATTCTTCTTGTCGTGTCTCTACACTGCATAACACAGGCTCTGGCACGTGGGTGTAGACCTTGAGATCTTCTGGTTTACAGGGCTCTGGGAGAAGGGGGCAGCTAAGTAGGTGATCACATTCATTTCTTGAGCCGATATCAGCCAGGAGATGTTGCTCAGCTGCTGAAAGGCCTTCAATGTTGGCTGAGATGACTGTCAATGCCAGTCCTGAAAAAGACCCTTGCTTGCGACATTGTAGCTTGCCAATATCTTGGGCTGGGTTGTACATTTTATGTTACAGTCGGTTAGTTAGTGGAAAACCTGACGGGGACCGCAACGCGAATGTTCCTTCTTTGGCCCCCAGCAGATGCATTAGAGTGACATTTAAAAGACCTTTGGACAGGCACATGGATATGCAACGAATGGAGGCATATGGGTTACATGCAGGTAGATAAGTGATGGTCTTGGCGTCATGTTCAACACAGACATTGTGGGCCAAAGGGCCTGTTCTTGTTCTATGTTTTAAAGTGTGCACTATTTTCCCGGTCATTCTCTGAGAATTTTCCAGAAGGAATTATTTGAAGGCTGTCAAAAGTTTTTGTAAATTGTAGGCTTTTGACTTCTTGTGTGAAGGCATTCCACATGCATCTCGAGGCAAAGAATCTATTAGTTTCTGGTTGACACTTTACGACCGCTGTATTCTGGGCTCCACCTTATGTCTGACCTGTCAAACCCTTTCATAAGCTAACAGACCCCTCTCCACTGCAAAGAAAAGAGCGCTGAAACTGCTTAAGCTTCTCTGATGGTGTCACCCTTGACTGCTCCGGTGTCCTCCTTATAAATAAAAGCAGAAGATGCTGGAAACAGGTCAGCAGGTCGGATGATGTGGAAAGAGAGAGAAAAACACAGGAAACATGACTCGGTGGAATTGCTGCAAGAATTTAAAAAAAGGTACAAAGGGACCAACTAAAAAAAAAAACAAGTGCTGGGGGAACTCTGCGGGCCGAGCAGCATCTGTGGAGACAGTGGGATGGTCGACGTTTCAGGTCGTGACCCTGCATGGAAAAAGTCCCTTCTGCCCACCAAATCCTCGCCAACCATGCACTGGTTCTAGCCTACACACCAGGGAAAATTTACAGAAGCCAATTAACCTACAAACCTGCAGTCTTTGGAATGCAGGAGGAAACCGGAGAAAACCCACGCGGTCACAGGGAGAATGTACAAAGCTCCGTACAGACAGCACCCGTAGTCAGGATCAAAACCGGGTTTCTACCTCTGTGAGGCAGCAGCTCTACCACTGTGCTACTGTGCTGCGTGTAACAGGGCTAATCAGGATTGCTTTGCATAGACACAATGGGCCGAATGGCCTCCTCCTATATCCTAGGAAACTATATAGAACAAAAATGAACGGAGTGACTTAAAATATTAATCAGATTTCTAAAAGAGGATATAACCATTTGACATTTGTCAGATCTTCAGTGCTAATCCCTTTGCTAGTGACCTATGCCTCCTCTCCTGCTCTCTGCTAAATGACAACTCCGGGCCTGAATCACTCTACTTTCTCCTTGACCGATTAATCTAATCCTTCCTAACTCATAAATACAAAAACAAATGTCAGCAGGCATCAGCTCGTGCACTGGAAGACGTGATGCTTTGGACACATCCCGACATAACGCATCCAAAGGTGTAGCAGTTTTTGTCTTGTCTTGCCTCTCTGATCAATATTTTAGTGTTGAGTCTTCATTGTGTATATATTTTCATTTTCTTCTCCTGGGAACGAATCCGAGATAATCCCTCTCTGAATGTTCCCAAATTAATCAAGTCAGGAGCGTTTAATTGTCATATTACCAACAAAGGAACAATGAAATTCTTGCTTGCAGCAATGGGTGGCATGGTGGCGCCATGTAGAGCCAGAGACACGGGTTCCACCCTGACCACGGGTGCTGTCTGTACGGATTTCTTAGGTTCACCCTGTGACTGCGGGAGTTTTCTCTGGGTAATCCTGCTTCCTCCCACATTCCAAAGATGTACAGGTTTGTAGGTTAATTGGCTTCTGTAAACTGTCCCCAGTGTGTAAGATAGAACTAATGTACAGGTGATCGTTGTTTTGTTTAAGAAAGAACTGCAGATGCTGGAAAAATCAAGGGTAGACAAAAGAGCTGGAGAAACTCAGCAGGTGAGGCAGCATCTATGGAGCAAAGGAATAGGCAACGTTTCGGGTCGAGACTCTTCCTCAGACTGATGTCAGTCTGAAGAATGGTCTCGACCCGAAGCGTCGCCTATTTTTTCACTCCATAGATGCTGCCTCACCCGCTGAGTTTCTCCAGCTTTTTTGTCTACCTACAGGTGATCATTGGTCGGCATGGACTCATTGGACCGAAGAGCCTGTTTCCCTGCTGTATCTCTAAAGTCTAAAGAATTTGATCTTTCCTCCAAATGCAGTGCAGATATTGGAAATCCAATGGAGGGTTCTGGGCCTGGAATCTTAACGCTGTTTCTCTCCCCGCAGATGCCGGCTGACCAGATCTGTTTACATCATAAGCAGCCACCTGGTATCACGGAATTATAATGAGGAGAGCCAGAATGTTTAGGCGCTAAAAATACCTGAAATAGGCAGGCAAAACGGCATAATAGAATTACAAAAAAGGCACGAAAAGGGCATTTATTGACAAAAAAGGCATTAAAAAGGCATTTATTTCCACCACCAAAATATGGTTAAAAATGATAATTATAAAGGTATACTACATTAATTGACCAAAGTTGCCTGGTTGCACATAACTACCAGTATTTTCTCAAATTGTCTGGTCTTAAACTATGCCATCTGTCAGACAGAATATGCTACAGTTGTGAAAAACCTCTTTCTACCCCAGCCAAGGTCACTGGTGCATACCTGAAACAAGCTACAAACTCTACATTCATGTCGATATCTTGTGCATTACAACTACCTTTGAGAACTTTAGCTTTGTTTTGTATTTCTTCAAGATCTTTGTTAGCTAAAATCACCCCCTCACATTTTCCTTGTATGTCTTTACCTACATCGCCAGGAAATTTAAGTACAAAGTACAGCAAGTGAAGATGTAAACAACTGAGCAATAGTTCAGCTCTTTGACTTCTCCAATACTTCCAATATCAAGAAATACTCCTTTGATGGTTGAGCTGCCTCCAGTGTAGTGATGATCACATTGGCAACATATCTCCCCACAGCTTCAGTTGTCTTGTCTATTGAGATCCATATTTTGTTGCGTATAACTTCATCTCTAATTTTCTGCACAACAATGTTGAATTTGCAGTCAACATAATTTTTCCGTAATGATGACTCGCTTGGTATATGTTCCTCTGTGTATTTCCCAAAAATCCTCTGAGAGATTTGTTTTCCAATTTCCACAGTGGAATTCCAGCATCAATGAATGCGTTGCACAGATCACTTGAAAACTCAGATTTGCGACTGGAGCCAGCAGTAAATGTTGTGAGGTATTTCCTACCTTCAGTTTCTCTGCCGCCGACTGTACATGAGACGAAATATTTCTTCTCATGATTCACTGTTTTCTCACATGCTTTGCAAAACAGCACACAGTTGTCATTCCCCATACACTCTCACCAAATCGTTCAGATTTTTACAAGGCGTTGACCTGACTTTAGGCATTTTGACGTTTGCAGGGATAGATCCTACAGGAGCGGAGATGCAGACCACTACAGGCAGGCCAAGTACAAGCTAAGAAGATGAATCAGAGCCTCTGGAAAGGTACTCCTCAACTTCTCAAAGTTGAGGAGCAAGTTCTCAGCAAATGACTCTTCTTCAGTGTGGAAGGGCTTGCAAGAAATCATAAGCTACAAGAGGAAAGCCCTCACGCTCAATGACCTGAACAAGCTCTACTGCAGGTTCGATAAACAGAAACTTAACCCTGGTACCCCCACACCCCATCGCCAACCAACACTTCACACCTACTCACAGCCTGACTGCAGTTTGAAAAGACTGGACCCTTCCCCACCTCCTCCCCAATCACCACGTCACACCTATTTAAAGCATGACTCTAGTTTGCAAAGACTGGACCCTCTCCCACGCACCCCTCTCCAACCACCACTTAACCCACTTACAGCTGGGTTTGGCCCGGTGGTGTAAATTTTCTTGTAAGTTACGTTAAAACGGCAAAAAAAGACTGATTTAGGCACTCAATCGTGAAAAGGGCATTATCTTCCTGAAATCATCAAAAATGGCAAGAAAAGGCACATGGCATTAATGGCAAAATCCTGGCCCTAATAATGGCACAGGAAGAAATCTTCAACAGTGCAGAGGAAGGACGGCACGCTCCTGTGCAGTGCGGTAGGAATGCTCCATGATCCCCGGTGCAAAGGGAGCACTGCATTTCCTCATGTGAAGCGTGGTGGAAACGCTGCATTATCCTCTGTGCAGTGCAAAGGAAGCGCTGCATTTCCTCCTGTGCAGCGCAAAGGGAGCGTTGCATTATCCCCTGTGCAGTTTGGAAGTAATGCTGCACTATCCCCTTGCATGGTGCACCTGGAGAGCTGCACTGTTCCCCTGTGCAGTGGAGCAGGGCGTATTGCACAGTCCCTGTGCAGTGTTGAGGGATGCTGCACAGTGTGCATAGAATGCTGCACTGCCCCAGTACAGTGTGGAGGGACCACTACCCCAGTACAGTGCCGAGGTTCAGTTCTGCTGCCCCATTACAGGAAGGATGTGGAGGTTTCCGGGCGGGTGCAGCAGAGGATGCTGCTGAATTGGAGATTGATAGCTATCAGGAAAGTTCGGACAAACTTGGATTGTTTTCTCTGGAGCACTGGAGACTGGTAGAAGTGTATACCATTATGAGAGGATAACATAGGATAGGTAGGCTGAGTCTTTTTTCTGAGGGAGGAAATTTCAAATATTAGACAGCATAGATTGAAGATGAGGGGCGGAAAGTTTAAAAGAGATTTACAGGGTTAGAGTGGTGGGTGCCTGAAACACGCTGCCAGGGGTGGTGCTAGAAACAGACTCCATAGCAATGCTTACAAAGCATTTACACAGGCACATCAACAGGCAAGGAATACAAGGACACAAGGAACTACAGATGCTGGTTTACAAAAATAGACTCAGAGTGCTGGAGTAACTCAGTGGGTCAGGCAACATTTCTGAAGAACATGCGTGGGTGACTTAGATTGGGACCTTGATTACGTTTGTTGCTTTTCTGGGGCATTGTGAAGTATAGATGCTGTCAATGAAGGGGTGAGGTTTGTATGTGTGATGGACTGGGCTGTGTTCACAGCTCTCTACAATTTCTTGCCACCTTGAGCAGCGCAGTTGCCAAGCCAAGATTTTGGAGCATCTGGATTCAATGATTCAATGATTTTCTTATTGTCACGTGTATCTAGGTACAGTGAATAGCTTTGGTTTGTTTGCAACCCAGTAAAATCATGCAGCAGACCTCAATTAGACAGTAAACACGTGTTGCCACATTTTGGCGCCAACATAGTTACAACATTTCACCAAACGGTCCTATCTACTGCCTGTCACCACGTGTGGAGGCAGCCCCCACCCCCCCCACCCCTTGCCAGGTCCCCCTTCATTCTCAGAGTTGTTGGAGACATGCCGAACATTCTCAGCCCTCTGAGGAAGGAGAGGCAGAGGTGAGCTTTCTTAGCCATGCTAATGTGGTTGCACCAGAACAAGTTGTTGGTTCTTCAATCCGATTCAGGTGGTGGGAGGTGAAAGCTGGAAGGGAGGAGGGGCAGGACAAAGCAAGGAACACAGGGAGGTAAATGCAGGCCGTGGTGTTTAGTTTAGCTTGCCAACATGGATGGCGCCAAGCAATGATGGGCCGAAGGGCCAGTTCCTGTACTGTACTATCTTTTGGTTTAGAGATACAATGCGCAAACAGGCCCTACGGCCCACCGCACCATGATCACCCCTAGCACTAGCACTATCCTACACATTGGAGCGATTTACATTTTTTACTGAAGCCAATTAACCTACAAACCCCTGTACGTCTATGGAGTGTGGGATAAAACTGGAACACCCGGGGAAAACCCTCGCGGTCATGGAGAGAACGTACAAACTCCATACAGACAGCACCCATAGTCAGGATCGAACCTGGATCTCTGCCGCTGAAAGGCAGCAACTCTACCGGGGTGGAAGATTACAACCTTCACATGGTCCACCCTGTTTCGACTATTGCAATCAACTCGACGTGCACAAATGGAAGATAAAATAGAACAAGTTGTCCACCGACTTTAGGTTGTGCACGCCACACGAAAAAGAAGAAGCAACTCTACCGCTGTGCCTCTGCCGCCCTAAGATTGATGCCTGAGAGCACAATATTGGAGGAGCACAGAGTTTCAGAAGGTCTGGGGAGATTACAGCAACAGGGGTCGATCACAAGCATGAGAACTTGCGGTGCCTCTAACTTTTCCCTGCACTGTGCATTTTCATATCAGTAATTTAATGTCACTTCTCCGCCGAGATACAAATGGATTCTTTCTCCTTTCTCCCATGCAGAATAATGCACAAGCAGTGATAATAGTGCACATTATGTATTCACTTGCAGAGGTGATTATGTTTTAATCTGGAACTCTTTCTGCTAATGGTTTGCTGAAAGGATACTCCTTTATCAAAGTGTAGTATTTACTGGTTTTACAATGTTCCCAAGGTAGCATCCACTCAACGATGATGCCAAGCTCTTTGGATGACATTTGATTGACAGTGCCAAGGTTATATGTTTTAGTTGCTCTTTTA
The DNA here is from genome assembly GCA_035221665.1 of Okamejei kenojei. NCBI lineage: Eukaryota > Metazoa > Chordata > Chondrichthyes > Rajiformes > Rajidae > Okamejei > Okamejei kenojei. The sequence continues at coordinate 26,905,706 of CM069132.1, read as the reverse complement.
ATTGTCTCTCCCAGATAAAGCTCGCTACAAGGAGTGCATTGCGTAAGTGTTGCAAAGCTGTCTTTCTCTCAGGCAAGACCAAGTTAAAAAGTTTAACTCTTGTTTTCAAATCTCTCCATTTCGTCCCAGGGTGGCACAGCAGTTCAGCTGGTAGAGTCGCTGCCTCACACCGCCAGAGACCCGGGTTCCATTCCTGACTACGGGTGATGTCTGTGTGTGTGTGGAGTTTGCACGTTCTCCCCGTGACCGCGTGGGTTTCCTCGGGAAGCTCCGGTTTCCTCCCACAACCCAAAGACGTGCCGGTTTGTAGGCTAATTGGCCCTCGTTAAATTGCCCCTAGTGTGGAGGGAGTGGATGAGAAAGTGAGATAACATGGGATTAGTGTGTGAACGGGTGATCGATGGTTGCTGTGGACTCGGTGGGCCGAAGGGCCTGTTTCCATGCTGTGTCTGTCCATCAATTTAGACTTCAGAGATGCAGCACAGAAAGAGTCCCTTCGGCCCGCCGGGTCCGTGCCGACCTGCCATCATCCCATACACTAGCACAATCTTACACAGTAGGGCCAATTTACAATTTTACTGAAATCAATAAACCTACAAACCTGTTGTAGGAAGGAACTGCAGATGCTGGTTTAAACCAAACATAGACACAAAATGCTGGAGTAACTTAGCAGGATAGCCAGTCTTGGCTGAGTTTCTGTAGCATTTTGTGTCAACCTACAAACCTGTACGTCTTTGGAGAGTGGGAGGAAATCGAATACCCGGAGACCGTACAAACTCCATACAGCCAGCATCCACAGTCAGGATGGAACCCGGGTCTCTGGCGTTGTAAGGCAGCAACTCTACCGCTGCACCACCGTGCTGCCCTGATGTAATGGGGTAACGCTGCAACATCATGTTCTGCACGCTGGTATTTTGCTCTTTGCCCGGCCAGTTCTACTTGTGCCATGGTTGAATTGTATTCATGAATCGTACGATTTGACTGCGTAGCACACGAACAAAGTCTACATCTAAGTATACATCAAGATAATATACAATCCAGCGGTATGAATAGTGATATCTCTAATTTCAAGTAACACTTGCATCCCCTCTCAAGTGTCACTTGACCCTCCCCCATGCTAATTGTCATACTAATGCATGTTGTCCTCCTTAGTTTCACTGTGTGTATCACTTGTTATCACCCTCTCCACAACCAACAATGGACCATTGTGGGCTCCACCTTTCCATGATCATTGTTGCTGGCTTTGATTTGTCCTTTTGCATACCTTTCACTCATTTGTTTCCTTGTACCTTTTCATATCTCTCATTTCCCTTTCCCCTGACATTCTTTCTGAAGAAGGGTCTCGACTGGAAACGTGACCTATTCCTTTTCTCCAGAGATGCTGCCTGACCCGCTGAGTTACTCCAGCTTTTTGTGCCTGTCTTTAATGTATCTGTCAGTTTGGGCCGATGCAATGGGAATGCATCTGTATTTGAGCATATGTGAAATGTAGGGTCCAGGCCAAGTAATATCATTTGAGAAATACTGGCAGCTGTGAATTAGCAAGTCCTTTGGCATGTCTGGTGAACGTCCAAATTGGATGCCGTTTTCTTTTTCATTTTAGAATTTCACACCAGCAAAGAAGAAATTGTTTTTCTCCTGCAGCCTGGTTTTAGCCTGATGGTAGCTGATCGCTGCTTCAGCTACTTAGACTGTAACCATCTCCGATTCAGTCCCGCATGCTCAGCTTATTACATGAAGGAGGTTGTGGAGTGGATGAGAAGAGAGGCGGCCCGGTGGCGCAGCGGTAGAGTTGCTGCCGCACTGCGCCAGAGACCCGGGTTCGATCCTGACTATGGGCGCTGTCTGTACGGAGTTAGTACGTTCTCCCTGTGACCGCGTGGGTTTTCCCCGGGTGCTCCAGTTTCCTCCCACACTCCAAAGGGTACAGGTTTGTAGGTCAATTGGCTTAGGTAAAATTGTAAATTGGGCCTAGTGTATTGGATAGTGTTAGTGTACGGGGATCGCTGGTCAGCATGGACTCGGTGGGCCTGTTTCTGTGCTGAGTGTAGGAGATTCTGAGGCCAATGCAACAGTCGCATAGAACAAAGAAATTCATTTAATATTCAGCAGCAACCCAAAGTAAAGTGTGGTAATGTTTTTCTATGCCAGGCATGAAATGAATACCCTTGCTGATATTATTGTCAAATCATTGAAGGTACTTATCTCAAATTCCTACCCAGCATTTCGACAGAGGTGTTTGGTTTGTTTATTTGAAGCAGGTGAAAGCCACTATGAAAATAGCAGAGGGAGTTCTTGAAATGAGAACACTAAGTGCTCGTACATTAAATTTACCAACACTAATTTGCAGCCTATTACTGCTCTCTGTGCACACGCTGTGTGATAATTACACGCACGTTAATGGTTTAAGGCCTTTCCCTGCTCATTGCATGTGCCACTCTTCCAGCTCAGGCAGAAAATCATTTTGGAGACCATTTGTGTTTTGTAGGAACTAATATGCAGGGATTATTCATTTTGTTTGCAGCATGCAGCTGTCAATGATGTGTGGCACAAAGTGCTGGAGTAACCCAGTGGGCCAGGCAGCATCTCTGGAGAACATGGATAGGTGACATTTCGGGTTGTGACAATTCTTCAGACTGAAGACGGGTCTGAAGAAGGGTCCCGACCCGAAACATCACCTATTCTTATTCTCCAGAGGTGCTGCCTAACCCCCTGGGTTACTCCAGCACTTTGTGCCTATCTTTGGTGTAAATCAGCATCCACAGTTCCTTCCTACACCATGCTGAGAGTGGTGTTTATTGTCAAACTCCCATTGGCTTGGTGGTCCACCAGAGAGAAGTTAAGAGCCAGCCAGTTTGAGAACCATGTTTAGGTTACACTTATGCAGTAAACCCTCGTTATAATGGACTATAGAGGCGATCGAGGGGGAGGATGGTCTCTGTTGTTGCTGATTGTCCACTATTACAGAGTGTAATATATGGCATTTCATGTGTAGAGACCCAACAGTAACATTTAGGCTGAGCAACAACTGCATTGACAGAGGTGAAACATTAAAGCAAAGCCTTACCTGCCCTGGGAGGCACAGCTCCAAGATCTCAATGCATCAATACATGTGGTGGTGGCGGAGGCTGGCAGACACTGGCAAGGGAGCGGCTGTGGAGGTGGCACAGGTCGGGGAACAGAGGATTACTGTATACGATTCCAGACCTGTTGGTAGGTAGGTGGTTTATTATTAGCATGTGCACTGAGGTACAGTGAAAAGCTTTGCTTTGCATGCTATCCAAACAGATCAGATAATACTATACATCAGTGCAATCAAGCCAAACTCCAGTACAATATGTAGAGCAAAGGGGAAGACACAGAGTGCAGAATATAGTTCTCAGCACTGTAGCGCATCAGTTCCTTAGACATAGTCCAATGTCGCAATGGGGTAGAGGTGAATCAGACTAGTTTATGGAAGAACCATTTAGAAAGCCTGATAACAGAGGGGAAGAAGCTGTTCCCGAGTATGGTGGTGATACAGCTTCTGTATCCTCTGCTCGTCAGGAGCAAGGAGAAGAAGGAATGACGGGTTGGGACAAGTCTTTGATTACATTGGCTGCTTTACCAAGGCAGTGTGAAGTGTGGATGCAGTTGATGGTGGGGAGTCTGGTCCGGGCGACAGACTGGGCCACATCCACAAGCCTCTGCAGTTTCTTATGTTCTTGGGTAGAGCTTTTCTCAAACCAAGCTGTGCTGGAACCCGACCTTCTATGGTGCATCTGTAGGTTTATTAGAGTCACTGGAGACATGCCGGATTTCCTCAGTCACCGGAAGGAGAGGCGTCGATGTGGCCAAACGTTTGTCCCGACCTAAAATCTCACTTATCCATGTTCTCCAGAGATGCTGCCTGACCCGCTGAGCTACTGCAGGTCAGTTAAGACCGTCAGTGTGCCTTCCTGGGGCCCCTTATTTAGCGGAGAACCTCAGTAACGCTGTGGTCTTGCTGGCCAAGGAGCTCCACAAGGACCAATGCAGTGAGGACTCATTCCTGAACCGTCTCCGATCAACGGCAGTGCGAGTGGGCGGACCAGAACGTCACATCCCAACGGCAGCTCTTTATGTAGGAAGGAACTGCAGATGCTGGTTTACACCGAAGGTAGACACAAAGTGTTAGAATAACTCAGCGGGTCAGGCAGCATCTCTGGAGAAATGGAATAGGTGACAATTCAGGTCGAGACCCTTCTTCAGACTGAGAATCTAAAAGTACATAAAACTAATGAATGAGAGATAAGCAAAAGGACAAATCAAAGCTAACAATGATGATCAAGGAAAGGTGGAGCTCATAATGGTCCATTGTTGGCTGTGGAGAAGGTGATAACAAGTGAAACACACAGTGAAACTCAGCTGTTGGCCCACACCTCCCTCATATAGTCACTTGGAAGTGTACAGCTGCTGATAACGATAACCGCAAGCAACAGCTGGCCGGACTCAATACCTTTTCCAGCTGATTGCCTGGCGGAGCCACAAAGCAAGAACCTAGGCTGGGGCTGGGATCACCAGCGCTGGCTGCTAATCCCACACATTGGCACTGAGCATCCCACCTGGAGGGTACCTTGCCATGATTCATGCAACGTTCAGGTCTCGTTAAAGTAACTGACTCCCCCATCTGTACAACAACATATAAACATATCCCACACCTCCCCCCCCCCCTTTTTGCAACCCCCCCCCCCACCCCTTCTCCCCTGTGTCCCTCCTGGACTTTCACCTACTTGGGCAGCACAGTGGCGCAGCAGTGGAGTTGCTGCCTTACAGCGCCAGACACTTGGGTTCGATCCTGACCACTAGTGCGGAGTTTGTACCTTCTCCCTGTGACAGCATGGGTTTTCTCCAGGTCCTCCAATTTCCCCCCACACTCCAAAGACGTACAGTTTTGTAGGTTAATTGGCTTCTGTAAATTGTCCCTAGTGTGTAAGATAGTGCTAGTGTATTGAGTGATCGCTAGTCGACATGGACTTGGTGGGCCGAGGGGCCTATTTCCACGCTGCACCACTAAAGTCTAAAATCTATATCACCCCATCCACATACATTCCTTCTTGTGGCTTCACAATTTACAACTTTCGTCTCACACCTTCTGTCTCTTCATCTCTGACCTTTGTCCAACCATCTGCCTATCAAAGCCACCCCCCCCTCACCTGTGCTCACATATTACCTACCATGCTTTGCCCTGCCCTTCCTCTCTTCCAGCTTTCTCCCCCGCCCACCACCACCCCCGCCAACAATCAGCCTGAAGAAAGGTCCCAACCAAAAAGTCACCCATCTAGAGATAGCCTCCTAACCCGATGAGTTACTCCAGCACTTTGTGTCTTTCATTGTAAACCAGCATCTGCAGTTCTTTGTTTCAACACTTCAACCTATGGATCTTACTGTCTGAATTCAACAGGTCGGGCAGCATCTGTGGTGGGAATATGGAGGCGATGTCTGAAGAAGGGACCCAACCTAAATGCCGCCTGCCCATTCCCTCCATAGGTGCTGCCTGAGCTTATCCAGCCCTATGCATTCTGCTCAAGATTCTAGCATCATAGAGTCATAAGTGATAGGAGCAGAATTGGGCTATGCAGCCAAACAGGTCTACTCCGCCATTCAATCATGGGTGATCTATCTCTCCCTCCTAACCCCATTCTCCTGCCTTCTCCCCATAACCCATGATGCCCGTACAAATCAAGAATCTATCTATGCCTTAAAAATATCCATTGGCTTAGCCGCCACAGCCATCAGTGGCAACAAATTCCACAGATTCACCGCCCTCTGACAAAATAAATTATTCGTCATCTCCTTCATAAAGGAGCGCCCTTTAGTTCTGAGGCGATGATCTTCAGTCCTGCTTCTTCGGTTTCTTGTACAGCTCCACCGCCCATTTTCTGGCAACAGGTGGTCTGGCATCCCTTTAATGCGGACAAAATCACGAGAGTGCATTTAAGATCCCCCATGGAAGCTCTCCCCGAAAATGTGCCGCCTCAGCCACGTGAGGCTGCCGATCTCAACCTCATTGGGACTGCTGCGGCCGATTGGCGGGTCGAACTTGCCCCCTGCGGCCGGGGCTCTAGAATTCCAGCCCACGTCCGACTTTGCCAGCCGGTATCTCCTCCCCCTCCCCACCCCACCCCCGAGGCCATGACCTCTGTTGGTTTGGCAAAACGGGTAATCCAGTAGGTTCTGGAACCAAATGTGCCATAATATCGAAGGTGGACCTGTATCTGCCTTTCTGTGCATATCTCCATCAAATCCCATGTTTATCTATTTATATTATGGCACATCCATTTAATAATTATTTGCCTCGCAGTTTATTTATTCAAACTGTCAATCTACCTGTGTCTATTTATCTGACTCTAATTTTTAATGATTAGATGTTCTATGTGTAAACCTATTATGTAGAAACTAGGAACTGCAGATGCTGGTTTACAACAACACAAAAGACACAATGCGCTGGAGTAACTCAGGGGACCAATCAGCAATCCCGGAGAACACGGACAGGTGACGTCTCAGGTCGGGACATTTCTTCAGACTGATTGTAAGGGGGGGGGGGAAGCTGGGAGAGAGGAGGGGCAGGACAAAACGTGGCAGCTAATGGGTAAACACACAGTAGCATAGCGGTAGAGTTGCTGCCTTACAGCACCAGAGACCCGGTTTCGATCCTGACTGCGAGTGCTGCCTGTGCAGAGTTTGTACGTTCTCCCAGTGACCACATGGGTTTTCTCCAAGATCTTAGGTTTCCTCCTGCACTCCAAAGACGTACAGGTTTGTAGGTTAATTGGCTGGGTAAAATTGTCCCTAATGTGTGTAGGATGGTGTTAATGTGTGGGGATTGCTGGTCAGCGCGAACAGGGTGGGCCGAAGGGCCTGTTTCCGTGCTGTATCTCTAAACTAAACTAAACTACACCGGTGATGGAGGGGGGTTGATAGGCAGATGGTTGGACAAGGGCCCGAGATGAAAAGACAGAAGGTGAGACAAAAGGATTGACGAGTTGCAAACTGTGAAGCCAGATGAAGGAATGTAGATGGAGGGGGAAGAGGAGAAATAGGTGCGAGTCCAGCTGGGGCACAGGGGAGAGGGGCAAAGGGTTGATTGCAGGTTAATTGTAGGGTGTCAGATAAGGAGAGAAGATGAGTGAAATGTATATGCAAACGGAGGGATATTGGTGAAAGGGGATAGTGGGGATGGGGAGAGGGGGGAGTGTAGCAGGATAGTTGGAGGAGGGGGCATAGAATAGAGAAGGTGGGGGGAAGGGGTAGACGTGTTACCTAAAGTTGGAGAATTCAACGTTGGCACCGCTGGATTGTGAGCTACTCAAGCGGAATATGATGTGCTGTTCCTCCAGTTTGTGTGTGGCCGCACTCTGACAGTGGAGGAGGCCCAGGACACAAAGGTCAGTGTGGGAATGGGAAGGGGAATTAAAATGGCCAGCAACCGGGAGATCCAGCAGGCCTTGGCAGACTGAGGGAAGGTGATCAGCAGGATGATCACCCAGTCTGAGCTTGGTCTCGCTGATATACAAGAGCCCACACCTAGAGCATCGGAGACAGTAGATGAGGTTGGAGGGGATGCAAGTGAACCGGTAGGTCATTCCACACACCCACCACCCTTTGCGTAAAAATGTTACCCCGCAGATTCCTATAAAATCTTTCGCCCCTCACCTTAAACCTATGTCGTCTGGTGCTTGATTCCCGTACTCTGGGCAAGAGACCGTGCGTCTACCCAATCTTTTCCTCTCATGATTTTACACACATTAATAGAGCTGTTCTCTTTAAACGGTTTGGTACTGGAGGTGAGGTGAGAGGGTTTAATGCATTGTCAATAAATTCCTAATTGTTTCCACACAAGGTCGTGATTGAGCCTCGGATGAAATGTTATTGGGTGAGTGATTGCCACTGTCAGATCCTGTTAAGATGCGCCAGACTGCCTGCTTCCCCCAACATAACCCAGCCACCATGCCTGGGAACCGATCTGTTGGGAGAACACTTTCCATGCCTGTGTGAATCCAATCCATTCTTCATGAGAGTCACACATCAAGGTTCAATATTTGCTTTCAAAAGTACTGATTTCACAATTTTGCTTCAGTGTGTGCAGCTGAAATTCAATAAAGCCACTTGAAAAAGCAAAAGCATCGTTAGCACTGAGAGATTAAACTGAGAGATTAGCACTGAGAGATTAAACCGGAGGCTGTGAGGCCTAGTAAGGGCCTACTGAATGAAGGCCTACTCCTTGGAGCACTTCAGTTTCTTCCTTTTGAAAGTTGCCAGAGAAATGAAAATGCATATTTGATTTATTGTGGAGCGGCACAATGGCGCAGCTGGTAGACCTGCTGCCTAACAGTGCCAGAGACCCGGGTTTGATCCTGATCTCGGGTGCTGTCTGTCTGATGAAACCCTTTTTTGCTTAAATCCACCCTCACCCACCTCCAGTTTGAATTCCATTTAAAATATTTTTGGAGGACCAGGAAGCCAAGAATCAAGATGAGAAAGTGAAATAACATAGAATAGTAAGATTAAATGAGAACTTACCAGTTTGAAGTTTGATCCTTATTTTATGAGGAGTTACGATGAGGGATTTCGTGAAGACCCCGCCAGCACGCATGCACGACATTCTTCAAAGCAGCGGTTTGAAATCACAGATAGAAGTATAGACTGAAGATAGTAAGATTTAAGAGAACTAACATACCAGTTGACCTTATGATAGAGGGTTGGGAGCAGAGGTCACGAAATCCCTCATCGTAACTCCTCATAAAATAAGGATCAAACTTCAAACTGGTAAGTTCTTGTTTAATCTTAATATTTTACTTTGGAGTCACGTGAGTAACTTTGTGAAGATTTCAAAGCTCTGTGATTTCATGCCCTGGAACTGAGTCCATGCTCACACACTGCTGTAATGACTGATGGAGAAAGTATGTTAACGTATTGCAGATTTGAAACAGAGGAAAAATAATAATGTATTTATTAATAAACAAACAATAAACCCCTAACTTCAGGGAATTTTAGGAAACAGAACTTAAAACAGTGTCTGCAAACGTTGTGGGCGTGGCCACAGGTTTATTATAAAATCGCTGAAATGTACCCTCATTGGCCCAACCCACTGTTGCGAGGATGTGGTCCATGAGAACTTCCATGATCCTCGCCGCTGATGTGGATGCAGCCCTGGTAGAATGAGATTTTAAAACGTCAGTGTCTACCCCTGCTGCACCCAACACCACCCTGAGCCACCTGGAAATAGTCTGAACAGTTACCCTATGGTGAGGGTGTTTAAAACTGATAAAAAAAAAGACCTACTTCCGCACCCCTGATATGTTAGGTGACATCTATATAATGTCGGAGTTGGGTGGCTATACAAAGGCGTTTATCCAGAAATTCCAATTTTAGACCGGATGTTCGTGGTCTGTGATGTTTTAGTAACTCATTGACAAAAAAGGTTACTTTGGTGGAAGTTGAGACCATATTATCCAGTTTTAATTTGTGGAGGGTCTGGACCCGTTGTGCAGTGACAAGTGCCATCAGCATCACCACTTTGTAGGTGAGCTTAGCCAATGAGAGAGATGAGACTGGTGCCCAACCCCTGAGTAGAGACAAGACCAGTCCGATATCCCAAGTCAGCGGGTATCGTGGCCTGGGAGGGTTAGAATTAAAAATGCCCCTCATTAGTTTTGATACCAAATGATGGGATCCCACTCCAAGCCTGAGGTAGGCTGACAAGGCACCCCTCGTGCTGTTGATGGCACTGTAATTGAGGCCCTCATCGTAGTGAAGGCCCGCGAGGAATTCCAGCACATCCGTGATGGTGGCAGAGTTGTATGTGGTACCAGTCCTGGAACAAAACACCTCCCATTTCCTTACGTGGGTAAGGTATTGTCTCGTTGTGGACTCTCTGCACGACGCCGTGATGATGTCCATGGTCCTGTTCGACAGCCCGAACTCCAGAAGTGGTCTTTTCAGAACCAGCAAGCCAACAGGTTCATGTGACCATGGCACGGATGATTTTCCCCTGTTATGGGATGTGTCAGGAGGTTCGGGCGTTTGGGAACCGGAAGACACAGTTCCTTTACCATGTCGAGAACCACCGGGAACCATAGCTATGTAGGCCAGTCGGGTACTATCAGTATCCCTGATGCGGAGTCTAATTGGATTTTCCGCAATACCCGACTGATGAGGCAGAAAGGGGGAAATGCACAGAAGAACAAATTCCCCCAATGTAGCGAGAAAGCGTCCATCGCTACTGCCCCAGGGTCTGGTTCTCCAGCGACATATGTTGGTATCTGATGGTTAAGTCTGGACTCAAAAAGGTCGATATCTGGTGTTCCATACTGAACTATAATGTCAGTAAATACCTGGTGGTTCAACATCAATTCAGTGATGTCATTGAATATGCATCACCTGGTGTCCGCCACTGTATTTAGTTTACCCGGAAGGTATGTAGCTGAAGTCCAAATGTTTCTTTCAATGCACCAGTGCCATATTGTGTTTGCCAATTCATCACAAGATATCGACTTGATACCACCCATATGATTTAAATATGCCACCACTGTGGTGTTGTCTATTTGTAGACGAACATGCAGATGATGCATGTCTGTACAGTAGGCCCGTAGCCCGTGAAACACTCCCAGCATTTCTAAATAATTTATACCTCGTGACTGAAGCAATGTAGATTCATGCAAATTCCATCTACCGCCACAACTGGAGGTGGTATCGGTAGCTCCCCAACCGTGAGCGCTGGCGTCAGTTTGTAACACGACTGAAGGATTTGTAACTGTGATGGGATTAAAGCAATGTCAAATGTTGCTAATCCACCATCACAGCTCGATTTTTGCTTTGGCCAGTAGCTGCATAGGCCTGTCAAAATGACCAGCATGAGACTTTAGTGCTGAGATTTTTGCTCTTTGTAAATTTTGATAATGTGATGGTCCATAATGTGCAGCTGGAAATCTAGCCACAAGTTTCCCGATTACCCCGGCAGCGTGTCGAATGGTCGGTTTGCTGGCGCAAGCAAGGCTATTACATGCCTCTATTAAATCTGCCATTTTGTTATTTGGTAAAGTGACAGTCATGTGAATTGTGTTAATCGTGAACATCAGATAGTCCATTACGACAGAGGGCATTAACTTGGATTTGTCTGGATGGACGACGAACCCCAGCTTTTGAAGTACTGACTTGGTGGCTGTCACAGCTAATTTAGCCAATTCCAAGGTTTTTCCCACAATTAAGATGTCATCAAGGTAAGCCATGACTATGTGGTTTTGTTTTCGTAAAGACTCCAATGCCGGTTTCAATATTTTGGTAAATAATCTGGGAGCTGTTGTTAGTTCATTAGGCAGTGCTCTATACTGCCATAGCTACCCCATCCAGGCAAACTTCAAATATCTGCGGTGATCTTTATGTATGGGTACTGAATAGTATGCATCTTTTAGGTCGATGCAGGCCATGAAGTACCCTCTGGAAATCAGTTGTTTGGCAGTTTCAAATGTTTCCATCTTGAAGTGGGTATATTGCACAAAAGTATTCAGTTGGGTTAAGTCAATAATAATACGACATCCACCATCTTTTTTGGTTTTGGTAAAGATGTTTGATACAAGCTCAAGAGGTTCAAATTTAGTTTTCTCTATTACTCCCTTAGCATATAATCTAAATAGTTCTGCATGTCCTTCCACTTTCTCTTTTTGAGAAAGCACATATTTTCGGCTAGGTACATGCTGAACTGGAGGGAGGAGTTTGTTAATGAATTCAATTTTATATCCCTGAATACTGTGTAATATAAAGAGGTCAGAAGTTATGGAGCTCCATGCATCCCCAAACAGGCGCAACCTACCTCCCACTTGTGAAGTTATACATGCAGTATTCCCAAGGGAACCAGACCCCACTTACCTCCATGGTTACCGGTGGTGTTTGGTCTTCCATCCTTGGCTCTTGGGAAGTGGAGGCGCTGTGGTGTGGGGTTGACGCATCTTCCATGCAAGTCGCTCTGGGGCATGGCCTAAAAAAGACCTCTGCATGTATGGCACGACCTTTGGGTTTGCACCCACCATCCTGTCTGGGTGGAAGCAGGGCCTGTTGGGTGTTGCATACGGATGCTGCCGCCGGTATGCTGTTGGCCTGTTGATGGAAGGTGGCTTTATCAAGCCCACTGCTTTGGCTTCCTCATCCAGGTCCTTGACCTGTTTAGGCAGGTTATCCCCAAACAGCAAATTCGGCGACGGCGTAGCGCTGGCTTTGCACAACCCCGCAAATTTGGGGTTGAGCGTGGGACGGATCGTGCTGTCCTGAAACAATTCATTTCAAATTGTGCGTTGCAGAACAGGGCTAACGCGTCCTGTTGCTCCTCCGTCATGTCTGTGACATTGATGGACCTGGCAAATGCAGTGATTCCTGCGGTTAGCAGTTTTAGAATTTTCTGCATTTTTAATTCTTGTGCCCCGATGCTAGGGCTTATGTTCCCCCAAATGGGGCTGTTGACAGTAGGCACATTCAGCGACACGCAGTTCTCCGGGGCCAGGTATTTAGCTGTAGTCTCGGTTATTACCTGCTCCTGTAGCTGGTGCATAGTCAAGTAATTAATACTTGCTGCTAACTGCGGCTGAAGTGGCTGTCCTTTCTGGGATGGCTTTGCAAATTTGGACACCATCCCCAGAAGTTCCTCTTCTTGCATCCCATGCAATTTCGGGTCTTCTGTCAACCCCTCTTCAAAGTCAGCGCAGCCCTGAATTCTGACACTCCCCTCCGAGGAGGGAGAGACATTGGACAGTCCTGGATAGGGTGCTGTCGTGGGCCTGTGATGCAGTCCATGGGGACTCATGCTCCTGCTGGAGTAGGTCCCTCTGGGGCAGTTGCTCCATCATCCGCTCCATGCGGGCAATGCGATCGCCGTCGCTATCTGCGAACGGCAGGTCGTCTTCCCGGACTCAGTTGAGTCAACGGGGCTGTGACCGCCAGTCCGCCGTAGTCTTCCAGACTGTCGTGGTAGGAAATCGGGGCCTGCCGTATCAACGGGGCTGCTCGATTTCCGCGCGGATTTGCCACCAGTCCGTGGTCTTCCGAAGTGTAGCGGTGGAGAGTCGGTGCCTGCCGTATCAACGGGGCTACCCGACGTCCGTATTGTTTTTCCGCCAGTCCGCAGTCTTCCGGACTGTAGCGGTGGAGAGTCGGGGCCTGCCGATAGAACGGGGCTACCCGACGTCCACGCTGTCTTCCCGCCAGTCCGCGGTAGTCTTCCGGACTGTAGTGGAATGGGGGCTGCCGTATATTCAACGGCCAGCTCCGGGGAGTTTGGCCGCTGAACTTTCTCCGTGGTCCTGCGTCCCTCCGTGGCGTGCCTGGAAGCAGCCCTTTTCTTGCTTCGAGCCTTCTCCATACTCGACTCTGGGTGCTCTGTAATAGAAGATTTTGAAAAAACACAGAGCGCCAAAACCAACTCAAGGTTAGCTAAACTTACCTGAGGGTCATCTCTTTAAAGTTGCCGGCAGAGGAGCTGTTCTCCTCCCAGCTTGTCGGTTGCAATGCGAGCGACCATATGTCGCGCATGCGTGCTGGCGGGGTCTTCACAAAGTCACTCACGTGACTCCGAAGTAAAATTAGTGTGAATGGGTGATCGATGATCAGTGCACTCAGTGGGCTGTTTTCATTCTTTATCTCTAAACTATTTATGTACTCCAGAGATGCTGCCTGATCCATTGAGTTACTCCAGCACTTTTCTTCCCACATCTCCAAGACATGCAGGTTTGTAGGTTTAGTATACAGCATGAAAACAGGCCCTTTGGTCCATTGAGTCCATGCCAACCAACAATCACCTGTTCACGTTATCCCACTTTCCCATTCTCTCCCCACACACTAGGGGCAACTTATAAAGGCCGATTAATCTTGCGTTCATACTGTCCCAAGCCAACTATTGGCTTCCCTGCCTGAAGTTGCCAGCCCCGATTAGTGTTGGTACTTCTTGCTTCCACCCCCCCTCCCATCAGTCTGAAGAAACCTCAGCTGTCCATGCTCTCCAGGGATGCTGCCTGACCCGCTGAGTTACTCCAGCATTTTGTGTCTATCTTTGTTTTACTGATGCCCACACACTAACGCTATCCTACACATAGGGACAATTTACAATGATACAAAGCCAATTAACCTACAAACGTCTACGCCTTTGGAGCACGGGAGAAAACAGGAGCACCCGGAGGAAACCCACACAGGTCATGGAGAGAACTACTAACTCTGTACAATAAGCACCCGTAATCAGGACGGAACCCGGGTCTCTGGTGCTGTAAAGCAGCAGTTCTACCGCTACACCCCACTGTATAAACCAGCATCTATAGTTCCTTTTTATTACATTGTGGTCGTGTTGCCTGACTCTGTGTTGCCGTACCCAAGCACGCTGGGTGCTGTGTCTGCACACGGTCAGCTTGATTACAGGCAGCACCCCCTGTGCTAATCCACTCCCCAGCCTCAAGTGCTCATCGCACAACTTCAAAAGGAATCTATTATACGCTGGATGCAAATGTGCCTACCCTTCCACCGTCGTACAGTCTCCTGGTTCAAAGCCCAGGGGAAGGATGCCGTCCTTGATTGGGTTGATAGGTTGAAAGATACAGCAATGGAAGTAGGCCCTTCGGCCCACCGGCTTCATGCCGGCCATCATTCTCACTAGTTCGGTGCGATCCTACTTTCTCATCCACCCCCTACTGGATGAGAAAGTGGGATAGGGGCACTCTATAAACACTCTTGACTCTTGCACGTTGCACCATCTCAATATGCTGTTCCATAGAACATAGAACAGTACAGCACAGAAACAGGCCCTTCAGCCCATAATGTCTGTTGCAAACATGATACCCAGACCATCACTTATCTGCCTGAACATAACCCATAGCCTTCCATGAGTCAAGAGAGACAAGAGTTTTTTATTGTCATGTCCCGAAACCGAACGATGAAATTCATTTCCTACAAATCCAATTATGCCTACTCAAAAGTCTCCTATCTATCTCATTGGAGACCCTCAGACTATCTATAATCGAACCTTATTGGACTTTATCTTGCATTAAACGTTATTTCCATTATCATGTATCTGTACACTGTAGATGGCTCAATTGTAATCATATATTGTCTTTCCACTGACTGGTTAGCACACATCAAAAGCCTTTCACTGTACCTCAATACACGTGACAATAAACTACACTCAAGCCCAAATCTTTAAATGCCACAAATGTATCTGCTTCAATCACTCTCAAAGATAGAAATCATAGTCAAACATAAGACATAGGAGCAGAATGAGGCTATTCAGTCCATTGAGTCTGCTCTGCCATTCCATCATGGCTGATCTAACTTTCCCTCCCAACCCCAGTCTCTTGCCTTCTTCTCGTAACCTTTGACAGCCTTCCCTTCTCTGCCCGCACATAATCCCTATCCCTCCACTGCCTGCGTGTCCATGAGCTTATTCCATTTATCGCTCTTGATAGCGCTCCGATTTTTGATGCATGCATCCCTCTGATGCAATCTGCACATCATTTCTTTGGATATCCATTTGTAAGAATTCATGTACGTCGCACTCTGATAAACATTGGTTACTTGAACGGCGTAAGGTTATAACAGCAGACAGAGCAGAGACAAGTACTGATGAATTCACCCCCTTGAGCCTCATTTGTGTTCATCTGATTAACCCCACTGATGGGGATTTATCACCACATAGCATACACCATGACATCATGCATTGCAGAGGCACGCAGCGACTGCAGCAACTGCAGCGACTGCAGAGGCGCATTAACTGTAATTTCAGCAACTACAAAAGAAATATAACAGCGCTTTTCAGTAATTGGTCCTGACACTTTCTTTAATACAAAAATCTCTCAGTTTGCTGATTTATATTAGCCGCTCTTTCTGCCATTACCAAATAATTCAAAGTGGGCCCCAATGAGTTGACATTAGGTAAACTTCAGCACTCCATCAAATGATCAATTGTGCTCTTCTTTGTACAATCCACTATGATATGGAAACTTATGCGAGCAAGAGACTTTGATCATCTTATTCATTCACTGGTAGGGCTAGTGTTTTTAATCTGTCCCCAATTGCCCCTGGACTGAATACTTTGTGGGGCTATTTCAGATGGCACTGAAGTGTCACCATGTTATTGAGGGTATGTGGAGGCACACACAGACTAGGTGCAGTGACGATTTGGGTCGGGACCCTTTAGTTTAGTTTATGATTGTCACGTGCACCGAGGTACAGTGAAAAGCGTTTTTGTAGAAAAACTTATTCACGATTACAATCAAAGTATCTACAATGTACAGATACAGGATAAAGGACACGACCTTGAGTGCAAGATAAAGTCAAATAAAAGATAGTTCAAATGTCCGGAATGAGGTAGATGGGAGTTTGGGACCGGACTCTAGCTCGTGAGATGACCTTTCAGTTGCCTGATAACAGCTGCTGAACCGTCCTCTCACCAGCCAGAGTGCTAGAGTCTGAAGAAATATCCCGTCCCAAAACGTCACCTATCCAGGGATGCTGTCTGTCCCACTGAGTTACTCCAGCACTTTGTGTTTAGATGAATATCTTGGTCGGCATGGATGAGTCGGGCCGAAGGGCTTGTTTCCATGCTGTACAACTCTAGGCCTTTCTGTGGGCTGAAATTTTACAAAGAGCAGCGAGGTTGGATCAATTTACTGTGTGCACACCCAATATCAGATTGCTTCAGTGAATCTTGAGTTACGACGCATTCCCATCTGTGCCACGGTCAACTGGCTTGTCATGTCATGCACTGCAAGATCCCACTAACTGTAGGAACAGTGGCGCAATGGTAGAGCTGCTGACTTGCAGTGGCAGAGAACCGGGTTTGATCCTGACCTCGGAGATTGCACATTCTCCCTGTGACCGTGTGGGTTTCCTCCAGGTGCGCCGGTTTCGTATCACATCCCAAAGACGTGCAGGTTTGTAGTTTTGTTTAGTTTGGAGACACAGTGGAAACAGGCCCTTCGGCCCACCGAGTCCGTGCCGACCAGCGATCCCTGTACACTATCCTACACACTGGGGACAATTTACAATCACTATCAGAGTCAATTAACCTTCAAACCCGCACGTCTTTGGAGCGTGGGAGGATACCGGAGCACCCGGAGAAAAACTTACGCGGTCATGGAGAAAACGTACAAACTCCGTACAGATAAGATCGGTAGTCAGGATCCAACTATGCTGGCTCTGGCGCTGTAAAAGACAGCAACCCTACCGCTGCGCCACTGAGCCATCCCTTGGAAAGATATGGGTTATGTGCAGGCAGATAAGTGATGGTCTGGACATCATTTTCAGCACTGACATTGTGGGCTGAAGGGCCTGTTCCTGTGCTGCACTGCTCGCTGTTCTATAGAATAGCGCATTGAGATTGTACTGTTGGTCATAGGAGCTCTCTACAACTCACACACCACTGAATTAATACGCAGTTCTCCAAGCACAGTTGCTATTCTTCCAGATGGCAATGTATAGTTTTCTATAGTTGAAAAGATATCGTGAAGAATCTGCATAATATTTTAATGTCTTTGGTAAATGCAACAAAATTTGGTTTTGTTCATTGTCACATGTACCGAGGTACAGTGAAAAGCTTTTTGTTGAGCGCTAACCAGTCAGTGGAAAGACTATACACGATTACAATCGAGCTGTCCGCAATGTACAAAGATAGGATAAAGGGAATAATGTTTACTGCACGATAAAATCCAGTAAAGTCCAATTAAAGATAGTCCGAGGGTCTCCAATGAGGTAGATGGTAGGTCAGGACCGTTCTCCAGTTGGTGACAGGATGGTTCAGTTGTCCTTGATTATGCTGGTGGCCTTGCTGAGGCAGTGGTGTGAAGTGTAGATGGAGTCAATGGAAGGGAGGTTCGTTTGTGTGATGGTCTGGGCTGCGTCAACAATTCCCTGCATTTTCTTGTGGTCTTGGATTGAGCTGTTACCAAACCATGCTGTGATGTATCAGATAAAATGCTTTCTACAGGAGGTAAACTGCATCAGGGGTTACTGTCACACCTCAGCCTGAATCGTGAAGTCCAAGACAGTAGCTCCACTATGAATTACAGTAATGATGCAAGTTCTAGTATTCCATTGAGAAGCTCCAAAATAAGCCCAGTCTATCTGGAGAAGTCTGAAGAAGGATCCCGACCATAACATCGCCAATCTATGTCCTTCAGAGAGTCTGAGCTCCAGCACATCTCAATCCCTCATCCTTTAAAAACTACTCTTTCTATTGTTTCCACCAAATTGGATAACGACACGTTATATTCCATTGCCCATGAGATCACTCAATCTTTCTTCAATGATGAGACCATAGATAGGATAAACAGCCAGAAAAAAAAATCAAATATTAGAGGGCATAGCTTTAAATTGAGAGGGGCAAAGTTTAACGGAGATATGCGGGGCAAGGGTTTTACACAGAGGGTGCCTGGAACACGCTGCAAGGAGGGGAGGGTGGGTGGTTGAAGCAGATACAATAGTGGCATTTAAGAGACTTTAGGACAGATGCATGGATATGCAGGGAATGAAGGGGTATGGATCATGTGCAGCAGATAAGAGATGGTTTTGGCATAATGTTCAACACAGACATTGTGGTCTGAAGGGCATGTTGCTGTGCTGTACTGATCTACGAGTTGGAAGCTCTACACTTGATTCAAAGGAATCACTTCAGGTTGAATATCAATAGTGCCTGACCTGCTATGATTTTCCAGCATTTTCTGTTTTTGCTTCATTACTTCAAGATGTCAAGTTTTGATAATTAATGGTTAAGAAGCATCTAGATAGGCACAGAATTATACATCATGGAAACTTCCTGACTACCGGTGCTGTCTGTACGGAGTTTGTACGTTCTCCCTCAGACAGCGTGGGTTTTCTCTTTGTGCTCCGGTTTGCTCCCACATTCCAAATACGCACAGGTTTGAAGGCAAATTGGCTTCGGTAAAGATTGCAAATTGTCCCTAGTATGTAGGATGGTGCTAGTGTACGGGGTGATCGCTGGTCAGCATGGATTCAGTGGACTGAATCACTAAATTAAACTAAACTGTATCTCTAAACCAAACTAAACGAGTGTGAATGGGTGATTAATGGTCGAGACAGACTCGATAGGCCAAAGGGCCTGTTTCCATACTGTACCTGCAATCGATCCAATTATATAGACTAGGACTGTGAAGGGAATGGTGTTTGAAGGCAAGCTGTCAGTATCTTGTTCATAGTACTCAGAAACTACTTTGAAACACAGCGGGGAGCAGTGACAGGGTTAGATCTTAAACCAGCGAGTAGAGTGATTTAACAGGAATATTAATTATGTAGTAAATTTATCTTCTAATGGAGCTTTGATAGCAGCAGACTACATGAAGATGTTCTAATGTAGCTGGCACGGAATCATTCCTTCTCACAGTCATGGATGATCTGACGGAAGTTTCTTATTAGTTAACGCCTCACAAAATCGTGTAGCAAGATTTCTCCGTAGGTTCCATATGAAGTCCAGACCAATGACGGCAGTAAGACACTGCCTTTCTTTTTGTTTAGACTTACAGCATGGACACAATCCCTTCAAGTCCACTGAGGCCCACAGAGTCCACACCGACCATCGATAGTTCAATGGTTCTTTGTTATCACGTGTACCAAGGTACAGTGAGACTCCTTTAATACAGATCAGTGGGATTATTGTCGTACATGAATACGGTTAATCCCCCCCACACACACACACTCGCCGTTCTCCCCCCCACACACGCTGCCCCCCCTCACATGGGCACCATGTGAATGCGCACACGCACACACGCATACACACGTACTTCCTGATTCTTATACTCAATACCCTTACCATAGTATTTCCCATATAACAAAACACTTTGCAGCCAGTGAAATACTTTTGTAATGTGTTGAGGATATTAAAAGGAAAACAGCAGTCAGGTATTGATTAGTTATATTAGAACCCTGAAATGGGCGCAGAGAAGATTTGTGAGAATGACTTGGCCTCCACCGCCATCTGTGGCAGTGAATTCCACAGATTTACCACCCCCTGGTAAAGAAATTCCCCCTCATCACCATTCTAATATCCAATAAAGTTTGACAATTTGTACTCAATATTGGTTAGACTGCATTTAGTGGAGTATGTGTAGTTCTGGTCAGAGATTTATTCCTTTTCCAAGATCTTCACTGTCCTTTTGCAGAGAGAGATATTTAAAGAAGAAAAGTGTTTCTCGTTCCACAGATGCTTTCTGACCTGCTGAGCGTTTCCAGAACGTTTTGCTTTGATTTCAGGTTTCCAGCATCTGCAAGTTTTTTTTGGATTTTGTTGTATTTAAAGAACCTGCTTCATGCAGTGAAACCAATGCTGGGTTATGCATAAATCCCACTCAGCTGGGTGACACAGATGCACTGTCAATTCATCAATGACCTAATCAGTCGCTGAGCAATAGCACAGCACAGGCCGAGGGGAAAGACGGAGGGCAGCACAAACCATATAACATGGATCACATGGTACAATACAGTGTTTAACATGCAGCATCACACACCAAACACATGGGACATGCAGCCTACCCAGAGTATAAGGCATAAGCACGCTCTCCACATGTGATATACAGCGCGCTCTCCACACCACACATGCTCTCCACACATTAAATACAGCACTCTCCTGTCCACACACATGCAGCGCGCTCTCCACACCACACATGCTTTCCACATGCAACATACAGCACTCTTCCCACAAACAACTGAACGTAGCATTTAATACACACACAGCATATACAAAACACAGGCCTAAATCACTTTCTTTCCCCAGGTATGTGCATATCAAGCTTTTAGACCCACATGCTTAGTTTAGAGATACAGCGTGGAAACAGGCCTTTCAGCCCACCAAGTCCACACCAACCAGAGAGCATCCATGGTCAGGATCGAACCTTGGTCCCGAACACCATCATGCCCCTGTCCCACTTAGGAAACCTGAACGGAAAGCTCTGGAGACTTTGCGCCCCACCCAAGGTTTCCGTGCGGTTCCCGGAGGTTTTTGTTAGTCCATCCAATGGTCGAAACTGACAAAAACTGACAAAAGTCTCCAGAGGTTTCGGTTCAAGTTTCCCAAGTGGGACAGGGGCATTAGGCAGCAAATTTACCACTGCCACACCGCTTGCCACCAAATCACTCGCACTCGCACTCTCAAACTTCTGCTTAATCTATTCTCCCTGAACCAATTTTCTGTCATAAGTGGTTTAACCTGTGGGGAAAATGACTTGCACCTGTTTCCTCTTGAGATGAAACGATACCACGAGCACAAAGGATGAGTGGGAACTAATTTGGAATTATTTGACGGCACAACAGTAGAGTTGCTGTCTTACAGCGCCAGAGACACGGGTTCAATCCCGGCGACGGGTGCCGTCTGTACAGAGTTTGTCAGTTCTCCTTGTGACCACATGGGTTTCGAGGCGCTCCGGTTTCCTTCCACACTCCACAGACAAGCAGGCTTGTAGAAAGAACGAGCAAACTTCACACACAGACAGCACCCGAGGTCAGGATCGAACCCGGGTCTCTGGGGCCGTGAGGCAGCGACTCCACCAGTTGGATGGATTTCCTTAGATTATTCCGGCAGAAGGTGCCACATTTTATTCCGCTTCCCCACACTGTCTGTTTTGGAAGTTCCGTTCTTCTTGGAGAAGCCGATCATAGACTCATAGTCATAGAGCGTGGAAACAAGCCCTTCAGCCCATTTTGCCTACACTGACCAACATACCCCAATTACACTAGCCTCACTTGCCTGCATTTGGCCCATATCCCTCTAAGCTTGTCTTATCCAAGTAACTACCGAATTGGTTCTTAAACATTGCGATAGTACCTGCCTCGACTACCTCTTCTGGCAACTCGTTCCATACACCCACCCCCCTTCATGTTCAGGAAGGGAGGCGGAGTACCTGCCACAAACAGCATCAATGGTGTCAGTGAAAATGGCAGAGATCTTCAGGTTAGTTGGCCTAGGATAGTGCTATTGTACGGGGTCATCGCTGGTCGGCGCGGACTTGGCTGGCCAAAGGGCCCGTTTCTGAGCTATATCTTTACTTGACTTTAGACTTTAGAGATACAGTGCAGAAGCAGGCCCTTCGGCCCATTGAGTCCACGCCACCAGCGATAACCCTGTGCACTAGCACTATCCTATACACTGGGGACAATCTACAATTAACAGAAGCCAATTAATCTATAAAAACCTGAATGTCTTTGGGGGTGTGGAAGGAAACTGGAGCATCCGCAGAAAACCCACATGGTCACAGGAAGAATGTAGAAACTCAGCACAGACAGCACCTGTGGTCGGAATCGAACCAGGGTCTCTGGTGCTGTAAGGCAGCAGCTCCATTACTATGCCACCGTGCCACCCTAGTTTAGAGAAATAGCCAAGAAATAGGCACTTTCCTCCCAGAGTATTGGAGGAAAGCCGGAGCACCCGGAGAAGACTCATGCAGTCACAGGGAGAACGCACGGACAGCACTCATAGTCAGGATCCACCCCGAGTCTCTGGCGCTGTAAGGCAGCAACTCTACCACTGCGCCACAGTGCAGTCCCTAAAACTAAAGGTAAGCTAAACTGAAAGGTGGCTGTGGGGTGGAAGATTGCAACCTTGTTTCGACTAATGCAATCAACTCGACGTGCACAAACAGAAGTTCAAATAGAACAAGTTGTCCTACAACTTTAGGCTGTGCACGCCACACGAAGGAAGAAGAAAAGTAGCATTAAATGCGGTGGTGCTGCTGTTGCGCACGGTGCTACACCAATGCAGGTGGTGCTGCTGTTGTGCAGCACGCTGCCCAGCTGCAGTCGAGCTCTCTCTCACAGCAGAGCTCTGGCACTCCTGATTTATGTCACGCCTGATGACAGACTATTAATGCCTTTTAATTTTGCTTTATTACCCTAGGCGACAGCAGCTTTGATGGAGGTACGGCTTGTAACTGGTACTTAAGAGCTCTAAAAGTTAATGTCGTGTTTGTTCTTTACAGCATGAGGAATTAAATACCATCATAAAAACGAAGGGGCTGAACCATGCGGGAGTGATTCAGTAATGGTTTTGAGGTGGTGCTCAGTAGTAAAACCTCTCCCTACAGTGACTGGGACTCTATTCCCGGGAGCACAGGAGAATGAGGGGTGAGCTTATAGAGGTGTACAAAATCGTGAGAGGCATAGATCGGGTAGGTGCACGGAGTCTCTTGCCCAGAGTTGGGGCAGTGAGAACCAGAGGACATAGGTTTATGGTGAAGGGGGAAAGATTATATTGGAACCTGAGGCAGTGTGCAAAATTAGAGAACATGGTATTGGGGGTAGGGTATTGACATGGATAGAGAACTGGTTGGTAGACAGGAAGCAAAGAGGAGGAATTAACGGGTCCTTTTTAGAATGGCAGGCAATGACTAGTGGGGTGCCGCAAGGCTTGGTGCTGGAACCCCAGTTGTTTACAATTATATACGATTGAGACAAAGGAATTAAATGTAACCTCCAAGTTGGCAGATGACAAAGCTAGGTGGCAGTGTGAGCTGCGAGGAGGATGCTATGAGGTTGGATAGGTTAGGTGAGTGGGCAGATGCATGGCAGATGCAGTAAAATGTGAATAAATATGAGGTTATCCGCTTTGGTGACAAGAACAAGAAGGCAGATTATTATCTGAATGGTGTCAGATTAGGAAAAGGGGAAGTACAACGAGACCTGGGTGTCCTTGTACATCACCCACTGAAAGTAAGCATGCAGGTACAGCAGGCAGTGAAGAAAGCAAATGGCATGTTGGCCTTCATAGGGAGAGGATTTGAGTAGAGGAGCAAGGAGGTCCTACTGCAGTGGTACAGGGCCCTGGTGAAATCACACCTGGAGTATTGTGTCCATTTTACAAAGAAACATTACAAAGGGCCACATCTAACTCCCTCTTAAATATAGCCAATGAACTGGCCTCAACTACCTTCTGTGGCAGAGAATTCCACAGATTCACCACTGTGTGAAAAATGATTTTCACCTAAAAGACTCCCTCTTATACTTATTCGTCTCCTAATGTGAGGAAGGACATTCTTGCTATTGAGGGAGTGCAGCATAGGTTCAGATTTCAAGATGGCGGCGCAACCGGAGTTTGCAGCGGCCTCTCCCAGTGAAAGTTTGGCGATTTCGCGGGTTTTTGGAGCGAGTGGTGTGTATGAAGAGTGTGTGTCGGAGGAGTGTGTGTGTGTGTGCATAAGTACGAGCAGCAGGTTCTTTTAAAAATCGGCAACAAGGCTTCGTGGTGCAACATTACCTTACGGAGCGTCCTGGTGGAGCTGAGACTTCTGCGTCGCGCAGGCCCACGGAGGTGCGCAGGCCCACGTAGGTGCGCAGGCCCATGGAGGTGCGCAGGCTCACAGAGAACCGCGGCTGCAATCGCACCGGGAACAACGCTGGTGGAGAGGTGCGCAGGCCCACGGAGAACCGCGGCTGCACCTGCACCAGGAACAACGCTGATGGGGAAACATCGCAAGCGGTGTAGCAGGAGGCAGAAGCGGGGGAAGCGCGGAGGAGCCGACGCTAGGTTAAACGCGAACCCTCACAAACCGGCAGTGCCTACAGTCATGTTGGAAAATGTCCGCTCCCTCGACAACAAGATGGACTACATCAGAGCGTGGAGAGCCTCCCAACGAAGCGTGAAGAACTGCTGTGTCTACGTCCTAACGGAGACCTGGCTGAATCAGAACATCACAGACGCTACGATCCAGTTGGAGGGACTTATGCTATACAGAGCTGATAGAGTAGCTTCGTTAGCTGGTAAGGCAAGAGGAGGGGGACTGGCTGTGTATGTGAACAGATTATGGTGCCGGGATGCTGCGGTGTTTTCCACTTACTGCTCACCCCATGTGGAGCTAATGACTGTGAAATGCCGACCCTTCTACTTACCCAGGGAGTTAACGGCAGTCTTCATAACGGCCGTCTATGTACCACCGAGCGCGGACGTGAAGGATGCTATGACACAGTTCTACAACAACATCAGTGAGCAGCAGAGGGAACATCCAGATGCTTTCTTCATGGCAGCTGGGAATTTCAACCAGGCAAGTCTTACTTCTGTCCTGCCTAAATTCTACCAGCACATAAACATTGCAACCAGGGGAAAGAACAAACTAGATCTGGTGTACACCAACATTAAAGATGCATATAAAGCAGCCCCTCTCCCCCATATCAGCAACTCTGACCACCTAGCGGTTATGCTCACACCTGCATACAGACCCAGGGTGAAACAGGACAGACCAACGGTCAAAGAAGTCAGAACATGGCCACAGGGAGCTACCGAGGCACTACAGGACTGTTTCGAAACCACGCAGTGGGCCATCTTCAGAGAGGCAGCAACAGATGACAGTGGCATCAACCTCCAAGAATACAGATTCCATCATCGGATACATCAATAAATGCATCGAGGATGTCACGGTGGTAAAAAACCGTCAGGAGGCGTGCCAATCAGAAACCCTGGCTAACTGGGGAAGTGTGTTCCCTACTGCGAATCCGGAATGCTGCATTTAAATCTGGAGACAACGCAGCATACAAACTGGCAAGGAGTAACCTATCCAGGGGGATCAGGGAAGCGAAGAGGCTGTATGGACAAAAACTTAATAGTCACTTCACAAATGACAAAGACACACGTCGCTTATGGCAGGGATTTCATACCATCACTGACTACAAGCCACCCCCACTGCGGATATGCCAAAACGACCCCTCTCTACCAGATGAACTGAACGAGTTCTACGCACGGTTTGAGGTTAAAAACACCCAGACACGTGCACTACTGCCATCTCCCAGTTACCAGTCGCTCAGACTGTCCGCAGCCGGAGTAAAAAAGGCCTTTGCCAGCATCAACCCACGCAAAGCCACAGGGCCGGACAACATTCCCGGATGCGTTCTAAGAGACTGCGCCGAGCAACTGAAAGATGTCTTCACAGACATTTTTAACACCTCGCTCAGCCAGGCAGTAGTGCCCAACTGTCTTAAGAGTGCCACCATCGTTCCTGTCCCGAAGAAACCAAACCCAGCCTGCCATAATGACTTTCGACCAGTGGCTCCAACACCCATAGTAATGAAGTGTTTTGAGCGACTGGTTATGCAGCATATCAAAAATAGCCTACCTGCCGACCTAGACCCATTGCAGTTCGCCTACAGAGCCAACCGATCCACAGAGGATGCAGTCTCAACAACACTGAACCTCGTACTGCCACACCTTGATCGGAAAAATACTTATGCCAGGATCCTCTTCATAGACTTCAGCTCTGATTTTAACACAATCATTCTGCAGCAGTTGGTGGAGAAGTTGGAGTTATTGGGGGTTGATGCTGGCACATGTAACTGGGTCCTGAACTTTCTATTGCAACGGCAGCAGACAGTCAGTAGGACATCAAAAACCATAGCCGTGAGCACTGGCACGCCCAAGGCTGTGTCCTAAGCCCCCTGCTGTTTAGTCTGCTTACACACGACTGTACTGCTAGACTCAACAACAACTTCATCAACAAGTTCGCTGATGACACAACAGTGGTGGGTCTCATCAGTGACAATGATGAGTCGGCGTACAGGATGGAGGTGGAGCTGCTCACAGGATGGTGCACATCACACAACCTCATTCTCAACGTGGGAAAAACGAAGGAGATAGTTCAAACGAAGGAGCCTTCATCATTTCCAATCCTTCCGCCCTGCCCATATGCTGATATGCCTGCTATTAAAATTGAGGTTGAAGGTGTCAAGAAGTTATTGCTCAACATTAATACCACAAAAGCAATTGGACCAGATCAGATACAAAATCAAGCCCTCAAGATCGCAGCGAAGAACTGGCTCCAGTATTACAGTTCATTTTTCAACAATCGCTTGACTCGGGTGATGTTCCGCTGGATTGGAGGAAGGCCAACATCACTCCTCTCTTTAAGAAGGGTTCAACCACCAACCCAGCGAATTATCGTGCTGTTTCACTAACAAGTACTTGCTGTAAATTGCTGGAGCATATCATTGATAGTAATCTGATGCGTCACGTGAGCAAACATCATATTCTTGCCGACAACCAACATGCATTTAGGAGGCATAGATCATGCGAGTCTCAGCTTATCCTGACGACAAATGACCTGGCCAAGCACCTTGACAGTAACGTCATCACGGATTTAGTTGTACTGGACTTTTCTAAAGCGTTTGATGTCATCCCACACCAGAGACTGCTTCGGAAGCTTGACTTCTACGGTATTCGTTCCAACACGAAACGATGGATTTCCAGTTTCCTGACAAAACGTCTTCAGCGTGTGTGTGTGAACGGAAAGAGCTCCAATTGGCACCCAGTGTTGAGTGGTACACCCAGGGCACAGTACTTGGCCCACACCTATTTTTGCTTTACGTCAATGACATCCATGGAAAAAGTCGCAAGTACGATCAGACTATTCGCGGATGATTGTTTGCTGTACTGTCCAATTAAATGAAGATGCTCTCCAAAAGGATCTCGATACTATGGTCGAGTGGTCACAACAATGGGGCATGCAGTTCAACCCTTCCAAATGTGAAACCATGCGTGTCACCAGAAAGAGGAATCCAGGCGTCACATCTTACTTGGTGTCACCCTTGAAGAATCCAAACAAACCAAGTATCTTGGCATCAAATTGCAGAATGATCTATGTTGGAATGGTCAGACTCATCATGCAACAGTGAAAGCAACAGGTGTCCTAAACTTCCTGAGGTTCAACTTCCATCATTGTTCAGGTTCTGTCAAGGAGAAGCTGTATTTCACCCTCGTTAGACCTCATCTGGAGTACGCAGTTGCAGCTTGGGACCCATACACAGATAAAAACATTTCATCCATTGAACGTGTCCAAAGACAGGCCGCTCGATTTGTTACTAACACCTACGAGAGAGAAGCGAGTGTCACCAAACTTCTGAATTCTCTGGGGTGGAACCCTCTCCAAGACAGACGTGAAGCTCACCGTTTGAATATAGAGCATTGAATATAGGAGCAGGGAAGTAATGTTAAAATTGTACAAGGCATTGGTGAGACCAATTCTGGAGTATGGTGTACAATTTTGGTCGCCTAATTATAGGAAGGATGTCAACAAAATAGAGAGAGTACAGAGGAGATTTACTATAATGTTGCCTGGGATCCAGCAACTATGTTACAGAGAAAGGTTGAACAAGTTAGGTCTTTATTCTAGAAGGTTAAGGGGGGGACTTGATTGAGGTCTTTAAAATGATGAAAGGGATAAGCTTGGATCCCATTAAGGGTAGGGAAGATTCAAACAAGAGGGCATGACATGCGAATTAAGGGACGGAAGTTTAGGGGTAACGTGAGGGGGAACTTCTTTA
This sequence comes from Okamejei kenojei, assembly GCA_035221665.1. Taxonomy (NCBI): domain Eukaryota; kingdom Metazoa; phylum Chordata; class Chondrichthyes; order Rajiformes; family Rajidae; genus Okamejei; species Okamejei kenojei. The sequence goes on along the minus strand of CM069132.1, from coordinate 26,877,413 downwards.
CTCAGAGGGTGGTGGCTGTGTGGAATGAGCTTCCAGCAGAAGTGGTGGAGGCAGGATCAATTTTAACATTTAAAAGTAAAGTGGATAGGTATATGGACGGGAAGGGAATGGAGGGGTATGGTCTGAGTGCAGGTAGATGGGACTAGGGGAAAACAAATGGTCGGCACGGACTGGAAGGGCCGAGAGGGCCTGTTTCCGTGCTGTAATTGTTATATGGTTATATATGGTTATATGGTTTGACCTGTTTTTACAAAATGTTAAATGGTCAGCTCGACATAGATCACAAGACCTACACCAACCCCAAACCAATTAGGAGCAGACGAGGGCATTCGATCCAATTTGTGGTCCCAGCCACAAAGACAGATGTGTACAGCAATTCATTCTTCCCATGCACTATTAAAGCATGGAATAATCTCCACCAAACCACGGTTGCCCAGCCAGATGCAACTAAATTTAAAGTGGCACTTTCTTCCCAATAACCCTCTCTGGCTGAACCCCTCCCTTCACCACCTCCAGTTTAAATTCCAGTTGGAATATTTTGGAGGACCAAGTAACCAAGAACCAAGAACCAAGAAGGTGGTTGACTTCAGGAGAGTGGGAAAACAACGCCATACACCTCTGCACATCGATGGAGCTGATGTGGAAAGGGCCAGCAGTGTGAAGTTCCTAGGACTCCACCTGTCAGATGACCTGATGTCCACGACCAACACCACAGCACTGGTCAAGAGAGCCCAGCAGCGACTACACCCTCTCCGAAGACTACGGAAAGCAGGTCTCCCCACTGCACACCTACGAACTTTTTATAGGGGGACAATCGAGAGCACATTAACCTACGGCATCACTTCCTGGTTCGGAAGCTGCAAGGCGTACGAACGGCACCAACTGGACAGGATTGTGAAGACCGCCAGCAGGATTATTGGTGCTCCACTTCCTTTCATGCTGGACATATTCAGGAAGAGATGTATCAGCAGAACCATCTCCATCATCAAAGACCCCTACCACCCATCGCATCACATATTCTCCATCCTGCCATCTGGGAAGAGGTACAGGAGCATCAGCTGCAAAATCAGCAGGATGCTCCTCAGCTTCTTCCCGCAGGCTATAAGACTGATAAATGGACTTTGCCCCCTGCCAAAGTATCGCGCACCAAACACCATCCTGGACACACTGAAGCAGAGCCATTGTCGTGCCACTGCCGATTGGAACTCATGATACATGTATTTTTATTTTTATTTCTATTTATTTTTTACTGCACACTGAATGGACACTGGTTGAGAAAAGTTTTTTCATTTCCTCTGGGTATGTAAGTACTCAGGAAAAATGATAATAAAGATATATAATACAATAGGTTCACCAGGTTAATTCCCAGGATGGCAGGACTGACATATAGAAACATAGAAACATAGAAAATAGGTGCAGGAGTAGGCCACTCGGCCCTTCGAGCCTGCACCGTCATTCAATATGATCATGGTTGATCATCCAACTCAGTATCCTGTACCTGCCTTCTCTCCATACCCCGTGATCCCTTTAGCCACAAGGGCCACATCTAACTCCCTCTTAAATATAACCAATGAACTGGCCTCCACTACCGTCTGTGGCAGAGAATTCCAGAGACTCACCACTCTCTGTGTGAAAAATGTTTTCCTCATCTCGGTCCTAAAGGAATTCCCCCTTATCCTTAGACTGTGACCCCTTGTTCTGGACCTCCCCAACATCGGGAACTATCTTCCTACATCTAGCCTATCCAACCTCTTTAGAATTTTGTAAGTTTCTATAAGATCCCCCCACAGTCTTCTAAATTCTAGCGAGTACAAGCCAAGTCTATCCAGTCTTTCCTCATATGAAAGTCCTGACATCCCAGGAATCAGTCTGGTGAACCTTCTCTGTGCCCCCTCTATGGCAAGAATGTCTTTTCTCAGATTTGGAGACCAAAACTGTATGCAATACTCCAGGTGTGGTCTCACCACAACCCTGAACAACTGCAATAGAACCTCCCTGCTCCTATACTCAAATCCTTTTGCTATGAATGCTAACATACCATTTGCTTTCTTCACTGCCTGCTGCACTTGCATGCCTACTTTCAATGATTGGTGTACCATGACACCCAGGTCTCGTTGCATCTCCCCTTTTCCTAATTGCTTCCTGTCTGCCAGCCAGTTCTCTATCCACATCAATACTGAACCCCCAATACCGTGTGCTTTAAGTTTGTATACTAATCTCTTATGTGGGACCTTGTCAAAAGCCTTCTGAAAGTCTAGCTATAACACATCCACTGGTTCTCCCTTATCCACTCTACATCCACGAAAAATTCTATAAGATTCGTCAGACATGATTTACCTTTCGTAAATCCATGCTGACTTTGTCTAATGATTTCACCACTTTCCAAATATACTGCTATCCCATCTTTAACAACTGACTCTAGCAGTTTCCCCAATACCGATGTTAGACTAACTGGTCTGTAATTCCCTGTTTTCTCTCTCCCTCCTGTTTTAAAAAGTGGTGTTACATTAGCTACTCTCCAATCCTCAGGAACTACTCCAGAATCTAAGGAGTTTTGAAAAATGATCACTAATGCATCCACTATTTCTGTGGCTACTTCCTTGAGTACTCTGGGATGCAGACTATCTGGCCCTGGGGATTTATCGGCCTTTAATCCATTCAATTTACCCAACACTACTTCCCGGCTAACCTGGATTTCACTCAATTCCTCCACCTTATTTGACCCCCGGTCCCCTGCTATTCCCGGCAGATTATTTATGTCTTCCTTAGTGAAGACAGAACCAAAGTAGTTATTCAATTGGTCTGCCATGTCCTTGTTCCCCATGATCAATTCACCTGTTTCTGATTGCAAGGGACCTACATTTGTTTTAATTAATCTCTTTCTCTTCACATATCTATAAAAGCTTTTGCAGTCAGTTTTTATGTTCCCTGCCAGTTTTTTTTCATAATCTATTTTCCCTTTCCCAATTAAGCCCATTGTCCTCCTCTACTGGACTCTGAATTTCTCCCAGTTCTCTGGTAGGCTGCATTTTCTGTCTAATTTGTATGCTTCATTTTTTGTTTTTATACTATCCCTGATTTCCCTTGTTATCCATGGATGCACTACCTTCCCTGATTTATTATTTTGCCAAACTGGGATGAACAATTGTTGTAGTTCATCCATGCAGTCTTTAAATACCTTCCATTGCACATCCACTGTCAACCCTTTAAGAATCACTTGCCAATCTATCTTGGCCAATTCACTTCTCATACCTTCAAAGTTACCTTTGTTTAAGTTCAGAACCCTTGTTTCTGACTTAATTATGTCACTCTCCATCCTAATGAAGAACTCAACCATATTATGGTCACTCTTGCCCAAGGGGCCACGTATAACAAGGCTGCTAACTAACCCTTCGTCATTACTCAATACCCAGTCTAGAATAGCCTGCTCTCTCGTTGGTTCCTCTACATGTTGGTTTAGAAAACTATCCCATATGATGAAAGAATGGGTCAACTGGGCTTGTATTCACTGGAATTTAGGATGAGAGGGAATCTTATAGAAACATATAAAATTCTTTAGGGATTGGACAGGCTAGAAAAATGTTCCCAATGTTTGGGGAATCCAGAACTAGGGGTCACAGTTTAAGAATAAGGGGTAGGCCATATAGGATTATAATGAGGAAAAACCTTTTCACCCAGACAGTTGTGATTCTGTGGAATGCTCTGCCACAGAAGGAAATGGAGGCCAATTCTCTGGATGTATTCAAGAGAGAGTTAGATATAGCTCTTAGGGTTAACGGAATCAAGGGATATGGGAAGAAAGCAGGAACAGGCTACTGATTTTGGATGATCAGCCATGATTACATTGAATGGCATGAAGGGCCGAATAGCCTACTCCTGCACCTATTTTCTATGAGGAGTAACTTTTTTACATAAAGGGTGGTGGGTGTATAGAACGAGCTGCAGAAGAAGGGTCTTGACCCAAAACTTTGCCAGTTCCTTCTCTCCATAGATGCTGCCTCACCCGCTGAGTTACTCCAGCATTTTGAGGCAGGTATTATCGCAATGTTTAAGAAACATTTAGACAGGTACATGGATAAGGTAGGTTTCATGGGATTATGGGTCAAAAGTAGGCAAGTGGAACTAGTGTTGATGGGACATGTTGGTCGGTGTGGGAAGTTGGGCCTGAGAGCTTGTTTCCATGCTGTATAACTCCTCATCTCCAAGTCTGTAGCTACATCATTTTATTCGGAGGCTATGCCCTCTGGTCCTTAACTTTCCCACCACTGGAAACATCCTCTCCACATACACTCTCTTTAGGTCATTTATTATTCGGTCGGTTTCAATGAGATCACCCCCCTCATCCTTCTAACCTTAAGGATCACCAAGGATCACCACTCTTTGGCAGTGTGTTCCAGGCACCCACCACCCCCGGTGTAAAAATACCTTTCCTTTAAACTTTGTCCTGACTCACCTTAAAGCTATGCCTTTGATATCTAGTCTTTGATATTCCCACACTTGGAAAACGATTGGAAAAAGGAGCCGGGAGAAGAAAAGTGTCTAGTCCCAATGCAGATCAGGCCTACCTGCTTGTTCCAGTCTGTTCAGGTTGAGTCCTGCAGACTGAGGCACTTGGCTACTCACTGGGAAATGGCAGCATTATTCTTCGGGCAGCCTCTCCCCCTTCTCCAACATACAACATCCAGCTGGAGGAGGAGAAATAAACAAGAGACGTAAAGAAAAATGTGACAATAAACACCGACAATGAAGCAGAATAACAGTTTGATTTCATTGCACAGCCCGTGGCTGCAATAAATTGTTCATTTGTTTTATGGCTTAAAATGAAGAGAGTGATCATTACCATCTCTTCTCTGGCTTCTTTGTAAACTATATTTTTAAGCAAAGTTCTGAGCCTAGACCTGGCTATTTTGTAAATTGCTGGCATGTAAGCAAGGGTGTTGTACATTTTCTAACATTAGCTGCCTGATATATTTTGAAACATTCATTTTTCACATTTTCTGGTGACATCCCAGAGTGAGGGGAGGAGGTAGGGAAAGGGGGAACTGTGGAAATGAGTGTGTGCAAGATGAGGTATCTGCATTCATGTTGTGTCAGTGTTCTGAGCACATCCACTTGTGCATGCGTGTGTCTGAGTGTGTGTGTGCGTGTGTGTGTCTGATTGTGCACCTGAGTGTATCTGTCCGTATGTGTGTGTGTGTCTGAGTGTGTATTTGTCAGAGTGTGTGTATGCGTGTGTATTTGTCAGAGTGTGTGTATGCGTATGTGTCTGAGTGTGTGTGTATGTATATGTCCGAGTGTGTGTGTGTGCGCGTGTCTGATTGTGAACATGATTGTATCTGTCCGAGTGTGTGTGTGTCTGAGTGTGTATTTGTCCGAGTGTGTATGTGCGTACGTGTCCAAGTGTGTGTGTGTGTATGTATGTGTGTATGTGTGCGTCCGAGTGTGTGTGTGTGTGTGTGTCTGAGTGTGTGCCTGAGTGTATCTGTCCGAGTGTGTGTGTATTTGTCCGAGTGTGTGTGTGCCTGAGTGTGTGTGTGCGTGTTTGAGTGTGTATTTATCCGAGTGTGTGTGTGTCTGAGTGTGTGCCTGAGTGTATGTGTCCGGGTGTGTGTGTTTGAGTGTGTATTTGTCCGAGTGTGTGTGTTTGAGTGTGTATTTGTCCGTGTGTGTGTGTAGGTGGGTGTGCGTGTGTGTGTATGTGTCCGAGTGTGTGTATGTGTGTTTGAGTGTGTATTTGTCCGATTGTGTGTGTGTAGGTGGGTGTGTGCGTGTGTGCACATGTGTCCAAGTGTGTGTGTGTTTGAGTGTGTATTTGTCCTGAGTCTAGTGTATGTGTCCTGAGTATGTGTGTGTATGTTTGAGTGTGTATTTGTCCGAGTGTGTGTGTGTGTCTGAGTGTGTGCCTGAGTGTATGTGTCCGAGTGTGTGTGTTTGAGTGTGTATTTGTCTGAGTGTGTGTGTGTAGGTGGGTGTGCGTGTGTGTCCGAGTGTGTGTGTGGGTGTGTGTGCGTGTGTGTGTCCGAGTGTGTGTGTGTGTCTGAGTGTGTGTGTGGGTGGGTGTGCGTGTGTGTGTGTATGTGTCCGAGTGTGTGTGTGTATTTGTGTGTAAAGGGCCTGTCCCACTTTCCCGAGTTATTGACGAATTCTCCTTGGTTATTCACGAATTCTCCCGAGTTTTCAAACTCGTAGAATGTTCGTAACAATTCCGTTGGAGGCCGTAGGAGTCCATGGATATATCATAGCGGCTCGTTATGCCAGCCGTAGGTACTCGGGGCATCAGGTAAGTCGGGACGTTTTTTCAGCATGATGAAAAATGTCCACGAGTAATAAAATAGCCCCAAGTACCTACGGATGGCATAACAAGCCGCTACAATATATCCACAGACTACTACTGCCTCCTACGGACGCGTTATGAACATTCTGCGAGTTTGGAAACGGGAAAATTTGTGAATAACTTGGGAAAGTGGGACAGGCCCTTTAGAGTGTGTGTGAGGCTACATTGACCATCGACCAGCACAGGGCGGCACGATGTTGCAGCTTGTAGAGCCCCTGCCTCTCTGCGCCATCGATCGATCCCGACCTCGGGTGGTGTCTATGTGGACTTTACACGTTCTTCCTGTGACCGCAGGTTAATCGGCCTCTGCAAACAGCCCTAGAATGTAGGAGGTGGATGAGAAAGTGGGATAACATAGATCTAGTGTGGATGGTGATCACGGGTCAACGCAGATGCGGTGGGCCAAAGGGCCTGCTTCCACGCTGCATCTCCACGCTGTAACTAAAACATTAACCCAGTTTACAGACTCATCATCAACAGCTTCAATCACATTAGTCCAGCTGCCTTACAGCTTGGTCATTAGTGATTAAATATAAAGGTTTTGTGGTGTGACTTTCAGTATCTTAACGCTGTCGAGACAATACAAAAGCATTGCATTGAAACAAGATTGATTTGGTGAGTGCTTTAACTATGCCAGAACTCACACTAGCTATTAATAGAACCTTTCTTTTGGAGTTAGCTGCAGTTTCCTGGTACCAACTGTGAAGGTGAGAACTCAGAATCTATTGAAAGGTGTTGAATACCTTTTAGTCTTAATCTCCTTTAAAGACATCTGGTGCATGAACACAGTGCCTTGATTGTCAGATTTCACCCTGCCGGCAAAAGCACAATCCAATGATTCACCCTCGCACATCGCACACGGTGAAAGACTCCAGGACCTTGAGTCGATCAATATCCCCCACCCATCCGCTTGACATCGGGCAGCACCGTGGCGCAGCAGTAGAGTTGCTGCCTCACAGCGCCAGAGACCCGGGTTCGATCCTGACTACGGGCACTGTCTGTACGGAGTTTTTGTACCTTCTCCCTGTGACCACGTGGGTTTTCTCCGGGTGCTACGGTTTCCTCCCACATTCCAAAGACGTGCAGGATTGCAGGTTAATTGGCTTCCGTAAATTGTTCCTGGTGTATCGGATAAAACTAGTGTACGGGTGATTTCTGGTCGGCGCGGTGGGCCAAATGACCTGTTGCCATGCTGCATCTATAAACGCAACACAAACTAAACTAAAGATAGACACAAAAAGCTGGAGTATCTCAGCGGGGCAGGCAGCATCTCTGGAGAGAAGGAATGGGTGACCTTTTGGGTCAAAACCCATAAGTAGGGTCTCTAGAAACGCGGGTACACAAAATGCTGGAGAAGCTCAGCAGGTGGAGCAGCGTCTATGGAGCGAAGGAGATAGGCAACGTTTTGGGCCAAAACCCTACTTCAGACCGCCTTTTGTTGCGTGCCAACCAGGGTCCTTTTCTTCCCCTCCCTATGTCCTCACCCTCCCATGCTCTCAGGTTCTGGGCAAGAGACTCGTCTACCCGATCTATTCCTCTCAAGATTTTGTACACCTCAACAAGTTTACCCCTCATCCTCCTACGCTCCATGGAATATAGACCCAGCCTGCTTAACGTCTCCCTATTGCTCAGAGTCCTCGTAAGTCTTCGCTGCACCTTTCCAGCCTGACAACATCTTTACTATAACACGGCGCCCAGAACTGAACACAACACTCTAAATGTGGCCTCACCGTTAATTCTTTCAGAAATAAGTGTTCACTTATGTGAACACTTACGTAAAATAGCCACGGGCAGCAGGGTGGGTAGTGCGGAGTTAATCAGTAAAGCATCTGTTCTCTGAGGTGATACAGGTCCGTTGCTGTAGGAACAGGAAATGTTTAAGATTCATTGTGGAGACAGATTTTCATGGTACAAAAAAAATATTCATCCTTCCCACGTGAAGCAATACAAGCTGTTTATCTGTTGGAGCAACTCCTCTAAACATAAGGTTGAAGAGTTTGGAGCTCAACTTTGTATTGTGTGCGGAAGAGTTGAAGCCCATTTAAAAGAGACATGGGCAAAAAGGAACGCTGCAGATGCTAGAAATCTGAGGTTAATCCCCCCCCCCCCCCCCCCCCCCCACCATATTCAAGACTCAGCAAGTCGGGCAGCAGCTGCGGATATAGATGCAAGAGTTCAAGTCTCAGGTCGATGACCTTAACATACAACACAGAACAGTTACAGCACAGGAACAGGCCCTTCGGCCCACAATGTGCATGCTGAACCCTTACCTGCCTGCACATGATCCATATCCCTCCATTCTTTGCATATCCATATGCCTATCCTGAAGTGTTTCAGATGGCACTGTTGTATCTGCTTCCAACACCACACCCACGTTCCATGCAATCTCCCTTAAACTTTGCCCCTCTCACCTTAAAGCTAAGCCTTCTGGTATTTGATATTTCCATCCTGGAAATAGGGTCTGGCTGGCTACTGTATCTATGCCTCTCATAATTTGATGTACTTCTGCATATGCAACCACCAGTGTTAGAGAGAAAACAACATAAATCGATCCAACTAATCTCGGCATCATTCTAGTAAACCTCCACAACCTTCCTGTAATGGGGCGACCAGACCTGCACGCAATACTCCAAATGTGGCCTAACCAAAGTCCTTTCAAGTTGCATCATGACTTCTTGACTCTTACACTCAATGCCCCGCCCAAGGAAGGCAAGCATACCATACGCTTTCTTTACCACTCAATGTGTTACCACCTTCAGGGAGTTGTGGACTTGGACCCCAAGGTCCCTCTGTAGGTCAATCTCCCTTCATCGGAGCTGGCCTGCTGAGCCAGTTTACAAAGTGAAGGGATAAGAAACACTTCCAGGTCTCCCTACCAAAGGGGAGTGCTACATTGTCAGTGGTGCCACCTACTGGTAGAAACACTAAGCTGAGGTCTGAAGAAGGGTCTCGACCCGAAACGTCACCCATTCCTTCTCTCCAGAGATGTTGCATGTCCCATTGCGTTACTCCAGCATTTTTGTCTATCTTCGGTGTAAACCAGCATCTGCAGTTTCTTCCTACACAAGCTGAGACCAATGCCTGTTCTCGATGTGACACAAAACTTTCCGACCTATTTCCGACCTATTTCAGTCCCTGCGTTAGCTGAGCTACAAAGCACCAGGACTCCAACCCAGCATCCAGGGCGATTAAAATATAAAGTCACGACAGAAGGTGACATTGAGATGAATAGAGCATAGGTCTGACAGCCCACTCTTTGTCTCTTAATATTTGTGTTCACTGCAGTCCCAAGTGACGGTACAATTGCCTCGCCTCCGGGAAGCCCGGAGAAGAATTGGAAAGGACTTTGGGCATGTATCACCAGATTCAGCTACAGCTACTTCCCATCCCTTATCAGAAAACTGATAGTCGGGGAAAGCCTTCCTTAGAGGAAGTAAAATATTGGGTTGCAGCACAGCTTGGGTTGAGAACCGCAAGATCGCAGAGAATCACAGAGAGTTGTGGCTGTAGCCCAAAACAACCTCCCTTCCATTGACTCCATCTAGACTTTACACTGCCTCGGCAAGGCCAGCAACATAATTAAGGACCAGTCTCACCCCGGTCATTCCCTCTTTCTCCCCTCTCCCATAAGACAAGAGGTACAGAAGTGTGAAAAAGCATACCTTCACTCCATAGATGCTGCCTCACCCCGCTGAGTTTCTCCAGCATTTTTGTCTACCTCCAGATTCAAGGACAGTTTCTTCCCAGCTGTTATCAGGTAACTGAACCATCCTCTCACCACATAGAGAGCAGTCCTGACTTACCCTCAGACTATCTTTAATCAGGCTTTACCGGACTTTATCTTGCATTAACCGATTCACCCCTTATCCTGTTTCTGTACACTGTGGATGGCTTGATTGTAACCACGTATAGTCTTTCCGCTGACTGGATACCACGCAAAACAAAAATGTTTTTCACTCCACCTCGGTACACGTGACAATAAGCTAAACTAAAATGAACAGTTCTGCCCAAGACCGCGACAAAAGTTGCAGAGTTGTGGATGTAGCCCAGTCACACGGACTGGACACCATCTCCCCCATCAACTCCATCTACACGCTGCATTGGGAAACCAGGCAACATAATCTGAGGACCATTCCCATAACAACCATTCCCTCTGCACCCCTCTCCTGTCGGGCAGTAGATACTATGTGTGGAAAGCACGTACCACCAGATTCTCCCCGCTGTTATCAGACTGCTGAACGGTCCTCCCATAAACTAGGGTGTAGTCCCAATCTTCCAACCTACCCCATTTCAGACCTTGCACTTTTTTCTCTGTGACTGTAATACTACAATATTGTAACTGCACTCTAGTAACTTACTCTACGCGCTACATGTACAATGTGAATTGACTGGATAGAGTGCCAATGAAAGTGTTTCACTGTATCTCGGTCAGTACACGAGGCAATAATAACCCAATACCAATCCTAACAGGTTACAGTGCAGCAAATGCAAGGACACAGCACATCGCAAGCGACTCCATCTGTGTTCTAGAAACATAGAAACATAGAAAATACGTGCAGGAGTAGGTCATTTGGCCCTTCAAGCCAGCACCACCATTCAATATGTTCATGGCTGATCATCCACAATCAGTACCCCGTTCCTGCTTTCTCCCCATATCACTTGATTCCGTTAGCCCTAAGAGCTATATCCAACTCTCAATTGGATCCAGAGATTTATAGAAGTCATTTATCCGAGACTAGGAGATGGGGAGGAATTTCCTCAGCCAGAGGGTGGTGAATCTGTGGAATTCATTGCCACAGAAGGCTGTGGAGGAGGTAGTTGAGGCAGGTACTATCACACCATTTAAGAGACATTTTGGACTGATACATGGATAGGATAGGTGTAGAGGGTCATGGGTAAAGTGTGAGCAGGTGGGACTAGTGTAGATGAGCATGTTGGTTGGCATGGACAAGTTGGGCCGAAGGGCCTGTTTCCATGCTCTATGAATCTATGACTCCATCTTCTACCAGACTCTGTTATTTGATGAGTCAGCACTTCTGACTCAGCCGTCCTTCATCCAAGTAAATCAGCCATTTTCGAAATCTTTGCGAATCCATTTCCAGTAAAAATCTTCCTCTTATTGCAGGTTGCAGCCTCTAGCCACCATCCAATGTAGCCACAGTTATAAACCTCATCCTCCATTAATGCCCCAGGTACTATGGGGTTAAAATGTGCTGCCAATGCGGCAACAGTCTTCCTCATTATTCTATAACCCCAGCAGCCTCTCCCTGAGTACCATCAATAAAAACTCTAATCTAAAGGCAATTGACACGGCACTTCCTTCCGTTTTGCCTTTTCTGTTTCTATCTCTCTCTCCCCTACCCACCCACCGCCTCTACATCCCCACATCTCTTTACCTCACCTTTTCTCTCTCCACCTTCCCATATCTTCTCTTTATTTCTCTCTCTCTCCCCCTTACTCTCCCTCCCTCTCTTCTTACTCTTCCCCCTCTCCTCCCATTTACCTCTTCGCCTCTCTCTCTCTCTCTCTCCCTCTCTTTTCCCCTATTTCTCTCTCTTCCTCTGTTCCTCTCTCTCTTTCACTCCCCCCCTCTTCCACTCTCTCCACCCTCTCCTCCCTCTCTGTCCCTCTCTCTCTTTTTTTTTCCAATTTCCAAGGACTTTATTCAGCAAAATGCATGATACAGCACATCAAAAACACATTCAAAGGTTACAATACATCAAGCAATCATTATAGTACAATGATAGTCATTATTTACAATGCTCGCGACGCCACACGGCGACCAGCGTTCACTGAAGGCCTCCAGTCCCTGTGGGCACCGCGTGTTCCCCTCTCTCTCTCTCTCTCCCCCTTCCCATCTCTCTCTCTCCCCCTTCCCATCTCTCTCTCTCTCTCTCTCTCTCTCTCTCTCTCTCTCATATTTAGCATTTGATAGCCAGGAATATTTCAGTCCCAGTCTCTAATTTGGCTGCAGTGATAACACTGTCAAGGATGGAAGAACATGTTCCTCCATTCTAATTAACAGCCTTATTTCTGATATTTTATGTATTTGCAGAGAAACCCTGAACTATTGAAATTCCTCCGTGCCTTTTTACTTTCCATTTTAATTATTCTTCTCTTGGCTATCCTTCTTAACCTCGCTCTGCTTCTTCTAAGAATCATCCTTCATGCTTCAAGGCGAAGCTTAGCCATTGTTATTGTTATTCCACGAGTGAATGCTCCACACTTACCAGGTTGCGTAAATAGCACTCTTCTTCAGTCTGAAGAAGGGTCTCGACCCGAAACGTCATCCGTTGCTTCTCTCCAGAGATGCTGCCAGTCCCGTTGGGTTACTCCTGCACTTTTTGTGATCGGCGATCATTTGCCTGCTTCTGCTGCTGTTGGAGGTGAAACGTTGCGCCGCACCACGGTGTCCCACTTGGCCGACATTTACGTGACAGGTCGGTGGTGCGCGAAGATTTAGTGCAGAACGAAATCCTGGAGCACTGTGCGATACCGCGCGCAATTCCACACTCCTCTACGCCACTCCATGCGCCTACCCACATGCTACTAGGTCGCGTAAATGGCGCGCAAATGACGGCCAAGTGGGACTGGCCCTTTACAGTTCTAGAGACACCGTTTCCATCCTGACTAATGGGTGCTGCCTGTGCAGAGTTTGTATGTTCTCCCCATGGCCTCGATTATCTCAGGGTGTTCCGGTTTCCTTCGACACTCCAAAGTTTGTCCCTAGTACGTAGGATCACTAGTTGGCACAAACTCGGTGGGCCTAAGGGCCTGTTTCCAGGCTGTATCTCTGAATTAAACTATAAACTAAACCTCTGGTTTAGGTATGTCAGAGGCCTGCTCTAAGCTAACGATATTTCAAAGACGATTCCTCAATTATGGCCTAATAACGGCGAAAAAATTAATATTCAAATTTTGGAATCAGACAACAGTCCCTACAGTGAAGATGTGGATTGCAGATATGTCCGAGACACTACATTTGGAAAACATTAGGCTTGTCTTGGCGGAAAAACTAGATCAATTTCTTAAGACATGGTTAACTTTTACTGAATTTCTGCAACAACAGAATGGTTACACACAAATTTAAATTTAAATCTGACGCCAGGGATGGGTGAGGGGGAGGGGGTAAGGTATATCTCCACCTTTTCTTTTCTTATTTCTTTTCTTTTCTTTTCTCCTGCACTTCTTTGGTAGCTTAGGGGTCTTTTTCCTGCTCTTTTGTATTTTACTTTTTTTTCTTCATTCCTTTCTTCCTTCTTTCTTTGTTTTCCTTTTTTTTAAATTTAGTTTATTAGGTTAAAAATGAAGCTGTACAATAATTGTACAACTATTATGCCGATCGTCTTATCCTTGTACAATTGCTTCTAATTTTAAAAAATAATAAAAAATAAAAAAATAAATAAATCTCTGGAGAAAAAGGATGGGTGTTGTTTCGGTGCATGACCCTTCTTTCTTCCGACTGAAGAAGGGTCTTGACCCAAAATGTCACACATCCATTTTCTCCAGAGAAGCTGCCTGACCCGCTGAGTTATATGTTCTTCTAACACTTTGTTCATAAGTTCGTAAGTTCCAAGAGCACAATTAGACCATTCGGCTCATCCAGTCCACTCTGCCATTCGATCATGGCTGATCTATCTTCCCCCCTCAATCCCATTCATCTGTCTTCTCCCCTTAACCCCTGACACCTGTACTAATCAAGAATCTGTCATTAGACAGACACAAAAAGCTGGAGTAACTCAGCGGGACAGGCAGCATCTCTGGAGAGAAGAAATGGGTGACTTTTCGGGTCGAGATCCTTCTTCACCGCCATTCACTGTCATTCACCGCCTTAAAAATATCTGTTGACTTGGCCTCCACAGCCGTCTGTGGCAATGAATTCCACAGATTTACCACCCTATAGTCAGAAGAAATTCCTCATCCTCTCCTTTCTAAAGGTACGTCCTTTTATTCTGAGGCTATGGCCTCTTGCCTCAGACTCAACCACTAGTGGAAACATTCTCCCCACATCCACTATATCCAGGCCTTTCACTATTCGGGAAGTTTCAATGAGATCCCCCCCCTTATCCTTCTAAACTCCAGTGATTACTGGCCCGGTGACTTAAAATGCTCATCATATGTTAACACACTCATTCCTTTTTTTTTTTAAATACAAGATGCTTTTATTCAGAACAAACAAAAATACAGAGTAGTAACACAATCAAAGAATACCTATATTGGCAGTTTACAAACAAAGTTATCAAATTTAAATATTAACAATTTTATCAACAATATATTCGACCTCAAAAAGAATAAAAAAGGATAAAAATGTTCAGCATGCTGGTCCAAAAGGCCTGTTTCTGTGCTGTATGTCTAAGACTCTAAGAGGGGATGAGGTAAGAGATAATTTCCATGTCGTATCTCTACATTAAACGTACCCATATTTGACCCAAATCCCTCTAAATGTTTCCTATCGATGTACCTGTCCAAATGCCTTTCAAATAGTGTTATGGTACCTGCGTCAGCTACATTATCTGGCAGTTCATTCCATGTACCCACCACCCTCTGTGTGGAAGGGAGTCAGTTATGGGGAGAAGGCAGGAGAATGGGGTTGAGAAGGAAAGGTAGTTCAGCCATCATTGAATGGCAGGGCAGACTTAATAGTCCGAATGGCCTAATTCTACTCCTATGACATGAGCAGGTTCTTAATAAATCTTTCCCCTCTATACCTTAAACCAATGCCCTCTGGTTCTGGATTCCCCTACACTGAGAAAAAGACTAGCATTCATCCTAATTATTCTGCTCCAGCACTTTGTGTCTTTTTGTGTATTAACTGGCATCTGCAGTTCTTTGTTTCTACATGGAGGTTGGTCAGACTTGGTTTGAACACTGGAGATTGAGGGTAGACTTGATAGAGGCATATACAATTATGTAGGACATAGAACATAGAACATTGCAACACAGAAATAGGCCCTTTGTCCTGTTAAATTAAATGATTCATTTAATTATTTAATTTGAAATAAAATCCCCAGTTGCTATGGTTGGATTTGAACTTGTGTCTCTGAAACAATGGACCCAGACTCAGGCTGTTGGCCCAGGAACTGGAACAATATGCAAGCATATCCCAGTTGTAATTCAGCCGCCTTGCGAGTGGGTGCGGGAAGGGTGATTGGGCAGGGGTGGCGGAAATAGCGCCAGCCCCGGCAACACTGCGGGGGAGAAGACCACTGGGGCCCGGCACTGCGCAGGCGCGGACAAGGGCCCGGCAAAGTGCCGCTGATCGCGCGGGCCGGCAAACCGGGGGCACATGGCGCCGGCGTTCACCACGGGAGGAACACCGGCGCGGCGGTGTTCCGTAACAGCATGTTTGGCTGCCGGAACACCGTAAAAAGGTTATTTCGCCGGGACAAAATACGGCGAATCCGGGACACTTGGCATTTCTGAGACCCTCATTGAAACATACAGTGAAAGGTTTGGATAGAGTGGATGTGAAGTAGATGTTTTCACCAGTGGGAGAGTCTAGGACTAGAGGTCATAGTCTCAGAATTAAAGAATGTTCTCTTCGGAAGGAAATGAGGAAATTTTTCTTTAGTCAGAGGGTGGTGAATCTGTGGAATTCTTTGTTACAAGAAGGACAAGCCAGTGGATATTTTAAATGCAGAGATAGATAGATTCTTGATTGATACAGGTGTCAGAGGTTATGGGGAGAAGACAGGAGAATGGGGTTAGGAGGGAGAAATAGATGAGCCATGATTGAATGCGGAGTAGACTTGATAGGCCGAATGGCCTACTTCTGTTTCTATTATGACCTTATGACCCGGGTTCAATCCTGGCTACGGGTGCTGTATTTACGGAGTGTGCACGTTCTCCCTGTGACCGCATGGGTTTCCTCCAGATGCTCCGGTCCCACCCCCCACACACACACACACTCCACAAAGACATACAGCTTTGTAGGTTAATTAGTTTAGGTAAAAATTGTAAATTGTCCCTAGTGCGTAGGATCGTGCTAGTGCACAAGGATCGCTGGTTGGCGCTGACTTGGTGGGCCGAAGGGCTTGTTTCTGCACTGTATCTTTGAACTAAACTAAACTAAACCCTCATTTCATCTGTTCTACTTTACACATAAGCCAATGAAATTACTAACTGGGACCGAGGTAGAAGTGAGGCATTTACTGCTGTTCCTGACACTGTGCCCTCTCCGATCAGCAGAGTTGAATGTGAGTTTGCGGACCTTTGTGCTTGGGTTTTATTCAAAGGCAAAATGAACAGCAGTGCGCGGTTGCTAAATTGATGCGGGGAAATCGCTGGGGTTTATTAGAAAAGGAATGGAAGATAAATAGTCTGCGGTAATGGAAGTGGAAGCTGAGGAGATCGCCAGCTCGCAAATGCAGGGTCAGGGATGTCAGGAGTAACGGGTGGATTTATTGAAAGATGCAGAAGAGCTGAGGACTCTCTGGGGACGTGAGAGAGCGTTCTCCCCTCTTACGGCAGCGGCACACTGTAATAAAACATCACAATGACTCACGTCTCATTTGGAATTCCACCCTGTCACAATCTCACCACAAAGTACAGTGTACTGATTCAAAGCCAGTGCATACAGCAGGGGCTGCCTCTCCTGAGGTTCCCTTTGCCCCAAACGATGGAGCCCAGTGCTCATTCACTCCACAGCTGGACATGAGAACACCCATTAAAATTTAGTTTAAAGATACAGGAATGGCACGGTGTGCAGAGGTAGGATTGCTGATTTACAGCGCCAGAGACCTGGGTTCAATCTTAACTAAGGGTGCTGTCTCTACGGAGTTTGCACGTTATCCCTGTGACCGCATGGGTTTTCTCCGGGTGCTCCGGATTCCACCGATATTCCAAAGACGTGCTGGTTTGTAGGTTAATTAGCTTCCATAAAGTGTCGCTATTGTGTAGGATAGTGTTAGTGTACGGGGTGGTCGCTGGTCGGCATGGACTCTGTTCCATAGACCGGGATCAGTGATAAAGAGAAAGTCACATCATAATAGCCTTTAAGTCTGAAAAAGCGTCTCGACCCAAAACGTCACCTATTCCTTTTCTCCAGAGATGCTGCCTGACCCGCTGAGTTGCTTCATCATTTTGTGTCTATCTTCGATGTAAATTAGCATCTGCAGTTCCTTCCAACACATAATAGCCTTTGTCCTTTTAAAAAGTATTCAAAGTGCTGCAGTAACTCACCATCTCTGGAGAACATGAACAGGTGAATTCCTGAGTCTGAAGATGGGTCCCGACCAAGAATGTCACTTGTACATGTTCTCCAGAGATGCTGCCTGACCCACTGAGTTACTCCAGCACTTTACGTCTTTTTTTCCGTACACCAGCAACAGTGGTTCCGTGAATCTCCTTTGTCCTTATGAACTTGTGGCTGTGGAGAGTGTATCGAGCTGTGTAAAACTCAGTCTCTGCCAGTGGATATGAGATGTATTTAGAGAAATAAATTAAGAGGATCACACAAGACACTTGGAATGAAAAAGCATATTGTGGGGTATTAAGGTAAATTAGCTTAAGTGTGATTTATTTGTATTCCAATGGTGCATTTAGCAGGGAAGAGATTAATGGCCTAACCCTTGTTTATACTGAGGTCTGAATAACAAATCAACTTGCAACTCTCAAGAGGTTCCAAGGCAGCTTGCAACCAATGTCGCATTTTCTGAGATGTGCTCATGGCTGCAATGCAGGGAATGAAGAAGACATTTTTTGCTCCCACACGCAGAAAGACAACCTTGACCTGCCCAGTTAGTGGGCAGCACAGTGGCGCAGCTGATAGAGCCGCTACATTACAGCGCCAGAGACCTGGGTTCAATCCGGACCATGGATAGGTTTTGTGTGGAGTTTGCAGGTTCTCCCTGTGACCACAAGGGGTTTTCCTCCAGATGCTCCGATTTCCTCCAACATTCCAAAGTCATGCCGGTTTGTAGGTTAATTGGCCTCTGTTAATTGCCCCCAGTGTGTAGGAATGTAGGGCAATTGACAGAGGCCAATTGACAGAGGCACGTCTTTGGAATGTGGGAGGAAACCGGTTTAGTTTATTGTCACATGTACCGAGGCACTGTGAAAAGCTTTTGTTGTGTGTTACCCAGTCATCAGAAAGACTATACATGATTACAATCATGATGGCAATCGAACCATCCACAGTGTACAGATACATGATAAAGGCAATAATGTTTAGTGTAAGATAAAGTCCAGTAAAATTCAGTGAAAGATAGTCTAAGGGTCTCCAGTGAGGTAGATAGTAGCTCAGGACCACTCTCTAGTTGTTGATGGGATTTGTCTGATAATAGCTGGGAGGAAATTGTCCCTGAATCTGGAGGTGTGATTATCACATATTCAGGGACAGTTTCATCCCACCTATTATCGGGCAACTTAATCAAGTAGTAGGGAGAGATAGATCAGCCGTGATTGAATGGCGGAGTAGACTTCATGGGCCAAATGGCCTAATTCTATTCCTATCACTTATGACCTTATGAACCTTAGTTTTAAATAATCGGCCTTGTAGCTATGTTCCCTTTTTCTAAACTATCCCACTAGTGAAGGCTTCCCAACATCTACCCTGTCAATCCCCCTTTTTGTTTGAATACGATCACCCCTACATTCTTCTCAACTCCAAGGAACACAAACCCAAACTGCCCATCTTCTCATGATAGAACAACTCTCTCATCCCAGGAATTACCCTAGTAAATCTTCGTTGGAACTACTTCAATTCTGCTCAATCATTTTTTTTAGATAAGGAGAATAAATCTGTGCACGGTACCATAACATCATTTAAAAGACACTTGGACAGGTACGTGGACAGGACAGGTTAGGAGGGATTTGGGCCAAATGCAGAGAGGTGGGACCAGTGTAGATTGGGATCTCTTGCTGGGCGTGGGGAAGTTGTGCTTGGCACAGGGCCTGTTTCTGTGCTGTATGACACTATGACGTAGTCCAGCTGCATCCAACACAGTAAAAATAAACTGTGTAGGAAGGAACTGCACAGGCCCGTATGAAGCTTTTCAAAAAGGGGGGTGGCATGACAGGATTCCAAAAATGTTAAGTGAAATAATGTGCACGCAGCGCACATCACAAGCGGGAAGCCCCTCACATCCAGGTTCCAGGGCCCACTTGAGGGCCCTGAAAGCTCTGGGGTTTTAGATGCTCTCTGGTGCATTCTGTGCCTTATTTTGGAGCTTTTTGCACCAAATGTATGACCAATATTTCAGAAATAATTTTGGTTGAGTCAAGAGTAATGAGTGGGTGGAATGGGATGATCATTGTTGTATCCTTTTTTAAAAAATAAGAATTGTCCTTGTTTTAATTATCAAGTTGTACTGTTGTAAAATATTATGTAAAATGTTATAAAGGAGCATGCAAAAACTGCAAAAAAAATACTGTATGTTTTTGCAGTAAAGAAAACCTTTTTTTAGAAAATGTTTTGTGTGTTGATTTGCTTGCCTGTTACTGTTAGACTGTATTAGTGTGTGCAGTGCACCTTTAATAGTCTTCCTGACCTAACAACTTCACATCACATCAACCTCAACATGAAATAGTTCAGTTTTCTGAGAATGCAACTGTGCAAACCTACTCACCACTTTATCCGAGTCATGGGCAAAGCCATAGTGAATGTGCATTAAGGCGAGTGCAGACAGCCTGTCATTGCTCATGGAAGTCCTGGTTTTTACTTCTTTGCGGATGTGAAAACGTGTTTGTCCACGTTGGCTGGATCAAAATAAGGTGCCGAGCGAGATTGTGCCCACTGCAAGCATGCCGCCCGATGCGAGCATCTCTCTGCCGTTCAGGCTCATGTCCAAGGCCCCGGCTACCTCCGCAGTCAAATGCAGGGGGACAGACGGGGTCGGCAGAGCGCTGTGGAGAGACTGGCTGCCGACAAGGCCAAGAACTTGAAGAGCCAGACGGCGAGGGGGTGCAAAGTGGATCCCAATGGTTTGGG
This sequence comes from Okamejei kenojei, assembly GCA_035221665.1. NCBI lineage: Eukaryota > Metazoa > Chordata > Chondrichthyes > Rajiformes > Rajidae > Okamejei > Okamejei kenojei. The sequence goes on along the minus strand of CM069132.1, from coordinate 26,857,149 downwards.
CAGCTCTGCCCCCGAGGAAGGCAGCGGCAGCAGGGCCAGCAGCAGCATGAAGACTTACCTGGCCTCCGGCAACCCCCAGCAGAGCGGGCAGGCCTGACATTGTGCGTCGCTCCAGCTCCAAGAGGCAAATCAGGCCCGATTCGCTAGTCATGTACCAGCAGAAGTGTGAATTTGTGCTAGGAACGGCGGCCACCAGCAGCGCCCGCAGTTTCAAGGGCACTGGCAGCATGGTCCGTTGGCTGCTGCCCAGCTCTAGCGGCCGGGGTGACAAGCAGCAAGGGCTGGCAACAGGAGCAGCAACGTCGGAAGGGGAGAATTAGCAGAGGGTACAGAGGCTGCAGCACACCAGGGTGCACAAGTAACCACACCAGCAGTACTCCAGGGTTCACAAGTAATCACGAGCAGCATGCCAGGGAGAAACAGCAGCCTCGCCAGCAACACCCCAGGGTGCACAAGTCACTACACCAGCAGCACCCAAGGGTGCACAAGTAACTACGCCAGCAGCACCCAAGGGTGCACAAGTAACCACTCCAGCAGCGCCCCAGGAAACACCAGTCGCCACTCCAGCAGCATCCCAGGGTGCACAAGTAACCACGCCAGCAGCGCCAAGAGAAGCAGCAGCAGGTCGCCCCAAGGAGCCGCTCAAGCGGCAGGTTGGTGAAGGCGGATTATGGCGCTCGCACTCTGACTTCAGCTGCCGGTTCTCCCGAGCCTGCTCGGGCTTAGGACAGTTTCTTCGAGCACTGCGGACTCGAGCCCGAGGTGATCGAGAACCTGGCCAGGGAGAAGTTTGCCGCCGACGCTGCCTTCGAAAGCCTTGCCCTCATGTTTCGCAGCATGAATGGCCTGTCCCACTTGGGTGACATTTTCGGCAACAGCCTGAAAGAGGTTGTTGGGTCGTGGTCGGGTCGTGACGCGGCCTGATGCGCAGTGATGCATACAGTGACGCGCGGTGACTCCCTGACACCTCTGGATTTTGGAATGTTCAAAATCCAGGGGCAACATCTGTGTGTCTCATCATGTCGTGCGCCCTGTCACACGCTGACGTATGCTGCCCTGCGGGTGATGACCGGATAGGGTTAGGGTTGGGGTTAAGGACCACAGATGGGCTGTAAAATATTCTTCCTTCAATGTATGGATTTTAAACATTAATATATTAAAATTAATACAATAAAATCCGGGCCCGGCGGGAGGCGGGAGGCGGGGTGGGGCTGGTGGTGTGGACCCGGCCTGAGCAGCGCCTGGTGTCGGGTCACGGCCGCTGCCAGGACTGGGTTCAGATTCAGTCGTTCCCGCCCGGCGACGGGTGAACGGTCCTGCCCGGACCGGCCGGCCGGCAGCAGCGGACGGGGCCCGCTGGCGAGGCTCCGACGCCGCGGATGGAGCCCATGGACCGGGCGGGCAAACACCGCACCCCGCACCCACCCCCCCCCCCCCCCCCCGGAGAAACGGGAACTCCTTCTTTTCCAAACCATCCCACGGGTCGGATTGGACCCTTCGCGGGTAGTTTAATACCCCCGATATAAAACAAACAGATTCCCCGCAACGCAACGCAACGCAACGCAACGCAACGCAATATTTCACGGTCCCACTCACCCAAACTAGGCCCGGAGCGTCGAGGCGATGCCTTGAAAAAGGCGGTGATCTGATGCCGCCCACTGCGCACGCGCGGAGAGACGGCCATTTTGCGTCGCTTCTGCATCTTTGGTCACCAGCTTCCCCCCACTGCGCAGGCGCGGATGGTCGCAAATATATATTTATTTTTTTCCTCTGAATTATTTTCCCTCTGGAAAAAAAGGGGGGTGCGGTCGCACCCAACGCACCCCCCCCCCCTTCGGACGGCCATGACTGCAGACGCTGATTTGCACCAAAGATAGACACAAAGTGCTGGAGTAACTCAGTGGGTCAGGCAGCATCTCTACAGATATAGAATAGGTAACGTTTCGAGTTGAAGGTGGTCTCAACCTGTAATGTCACATATTCCCTTTCTCCAGTAAAAAGGACCTTCTTATTCTTAAACCCCAACTCTTTCACAAGGGCTAAAAGCCAACATGAGGTTTGCCTTGGTTGGACCTGTGTACTATTTTATACCAATGTTTTAAGAGCTTCGGAAATTCTCTATTTTTATTGGATGGCATGGTGAGACATCTGGTGGAGCTGCTCCCTCGCATCACTGTAGAGCCAGGTTCAATTGTGACCTCAGGTGTTGTCTGTGTGGAGTTTGCACGTTCTGCCTGCGACCATGTTGGTTTCCTCTGGGTATTCCGGTTTCATAAGTTCTTAATTCTAGGAGTACAATTAGGCCATTCGGGCCATCGAGTCTACTCCGCCATTCAATCAAGGCTGGTCTATCTTCCCCTCTCAACCCCATTCTCCCGCCTTCTCCCCATAACCCCTGACACCCATACTAATCAAGAATATGTCAATCTCCGCCTTAGAAATATCAATTGGCCTGGCCTCCACAGCCATCTGTGGCAATGAATTCCACCGGATTCACCACCTTCTCACTAAAGAAATTCCACCTCATCTCCTTTCGAAAGGTACTTTCTTTTATTCTGAGGTTATGGTCTCTTGTCCTAGATTCCCCTACTTTTGGAAACATCCTCACCACATCCACTCTGTCCAGGCCTTTCCCTATTCTGTAATTTGGTAATGTGGTTTCCTCCCACATCTCTGCGATGTCCATTTAATTATTAATTGGCCTCTGTAAATTTTCCCCTAGTGTGTATGGAGTGGATGAGAAATGGAATAACATGGAACAAGTGTGAACGTTCGATCAATAGTTGTAGTGGACTCAGTGGCCTATTTCCATGTTGTATCTTTCAGTCAATCAATCATTCAAGATCCTGGTGATAATTCCAATGGGAAACATCAGCATTTAGCTGCTGAAACATGAAGGATGACTCAGACCAGAGCAAACAATGTGACTTAGGCAGGTCCAAGGGTTACTGATCCGATGGGCTGAATCTGTTGTATATGGAACAAGCTGCCAGAGGCAGTGGTTGAGGCAGGATTAATTACGATGCTTAAAAGACACCTGTAGGGGTTCATGGAGAGGAAAGGTTTGGAGGGATACAGGCCAAATCAGTGCAAATAATATGACTCATTGAGAGTCATGGAGGCATAGAGTCAGAAAGCATTGAAACAGGCCCTTCTTGTCCATGCCGACCAAGATTCAGTTTAGTTTATACAGTGTGGAAACAGGCCCTTAGGCTCACCGGGCCCATGATAACCACAATAATCCCTGCATACTAGCACTAACCTATACACACTAGGGACCATTTGCTATTTTACCAAAGTCAACTAGCCTACAAACCTGTACGTCTTTGGAGTGTGGGAGGAAACTGGAGCAGCAAGAGACAACTCACGCAGGTCATAGGGAGAAGGAACAAACTCCGTACAGACAGCACCCATAGACAGGATCGAACCCGGGTCCCAGGCCCTGTAAGGCAGCAACTCCACTGCTGTGCAACCCTGCCGCCTCACCTGCCCGCATTTGGCCATATCTCTCTAAACCTTTCCTATCCATGTACCTGACCAAATGTCTTTTGAATGTAGTTGTTACCTACCTCAACTACCTGGTTAAGGATCTCCACTGTGCTATGCCAACATTATTCCCCTCAACCAATAAAGCACACGACAGATTCATCATTGCCTTACCTTGCTGTCCAATCTTACTTTATAGGCGATAGACAATAGGTGCAGGAGTAGGCCATTCGTCCCTTCGTGCCAGCACCACCATTTACTGTGATCATCCACAATCAGTAACCCGTTCCTGCCTTCTCCCCATATCCCTTGACTTCGTTATCTTTAAGAGCTCTATCTAACTCTCTCTTGAAAGCATCCAGAGAATTGGCCTCCACTGCCTTCTGAGGCAGAGAATTCCACAGATTCACAACTCTCTGGGTGAAAAAGTTTTTCCTCATCTCCATTCCAAATGGCCGTCCCCTTATTCTTACTTATTCCTTAATCATTATTGTGCAGTCTCGATAGGTTACCGCACAATGTCTGAAGAATTCATTGGCCTTTTTTATTCATATTTATAAGATAGTGATCCCTCATTATAAGATTCCTCACTATAAAAAAAACTATCCAAGTCCTGCATATAAAACAGAGAAAATGGTTCTGATCTTCAAAGCAATTGGACACAAATGAAGTAGGATGAAAACGGCCGTCATGTGGCGTCCTTTAAACAACTAATTTCACTGATTTATTTTTCCTTTATGTTACACTATATCCCCTCATTAAAAGTTTCCAGGATTTACAATCAGCTCTGGAGAGGCTTGTTAAAGGTCACACAATACAAATGCTCTTTTTTTTTAATTTGCAAGATAATTCAGGGCACAACAAGCAATTAAACAGCGGTTTCTTTCCTTGTTTTGTCTCATGACTGCTGTGAATGTTGTCTTATTTCTCTTTTCAATTTACATCCAACTTGGTGTCACTTCCCCGCTTTGGCAGTGTGCTCTCTGTTGACGGTACCAATGGAGTTAATTTTAAACCAGGACCCAGAAGGTTAATTTGATCCATTAGTCCAAGCCACACGAGAGAATACATTTGATTTAAGATTATCAACATACAATAGAAATATTATCATCTATGGTGATTCTGAAAGATCTTATGATTGATTCTGTCCTATTGTAAAGATTTTGAAAAAGGGAAGGTTCAAAATATTACTGAAGAATACACCTGCAGTATGGGGAAGAAAATCTCATCAAAATGACCTTTAAATCTTATTGCTTGTTGTCAAATCCCTATAGAATGTATTGTTTACTCCGGCAGCCTCTGGGATACAAAGGTTCTTTGAGAATTGTCATATTTCAACATGGGAAGAAAGACTGTGAAATCACCTCTAATTTTCTTCCAAGAATGTTTATTGTGTGCTGAGTGAAAACACATTTGAACATTGTTCAGCTTCACAATAAAGCAGAGATTCGTGGAACCTTGGTATCAACAAGGCCAGGGTGGTCAAAGAGTTCAAAGACAGACACAAAATGCTGGAGTATCTCAGTGGGACAGGCAGTGTCTCCGGAGAAAAGCAATAGGTGACTTTTTAGGCCGAGACCCTTCTTCAGATCCTAGTCAAAGAGTCCGTCAGTCATAGAGCTGCAGAGCACACAAACACACCCTTCGACACAACTGATCCATGTGACGCCTATCTACACTAATCCCAACTGTGTGCATTTCAGCCCACAGCCTTTTGTTGCAGAGATTTGCAGAGGCAGCCCAGACCATCACACAAACCAACCTCCCTTCCATTGACTCCATCTCTACTTCACGCTGCCTCGGCAAGGCCACCAGCATAATCAAGGACCAGCCTCACCCCGGTGACTCTCTCTTCTCCCTCTCCCATCAGGCAAGAGGTACAGAAGTGTGAAAATGCACACCTCCAGATTCAGGGACAGTTTCTCCCCAGTTGTTATCAGGCAACTGAACCATCCTATCTCTAACTAGAGAATGGTCCAGAGCTACTATCTACCTCTCTGGAGACCTTCAAGCTATCTTTAATCGGACTTTACTTGACTTGCACTAACGTTATTGCATTTATCATGTATCTGTACAGGGTGGACGGCTCGATTGTAATCATGTGCAGTCTTTCCGCTGACTGGTTAGCACACAACAAAAAGCTTTTCACTGTACCTCAGTACACGTGACAATGAACGGACTACTCTGACGAATCCCTCCACAGACGCTGCCGGACCCACTGTTCCTCTAGCACTTAGTGTTTTCCAGCATCTGAAGTTCTTTGTGCCTCCTTCCTGAATCAATTTTCGATCTCCTAGCCTATCCACTCCTGATGCTTCAATCCCAGCCCCATTCATTGTAGGGTGGGGTCTACAGAATGAATTGACGGCAATGGAACTACAATAAGTCAAGAGGTATAGGAAGAGAGAGGAAAAGATGGTATTGGATGAGAGTTTAGTTTTTTTTTAAATTTAGTTTAGTTTATTATTGTCACGTGTACCAAGGTACAGTGAAAAGCTTTTGATTGCGTGCTATCCAGTTAAAGAGGACTATACATGATCACAGTCATGTCCACAGTGCGCAGCACCTGAGTGTACACTCTGGACGGCTCGATTGTAATCACATATTTCACCGACTGGATAGTGCGCAACAAAAGCTTTTCACAGTACCTCGGTACACGTGAATATAAACTAAACTAAGTTAAACTAAGGATAAAGTGTACAACTTTACTGCAAGACAAAGTCCGATAAAGTCTGATTAAGGATAGTTTGAAGGTCTCCAATGAGGTCGATGGGAGGTCAGCACCACTTTCTAGTTGGTCGTCTTCTTTCGTGTGGCATGCACAGCCCAAAGTTGTTGGACAACTTGTTTCATTTGATCTTCCGTTTGTGCACGTCGAGTTGATTGCATTAGTCGAAACAGGGCGGACCACGTGAAGGTTGCAATCTTCCACCCCTTCCAGTTGGTGAGAGGACGGTTCAGTTCCCTGATCACAGCTGGGGAGAAACTGGCCCTGAATCTGGAGGTGTGCGTTTTCACACTTCTGTTCCTGGTGCTTGATGGGAGAGGGGAGAAGAGGGCGAATGGCAGAGCAAGCTAGAAGGTCTCTTTTTCTTATGTTCAGGCATCTCACTCAGCAAGGCTCAGGGACAACTCTTGGTGGAGAATGTGGATGCGAATCATCATATGGCCAATGCACTAAAGTATGTTCTGAGGGAAGAGTGCACATCACCAGCATTTCTCTCAACACCCTTGTCCATGTCAAACCTGAAAGTAGGGAGTTTGTATGTTCCCTGCATGACCACGTGGGTTTTCTCCGGGCATGGGTGGAAATCCCGGGGGGGACCAGGGGGTCACGTCACCCCCATGTTTTGAGAGGTGGGGGAACCATGTTTTATAATCCGGATTTTTAAAGAAGTTTATTTTTTCAACATCAAGCCATGGCAGGTTCTTTCTGTAAACCAGATCCTTTGGTGTTCGACAGTGAATTTGCCGAACGTTGGCGCATCTTTGAAGTGGAGTTTGGAATTTTCATAGATGCTGCCCACCCTGGAGCTGCTCCCCACACCAACGCATCAATTCATCAATTGCATCAATTCTCCTCAATGTAGCGGGCACAGGATTTCTACTACGCCCCAGAACATACCAATGTGGTAACACATTGTTGTGACCCCGGCAGAGTCCATCAGAGACCCCACCGGCCTTCTCCAAAAGTTCAGAGACCTGTGCTAACTTCGCACTAACGTTTTCATGGAGCACCACAAGTTTTTTTCCCGTAGCCAACAAGAGATGGTCGAATCCTACATTGGCGCCCTCAAGAGCATTGTGGCCAGATGCCACTTCCAAGAGAGCGACGTCCTCATCCACGGCAGACTCATATATGGCATCCTGAATGACAAGGTGAGAAATGAATTACTCCGGGATGAGGAGCTTACACTAGCTGAGGTTAAACTTGCCTGCCGGGTTGCAGCATACACTGACACCCATACCAAAGCCTTGGGACCGGGACCACACACTGCCTACAATGTCCATGCCTTCTATAGGTCCCCGCAACAAACATCAACGACCCCTTGACAACTGCCTACAGCCCCAGGGAGGCCACTTTGTCCGGTGCTGCCACGCTCGTGCCAACAGGGCCCAGCCACAACAATCTCTCTATGCGCTCGAGCCCACACTTTCCCACGATGCACTAACAGAATCAGCATTTCCAGCAGGACCACGACCGCGGCACCTGCAAGAAGACAGCCAAAAGATACATTCTTGTACACCCGATTCACCGTCTACAAACAGCAATCCCATGACAACACTCAGTATCAACAATACCAGAGTTGCTGCAAAGATAGATACCGGAGCGAGATGTAATGTTGTCTCTATCATACTGCCAACGAATTCACAACAATAAAACTGTCATGAAAACAAACTCAAAGTTGAATCCATTTGGTGGGGGGAGTTACAACCAGTTGGTACGGTCACATTACAATGCCATCTAGCGTCTCAAGTTTACAATCTGGATATTTTCATTGTTAGAGGGGAAGTGCCGCTCCTTCTGGGCATCGATGCATGCCGCGATATGAACCTAGTCTTCTTCGGCAAAACTGTGTACCAGCTGTCGACCTCTCAAAAGTCCCACCGAACAACTACTCGAACAATGCAAAGACCTTTTTGATAACCAGCTGGGCAAGCTTCCCACAGAACACAGCATTGTAACCGATAAGGAAGTCATACCTGTTGTTCGTTCTCCGCACGCAATGAAGGACCACGTCAAAGCTCAACTAGACAGAATGGAAACACTGGGCGTGATAGCCCCTGTCAACGACCCCTCCTCCTGGGTCTCTGCCATGGTCGCAGCTGTCAAGAAAAACAAAGACAAAATAAGGATCTGCATCAACCCCAAAGATTTAAACACTGCCATCAAACGACCACACCACCCGATGCGGACGGTGGAAGAAGTCGCTGCCAACCTGGGTAAAACCACAGTCTGCTCTGTCCTAGATGCAAAGAACTCATTTTGGCAAATACCGCTAGACCATACATCCTCCATGTTAACCACATTCGCGACACCATTCGGACGCTACCAATTCTTACGTATGCAATTTGGCATCAATTCAACCAGCGAAGTTTTTCAACGTACTTTGGAACAACTCTTTACTGGCTACCCGTGCAACATAATCGTGGAAACATCCTGATCGCTGGGCGTAATGCACAACATGGCTCAAACCTGAAGCAGGTCCTGGATCGTGCCAGGGAAGTAAATCTCAAACTCAACCCTCTCAAGTGCAGGTTTCGGGTCGACGAAGTGACTTATGTGGGCCACGTGTTCACCAACAACGGACTCAGGCCAGACCCGTCTAAAACCATTGCCATCAACGAAATGCCAGCTCCTACAGACGTGACAGCTCTACAACGATTTTTAAGTATGGTAAACTACCTGGGAAAATTCATCCCAAACTTTAGCGAGCTCTCAGCCCCGCTGCGACAACTGACACACACACTGGTCCTGGCACCAACACTAGCAGAGGGCATTTGAAACCCTCAAACAACTAATGTCTTGCGCTCCAACACTCATATACTTCGATGCTGATTTATCCGTCACCCTCACCTGTGATGCCTCCCAGTATGGACTGGGCACTGCTTGCCTACAAGACGATGGGAAGGGTCCTAGACCAGTTGCCTATGCCTCCCGCACCATGACCGACACTGAACAGCGCTACGCTCAAATCGAGAAGGTACATGTAAACTAAATAAATGCCGCACCTTATACTGGTGTTTTACAATTACTCCACTAACCAATACATATATGCTTTGTTTCTTTAAGAGGAAGGATGTAGATTAATTCATCTTATTAATTCATGTAATTTATAATCTCCACTACACATTTGTGTATGTCACCCATTACATGATGGTATTATGGTACTACACAGCTATACACTAGCAAGGTCAGACAGCTCGCTCTCCCTCTCTCACGCCAGCAGAGCTAGATGCGAACAACTGGCTGTTTGAATGTTCCTGTTTGCCTAAGGAATAAAGATTGATCTTCACCATGTGTGTTGCTGTGGATCATTCATAAACACCCCTCCCCTACACCCCCCTCCCTACACCCCCTCCCCTACAACACCCCTCCCTTACACCCCCTCCCTACACCACCCTCCCTTACAATCCCACTCCTCCACACACCCCTACCACAACAACCCCTCGCCCCACACCACACATTCCCCTCCCTCCTACCACACTCACCCCCTCCCCTTACCCCACAACCCCCACCATCCCCTCCACCCCCACCATCCCCCCCGCCACTCCCCTACCACCATCCCCCCCTACCCCCACTATCCCCCCTACCCCCACCATCCTACAGGACTGTTTGGAGTCTGTAGACTGGGCAATGTTCAGGGACTCAGCAACAGACCTGAATTTATATGCTACAGTCGTTACAGACTTCACAAAGAAATGTGTAGGACTGCCTCCCAACAAAAACCTTCCAAGTGTTTCCCAATCAGACGCCTTGGATGAACTATGAGATCTGCACTCTACTGAAGTCCGGACACCGGGCATTCATGTCTGAAGATACTGAGGACTACAAGAAGACCTCAGTAAGGCCATCACAAAGACCAAAAGGGACTTCTGCTCCAAGCTGGAGGATGAGACAGATGTTTGGCAGCTGTGGGGGGGGGGGGGGTAGTGTGTGGTAGGGGGGAGGGGAGTGTGTGGTGTGCGGCGAGGGGTGTGTGGTAGGGGGGGAGTGTGGCGGAGTGTGGGAGAGCGGGGGTGGGTGAGGGGAATGCAATCACCTCCTCCAAGGCAAAATCAGGAGGCAGCACACATGTCAGCGAAACATCACTCCCTGACGAGCTCAATGCGTTTTATGCACGCTTTGATAGGGAGAACACTGATGTGCCTTCTCGAGCCCCCATTCGCTGTGTTGGTATTTCGGTCACGGTCACAGAGGTCGGTCAGAAAATCCTTCAGAGGGGTGAACACTCGGAAAGCGCCTGGTCCTGATGGCATACCCGGTCGTGTTCTAAAAACCTGGCTGGAGTTTTTATGGACATTTTCAACCTCTCACTTCTGAGGTCTGAGGTTCCCACCTGCTTTAAAAGGGCATCAATTATACCGGTGCCCAAGAAGAGCAAGGTGACGTCCTAAATGACCATCGACCAGTGGCACTAACGTCGGTGGTGATGAAGTGCTTTGAGAGGTTGATCATGGCGCAAATCAACTCCTACCTCGACAAAAACCTGGACCCACTGCAGTTCACTTACCACCACAACAGATCAACGGTGGATGTGATCTCGCTGGCTCTCCACTCCGCTCTGGACCACTTGGGCAACAAAAACTCATATGTTAGGCTGTTATTCATTGACTACAGCTCGGCATTTAACACAATCATCCCCTCCAAGCTGGTTACCAAACTCTCAGAACTAGGTCTCTGCGCATCTCACTACAATTGGATCCTCGACTTCACAGACCACAGACTGTTCGTATTGGTGGAAATGTGTCAACGTCGATAACAATTAGCACTGGAGCACTTCAGGGCTGTGTGTTCAGCCCCCTGCTAAACTCACTCTATACTCATGACTGCGTAGCCGGTCATAGTGCGAACTCTATCATCAAATTCGCTGATGACACCACTGTTGTGGGACGTATCACTGATGGAGATGAGTCAGAGTATAGAAGGGAGATCGACCGTTTGACCAAATGGTGCCAGCACAATAACCTGGCTCTCAACACCAGCAAAACCAAGGAACTGATTGTGGACTTTGGAAGGGGTAGGATGGGGACCCATAGTCCCGTTTATATCAACGGGTCGATGGTGGAGAGGGTCAAGAGCTTCAAATTCCTGGGCGTGCATATCTCTGAAGATCTCTCCTGGTCCAAGAACATTGATGCTATTATAAAGAAAGCACATCAGCGCCTCTACTTCCTGAGAAGATTATGGAGAGTCGGTATGTCAAGGAGGACTCTCTCGAACTTCTACAGGTGCACAGTAGAGAGCGTGCTGACCGGTTGCATCGAGGCTTGGTTCGGCAACTTGAGCGCCCAAGAGCGGAAAAGACTGCAAAAAGTTGCCAACACTGCCCAGTCCATCATCGGCTCTGACCTCCCCACCATCGAGGGGATCTATCGCAGCCGCTGCCTCAAAAAGGCTGCCGGCATCATCAAGGATCCACACCATCCTGGCCACACACTCATCTCCCCGCTGCCTTCAGGTAGAAGGTACAGGAGCCTGAAATCTGCAACATCCAGGTTCAGGAATAGCTACTTCCCCACAGCCATCAGGCTATTAAACTCAACTCAAACAAAACTCTGATCATTAATAGCCCATTGCATTTTATCTGTGTATTTATGTGCGTATATATATATATATATTCATTAGCATACGGTCATCTGATCTGATCTGTTCTGTATTTATTTATGCCTACTATATTCTGTTGTGTTGAAACAAAGCAAGAATTTCATTGTCCTATCTGGGAAACATGACAATAAACACTCTTGAATCTTGAATCTCCCTACCCCCACCACCCACCCCCCCCCACCCCACCCCCAACCACCCCCACCCCCACAACTACCCCACCCCAACCATCCTCCCTATCCCCACAACCCTCGCTACTCCACATCCCCTCTACCCCCGCCATCCCCCCCACCCCCCCACTACCCCTCACTCCCGCCTACCACACACATCCCCTCCCCTACTCCCGCCATCCCCTCCCTACCCCCACCATCCCCCTCTACCCCCACCATCCCCCCTTCCCCCACCCACCCCCCTCTCCTCCCACACACATCCCCCTCCCTCCACACAACCTCCCCCCCCCCCGATAGGCCCCGCCTGAAGTCATCCCCCTCCCCTGGCTGCAGGACGCTCCCCACCTGAAGCCGTCCCCAGTCCCCCGGCTACAGAACGCTCCCACCATTGCGTTGGGGGAACAGGTGAATGGTGGAATATTGCGTTGGGGGACCAAGCCTCCTGTGTGACTGGGACCCAACGGGTCCCACCTAGTCTAGTATCCCTTGAAACCTCTCCTATCCACGTACCTATCTAAATGTTTCTTAAGCATTGCAATAGTAGCTGCAAAGTACCTTCGCTGGTGCTAAGTTTCAGTTTTTAATGTTTGTGTGTCAAGGGAAGATGGGGGAAGATGGGAATCTGTCAGATGGTTCGGATAGCATCTTCCCTCATCTCAAGATAAGCTTCTTATTGATCTAAACACAGCATGGAGCGTCCGGCTGTCAATGCATTCCTCATTGCTGTTCTAAGAACAACATATATATTCCAACCTTTTGTACTGAAGTGCAAAATCTCTGTCTCAGCTTAAACCTCGATGATGCAGCTTGCAAAAGCTGTAACAAAGCATCATTTCCGTGCAAAGCCACCTCGATTTGTTTTGATTGTTTTCTGGATATCTTTTCCTCTTGTTTTGATGGGACCTAGTGTCAAGAATCCAGAGAGTGTCATTGTCATATGTGCGGACAATGTGAACAATTGAATTATTTCTTGCTGCAGCTTAACAGGCCCATAAATGCAACAACACACAATTACACCATAACATAATAGTTCACAAGTTATAGGAGCAGAATTAGGCCATTCAGCCCATCAAGTTTAATCCACTGTTCATTCTAGGCTGATCCATCTTTCCCTCTCAACCTCATTCTCCTGCATTCTCCCCATAATCCCTGACACCCTTATTAATCACAGATCTCGCAATCTCTGTAATGTTCAGTTTTGGTCACCCTGCTGTAGGAAGGATGTCATTAAGCTGGAAGAAGAGCTGGAGTGGCATGGTTGCACAGTGGTAGGGTTGCTACCTTATTGCACCAAAGACCCGGGTTCAATCCTAACTATGGGTGCTGTCTGTATGGAGTTTGTGCGTTCTCCCTGTTACTTGCATGGGTATTTTCCAGGAGCTCCAGTTTCCTCCAAAGGCATATGGATATGTAGGCTAATCAGCTTGATATATTTGTAAATTGTCCCTAGTGTGTGAAGGACAGTGTTAGTGTACGGGGATCGCTGGTCGTCGCGGACTCGGCAGGCCGAAGGGCCTGTTGTGGAACTGTGTCTCTAATCTATAGCAAACTAAGAAGATTTTACAAGGATGTTGCCAGGACCATAGCTACATTAAAGGGTTGGGCAAGATAGAACTTCATTCTTGGGAGCACTGGAAGCTGAAGGGTGATCTTACAGAGGTGTATAATATCATAAGGGGAATAGATAAGGTGAATGCAAAGTATTTTACCCAGGGTTAGGGGAATCAAAAGGCAGAGGTCATAGATTCAACATGAGCCAATGGGACTAGCGTAGTTGGGGATTTGAGTTGGGCTGAAGGGTCTGTTTCTGTGCTGTATGGCATTATGACTCCACAATATATAACAATGAAAATACAATTAAATAATAACTGTACTACTACTGTACTACTAAAATAATAACTGTACTACTTTATGGACTGCATCTTTGGTTTTAGTAGAAACTTCTGTTCAGTAGAAACTTCAGTAGGAAGTTTCTCCTGAAACCAAAGATGCAGTCCATAAAAGATCGTAGTTGTTGAGGTCCATAAGTGATAGGAACAGAATTAGACTATTCGGCCCATCGCTAATTTACTCATGGCTGATCTACCTTTCCCACTCAACCCCATTCTCCTGCCTTCTCCCCATAACCCCTGACAACTGTCCTAATCAAGATTATGTCAATCGACTGTGGAGGCCAAAATATCCATTGACCTGGCCTCCACAGCTGTCTGCGGTAATAAATTCATACAAACATAGAAACATAGAAAATAGGTGCAGGAGGAGGCCATTTGGCCCTTCGAGGCTGCACTGCTATTCATTGCGATCATGGCTGATTCCACAGGTTAGTATTGCGTGGTAATTTTATTTCGAAGTCACGTGAGTGACTACTTGAAGAAGCCCGCCAGCCCACATGCGCGTCAATACGTCCAACGCATGGCGCACGACTGGCTGGGAGGCGGGTCGCTCCTCCAGCGGTAAGTTTAAAAACATCAAAGGTACGTTTTCAACTTACTCTGAGGTTGTTTTGTTTCGTGTTTCTTTTCACAGTGGTCTCCAATGGATTATGGATAAATCCAAGGCCAACAAATCGGCGGCCGTCTGTTTCGCCTTCAGAGTCGCTGACAGTGCGGTCATCGACTTCAGACTTGGTGCCTGCACAGAGCACTTTGGCAACCCCTAAAGGGGGTAAAACCAAACGCAAGTCTGATAGGCCTGTATACTCGGATGAGACAGGCCAGGAGGATTTCCCTCCTACACCTATGGGTAATGTCTTTGGCCGTTTATCCAATATGGAGCACCTCATGGAGAGGATGCTCACGCACAATATGCTCCGTGATACGGAGGCATATCAACGCAGGTCTCCCTTCATGCCTGCGGCAGCACCTGGTCCAGGGCTGCTTAGTGCCTCCCACTCTGATGAGGGGAGTGTCAGGGGTCAGTACATGACTGACTCCGAATATGGATGTATGTCAGAAGGACATACTGGGAATGCATGAGATGTGTGAGGCTCAGACACAAGAGTTGCCTGCCCTGGCATCCAGATTTGCGATACCTTCGCAAACAGGTGAACATCTTCAAGAAGAACTGGCCCCTAGCATCAATTATCTCACTTCGCATCAACTGCAAGAACAAGTCATGGTTGAAACGGCTACGAAGTACCACGCGCCTGCGAATTGTGCAACTTTAAAAGTGCTGGCGGTCACCAGTTCCATTTGGGGTTACATTGGAGGTGGCATCAAGGCTCCAGCGGATTCTAAAATTACTGGCTTCAGGCATCACGGCTTTTGCCAGATCAGTAGATGGCGGGCCACTATCAGACATCCAGCAAGATGCCCTGGCGTTAATGTGCAATGCACATTTCGAGATGAACTGTTTCCGCAAAAACGGCATCAGGCCGGCATTAAACCCGAAGTTTGCAGGTCTGTGTAAGTCCAGTAACGTCCAGCCACCTAATCTCCTGTTCGGGGAAGACCTCCCTAAACAAGTGAAAGACCTACATGACGAAGCCAAAGCTGTAGGTTTAATCAAAGCATCTGCTGGGGCAAGTTTTCACTGTTTCGGCGTCAGCACCCCTACGTCTCCACCAGCAATAAGCGGTTTGCTGAAGCTAGTGGCAGCCCTAAAGTTGATCTTTCCGGGTATAGGTCTTTTTGAGGCCGAGGCCCCGCCTGGCCGTCATGGAAAATGCGCAATCCTCACACCCCAGCAGTTCAATCCTCCTAACCAAGAGGATGGAAACAGAACCCGTATTAGGGCCCGTTGGGCCTGCTATCAGACCATTGGTAACCATGGAGGTAGATGGGTCTGGTTCTTTCCGGAACATGGGGTGTGTGGTTCAGTTACAAGTTGGTGGTAGATTACACTTGTTTTTGCATGAATGGCAGTGGATAACTTCAGACCAGTTTATACTGCACAGCATAAAGGGGTTCAAAATTGAATTTTTACCTAACTCATTGCCACCCACACAACATACACCAAGTCGGTCGTATATTTATTCCAAACAAGAAGGTTTGGATATACAAATAGAAATTCATACATTACACAAAAAAGGGGTAATTGAGAGATCAAATCATGAAAGTCATCAATTTGTCTCCGATATTTTCTCTAGGCAAAAGAAAGATGGGGGATGTCGGATCATCCTTGATTTAACACAACTTAACTCATATGTGCAGTATAGACATTTTAAAATGGAGAACTTCCTTACTGCTAAACAACTAATTTCTAAAGGATGTTTTATGGCATGCATCGATCTCAAAGATGCATATTATTCAGTTCCAATTCACAAGGATCACCAGAGATATTTGAAATTTAGCTGGATGGGGCAGCTATGGCCGTTTAAAGCATTGCCTAATGGATTAACTTCAGCTCCCAGGTTATTTACCAAATTACTGAAGCCTGTGCTCGGCCTGCTCGGAGCTCAAGAGCACATTGTTATGGCCTATTTGGATGATATTCTAATTGTAGGGAATGCGCTGCATTTGGCTAATCTAGATGTTTCAGCCACGAAACATATATTTTAGAGAAATTGGGGTTTCTCATCCATCCAGTTAAATCAGGTTGATACCGACTAAGGCTATTTATTATTTAGGATTTACTATTAACTCTATAAACATGTCTGTGACTCTGCCCTGGGGCAAGAGATTAGAATTAATAGAAGCCTGTGATAACCGTGTTGTTATGGAGCAGCCATCTATTCGCCAGGTGGCTAGTGTAATTGGCAAAATAGTGGCTGCTTTTCCAGCTGCCCAATTTGGGCCCTTGCATTATCAAAATTTGCAGCGTGCAAAGGAACAAGCACTTAAGTCCCATTTTGGTCATTTTAACATTCCTATGCTTTTATCGGCTGAAGCTATACCAGAGTTACAATGGTGGATGACCAATATTCAGCATTGCTCCAGTGACATATTGATCAGTAAACCTTTAGTTATACTACAAACTGTTGCAATGGGGAGCTACTAATACCATCTCTATATCTGAGGTATATCTATATGGTATCAACTACCTGGAGATGCTGGGGGCATTCTATGGGTTGAAGGCTTACTGTGGGAGTATGCAAAATCTGCATGTTCAACTGCAAATTGATAACACTATAGCGGTGGCATATATTAATCACATGGGTGGAATCAAGTCAGTACCCTTTGATAGTTTAGCTAACCTTATTTGGAGCTGGTGTAGTGAAAGAAGAATTTCAATCTCAGCTACCTACTTGCCAGGTAGGTTTAACACGGTTGCGGACACTAGGTCACGTAAATTTAATGATAACACTGAATGGATGTTAGATCGCAAAATGTTTAACAACGTTATTGCTCGATATGGAACGCCGGATATTGATTTGTTTGCATCTAGGCTTAAACGCCAGTTGCCAAAATATATTGCATGGGAGGCAGGCCCAGGGGCAGTAGCGATAGATGCATTCTCATTACACTGGGGAGGAATGTTCTTTTATAGCTTTTCCTCCATTTTGCCTCATCAGCCGGTGCTTGCTAAAAATCAAGCAAGATTCCGCTTCAGGTATTTTAGTAGTGCCTGACTGACATGGTTCCCGTTGATGTTAGGAATGTTAATGGAACCATATATGGTTATTAGTCAGCATAAAGATTTGCTTGTACATCCCGTGACTCGGGAATCTTACCGTCTGCACGATAAAATCAACTTATTGATTTGCAGAGTTTAAGAAGACCTTTTGTGGGGCTCAGATTATCCGACCGAACGGTGGATGTGATCACTGCAGCTTGGCGGGACAGTACCAAGAGGCAGTTCATTTCCTACATCAGGTGATGGGAAGTGTTTTGTGTAAATTCAACTATAACTTATAATACAGCACGTATAGCTGATGTCTTAGAGTTTCTTTCAATGTTATTTTTGATAAAAGATTAAGTTATCGTGCCATCAACACTGCCAAAAGTGCCTTATCATCATACTTGCTGCTGGGATCGGGACACCACCCTGTTGGGTCTCACCCTTTGATATCCAAACTCATGAGGGGTATCTTTAACATAAATCCTCCCAGGCCCAGGTACACGGAAGTATGGGACGTTAACATTGTGTTAACACTGCTTCGCGGTTGGGCTCCAGCTGCATCTTTATCTTTGGTCCGGCTCACCTATAAGGTAATAATGCTCATGGTGCGAGTTTCAGCGCAACGTGTCCAGTTGTTGCATAAGCTAAGGCTGGACAGGACGGTTATGTCTACCAATAAGATAAAGTTCTATATAAATGAGTTAATTAAGCAAAGTAGACCGGGTGTGTTAGGTCTGAAGCTGGAGTTTTTGGCATATCCAACGGATCATAGATTATGTGTTGTCACATATATTCAACAATATATAAAGACTACGAAGAACCTTAGAGGCACTGGACTGGCCATGACAGTGCAGACCATCTCTAGGTGGTTGAGACATATATTGGCTTTCCCAGGAGTGGACACTGATCTTTTTAAATCTCACTCTACCAGGGCTGCAACAACATCGGCAGCGAGGTTCATGGAGATTCCGCTGGACCGCATCCTAGCGACAGCAGGATGTTCGAATGAGCGGACTTTCCAAGCCTTTTACAATAAGTCTATTGCCAGGCCTGGTTCGTTTGCCAACACAATTTTGAGTTCTGTTAAATTAATTTTTATTTTCCCAGATGTAAGGGACCACTATTATTATTACTTTCATTAAAAGGATCAGCATGTTTTTAATCTGAATGCACTATCTTTTCAACCATATCTGGTCAACTGATGCAGTGTGTTTGCATGGACTCGGGTTCACAGCATGAAATCATGGAGCTTTGAAATCTTCATGTAATCACTCACGTGACTTCGAAATAAAATAGAAAGATTAAACGAGAACTTACCGTTTGAGGTTTGATCTTTATTTTATGAGAAGGGATTATGTGTTCTCCACTCCCAACCCTATTCTGATAAAGATCATTCGGTAGTTCTAGTTTCTTAAACTTAGAATAAGATTCATAGAAACATAGAAACATAGAAATTAGGTGCAGGAGTAGGCCATTCAGCCCTTCGAGCCTGCACCGCCATTCAATATGATCATGGCTGATCATCCAACTCAGTATCCCGTACCTGCCTTCTCTCCATACCCTCTGATCCCTTAGCCACAAGGGCCACATCCAACTCACTCTTAAATATAGCCAATGAACTGGCCTCAACTACCCTCTGTGGCAGAGAGTTCCAGAGACTCACCACTCTCTGTGTGAAGAAAGTCTTTTCTCATCTCGGTCTTAAAGGATTTCCCCCTTATCCTTAAGCTGTGACCCCTTGTCCTGGAGTTTCCCCAACTTCGGGAACAATCTTCCTGCATTTTAGCCTGTCCAACCCCTTAAGAATTTTGTAAGTTTCTATAAGATCCCCTCTTAATCTCCTAAATTCCAGAGAGTATAAACGAGTCTATCCAGTCTTTCTTCATAAGACAGTCCTGACATCCCAGGAATCAGTCTGTGTGAACCTTCTCTGCACTCCCCTCTATGGCAATAATGTCCTTCCTCAGATTTGGAGACCAAAACTGCACGCAATACTCCAGGTGTGGTCTCACCAAGACCCTGTACAACTGAAGTAGAACCTCCCTGCTCCTGTACTCAAATCCTTTTGCTATGAAAGCTAACATACCATTCGCTTTTTTCACTGCCTGTTGCACCTGCATGCCTACTTTCAATGACTGGTGTACCATGACACCCAGGTCTCGCTGCATCTCCCCTTTTCCTAATCGGCCACCATTTAAATAATAGTCTGCTTTCCTGTTTTTGCCACCAAAGTGGATAACCTCACATTTATCCACATTATACTGCATCTGCCAAACATTTGCCCACTCACCCCAGCCTATCCAAGTCACCTTGCAGTCTCCTAGCATCCTCCTCACAGCGAACACTGCCCCCCAGCTTAGTGTCATCCGCAAACTTGGAGATTATTGCCTTCAATTCCCTCATCCAGATCATTAATATATATTGTAAATAGCTGGGGTCCAGCACTGAGCCCTGCGGTACCCACTAGTTACTGCCTGCCATTGTGAAAAGGACCCGTTTACTCCTACTCTTTGCTTCCTGTTTGCCAGCCAGTTCTCTATCCACATCAATACTGAACCCCTAATACCGTATGCTTTAAGTTTGTATACTAATCTCTTATGTGGGACCTTGTCGAAAGCCTTCTGGAAGTCCAGATTATACCACATCCACTGGTTCTCCCTTATCCACGCTACTAGTTACATCCTCGAAAAATTCCACAAGATTCGTCAGACATGATTTACCTTTTGTGAATCCATGCTGACTTTGTCCAATGATTTCACCACTTTCCAAATGTGCTGCTATCCCATCTTTAATAACTGACTCTAGCAGTTTCCCCACTACCGATGTTAGACTAACTGGTCTGTAATTCCCCGTTTTCTCTCTCCCTCCCTTCTTAAAAAGAGGGGTTACATTTGCTACCCGCCAATCCTCAGGAACTACTCCAGAATCTAAAGAGTTTTGAAAGATTATCACTAATGCATCCACTATTTCCTGAGCTACTTCCTTAAGTACTCTGGGATGCAGCCTATCTGGCCCTGGGGATTTATCGGCCTTTAATCTATTCAATTTACCCAACACCACTTCCCGACTGACCTGGATTTCACTCAATTACCTCCTTTGACCCACAGTCCCCTGCTATTTCAGGCAGATTATTTATGTCTTCCTTAGTGAAGACGGAACCAAAGTAGTTATTCAATTGGTCCGCCATATCCTTGTTCCCCATGATCAACTCACCTGTTTCTGACTGCAAGGGACCTACATTTGTTTTAACTAACCTCTTTCTCTTCACATATCTATAAAAAACTTTTGCAGTCAGTTTTTATGTTCCCTGCCAGTTTTCTTTCATAATCTATTTTTCCTTTCCTAATTAAGCCCTTTGTCCTCCTCTGCTGGTCTCTGAATTTCTCCAGTCCTCTGGTATGCTGCTTTTTCTGGCTACTTTGTACGCATCATCCTTTGCTTTGATACTATCCCTGATTTCCCTTGTTATCACGGATGCACTACCTTCCCGATTTATTCTTTTGCCAAACTGGGGATGAACAATTTTTGTAGTTCATCCATGCAGTCTTTAAATGTCTTCCATTGTATATCCACCCGTCAACCCTTTTAGAATTAATTGCCCAGTCAATCTTGGCCAATTCACGTCTCATACCCTCAAAGTTACCTTTCTTTAAGTTCAGAACCATTGTTTCTGAATTAACAATGTCACTCTCCATCCTAATGAAGAACTCAACCATATTATGGTCACTCTTGCCCAAGGGGGCACGTACAACAAGACGGCTAATTACCCCTTCTCATTACTCAAAACCCAGTCTAAAATAGCCTGCTCTCTCGTTGGTTCCTGTACATGTTGATTTAGATAACTATCCCGCCATACATTCCAAAAATCCTCTTCCTCAGCACCCCTGCCAATGTGATTAACCCAATTATATGTAGATTGAAGTCAACCATTATAACTGTTTTGCCTTTGTCGCAGCATTTCTAATTTCCTGTTTGATACCATCCCCAACTTCTCTGCTACTGTTAGGTGGCCTGTACACAACACCCACCAGCGTTTTCTGCCCCTTAGTGTTTTGTAGCTCTACCCAATACCGATTCACATCCTCCAAAGCTAATGTCCTTCCTTTCCATTGCTTTAATCTCCTCTCTAACCAGCAACGCTACCCCAACCTCCTTTTCCTTTCTCTCTATCCTCCTGAATATTGAATATCCTGGATGTTCAGCTCCCAGCCCTACGTCACCTGGAGCCATGTCTCCGTGATCCCAACTATATCATAATCATTAATATCTATCTGCACGTTCAACTCGTCCACCTTTATTAACGAATACTCCTTGCATTGAGACACACAAAGCCTTCAGGCTTGTCTTTACAAATCGCATTTACCCCTTATACAATTTTGCTGAAAAGTGGCCCTTTTGTGATTTTTGCCCTGGTTTTGTCTGCCTGCCACTTTTACCTTTCAACTTGCTACCTAATGCTTTCTACCCTCATTTTACACCCTCCTGCTCTCTGCTCTTGTACCCATCCCCCTGCCACATTAGTTTTAAATCCTCCCCGACAGCACTAGCAAACACTCCCACAAGAACATTGGTCCATTCATTCCAGGTGCAAACCGTCCTGTTGTACCGGTCCCACATCCCCCAGAATTGGTCCCAGTGCCCTAAAAATTTGAATCCCTCCCCTTGCACCACTTTTCAAGCCACGTATTCATTTGCATTATCCTCTATTTCTACTCTGACTGGCCCGTGGTACTGGTAGTAATCCGGAGATTACTACCTTTGAGTCCTACTTTTAAGTTTATCTCCTAGCTCCCTAAATTCACCTTGTAGGACTCATCCCTTTTTTTACCTATATCGTTGGTGCCAACATGCACCACGACAACTGGCTGTTCACCTCTCCCCCTCCAGAATGTTCTGCAGCCGGTTCAGTGACATCCCTGACCTTTGCACCAGGGAGGCAAACATACCATCCTGGAGTCTCGTTTGCGGCCGCAGAAACGCCTATCTATTCCCCTGACAATTGAATCCCCTATTACTATTGCCCTTCCCCTCTTTTTTCCCCCTCATGTGCTGCAGAGCCACCCATGGTGCATGAACCTGGCTGCTGCTGCATTCCCCTGATGAGCCATCTCCCTCAACAGTATCCAAAATGGATATACCTGTTTAGGAGGGAGATGACCCGCAGGGGACTCCTGCACTGCCTGCCTACGCTTTGCTGGCTATTGGCCACCTTGTTCCCTTCTTGTCCTCCTACCTTTTGTCTGCGGTGTGACCAAGTCACTGTACGTGCTATCCACGACTTTCTCCGCATCGTGGATGCTCCAGTATGAATCCAGCCGCAGTTCCAATCGTTCAATGCGGTCTGCCAGGAGCTGCAGCTTGGACACCACTTCCTGCCAACGTAGTCACCAGGGACACGACCATCTCCCTGATCTCCCACATGTTGCAGGCTGAACAAACCACGGGGCCAATCTCTACTGCCAATACCTTACTCCCAAATTACTAAAAAAAACACAAAAACTTATCCTTTAAACTTTACTACTAAATACTAAATCCCTAACTCCCAGAATCCCTCACTCCCAGAAGCAGAAATGTAAAATAGTAAACCGGGGTTGCCACCCAATCAGCTGCTTCCTCGGGTCCTCTTCAACCAATCAGCGGCTTTCCTCAAAAAAACCCAAAAAAAAAAACCCACTTCTCCAAATGGAACGTTATGGATTTGGGTAAGCCTCTGGAAAAACAAGCCCGCGCTTGATTTTAAAACCTTACCGGTCGGGTGTCGCTCCTCCCCCTCCTTCACTTCCAACGGCTCCTGTGGGCCTCTGGAAACACAAGCCCCGCGCTAGATTTTAAACCTACCGGTCGGGTGTCGCTCCTCCCCCTCCTTCACTTCCAACGGCTCCTGTGGGCCTCTGGAAAACACAAGCCCCGCGCTAGATTTTAAACCTACCGGTCGG
Organism: Okamejei kenojei; assembly: GCA_035221665.1. Classification (NCBI taxonomy): domain Eukaryota; kingdom Metazoa; phylum Chordata; class Chondrichthyes; order Rajiformes; family Rajidae; genus Okamejei; species Okamejei kenojei. The sequence continues at coordinate 26,833,732 of CM069132.1, read as the reverse complement.
GTGTCGCTCCTCCCCCTCCTTCACTTCCAACGGCTCCTTGGGCCTCTGGAAACACAAGCCCCGCGCTAGATTTTAAACCTACCGGTCGGGTGTCGCTCCTCCCCCTCCTTCACTTCCAACGGCTCCTGTGGGCCTCTGGAAACACAAGCCGCCGCGCTAGATTTTAAACCTACCGGTCGGTGTCGCTCCTCCCCCTCCTTCACTTCCAAGGCTCCTGTGGGCCTCTGGAAACACAAGCCCCCGCTCGATTTTAAACCTACCGGTCGGGTGTCGCTCCTCCCCCTCTTCACTTCCAACGGCTCCTGTGGGCCTCTGAAAAGCAAGCCCGCGCTCGATTTTTAAACCTACCGGTCGGGTGTCGCTCCTCCCCCTCCTTCACTTCCAACGGCTCCTGTGGGGCCTCTGAAAAGCAAGCCCCGCGCTCGATTTTAAACCTACCGGTCGGGTGTCGCTCCTCCCCCTCCTTCACTTCCAACGGCTCCTGTGGGCCTCTGAAAAGCAAGCCCCGCGCTCGATTTTTAAACCTACCGGTCGGGTGTCGCTCCTCCCCCTCCTTCACTTCCAACGGCTCCTGTGAGCCTCTATTCTAAGTCTAGAGTCAGCGATTGTTCTGTGATTTCATACGGCTGCTTTAAAGGTTGACACGCCTGCGGGCTGGCGGGCTTCTTCACCTAATCCTTCATCGCAACCTCATAAAATAAAGATCAAACCTCAAACCTTAAATAGCAGCAATTTTTGTTTGATAACCATTAACAAGACACAAGACCAGTAGTCCATGGGCCAGAGGGGCCTACCGTGCACCCCCCCCTATGATCCTACTTCTTAGGTGTCATTTTGTTCATTGGTATGTCTTCTCTCCGAAAAATTATGTTCCCAAGAAAAAAAATCATCTGGACTATGTTTTTTTAACCCTTATTTCAATCTATGTCAAAATTGTGTTTTTTCACACTTTGCCCTCTTTCTTGGGGTCTGTGAATTTGGTACTTGCAATTGAGTCTGTTTCTTAGTAAAGATACATTAAAAAATCCACTAAATTAGGACCATATCATCTTCAACTCTATGAAAATCACCAAGCTCTGACAGAGGTTTCAAAAATGTGTCACGCTGTTGCATCAGCTTGATTGGCTTGACTTTGCCGATTCCTTTGAAGGCACTTGTTGAGTCACAGCCTGAGAACGCATGCAGTCCAGGAATGCTGAGGAGTATTCTGAGGTGGACTACTTTGCAAAATGGATGACATCTACTAGCCTTTGCCTGTTGCCTCTCCCTATCTCAAAGAACACTGTGGTGTCTTGAATGCTGTTTGCAAAGTGAAGCAAAATGAAAAAAGATATCGCTGTCTGGGCTTTCGACTTGTACGTGGTCATATATTTGCTCTTTGCCATAGCTGCCGTATAGGATGACTCGCGAGTCTGTTTCTTCTTGGTTTGACTTCAGGGATTGAATCTCAGACTGCAGTGTCTCTTTCCAATTCTGAGAAGTAAGAAGTATGGCCTCTCCTCCCTTAATGAAGATTACCTTCCTTCCATGTAGCCTCTTTGCCCCGTCATGCTCACTCCACACATCAAGAAGAAGTTCAATGAGCTGTTTCTTGTTCTCATCATTGGTCAAGAACTGCTTCCAATCTCTTGGTATTTTGGTCATTCCTCCTTTGATTATTCTTATCTCTGCACACCCACGCCGTGTCCGTTCACTTGACTTCACTGAATCTGGTTTGTACATATCGGTACTAAAGACTACATCATTAGATGACACTGCTTGAAGATTTTGATGCCAATCTCTTTGAAGTTTGCAGGAATCTCTTTGAGATAGTAGAATGCAGCATTGCCATCTTCCACTATCAATGTCTTGTTACTGGCAGGAGGTTGTGAGTTGTTTACATCTTTCAACAGGTACTGTAGGCCCTTGGATTTATCAGTCTTTGCAAATAAGTTGTCTGATGTACCAATAGAGTAGGGTACAGGGGTCAGAGAGTACTTCATAATCTCCCATAGATTGAGTTGACTGCCAGAACTTTGTGCTTTGACCATCAGTTGAAAAGCAATATCTCCTTGTCGCTTGCATTCTATAAACTTTCGTTCAGATGTTTTCAGCTTCACTCTTTTCTTTGTTTCTGCCATGGTTTTGAGCTTCAGATTCTTGATGGGTTTGGAGAATGCTGCCTTTTTCTCAAGTCTGATGAACTTCTCTTTCTGTTCTTTCCCTGTGGTAAGTACCTTTATGACATCTTTCTCAACTTCAGCCGGAACACGTGCATCAGAAGAGAGTACATACAACCCAGTCTTGTCATCTTCCACAAAAGGATTCAGGAAGCTCTTTACAGCATCATTGGCTTTCTTTACACATGCCTCACTTTTCCTTATCTGTTGGTTGTTGATCTCTGTGTTCACTTCTGCAATTGGTACCAGAAGTCATGTCTGCGAGGCTGAGAGTTGCAGAGGGAAAGTGTGCCCTTTCTGTTGAAGTTCGAACCCATCTCTGATAAGCACTGATTCTCTAAGATGCCAGAGAGCCCAACACCACTACCACCACCTTTGTCATGCTTCATGATCGTCTCCTTAATCGTTTTGTCAACAGCACATTGGTTTCCTGGTATGAACGACCTAGCGACACTGATGGCACCACTTTTGAGGAAAGCCAGGGCACCGGGATGTGATTCTTCGATGTTTGCCAAGAACACAGCAAGGTAGGTCAGATAGCGGGAGTAATTGTGACCACCAAAGGTGAAGAAGAGATCGGGCATAAGAAACAGACAGTGCAAGTACAACGGAAAGTTGTTCTCCTTCACAGACCTAATCAATGAGAGAGCAACCCACACAGAATCCATGTACGACAACCAAAATTGTGCAGTCTTCCCGAGAGATCCTTTTCGAACATCAGCTTTGAAGCTCTCATATGACTCCATCAATGTGTTGAGATCTGCATTGGCCATGACTTCAGCAAGCGCCTGCTTTGTTGCCGATCGGATTAGCTCTTGAAAGATGCCTTTTGATTCCTCTGGTATACCGGTCGACATGAGTCCCGATTCCATGAGGACATCCTGAAGTCCAGATCCTTCCATTTTCGTTCCAAGCAGTTTGAAGTGTGCACAAATGACATGAAATGTGCCAATTCTATTTCGGAGTCACATGAGTGACTACGTGAACACCCCACCAACACGCATGCGCGACGTATCATCGAACGGATTGCGAAGCCGTTCCTCCAGCGTAAGTTTAAAAACGGGCCGCAGGTAAGTTTTACCATTCCTGAGGTCGTTGTCGGCTCTGTGTTGTTTGCATTACAGAGCGCACCAACATGGAGTCCAGGACAAAGTCCAAAAGAGCCGCTGCTAAAATTGCTGCTGAGGACCGCGAAGGAGGCAGCCAGCAGCGGTCGAGTTCTCCAGAGCTGCTGGTTCTATCTGCAGCCCCCGACTTCACGCCGCTACAGCCCACAGGTACTCCTCGGACTGGCGGCAAAACCACCCGGAAGTCGGGCAGCTCCGCTGACTCGGCTGAGTCCGGACCGGAGGACACCCCGCTCGCGGGAAGTGACGGCGGTCGACTGATGGTGGAGTGATGGTGGAGCAGTTGCTCCAATGTGACCTGCTACAGCAGGGGTATGGTCACAGTGGGTCACCTCGCAGACCCACAGCAGCATCCTTTACATGACTGCCAAATGTCTCACCCTCCTTGCAGGGGAACATAAGGAGTCAGAACTAGGCTGACTCTGAAGAGGGGAGCATGGCTGAAGATACACCTATGCTAGGGGTGCCAGAAGAGGAGCTATTGGGAATGGTCACGAAATTTGCGATGCCTACCCAAAAAAGGCTGCCGTTGCAACCAAAGTTGGCAGCCAGTATCAACTACATGGCAACAAACCAACTTCAAGAACAGGCCATTAATGACACGGCAGCCAAATACTTAGCTCCGGAGAATTGTGTCTCCCTCAACGTGCCTGCTCTTAACAACCCCATTTGGGGTAACATGAGCCCTGGCATCAGGAGCCAGGAAGTGAAACTCCAGAAGATCCTCAAACACTGGCTGCTGGAATTACAGCCGTTGCCAGGTCGTAATCCGGAGGAGCTACAGGATGCTCTAGGAACATCGCATGTTTAAACTCTTCACGGGTTGGGGGACGGTTGCACTTGTTTCGGGATGCATGGAGTACTTTAACCTCTGATCCTTTCATCCTGCAAAGTATTCAGGTATACAAAATTGAATTTGTTCAGAAACTCCCTTCCCCTGTTCAGCATACACCTAGTCGAAAGTTTTTACTTTGACAGAAAGAAAAGACAGAAGGTCATGCTGAACTCTTAAGACTAAATTCAAAAGGGGTAATTGAGAAAACCAACAGAGAGTCTCATGAGTTTGTATCGAAAATTTTCACTAAAAATAAAAAAGACGGCTGATGCCGCATCATTATTGATTTGCCTGAACTGAATACTTTCGTGCAGTATGCCCACTTCAAAATGGAAACCTTTGTCACGGCCAAACAACTATTTCCAAGAGGTACTTCATAGCTTGCATTGACCTAAAGGATGCATACTATTCAGTACCAGATCATCACAAGATATTTGAAATTTAGACAAGGATCATCACAGATATTTGAAATTTGTCTGGATGGGGCATCTCCGGCAGTACAAAGCGCTGCCTAATGGATTATTATCAGCGCCCAGACTGTTTACCAAATTATTAAAACCAGTTTTATGGCCCTGTCTCACTGTGCGAGTTGACCCACGAGGTACCCCGAGTGACAGACTCGTGGCTGTGCACGAGACTGCAAGTTTATGATCAAGTGTGTAACCGAGTTCCCACGGGTATGTAATTGCTGCGATGTTCCAAGTTCCTCTCCCGAGTTAGCAAGTTCCTCTCCCGTTACTCTTGAGCCAACCGTGAATGAAGGTATGTTTTAATAAAGCAACAATGTTAAAATACATCTCCATCCTGTGGTTTTGAGTTATTTCAGCGAGGCGGCATCTATTGATATGACCTACAATGGGAAAATGCGCATCCTCCAGTAACCAAGCATTTCTTGTTGTTTTATGTTTTTAAATACTTTTTTGCAATGGATCTCTATTTTAAATAATTTTAAAAAAGGAAGCAGCCCGGGTGACTGACATTGAGCGGCCGCCGGGACCCGACAGCAGACACACACACACACACACACACACACAGAGATACACACAGACAGCAGGACTGGCCGCCACTTCAGAGGAAGGAAGCAGCTCGGGTGACTTTGAGCGGCCGCCGGGACCCGACAGCAGACACACACACAGATACAAACAGATAGACAGAGAGGGAGAGACACACACACACACACACACACACACACACACACACACACACACACACAGATACACACAGACAGCAGGACTGGCCGCCACTTCAGAGGAAGGAAGCAACTCGGGTGACCGAAATCTCACCCATCCCATCTCTCCAGAGATGCTGCCTGTCCCTCGGAGTTACTCCAGCATTGTGTGTGTCTATCTCCGGTGTGAACCAGCATCTGCAGTTCCTTCCCAATCCCACACTCTCGGCCCCGGGGGGTGGATGGAGCATCACACGTGGACACATCCCACCCACCACCCAGACTTGCCCCTTCGGCAGGTCTTTAAGCCGTTCATTGAGACAGAGTGAAGCCACGGGGCAGGCGCCTCAGTAATAAAGGACAAGTGGCAGAAAGGCCGAAGATAGACACAAAATGCTGGAGTAACTCGGCGGGACAGGCTGCATCTCGGGAGCGAAGGAATGGGTGGCATTTCGGGTAAGTCTGAAGAAGGGTCTCGACTCTATTCCTTCTCTCCAGAGATGCTGCCTGGTCCGCTGAGTTACTCCAGCATTTTGTGTCTATCTTTGGTTCAGTCTTTACTCGAGCAAAAGAACAGATTATTAAAGTTCCCACGGTAGACTCACGAGACACTAAGATAAACGCACGGGGCCACTACGTTATTACAACGAGTTTAAATGTTTCCATTTTTAACTTGAACAGTTAATTTGACTCGTGGAAAAAATCAAACATGTTTGATTTTTTTCACGAGTTAACAAGTTTCCCGAGTACCTGCCGTTAGCGCCACGAGTCGATAAGTTGCTCGTGCGAGTTCCGACGTTCCCGCTACGTGATCACCACGAGTGAAAAACTCGGGGTCACTCGTGGGCCAACTCGCACAGTGAGACAGGGGTTTTAGCGTGTCTCAGAAAACAAAATCATATTGTTATGGCTTACCTCAATGATATTTTAATCGTGGGGAAAACCTTGCAGTTGGCCAAATTGGCTGTCTCAGCCACTGAGCACTCATTTCAAAAGCTAGGATTTATCATCCATCCAGATAAATCAAAATTGATGCCTTCCACCACTATGGACTATTTGGGATTCACAATTGACTCTGTTCATATGTCTGTCACTTTGCCACCGAACAAAGCGTCAGACTGGATAGAAGCATGCAACAGCCTTACTGGCATCAGTAAACCGTCTATTCGGCAAGTAGCCAGGGTAATTGGGAAGCTTGTGGCTGCTTTCCCAGCCACACAATTTGGCCCACTGCATTACCAAAACCTACAAAGGGCAAAAATTGCAGCACTCAAACACCATGATGACCATTTTGACAGGCCAATGCAATTACCGGGAAAAGCAAAATTGGAATTACAATGGTGGATAGACAATGCTCGACATTGCTCTAACCCCATCACAATCACAAATCCCTCGATTATACTACAAACTGATGCCAGCGCAAAAGGTTGGGGAGCAACTAATACCACCTCCAGTTGTGGTGGTAGATGGAGTGCACATGAATTAACCCTACTTCCGGCTCTAGGAATTAATTATCTAGAAATGCTGGGAGCATTTCATGGACTCCGGGCTTACTGTTCGGACATGCACCATCTGCATGTACGCTTACAAATTGATAATACCACTGGGGTGGCTTATATCAATCATATGGGTGGAATAAAGTCGATAAATACAGTGGCAGACACCAGGTCACACAAGTTTCATGACAACACCGAATGGATGTTGGACCACAAAGTTTTTGCCGATATTATAGATCGGTATGGAACACCAGATATCGACCTTTTTGCATCCAGAATCACCAGATACCAACATATCACCAGATACCAACATATGTTGCATGGGAACCAGACCCTGGGGCAGTAGTGATGGACGCTTTCTCGCTACACTGGGGGGATTTGTTTTTCTATGCATTTCCCCCCTTCGGCCTCATCAGTCGGGTCTTGCAAAAAATTCAACAAGATTCCGCATCGGGTATTCTGGTTGTGCCCGACTGGCCTACTCAACCATGGTTCCCTGTGGTACTGGACATGGTCTCAGAACCATGCATTCCAATACCTAAATGTCCGAGTTTATTGGTACATCCTGTGAAAGGGGAGAGTCACCCGTGCCATGCAGGGTTTGAAAAGGCCACTTCTGGATTTTGGGCTCGCAGACCGAACAATCAATATCATCACAGCATCGTGCAGGAAGTACACCAGGAGACAGTACCTCACTTACGTGAAGAAATGGGAGGTGTTCTGTACCAAAACGAACACCACATATGACACAGCCACCATCACGGAAGTGCTGGAGTTGCAGGCAAGCCTTCATTTCGATGAAGGTTTGAGCTACAGTGCCAGAAGCGCCCTATCCAATTATCTTGGATAAGGTTGCGATCACCTAACAGTGGGGTCTCACCCTTCGGCGTCTAAACTAATGAGGGGAATATTTAATTCAAATCGCCCCAGGCCTAGATATCCCCAGACCTGGGATATCGGCATTGTACTAACCATGCTCCGAGGGTGGGCACCAATAACGTCCCTTTCATTGGACAAATTGACCTACAAAATGGTCATGCTGATGGCACTCGTGACGGCGCAACGGGTCCAGTCCCTACACAAGTTAAGTATGGACACCATGGTTATAACCAACAAAAAGGTAACTTTCTTTACTCAAACAAGACAGGCCTGGATAATCTGGCCAAAAGTTGGATTTCCTGGCTTACCCCGTAGACAGCCGTTTATGCATAGTGACCCACCTTTTACGCTACATGGAGGTCACCAAGGGTCTCATGGGCACGGAGAGGGCTTTGCTTAAAAGCCACAAATGTCCTCATCACAGAGTCACCATGCAAACCATTTCAAGATGGTTAAGGGTGGTATTGGGTGCAGCGGGAGTGGAAACTAACGTGTTTAAATCTCACTCCACCAGGGCTGCATCCACATCGGCGGCAAGGATGATGGAAGTTCCAATGGACCACATCCTTGCAACGGCAGGTTGGACAAATGAGAAAACCTTTCAGCGGTTTTACAATAAACCCATGGCCGCGCCTAAGACGTTTGCCAACAGAATATTAAGTTCTGTATTATAATTTCCCCGATGTAGGGGTATTATTATTTGGTATTGTTAAATAAATACCTTTTTGTTTTTCAGCACAGTTTCATGTCTGAAATATGTTAACATACTTCCTCCATTTGTCATTATGGCAGTGAGCATGGACTCGTTCCAGAGCATGAAATCACAGAGCTTTGAAATCTTCACGTAGTCACTCACGTGACTCTGAAGTAAAATAGTAAGATTAAATGAGAACTTACCAGTTTGAAGTTTGAACTTTATTTTATGAGGAGTTACGATGAGGGATTACGTGCCCTCCGCTCCAAAACCCTCTATTATAAAGGTCAACTGGTATGCTAGTTCTCTTATCTTACTATGTTAGTCAACTCTGGTATCTGTGATTTCACACCGCTGCTTTGAAGAATGTCGCGCATGCGTGCTGGTGGGGTCTTCACGTAGTCCCTCATCGTAACTCCTCATAAAATAAAGATCAAACTTCAAACTGGTACGTTCTCATTTAATCTTACTATCAACACAATGTGTTTCTTGTATTTTGCAGGATGACTCGACACGAGAGGATGTGCCTTCATGCAGACACCCAAGTCGAATGTTGTAATGACATATTCTTGGCCAACCTCATGACTTGCTTCTTCAGAAGCTCGTAAACACTCTGGAACTGTATTAAATTCTGTGATGGGATGATTGATCACAGGATTGTAGTCAATTGTAATCACATTGAAGGCACCTCACCTGTTGCTGAGACAAATCCAGCCCAAGCTAGTAGCTCTTGACCTTTCTCACTACTCGCTTTCCGGGAAAGCACCCATGCCAGATCTTTTCTTGTACACTGTTTGAATGCTTCATCCCCATCATCACGCTTCCAGTGCTGCACACAAAACTCTGGATTTGCTTTCCGGTTGACATAGCATGATGGAAGAGGGCCACAAGAAAGAGGGCAAAGTGTGAAATAACACAATTTTGACATAGATTGAAATAAGGGGTTAAAAAAACATAGTCCAAATGAGTTTTTTTCTTGGGAACATAATGTTTCCGACAGAAGAGATACCAATGAACAAAATGACACCCAAGAAGTAGGATCATGGGCGGGGGAGGTGCACTGTAGGCCTCTGGCCCACAGACTACAGCATCCAATAGCCATCTCTTTATCTCCCTTGAGAAAGTGGCGGTGCGCTGCCTTCTTGAACCACTGGTGAAGGGACTTTGGGGAGTGAGTTCTAGGATTTCGACCCTGTGGTGTTGAAGGAACGGGTGACATATTTCCAAGTCGGGTTGGTGTACACTGGGAGGGGAACCTATTGGTGGTGGTGATGAAGCCCACTTGCTGCCCTCGACCTCCTCGGAGATAGACATTGTGGGGTTGGGAGGTGCTGTCATTGGAGCCAGGGTGAGTAAATCTGGCATTTGTAGATGGTACACACTGCCGCCTCTGTTCAGCTGTAATAGACATAGGAGATAGATGCAAAATTCTGGAAAACAGCGGGTCAGGCAATATCTCTGTAGAATAGATGTAGGTAACGTTTCGAGTCAAAACCCTTCTTCCAACTGAGAGTCAGGGGAGAGGGAATCTAGAGGTATGGAAAGGTACAGAACAAATCAGAGCCGGCACCGATAGCCAAGGTAAGGTGGAGCCAAGGTAAGGTGGAGCCCACAATGGTCCATGTTGGCTGTGAAAGACAGAGTGGGTTTTCTCCAAGTGCTCTCGCTTCCTCCCACACTCCAAAGGCAGGTTTGTAGAATAATTGGCATTAGTAATAATTGTAAATTGTCCCTAGTGTGTGTAGGATAGTGTTAGTGTGCTGGGATCACTGGCCGGTGTAAAAGTGGGCAGAAGAGCCTGTTTTCGCGCTGTGTCTCTAAACTAAAACTAAACTAAGCTCTGCAGGCATCTCTCTCACACCTGATGCCTACATTGTATGGAAAGAGCACATTTTGCACATGTAAAGTGAGATAAATGTACTGACATTGTCCTTGGCAAACACTCGTCTAAAGGGTGCCTGGGTTACAAATTGTAGTTTAATTATCAGCTAGAGTGAGGAGAAAGGGAGCAAGCAAAGGATGAACATTGAATGGTAAATGATAGAAATCATTTCAAAAGCGCATCTACTTCCAGGGCCAACACGCCTTGCAACACAATGACTAATACATAGCTCACTCTATTGAATTGCTCTTTTAAAATTTCAAATCAGACCTTATTCAAGAAATAAATATATCCAATACAGGATCCTTACAAAACTCCATCCAACATTCTCAGAGGCTATACAAAGATGCAATACTTTTTACACCAATTACACAATATTATCCCCCACCCTTGCCACTCCTGTGGCCCACTGGCATGGAATCTCTTCCCTTATTTTGAGGGGCGTCTCCACCATACCGTGCCCCCCATGTCCAGCAGCGGAAGGAACCTAGACTGTGGTCCTCCCCCACCGAGCCTTGGCGTTGGCTGCACCGAGCTTCAGTGCATCCCTCAGCACGTACTCCTGCAGTCTGCAGCGGGCCAGTCGGCAACATTCCCCAACGGACATCTTGCTCCGCTGGGAGGTCAACAAAGCTCCAGCAGACCAAAGAGCATCTTTCACCGAGTTGATGACCTTCCGGCAGCACTCGATGTCAGTCTCTGAATGCATCCCTAGGAACAGTCCGTAAATCGCAGAGTCCTCTGTGACAGCGCTATTCAAAATAAACCGTGACAGGGACCCTTGCATACTTCTCCAGACTGCCTTTGCGAATCCACACTGCAAAGAGGTCGGCAACTGTCTCCTCTCCAATGCAGCCGTCCCGAGGGCAGCGTGCGCTGGTAGTGTGGTTCCAACGGTGCAGGAAGGATCTGACTGGGAGGGCTCCCCTCACCGCCAGCCAAGCCAGGTCTTCTTGAAGGTGCTGGGGATCTGGTTCGGGGGGGCTGAGGCGTGTGACAAGAATTGGCTGGAGCTGCTAGCCATGGTGGGGAAGAAGCTGGAGCTGTGGAAGCAACGCTCCTTCTCCATAACGGGGAAAAATTTGGTCATTAGGTGTGAGGAGCTCTTGGGGCTGCTGTACTTGGCGCAAGTGTGCTTGTTGGTGAGTTCTGGCGAAGAGGCATTTTGCCAGACAAGCTGGGCGGTCTGCACAGGATCCATGGAGTCATTTCCCTGCAGTGCCTGCAGGACGTTCTGTGTTGATTATTGCCCGATGGATTTGTGGTCAAAGGTGTTGGTCCAGAAGAACCTCTCCACGAACGACAGATGATGCGGCAATGTCCAGCTGACTGGCACATTGCATGGCATCTGCGCCAGGCCCATCCTTTGCAGCATCAGGGACAGGTAGAACCTCAGCAGGTAGTGACACTTAGTGCCCGCATGCCTTGGCTCTACGCTCCGCCTGATGCAGCCACACACGAAGGTGGCCATCAGGGTGAGGGCGATATTGGGCACCCCCGTTGTCTGCCGACTTGTGCACTGTGGCCCGTCGCACCCGGTCCATCCTCGACCCCCAGATGAACTGGAAGACGGCCCGGGTGATCCCTGTGGCGTAGGAGGGAGGGATAGGCCACATTTGCGCCAAGTACAGCAGCCCCAAGAGCTCCTCACACCAAACTTTTCCCCGTTATGGAGAAGGAGCGTTGCTTCCACAGCTCCAGCTTCCTCCCCACCATGGCTAGCAGCTCCAGCCAATTCTTGTCACACGCCTCAGCCCCCCCGAACCAGATCCCCAGCACCTTCAAGAAGTCAGGCTTGATGGTGAAGGGGACGGAAGATCGGTCGGGCCAGTTGCCAAAGAGCATGGCCTCGCTCTTCCTGCGGTTCACCCTGGCTCCCGTGGCCGACTCAAACTGGTCGCAGATACTAATCAGTCTGCGGACTGACCCTGGATCTGAGCAGAAGACGGCGACATCGTCCATGTACAGGGAGGTTTTGACGTGAGTGCCCCCATTGCCTGGCAATGTCACTCTTCTTCTGCTCGCGTCCTTCCTGATGGACTCGGCAAAAGGTTCAATACAACAGACGAACAAGGCAGGGGTGAGAGGGCAACCCTGCCTGACTCCAGACCTGACGGGGAAGCTGTCTGATTCCCACCCATTGATTTGGACTGCACTACAGATATCGGTGTAGCACGTCCCTCATGTATGTGTGCGATATCCTGTTGAAGGCTTTCTCCTAGTCCAAGCTGACTAGGCAGGCATCCACCGTCTGTCCTGCACGTAGGCAATGGTATCTCTCAGCAGCGCCAGGCTGTCTATTGTCTATTTTCCTGCCAGATACCAGCACAGGTTTGGTCCGGGTAGGTCACCTGTCCTAGAGCAGATTTGATGGCCTTAGACAGGATCTTGTAATCGACATTCAGCAATCTGATGAGTCTCCAATTCCTTATGTCATTCATCTCCCCCTTTCTGCTTGTAGATTAGGGTGATGCTGCCCTTCCTCATAGTGTGACATGCTGCCAGCTAGAAGCATGTCGTTGTACACTTCTAGCAGGTCCGGGCCCATCCAGTCCCACAGAGCCAAATACAACTCGGCCGGTAAGCCATCGCTTCCGGGAGTTTTACTCAACTCAAAGGAACGGATGGAGCTTTACTCAACTCAAAGGAACGGATGGAGCCAGTCAGCTCCTCTAGGGTCAGTGGTTGGTCCAGACTCTCCCGCTTGCTGTCCTCCAAGACCTCCGTGATCGAGGACAGGAAGTTCTGGGAGGCGGTGCTGTCAGTGGCCTTTTTGTCATACAGCATGTCTCAGCATGTCCGTCTGCGAGAATGCTACCGAGCCGTCCTCCTCCCTAAGGCTGTTCATCACAGAGCTCCCCCTGTGAACCTTATGGAAGAATAAGCGTGAGCACGTCTCATCCTGCTCCACATGGCTGACCCTAGATCGGAAGATGATCTTGGAGGATTCAGAGGTAAAGAGCCGAGCTTGCCCGCCCTTCAACTCTCTAAGTTCCTCCCTCACATCCACTCCTCTCGACTGCAGAGGAGCAGTTGCTGGAAATCTGTCTGGAGTTGACACAATTCCCTCTGACTCTCTGAACCCCTTTAAATATGAAGAACCTCTTAATGTTCTTCTTGGTTGCTTCCCACCAGTGTGTCGGGGAGTGAAAGAGGGGCTTCACCGTTCTCCAACATGCGTGGTCCCTCTTTAGCTCCTCAATGTTCTCTGGGGTTAACAGCTTCACATTTGACCTCCACATCCCTCTGCCTGCCTTCCGGTCCTCCTGTAGGTGACAGGAAGCCTGAAGGAGGCTGTGGTCAGAGAAGAACACTGGCGTCAGGTCAGTGTGTCTGACCGTGACGGCCCTTGTCGTGAAGACAATGTCTATCTGGGACCGGACTGAACCGTCTGATCTCGACCAGGTGAACCGCGACTGGGACCCGCCTGCAGGGTCGCTGAAGGTGTCGTGCAGATTTGCGTCTTTGACCATCTCCATCAGGAGCTTGGACGTGCTGTCCAGTCTGCTGTCGGCACTGCCAGATCGTCCAGCCGCATCAATGATGCAGTTGAAGTCACCGGCCAGAATGAGTGGCTGGGACGTGGCCAGCAGTGGTGGGAGCTGCTGGAGAACGGCCAGCCGCTCGCTCTGCATGGGTGTGGCATACACATTAATCAGCCGGAGCGTAGAGCCCCGGTACATTACGTCCACCACGAGGAGACGCCCCTCAACCACCTCCCTGACCTCAGTGATGGCAAAGCTCCCTCCCCGCAGCACGATCCCCAGACCGGAAGTACGACAGTCATTGCTCCCCGACCGTGGGGCCACCATCGCGACCACCTCCGATAGCAGCGGATGTGTGGCAGCCCGCACTCCTGCAGAAAAGTCACGTCCGCCTTGACCTTGGGCAGGAACTGCAAAGCGTTTACACATCTTGCAGTGTTCTTCACACAGCGCACGCTTAATGATGCCAGTTTTAGCTCCTTTGTCCTTTGGAGTCACTGAGTGTCATCTTGTCCCCTCATGCCCACCGCTTTGGTGAATTGCAGCACCGTTTCAGGACTCATGTACAGGGTGCTGGCATCCACAGGGGGGTGGTGGCGGGGTCTCCTCTGGCATAGCTGGAGATGTGGTCGTGTGGACCCTCCTTGTTACTCCCTCTTCTGGGCACACCGCCTCCTCGGTCTCCTGCAGCTGATTTGTTGCTCCTGATCTCCTGGAGATGGGGCCCATTGGCCGCTGCACTGCTCCCAGTCTCCTGGAGCTGGGGGACAACAGGCACTTCAAGCAGCCAAGACATAGCTTTCAGCAAACATCATTGCCAACTCTCTCTGTCTGACTGCCTAACACCTTCCCAGCCGTCAATGGCCCATTACGAGCTCCACCATTCCTGAGCTCATCTGCTGCCGGCCCTGATTTGTTCTGGCCTATTCTCGCCTCCAAATTATTCCCCCCACCCTCCACCCCCATCTCCCGCCACCTCTACTTTCAGCCTGAAGAAGGGTTCCGACCTGACACGTCACCTATTCTTTTTCTCCAGAGATGGTGGTACAGTGGCAGAGTTGCTCCCTCACAGCCCCAGAAACACAGGTTCGATCCTAACTATGGGTGCTGTCTGTACGGAGTTTGTACGTTCTCCCCGTGACCTGCGTGGGTTTTCTCCAAGATGTTCGGTCTCCTCCCACACCCTAAAGACATAAAGGTTTGTCGGTTAATTGGATGGTATAATGTAAAATTGTCCCTAGTAGGATAGCGTTAATGTGCGGGGGTCATTGGTCAGTGCAAACTCAGTGAGTCGAAGGGCCTGTTTCCGCACTGCATCTCTATACTAAATTAAACCTACCAGGGCCTGACTGAAAGTGCACAGGATTCTCTTCCTATGTCGGCAGGAGCTTCCAAAACATGGTTTTATTTTGTGCTATGAACTCATCCATGGTGGGAGAGCAATGCTGGCATCCATTACGATCTCACGTCAACCCTGAGAGTGTGACGGGGTGGTGGGGGGGGGGGGGGGGGGGGGGGGGGGGGGGGATGGGGGAGGGGGGCATTTCCCTTAGACTGATGCTGGCCCTTGATTTATTCACTCAAGCCACATGGGGGCAGCCGGTGCAGGCAAACCTTTCACTGAATGGCAAAAGCTAAAGCACACGATGATGAAAATCCACATCAGGACAACGTGTGACTTGGAGGGGATCTTGGGAGACGCGGCAGTCCCCACGTCTCCATTGCCTTTGTTCTTCACACAGGTGGAAGTCACTGGTTGGAGTGTTTAGTTTAGTTTAGTTTAGAAATACAACATGGAAACAAGCCCTTTGACCCTCCGAAAGACGACACCTACTAGGGTGCTGTCTGTATGGAGCTTGTACATTCTCCCCGTGAACATGTGGGTTTTCGTCCGTACAGACAGCACCCGTAGTAGGGATCGAACCCGGGTCTCCGGCGCTGTAAGGCAGCAACTATACCGCTGCGCCCTGAGCTTCTATTCCCCTTCTCCCACTCACGGAAAATGGCAGATCTTTGATATTCTCCATCGCCGGCAGTACGGTGGGGCAGCAGCAGAGTTGCTGTTTCACAGCGCCGGAGACCCGGGTTCCATCCCGGCTACGGGTGCTGTCTATACCCAGTTTGTACGTTCACCCCGTGACCGCCTGGGTTTCCTCCGAGATCTTTGATTTCCTCCCAACGTCCAAAGGCGTACAGGTTTGTAGGTTAATTGGCTTGGTATGAGTGTAAATTGGCCTTTGTGTGTGTCAGATAGTGTTAATGGGTGCTGTCTGTACGGGGATCGCTGGTCGGTGCGGACCTGGTGGGCCGAAGGGCCTGTTTCCGCGCTGTAAACTAAACTAAACATCAGCTGTGGAAGATGAATCCTTGAACAGACTCGGGGGCGAGATTTTGGACAACGGGAGGCTCAGTGGTTAGGGAATACTGGCAGGAATGTGGAGCTGAGTCCATGATCAGAACTGCCAAGATCTCAATGCAATGTTTATCGCATAATGTCGGTCCTTATGTCTTCATAGGATTTAATGTTCTGTCCACTTTAATGTGGAATTATTGGAACAGTCTTTGTTTTCCGGAATCTTCCGTGAATTCCCTAAATGCTGCAGCAGCTGTTTGGGGAAAAAAAAATCCGCTAAACACAAGTGCTGGAATTAATGTTGTTTCTGGTGATTTACAGCGAGACCCCCAGTGCCAGCTGGTGCGTGACTGTGGAACTTGTTGTTCTGTGAAGCAGTCCCCAATTGAATGATAGTTTTGGATTCAGATTCACTTCACGGGCGGCAGGGTGGGGAGGTTCCCCACACCCTGGGTTTCCTGGGCGGCACAGCGGTGGGACGGGGAGATCATTCAAAGCATCGCGGTATTGTCAGCAAGGTGCTGGGAGGGGCTAGAACATGGCACAGCAGCGCAGCGGTAGAGTTGCTGTTTTACAGCGCCGGAGACCTGAGTTCGATCCCGGCTACGGGTGCTGTCTGTAGGGAGTTTGTACGTTCCCCCACCTACTCCTGGGCTATCTCTGGGTGCTTCGGTTACTCCCACAATCCAAAGACTTGCAGGTTTGTAGGTTAATAAGCTTCTGTTAATTGTAAATTATCCCAAGTGTGTAGGATGGTATTATGTAGGGGGTTATCACTGGTCAGCGCGGACTTAGTGGGCTGAAGGGCCTGTTTCCATGTTGTATCTCTAAAGTCTAAAGTGAAGATATAGTGTGGAAACAGGCCCTTCAGCCCACTGAGGCCCCACCGACCAGCGATCACCCAGGGACATGCAGGTGTTTAGGTTGATTGGCTTCTGTAAATTGCCCCCTGTGAGTAGGATAGAATAATACACAGGTGATCGCTTGTCAGCTCGGGGTGCCTGTGTCCTCCCAATATCTCTATTTAAAAAAATCAGTCAGATGTGAGGAGAATTCCTTAATGCAGCCAGTGTGACATACAGGGACACACTTCCCGGGACATTCAGTAGTATGTTTCATGAGAAGAGCGAACAGCACAGCACTAGTAACTGGCCCACAATGTCCATGCCGATCATGATGGCAAGATACACTCATCACGTTTGCCTGCACATGATCAATGTCACTCCATTGCCTGGCACCCTCGTGCCTATGAAACACTACTATCATATCTGCTTCCACCACCGTCTTTGCCAATGCGTTCCAGGCACTCAACACTTGCCTGGAACCTAAGCGGAGCCTTAAGGGCCTGTTCCACTTACGTGTTCTTGGCACGCAAATTACGCGACCTTGTGGTCGCGTTGAGGCGCACGGGCATCGTATGGCTGCGCGGGGCCAGTCCCACTTAGAAGAGCGGAGAGGTATGGAGTTGTGCGCGACATCGCGCGGGGCTCCGAAATTTTTGTAGTGAACGAAATCATTGCGCGGAACTGACGGCCAAAGTGGGGCAGGCCCAAGACCCTGGCGCGACGCAACGTCTCACCTTCAACAGCAGCAGAAGTGGGCAAACGATCGCCGAACTCGGCCTGGGGCTCACGGCCATTGCGGTCTGAGCGGGGGCAAGAAAATTGAATATGGGCACAAAATGCTGGAGTAACTCAGCGGCACCGGCAGCATCGCTGGAGAGAAGCAATGGGTGGCGTTTCGGGTCAAGGCCCTTCTTTACAGACTGAAGAAGAGTCTCGACCCAAACCATCACTGATTGCTTCTCTCTAGAGATGCTGCCGGTGCCGCTGAGTTACTCCGGCTTTATGTCCATCTTCAAATGATGTCACGCGCTCCAGACGGCTGTGCGTATGCATGTAATTGCGCCCGTCCTTCGCAGGACCGTCTCGGCTCAACGCAACCACGAGGTCGCGTAATTTGCGTGCCGAGGACACGTAAGTGGGACAGGCCCTTTAGGCAGAGCCGAAGCGACCTGCCCCGCCCATCTCCTTTAAAATTTGCCACACTCACCTTAAAGTATTATAGTCCTGTCCCACTTAGGCGATTTTTCAGGCGACTGCCAGTGACTGTCAAGTTGCCAGCAGTCGCCTGAAAAACCGGCAACTGGAACGGCGACTGCCAGAGTGGAACACACACACACATCACTTCCTTCACCAGCCCGTTATGCAGGCGGGGATAGGGCAAGCGGGGGGAGCGCTGTCTAAAAAATTCACACGGTGCAAAGCCAAGGTGATACAGACACACACCGCGATGAACAGAAAGGTTGGCGCTGTAATTAAGAAGCTAAAATGCACAGTGTACGGTAAGTCCTTTAAAAGAGGTGGGGAGAGGGGGGAGAAGGGGGAGGGAGAAGGAGTGAAGACAACTTTTACGAAGCCAGAGATACACGGCGGTGAAGCTCGGCGGACATTAACATTACCGGTTGGCTATCCTTGGTTATGAAAACTACTGCTTACGTTATTTTTTCCCAATGAGCCAATAAAATTCACTGGTCAGCACCGGCTACAACCTACGAGAACATAAGAGAACCTTCGACCTCCTGGCAACCCACTAGGACCTCCTGGCGACCCACCTACGGAACGAGAATTCTCGCTACACTCCATGGCGGCTTCATTCTAGTCGCAGCTAATTTTTCAACATAATGAGGCCGACTAGTTCCCAGAATACGGGAAGCCCTCACCACCATGAAGGCGACTCCCAGGCAACCACCCGCGAACATGTGGCGACCATGTGGCGACTGCATAGTTTCCTGCAGTCGCCTAAAATGTCGCCTAAGGGGGCCAGGCCCATTAGGCTCTAGTCTTTGCCGTTTCCACCCTGGGAAAAAGGTTCTGACTGTCTACTCCATCTCTGCCCATTGGCCACAATGTCCGTGCGGAACATGAAACTGTGAGCGACAAATGGCAATCGTAAAACAATAAAATGAGGTTGAAAGGGTAACAGGACATCTGTTTATCAGCAATGAAGTGGGATTGAGCTATGTTTGTTGATCCGCGTCTTTTTGAGGTGCATGATTTATAATTGTTATCAGGCCATTCTGAAGAAGGAAAAAAGCTTAAATGCCTGCAACTGTAAATAACTCATCAAAGGGAGATGTTGTGTATAATGTAGCAGATGAATCTTTGTTCGGTGAGCAATCACCATATAGCTCGCAGCGATCACTGTATTTGGCGCTCTTAAAATAAAGTCTTGATTGCCTTGCCCCATCATTGTGTTCTGTTTTAAAGTTTTCGTTAACAATACCAAGACCGACTGTCTGTGACTGCATGTGATCCATATCCCTCCAGCCCCTGTATATCCACGTGCCTATTGAAAAGTATCTTGAATGCCATTCTCATATCTACCTCCACCACCATCCATGGCAGTGTGTTCCAGGCCTCATCACCCTCTGGGTAAAAATGTTGTCCCGCTCATCACCTTTCTGCTTCTGTGAATTGCCCCTAGTGTATGGAAAGCAAAACTGGGATAACATCAAACTAGTGTGCAGGTGTTCAATGGTCGCCTTGAACTCGATGGGCCAAATGGCCTGTTTCCACGCTGTATTTAATTGAATTTTATTAGCCAAGTATGTATACATACAAGGAATTTGCCTTGGTGCTTTGCTCGCAAGTAACAACATGATACACAGGAGACAATTAAAAATAAAACATTATAATTTAAACACGTGAAGAATGAAATAAAATACCAGAGAATGAAATAAAATACCTGTATCTTGTAACTAAACTAAGATAGAGCAAAGGGGGAAGATACAGAGTGCACAATTACAAGGGTGGTGTCATGAATTGTGCAATGTAATTTCTGGTATAATTCAGACTACTACACAGTGTGCCTCGGATCCTGCTGGTAAAGCTTTTTGCCACCAAAACGGCAGGAGTGACTTCAAAACCAACATCATCCACTGAACAAAGTAGACAAGAAATGTTGGAGAAACTCAGCGAGTGAGGCAACACCTATGGAGAAAATGAGTAGGCGATGTTTCGGGTCAAGACCCTTCTTCAGACTGATGTTGGGGTAGGCAGGAAAAAGAAAGGAAGAGGCGGAGACGGTAGGCTATGTGGGAGAGCTGGGAAGGGGGAGGCACTGAACAATTCACCTGAGCTGAGCCCCAATTGCAGACACGGAAAACATGATGGCACAGTGGTAGAGTTGCTGCCTTACAGCGCCAAAGACCTGTGTTTCATACTGACTACGGGTGCTGTCTGGACGGAGTTTGTACATTGTCCTTGTGACCGCGTGGGTTTTCCCCGCCTGCTCCGGTTTCCTCCCACACTGCAAAGATGTGCAAGTTAATTGGCTTTGGTAAAATTGCAAATTGTCCCTAATGTGTAGGATAGTGCTGGTATAGGGGGGTGATCGTTGGTTGGCACGGTGGGTCGAAGGGCCTGTTTCTGTGCTGTATCTCTAAACTTCTGTTAAGAAGTAGCAGTTGAACAATTAACACCCAGGCATAAAACAGTGTATTGATCCTGGGAGATGACATTAATTACTGCCTTGCTTCATCAGTCCAGCCCAACTCTCAAATGACACTCGATGCAAATAACCTCCCCAGCCACAACAGGCTTTGCTGCAATAAGTGGTTCCATTAACCCTTTTATAGATCAAGTGAGCCAATCAAATGTAATAAACAAGAAACTGCAGAAGCTAGTTTACAATAATAAAGGGCACAGAGCGCTGGAGTAACTCAGCGGATACATGTGAGGGCGAGTCAGTTTCAAGGAAGTGGGTGGGTGACTGTGTCACAGTCGGAAGAAGGGTCCAGGCCTGAAACGTCACCTTTCCCTGTTCTCCAGGGATGCTGCCTGACCCTCTGTTACTTCAGCACTTTGTCCTTAGTTCAGCCTGCCCAGTTTAGCTTAGTTAGATATGCAGCACGGAAACAGGCCCTGGCGTGAGTACCGGGCCCGTCCCTGGTGCATCGACCGCATGTGGGGCCGGGGGCTCTGTGACTCACCGGGCCTGTGAATTCCCGGGTAGACACAAAATGCTGGTGTAACTCAGCGGGTCAGGCAGCATCTCCAGCATTTTGTGTCTACCTTCGAATTAAACCAGCA
This sequence comes from Okamejei kenojei, assembly GCA_035221665.1. NCBI lineage: Eukaryota > Metazoa > Chordata > Chondrichthyes > Rajiformes > Rajidae > Okamejei > Okamejei kenojei. The sequence continues at coordinate 26,812,561 of CM069132.1, read as the reverse complement.
TCTGCAGTTCCTTCCTGCACACCGCTTGTTTACCCCCCCCAATGCTGTGTTTCTTTTCTCCCGGCCTTGAGTTAAACGTTATCTCCACTCACTCGGTTATAGCGGACAATCGTCAATAACAGACACCATCCCCTCTCGCCCCTGGTCCTTTATTGCGCAAGTTTACTGTATTTCAAATGATTGGTTTTTTTTTCGCGATTTTCTTCTTGGGTGTTGCCGGGCTTCAGGAGAGAAGGGTTGGGACCAGAAAGGTTCTTAGTTTTGTTTAAAGATACAATTTTACGGCCTGGTCACTGTGCCGCCCCTGGACATAGATTCATTGTCCCAAACGGCTTGCGGTGGCACCACTCTGTGATTAGCACACAGAATAAACGCCAAGCTGGTGGGGATTACTGAGGCAGAGAGAAAACGGGGACAACTGTCATCAAACATCATGAGTGGTTCAATCTGTGCAGCTGTACGACAAGAGAACGATTTACCCAAGAGCGCGGCACTCAGCCATATTGTATCCCATCTAAGATTCATTTTTAAAGTGTTTATCGTCTTATTTTTATAGCTCTTGTATTTGGTGAGTGCAGGGAATATGGAATTGTAAACATATTAAAAATAATTGCAGGAGTCTTTCATCATATTAGAGTTAATGGGATGAAGCAGGGCTGATCAAGGAATCATTGAGGTGATATTAAATTAGTTACTTAAGCGGAGTTTCTTGTTAGCTGCCGTGATTATTAACACACATAAAAATTACAAAAAAACAGTCATTTGAAAAATGTGCAATTGGGAATAATTTGCACTTATATACGATAAAACTAATAATCGGTTGTCCAGGGAAATTGAGTCATAGGATCATAGAGTTATACAGCATGGAAATAAGTTCCTTCGAACCAACTCGCCAATGCTGACCAAATTGCCAAACCAAGCTAGTCCCATACCTGCACTCGGCCCACTCAAACCAAACCTTTCCTGTCCACGTGTCTTTTAAATGTTGCAATTGTACCCACCTCTACCACATCCTGCAGCAGCTCATTCCATCTACCCATATCCCCTCATGTCCCTTTTAATCTTGCCCCTCTCATCTTAAACCCACACCCTCTAGTTTGGGACTCTGTTGCCCTGGGGAAAAGAATGCAACTCCTCACCATATCTACGCCCCAACCCGGTATCTGGCTCATCAACTGATGTTTGCTGCGTTCCATTGAAACCCACTCGGCCTGCAGTTTCCGCAATCCTTTTAAATCCACTGGAACCCCAGTTCCCACTCCCTTTAAACCCACTCTAAAGTCATCACGTTTGTGAGACATGACCTCCCTCATACAAAACCATGCCGACTATCCCTAATCAGCCCTTGTCCATCTAAAAATGATTCAATGGGAATCTGAAGGGTAACTTTTTTACGCAAAGTGTGGCGGGTGTGTGGAACAAGCTGCTGAAGAAGGTAATTGTGGCAGGTACTATTGCAAAGTTTAAGAAACATTTATATTGTACTGGTACTTGGATCGGACAGGTTTAGAGGGATATGGGCCAAATGCAGCCAGTGTATGTTGTTCGGTGTGGGCAAGTTGGGCGATAGGGTCTGTTTTCACACTGTATCACTCTATGACTATGACTGGGGGAGATATTTATATATGTGAGGGAGAGTTAGTTTCAAGGAAATAAAAAATATAAATGGGATTGCTCTGTAAACTGACATCTGTTGACTAAATAGCCTCCGTCTGTGCTGCAAAATAATACAAGAAATAATATTTTATTTGAAAGGAGCCACCAGTGTAACACACTTTCAGCATGGATAAGCTACACTACATAAGCTGTAGTGTGTGCTAATCTTATAGAGGCGCAGAGAGATGACTTTTTAACGATATACAATTTGATCCGTCACATTACCTCTCTTTATATTTCCCTCATTTCATTTGTCCAGTCTTTTATTCTGTACTCATCTTATGATGTCAAAAATCAGCAGGGGGGCTGACTTGAGCTAACGTTAGAGCGCACGGTGGCACAGCGGTGGAGTTGCTGCCCTACAGCACCAGAGACCCGGGTTGGATCCTGACTACGGGTGCTGTCTGTATGGAGTTTGTATATTCTTCCTGTGACTGTGTGGGTTTTATCTGGGAGCTCAGGTTTCCTCCCACACTCCTAAGATTGTAAATTGTAAATTGTCCCCAGTGTGTTGGATAGTGCTAGTTTATAGGGATCGCTGGTCGGCACAGTCTCGTTGGGCTGAAGGGCCTGTTTTTCACACTGTATCTCTAAACTAACCTAATAAACTAAACTGGGTCATTCTTTTAGTTCTTCTGAGAAACGAATAATTTTTCTGGCACTAATTTGCACTAAACGTTGCTCCCTCTATCCTGTATCCGTACACTGTGATGGTTCGAGATACAGTGCAGAAAAAGGTCCTTCGGTCCACCAAGTCCGTGCCAACCAGTGATCCCTGTACACTAGCACCATCCTACATACTAGGGTCTATTTACCCGGGTTTCTGGCGCTGTAAGGCAGCAACTCTACCGCTGCACCATAGTCTTTCCGCTGACTGGTTAGCACGCAACAAAAAGTTTTACACTGTACCTTGGTGCACGTGACAATAAATTAAATTAAACTAGACTCATTTGGGTCCTTGTAGTCTTAAATTGCCAACACTGAGGCATATATTCTCACAAAGATAAGCCAGGAAATAAAGCACAGGCACAAAGTCGATGTCCCACCAAAAAAAAACCTTCACCCCTTGGCATCTGTTGCTGGGAATTAGTAGTCACAAAGGTAATTATTTTTAATTGCTCTTTTATTTATTTTGAGTTCTGTATCCAGGCATGGGTTGCCCAGCTGTTGGCAAATCAACAAAACCATCCAACCTTTTGCAGCTCAGCCAGTTTTCAAGAGAGGGGCTCCTTCTATCTCCTTCGCAGTTGAACTCCCTCATCCCAATAACTTGAGTTGACTTAGTTTGGTTTAGTTTATTGTCATGTGTACCGAGGTACAGTGAAAAGCTTTTGTTGCGTGCTAACCAGTCAGCGGAAAGACAATACATGATTACAATCGACCATCCACCGTGTACAGATACATGAATAACGTTTAGTGCATGATAAAGCCAGTAAAGTCCGATCAAAGATAGTCCACGGGTCCCCAATGAGATAGATATTAGTTCAGGACTGCTCTCTAGTTAGTAGTAGGATGGTTCAGTTGCCTGACATGAAAGGAAGCTGACTTAGCAAGGATTCTCTATGAGTTTGATAGTTCTGATAAGTATTGCACTACAGCAATAGTGTTTAAAGAACTGGACTAGTAATCCAGAGGAGACACAAGAGACTGCAGATGCAGGAATATGGAGCGACAAACTGCATGCTGGAGGAACTCAGCAGGTCAGGCAGAAAAAAGACGGGTGGTATTTCGGGTCGGAACCCTTCTCCAGTCTGGAGAAGGGTTCCAATTTGAGACGTCACCTATCCTTTATCTGCCTGATCCGCAGAGTTACTCCAGCACTTTGTGTCTGTCTTCAGTATAAAGCAGCACCTGCAGTTCCTTTCTACATCTGTGAAACATGTATGGGTGACGTTGTGGGTCAGGATCCCTCTTCAGCATGGTGGGCATTACACTACTCCAACACTTTGTATCCTTTGCAGCACCTGCAGTTGTTTTAGGTTTTCGCCTTTAAAGGTGTAGTGTGTTTCTCAAAATAATAAATCCATTGTAGAACATCTATTTTTTATAGGACTTTCAATCGATATTCACAACTAACACAGCATTACTCCATAGAAACATAGAACATAGAAAATAGGTGCAGGATGAGGCCATTCAGCTCTTCGAGCCAGCACCGCCATTCATTGTGATCATGGCTGATCGTCCGCTATCAATAACCCTTGCCTTCCTTCTCCCCATATCCCTTGACTCCACTTGCCCCTAGAGCTCTATCTAACTCTCGCTTACATTTATCCAGTGACATAGCCTCCACTGCCCTCTGTGGCAGGGAATTCCATAAATTCACAACTCTCCGGGTGAAAAAGTTTTTTCTCACCTCAATCTTAAATGACCTCCCCTTTATTCTAAGACTGTGGCCCCTGGTTCTGGACTCGCCCCACATTGGGAACATTTTTCCTGCATCAAGCTTGTCCAGTCCTTTTATAATTTTATATGTTTCTATAAGATAGCCCCTCATCCTTCTAAACTCCAGTGAATACAAGCCTAGTCTTTTCAATCTTTCCTCATATGACAGTCCGCCATCCCAGGGATCAATCTCGTGAACCTACGCTGCACTGCCTCAATCATAAGGGTGTCCTTCCTCAAATTAGGAGACCAAAACTGTACACAATACTCCAGATGTGGTCTCACCAGAGCCTTATACAACTGCAGAAGAATCACAATCACAAACTGCTACCCTGCGCAGTTAGCAAACAACAAATATCGAATGACCTTGTCAGCTGTATCCAGGATGCACTCAAGCCCCTCTGCTCCCACCATTGTTAAATGGCCTCCAATGTTCCTGTGGACACTGTATGCTCCCTCTCCAGGGGGCCACAGGCATGGATGTAAGCCCAGAAGAGGGGCAGGCAATCAACTTGGGTAGAACCCTCGACTACCCACTGCCTGGACCCGTGATTGGCTGTCTTGGCCAGTCCAGGAGCAAACTGACAAGGAGACGTCGGCACGGTGGCGCATCGGTACGGTTGCTGCGTTACAGCGCCACAGATCCGGGTTCGATCCTGACTACGTGTGCTGTCTGTATGGAGTTGGTACATTCTCCCCGTGACCACGTGGGTTTTCTCAAAGCGCTCCGGTTTCCTCCCACACTCCAATGATGTGCAGGTTGGTAGGTTAATTGGCGTCGGTGAATGTCACTAGTGTGTAGGATAGTGCTAGTGTACAGTTGTCGCTGGTCAGCACAGAATCGCTGTATCGCCAGTCTAACGAGATCCCCCGACCAACACATCCCCCTCTGTACCGGGTAACCAAAGATCAGGAACATGGGAGTGAGGTACAGCCAAAACATGAGGAGCAGCCCCTTTTCATAAACCTCTCATTGTAGTACATGGCAGTGTTTAAGAAACATTTGGACAGATACATGAATAGGACAGGTTTAGAGGGATAAGGACCAAAACCAGGTCATAGGTCAGCGTGCCGATGAAAGGATGATTCCACTGATAGAGACATAGTCATACAGTGTGGAAACAGGCCCTTGTTTGGCGTGGGCAAGTTGGGTTGAAGGGCCTGTTTCCACACTGCATGACTATGTCTCTATCAGTGGAATCATCCTTTCATCAGCACGCTGACCTATGAAGGTGTGTGGCTTACCGTGAGTGATGGGCTGGGTGAACACCCAAGGTGCTGTGCTCATCTGGTGGTATTACCTCGAGTTCCAATGTGATTGCCACTGACCTGCCTCGGCTCAGCTGGTAAAGGCTCAGCCTCACAGCTCCAGTGATCTGGGTTCAATCCTGATCTTACGCACTCTCTGTGGAGTTTGCACATTCTCCCTGTTGGATTCCTCCAGGTGCTCCGGTTTCCTCCCGCATTCCAAAGACGTGTAGAAAACCAGCTTGCGTAGGATAGAACTGCAGGATTTAAATCGAAGATGGACACAAAATGCTGGAGCAACTCAGCGGGTCAGGCAGCATCTCTGAAGGGAAGGAATGGGTGACATTTCGGGTCTGAAGAAGGGTCTCGACCCGAAAAGGTCACCCATTCCTTCTCTCCAGAGATGCTGTCTCGCTGAGTTACTCCAGCATTTTGTGTCTATCTTAGAAAACCAAGTTAATGGGCTGTAAATTGCCCCCAGTGTGTAGCTGGGTGGCAGAGTCTGTGGGGGAGCCGGTGGCAATGGGGGCATACTAGAATAAGATCAGTGTACGATGAGTGTAAATGCATGGTTGATGGCATGGCCTCAGTGGGCCGAAGGGCCTGTTTCCGTGCTGTATGACTCTATGACCCTTAAAGCTGCACGTGCTGTAAAGGTGGAATAATAAGTAACTGCAGATTTACTGGTTTATTCTAAAGATAGTCACAAATTCCTGGAGTAACTCAGCGGGCCAGGCAGCATGGATAGGTGACGTTTCGGGTCAGAACCCTTCTTCAGCCTGGTTGTAGGGTTCCGACCCAAAACATCACCTGTCCATGTTCTCCAGAGATGCTGCTTGGCCCACTGAGTTACTCCAGTACTTTGTGTCTATATTTGTTGTAAAGATGGGTTGGTTCTCATGGAATGTACCCACCACTGGAGTTCAGGCCGCACTGTTCTGTAGCCCAACCCCTGAGGAAAATGGGCAGGCAATTTAGCCTCTGCTTCAATTGCCCTTTTATTGCCCTGAGCTTGCTGGAGCCTGCATGGCAATCACGGTCCCGAAATGGATATTTATCACTGACAATGGAGAGGTGGCATTTACAGCCAGCTTCACTGCAGATAAATATTAATCACAATGAACATTATTGTAAAGGTTAAGTCTAAACCCACCCATCCCATTACTGCAGATAAGCTGAAAGGTCACATACGTTTATAAGTCAGCGAGTCGCACAGTATCAGAGGTTCCCAACGGATTAAGTTATTCATAGACAAGAGTAGCTTTACATTATTTTAACAGGTATGCAAATACTTCAAAAAGATTGACATCTGCTTGTCCTTAAGTGAATGGCAAAAAGAACCATCGACTCCTGCAGTCAAAAAATGCTTCCCAACATTTTCAGGTATGCTAAGGAATTGAAGTGCTGTCTTTTGATCTGGGAATCGTCCTACCAACAACTAGAGAGCAGTCCTGAACTATTATCTACCTCATTGGAGACCCTTGGACTATCTTTGATCGGTCTTTACTGGCGTTATCTTGCACCAAACGTTATTCCCTTGATCATGTACACTGTGGACGTCTCAATTGTAAACATGTATTGTCTTTCCGCTGACTGGATAGCACGCAACAAAAGCTTTTCACTGTACCCCGGTACACGTGATAATAAACTAAACTCAAACCCATTATGGATGATTTAGCGACACCCCGTACATATGTCAGCTCCCACCAGAAGTCCAACATATGCACATGTTCTCTCCTACAAACATCCCTATGTTTCCATTTACCTTAATCTAACAATGATTTATTCCACATTTTCCTTGATCTCCGTCCCCTTTGTATCGATTTCACACCTTACACTTCCTTATCTCTGTATCCCTCTCCCCTGACTCAGTCTGAAGAAGGGTCTAGATCCGACACACCACCCATTTCTTCTATCCAGAGATGCTGCTTCTCCCGCTGAGTTACTCCAGCATTTTGGAGAATGCGAAGGAATTGAAATGCTGACTTTATCTTCGGTTTAAACCAGCATCTGCAGTTCCTTTCTGCAACCTCCCAATTTTTCCTCTCTGACCAGTTTTTGATGTCTTGCTTTAAAATACAGTGGAGGTAAGGTTACCATTTTGAATAATGTTTGTTTATTTTCCGACATGGATAAAATTGACTTAAGGACGTTTGTAAAGACAGAACCCGCTACCTGAGGACAGTTTTTATTAGCAACTTCTCAGACAATCCCTGCCCTCACACACACATTACACAAACATCCGCTGCACAGCGATCAGAAGCAGAAAAGCGAGGCGATCTTTTGTCTTTTCCTGCTTGGTTTAGTTTAGTGTACAGACTGAGCATGGAGACAGGCACTTTGAGCCACCCAGTCTTTGCTGACCCTCGCATTAGTTCTATGTTAATCCACTCTCATGTAGATGATCTCCACTAGTAATATCCACTTCAATCCATTAGTGCCGAGTTTTTTACAGAGGCCAATTAACCTACAAACCCGCACGTCTTTGGGATGTGGGAGAAAATCGGAGCACCCAGAGTAAACCCACTGACAGTACCCAAGGTCAGGATTGAACCCGGGTCTCTGGAGCTGTGAGGCAGCAGCTCCATCAGCTGTGTCCCTGTGCCGACCTGAAGTTTCTAAAGTTGCTCTGATAACTGAGAGAGGTCTTTCCATCTCTAATCTCCAATTGATGATGTTAGTTATATAACGCCATCAATAAGAAGTTAAAACATCGAACAGTACAGCTCTAGAACAGGCCATTCACCCCACAATGTCCGTGCCGAACATGTTCATACGTCATAGGAGCAGAAGTAGGCCATTCGGCCCATCGAGTCTACTCTACCATTCAATCATGATTGATCTTTATTTCCTTCTCCCCATAACCTTTGACACCCTCACTAATCAAGTACCTAGTCAATCTTTGCCTTAAAAATACCCAATAAAGGCCTACGTAGCAATGAATTCCACGCATTCACCACCCTCTGAACAACGAAATTCCTCTTCATCTACTTTCTAAAGAGACGCCCTTTATGCTATGCTCACTGGTCCTAGACTCCCCCACTAGTGTAAACATCCTCTCCACATCCACTCTATCCAAGCCTTTCTCTATCCTCCATCCTTCTCTCCAGTGCCTAATAACACAGTGCCCCAACGCACTTCAGTGATGGGGTTCCTTCTGGTGGTGATTAGTTCATGTTCATAGCTATAGGAGCATAATTAGGCCATTCGACCCATCGAGCCTGCTCCACCATTCAATCATGGCTAATCCTCTCAGATCCATTCTCTTGCCTTCTCCCCATAAACCTTTGACGCCCCTACTAATCAAGAAATCAATCTCCGCTTTAAAAATACACAACAGCTTGGCCTCCACAGCTGTCTGTGGCAACTAATTCCACAGATTCACCATCCTCTGGCTAACAAAGGTCCTCCTAATCTCTATTCTAAAGGTACTCCTTTTATTCTGATGCCCTCTGGTCCTAGACTCTCCCATGACTGGAAACATTCTCTCCACATCCACTCTATCCAGGCCTTTCATTAGTTAATGTTTACAAAGTACCCCCGTCTGTTGCCAAAGCACAGCCAAAATATTTTAATTCACTTTAATTGATGTTGTCAAGCTCAAAGGGGTACAGAGAAGATTTACAAGGATGTTGCCAGGGCTAGAGGGTGTGAGCTACAGGGAGAGGTTGAGTAGGGTGGGACTCTATATCATGGAGCACAGGAGGATGAGGGGTGATCTTATTGAGGTGTATAAAATCATGAGAGGAATAGATCAGGTAGATACACAGAGTCTCTTGCCCAGAGCAGGTGAATCAAGGACCAGAGGGCATAGAAGGAGAAAAGAGTTAATAGGAATCTGAGAGGTAACTTTTTCACACAAAGGATGGTGGGTGTATGGAACAAGCTGCCAGAGGAGGTAGTTGAGGCAGGGACTATCCCAACATTTCAGAAACAGTTAGACAAGTACATGGATAGGACGTGTTTGGAGGGATATGGACCAATCGCGGGCAGGTGGGACTAATGTAGCTGGGACATGTTGGCCAGTGTGGGTAAGTTGGGTTGAAGGGCCTGTTTCCACATTATCACTCTATGACTCTGTGACGCTCACTAGGCAAATATGAGTTGCCCATCCCAAGCCGTACATCAAAAGAGATTGGCGGCCATCTTCTTAAGCCACACTGTAGCCGAGTAGTGAAGATGCCTTCACTGCAAGGTTAGGCAGCATCAGTGAGTAGAAACCAGTCAACATTACAGAATTTGAATAGTAAGAATGTGTAGGAAGGAACTGCAGATGCTGGTTTACACCGAAGATAGACACAAAAAGCTGGAGTAACACAGAGGGCCAAACAGCATCTCTAGGGAAAAGGAAAAGGTGACATTTCGGGTCAAGACCCTTCTTCAGAGTGAGAGTCAGGGGAGAGTTGAATGGGAGATATAGACGATAGATTAGGAGAAATGAATGGAAGATATACAAAAAGCAATGAATATCAAGAAAATGTGGGGCACACAATAGGTGGCCCACATTGCTGGCTGTGGGATAGGTGACAACGAGTTATACAGACAGTGGAACTCAACAGAACAACAGTATAACTAGTACGATGACTAGGGTGTGGGAGGGACGGAGAGAGAGGGGATGCAAAGGTTACTTGAAGTTAGAAAAAGCAATACACGTACTACTGGGTTGTAAGCTGCGCAAGCGAAATATGAGATGTTGTTCCTCCAATTTACGTTTGGCCTCACTCTGACAATGGAGGAGGCCCAGGACAGAAAGGTCAGTGTGGGAATGGGAAGGGGAGTTAAAGTATTTGGCAACCGGAAGAACACGTAGGCCGAGGCGGACAGAGCGAAGGTGTTCAGCGAAACGATCACCGAGTCTGCACTTTGTCTCGCCGACATATAGGAGTCCACACCTGGAACAGCTGATACAGTAAATGAGGTTGGAGGAGGTGCAAGTGAACCTCTGCCTCACCTGAAAGAACTGTCGGGGTTCCTGGACAGAGTTGAGGTTGGAGGTATAGGGGCAGGTGTTGCATCTCGTGCGGTTGTAGGGGAAGCTACCTCAGGAGGAGGTGGTTTGGGTGGGAAGGGATGAGTTAACCAGACAGCTGCAAATGGAACGGTTTCTGCGGAAAGCAGAAAGGGGTGGGGATGGGAAGACGAGAGGTGGCTCGTGGTGGATTCCGTTGGAGGATTATGTGCTGCATGTGACGGCTGACTGGGTGAACAGGTGGACTAGGGGGCCTCTGTGTCTGTTGCAACTGGGGTGATGGGGAGCAAGGGCGGAGCTACAGGGCACCGAGGAGACACGTGTGAGGGCCTCATCTGTGATAGAAGAGGGGAACCCCTGTTCCCGAAAGAATGAGGACATCCTGGATATCTTGGTGTGGAACATCTCATCTTGGGATGGAGGAATTGGGAGTAGGAGATGGAATCATTGCAGGGGGCAGGGATGGAAGAAGCGTAGGTAGTCTAGATAGTTGGAGTCGGTAGGTTTATAATAGACATAAAAACGACATGCACGTTTTAAGTTGCAGAGACAAGGAGATGGAGAAGAGGGGTATTTCTGCCGGCCTTCATCAGTCAGAGCATTTAGTATCGACATTATGTTGCAACATGTTGGTGAGGCCGCACTTAGAGTATTGTGTTTATTTTTGGTCACCCTGCTGTAGGAAAGATGCCGTTAAGCTGGAAAGAGCACAGAGAAGATTTACGAGGATGTTGCTAGGACTCAAAAGCCTGAGTAATAAAGAGAGGTTGGGAAGCTCAGACTTTACACCTTGGAGTGTCAGAGACTGAGAGGTGACCTTATAGAGGTGTATAAAAACCTGAGGAATATAGATGTGGTCTATATTCACATGGTCTTTTTCCCAGGGTATTGGAATCAAGAACCGGAGGACATAGGTTTAAGATGAGAGGGAAAGATTTAATAGGAAAGAAACAAGCAACTTTTTCACAGAAAGGGTGGTCCGTGTACACAAGATGCGGGCCCCCAAAGAGTTCAGAGGATTTGTGACTTAGATCAGGATTGAGAGTAACAGCAATATCTTTACAATTATAGTCCTGCATATTCCATTCAAGCACCAAATTCATTGCAATCACAGAGGATCTAATGACCAAGTCTTCAGTTCTTACAGCAGTAATCGCCAACTCATAATAATACGTCAACACTGACATTAATATGCCTTTTAAAGGACATTGTTACAGAGATATAGATGCAATAATATTCTAAGTGCCTGTGGCCAAGTGGTAAGTATTTCTGTTTCTAATGTTTAAGACATAGAACATGGAAAAGTACAGCACAGAAACACGCCCTTTGGCACACAATGTCTGTGCCAAGTAAACTAATCTCATCTGCCTGCACGTGATCCTCCATTGCATGTATATCCATGCGCTTATCAAAAGCCTCTTAAACATCACTATCAATCGTATCTGTCTCCACCACTACCTCTGGCTGTGCGTTCCAGGCACCCACCACCCTCTGTGTAAAAAAAAACTCGCCCTACACATCTTCTTTAAACTTCACTTCAAAGGCATTCATTATGGTCCATACATCTGACATCTAGTCTTGACCCGAAACGCCACCTATTCCATTTCTCCAGAGATGCTGCATGACCCGCTGAGTTACTCCAGCATTTTGTGTCTCTCGTGGGTCTTACATAGTTGGAGGTCAAGTTCAGTTTGACTATGCTCCAGTGAAGCAATTGTGGCTATATTGTGGTTAGAAGCACTGTATCACTGGCCGTAATTGTTATTGTGACAGATTCTTGTGCACTAACATCTGCTGATATCAGTAGCACACACAATATAGATCCAAAACAGCTAATCTTCTGTTGGGCTAGAGTGCCAGGCAACATAGAACCAAAATGAGTACACAGTAGGTACATTGGCACAAGATAGAGATGTCTTGACCCACAGATCTCATAGGCTGAACACGAGATCTGGATGAGAATGTAGATGGCGTGATTAGTAATTAGAATGTAAATGGAATAATTAGTAAGTTTACAATGATACCAACATTGATGGTATAGTGGCCAGCAAATAATGTTGTCTAAGGTTACAACAGGCACTAGATCAACTGGGAAAGTACGAAGAGAATGGCAGATGAAATTTAATCTGGACAGGTAAAAAGTCAGGTATTTTGGGAATTTAAACTAGGGCAGGACGTACACAGTGAAGGGCAGGGTGCTGGGCAGTGTTATTGAGCAAATGATTGTGACACAAGTACATAGTTACCTGATAGGCAAGGTGGAAGGAAAGCGTGTGGCATGCTTGCTATCAACGGCCAATGCATTGCGTATAAGAGCCGGGGTGTCATGTTACAGTTGAACAAAACATTAATTCGACTGCCCTTGGAGTATTGTGTACATTTCTGTCGTCAGTCTAAAGGAATTACATGATTAGACTGGAGAGAGTGCAGAGGAGACTCACAAAGATATTTACTTTGTTTGGAGGGCTCGAGTAATTAGGAGGGATTACCATGGGTTACTATTACTAGTGTGTTTCATGGAGCAAAGGAGGCTGAGGTGACATGATAGTCATAGATGGGCTGTGACTAGAATAGCCAATGACTGTTCCCATGAGTATCTAAATCTAGAGAGCATTGATTTTAGACTAAATAACCAATATCTCTTTCCTATGGCGTGGGTATCTAGAGGGCATTGTTTTAAGATGAGAGGTTGGTAGATTTAAAGGAGATCTGAGAAGTAATTTTTTCACAGAGTAGTTGGTGTCTGGAATGAACTGCCAGAGGAGGTGGTGGAGGCAGGGACAGTAACAACATTTAAGAGGCATCTATACAGGTTCTTGAATGACCGGGGCACAGAGGGATATGGAATTAAAGCAAGCATGAGAGATTTGTGTTATTTTGTTAAATGATGGCACAGGGTTGCTGCCTGCCTACAGGTGTCATTGGTAGGAGTTTGTATGTTCTCCCTGTGACCTTGTGGGTTTTCACCCGGTGCTCCGGTTTCCTCCCACACTCCAAAGACGTATAGGTTTGTAGGTTAATTGGCGTTGGTAAATTGTAAATTGTCCCTAATGTGTAGGACAGAGCTAGTGTATGGGGTGATCGCTGGTTGACGCTGACTCAGTGGGCTAAAGGGCCTGTTTCCGTGCTGAATCTCTAAAGCCTAAAGACATGATGGTCAGCACAGACGCTGTGGGCTGAAGGGCCAGTTCCTCAGCAATACAACTCTACAAATAAATGGGATCTCCCTGTTTTCATGACCCTAACTCCATGCCCTCCCTCAGCAAGGTGGCTAGGTAGAAACAGGTACATTATTTGGCAAAGTTCTGAAACTGTGTTTACTGCAAGATGCAAGGAGTAGTGCTTGGGCAAGTTATTTCCAGCGGAAAAACTGATGTGGATGAAGATAAAGTGGCTAACTTTGCACATGACACAGAGGATAAGAATGAAAGTACATTGTGAACACATCATTCATAAGGAGATTACAAAGGATGCAGATAGATTGAGTGTAAACATTAACTAAATGGTGAGCAATTTAAATGTTGAAGAGGGATCTGTTATGGATCACAATGGTTAATATTAAGGTAGAGCAAGCAATTAGGAAGGCCAATAGAATGTTCTTGTTTATTGTGGACAATTGAATATAAAAGGTGGGAGATTATGCTCAAGTTATGTAAGGCACTGTTGAAACTGAATCTGGAGTGCCATGTAAAATGCTGCCTTTCCTGAGGAAGAATATTAACAGATCAGAAACAGTTTGGAGAATGCACACTAGACTGATAGCTGGAATGGGGAGTTTGCCTTATGAGGAAAGGTTGGACTAGCCAAAAGTGGAATTCAGAAGGGTAAGAGGGTAAGAGATAACTGAATCATAGAAACATAGGAAATAGGTGCAGGAGGAGGCCATTTGGCCCTTCAAGCCTGCACCGCCATTCATTGTGATCATGGCTGATCATCCACAATCAGTAATCCATGCCTGCCTTCTCCCCATATCCCTTGATTCCGCTAGCCTCTAGAGCCTCCCCTTATTTCTTAGATTATGGCCCGTAGTTCTGGACTCCCCCAACATTTTATTCATTTCTATAATATCTCCTCTCATCCTTCTAAATTCCAGTGAATACGAGCCCAGTCTTTCCAATCTTTCCTCATATGACAGTCCCACCATCCCGGGAATTAACCTCGTGAACCTACGCTGCACTGCCTCAATAGCAAGGATGTTCTTCCTCAAATTAGGAGACCAAAACTGCACGCAATACTCCAGGTGTGGTCTCAACAGGGCCCTGTATAGCTGCAGAAGGACCTCTTTACTCCTACACTCAAATCCCTTCATTATGAAAGCCAACATGCCATAAGTTTTCTTCACTGCCTGCTGTACCTGCATGTTTACTTTCAGTGACTGGTGTACAAGGCCACCCAGGTCTGGTTGCACTTCCACTTTTCCTAATCTTGCACCTTTGAGCTAATAATCTGCCTCATTGTTCTTGCCGCCAAAGTGGATAACCTCACATTTATCTACACTGCATCTGCCCACTCACTCAACCTGTCCAGGTCACCCTGCAATCTCCTAGCCTCTTGTTCGCAGTGCACACTGCCACCCAGCTTTGTGTCATCAATTTGCTAGTGTTACTTTTAATTCCATCATCTAAATCATTAATATTGTAAATAGTTGCGGCCCCAGCATTGAGCCTTGCTGCACTCCACTCGCCACTGCCTGCCATTCTGACATTACTGCTCTTTGTTTCTTGACTGCCAACCAATTCTCTTTCCATGTCAATATCCTACCCCCAATACCATGTGCCCTAATTTTGCCCACTAATCTCCTGTGTGGGACCTTATCAAAGGCTTTCTGAAAGTCCAGATACACCACATCCACTGGCTCGCCTTTACCCATTTTACTTGTCACTGTAAGGTCTTGATGTGGAAAGCATATTTGTGGGAGAATCCAAAATCAGGGATCACTGTTTAACAATGAAAGGTTATCCATTTAAGACGGAGATGAGGTGAATTTTATTCTCTCAAAGGGTTGTGAGTCATTGGAATGGTCTTCCTCACAAGGAGTAGATGGGACATGTTGGTTGGGCAAGTTGGGCCTGTTTCCACGCCGTATGACAACATGAGGTGAAGTTGTACCAGTTTGAAGGCAGAAACAGAAAGCTTTCTGATAAGCAAGGGGGTGAAAGGTTACTGCAGGTAGACTGGGAATCAGCTGTAATCTTATTAAATGGCAATAGCATGCCTGAGGGATTCAATGCCCTATTCCTGCTCATTTGTATGCTCCATGAAGCTGCAGCATTTATCCTGGGGAATTCAGTGCAATCTCTTTACAGGCACGGATATATTTTGATTGGCAAAGTAATATGTCACAGGAACTCGTTTGTACTCAATGTACCCAAACGAGAAAAAAAAATCACAGAGGGAAACAACTTGATTTATCATGGTTCTGCTACATCTTTGAATGTCCATTTAACATCTCCTATACTCCAGCTCTTTACACGCAGCCCTGCACATTATTCCCTCATTTAACTAAGTATCCAGCGTCTTTCTGAAAGTAACTGGTTTAAGAATTATTAGTAATACATTTGGTTCATTCCAGCGTTTAGGGAGGATTCCACTGAATTGTTGAAAACAACAATCAGAGTAGAAGAATCAAGAATCAGTGGCCATAGGTTTAAGGTGAGAAGGGAAAGGTATAATAGGAATGTTATAGGAGTGTGTACCCAAGATATAATAGGAACCTGAAGGGCAACTTTTTCACACAGAGGGTGGTGAGTATATGGAATGAGCTGCCAGAGAAGGTACTTGAGGTGAGTACTATATTTTGTAGACATTTGGACAGGTACATGGAGAGGAAAGGTTATGGGCCCAAAGGTGGGACTAATGTAGATGAGGCATGTGGGCTAGCATGGTCAAGTTGGGCCGAAGGGTCTGTTTCCATGCTGTATAGCTATGACTTTATGACTATCATCCCTGTCACAAACAAAAATAAAGTTGTGTGCCTTAATGACCCCTGTCCAATGAGTGGCATCAAGAAGTACTTTGAGAGGCTGGTCAAAGAACACATCAACTCCAGCCTCCCAGACAGCCTTGATCCATTGCAATTCACCGACCACCACACAGGTCCGTAGCAGATGCCATCTCCCTGCCCCCAAAAGGGATAACAAGGGCACACCTACATCAGTCTCCTATTTGTTGACTATAGATCCATCTTCAACACCATCATTCCAAATAAACTCATCTTCAAATTCCTGGACTAAGGACACAGCACCTCCTTTGCAACTGGATCCTTGACTTCCTGACCCATTGACTGCAGTCAGTGAGGATAGGTGGGAAAAGATCCTCCACGAATATTCTCAATACTAATGGCCCACAAGGTTGTGTTCTCAGCCTCTTACTGTATTCCCTATACATCCACGACTGTACAGCCAAATTGTGGAAGGGGATAGGGAACCTAGTAAGATGGTGTCAAGATAAGAACCTGTCCCTCAATGTCATCAAAAAGGAGCTGATCATTGACTTCAGGAAATGCGATGGAGTACATGCCCCAGCCCGTATCAAAGGTGCTGAAGTGCAGATGGTAGAGAGATTCAAGTTGCCAGTGTAAATTTAACTAACAATTTGGCCTGGTCCATTTGCATTGGCTCCATGACCAATAAAACATACTGATGCCTCTACTTCCTCAGAAGGCTAAGGAAATTTGGCAAGTCGCCTATGATTCTTAACAATTTCTAGAGATGCATCATGGAAAGCATTCTATCGGGAAACGGGTCAGCTTGCTACGGTTACTGCTCTGTCCAAGACCACAAAATACAGCAGAGAGTTATGAATGTAGCCCAGTCCATCACGCAAATCAACCTCCCATCCACCCCCTCGACTCCATCTATACTTCACGTTGTTTCTCAGGAAAGCAGCCAACATAATCGAGGACTCCACACATCCAGGGCATCCTCTCTTCCCCCCTCTCTGTCAGGCAAAAGATACAAAAGCTTGAATGCACTATACCACCAGATTCAAGAACAGCTTCTTCCCCGCTGTTACCAGACTCTTGAACAGACATTTCATGTGCTGCGGATAAATTCCCGATCTTCCAATTTACCTTATTGTGGCCCTACACCAGATTTTTATCTGCACTTTTCACTGTTTCTCAGCACAGCTGACAATAAAAATCAATTTATTACAGCAGTCACATCATTTCAAAAGTGTTTCATGAGCTGCACGGTGCTTTTGGAAGTGTCGAACAGGGGATATAAAGATAAGATATGAAACATAATTTTTACGAACAGGAAATTAATTGGCCAGCTAGGTTCACCCTATTTTTAATGCATGAATATTTATTCATGACTGATATCCTTCTACTCACCCTCTCACAAGAGCTTCTGTGCTTGTACAAGGAGCATGTACAATGACTGACTTCACCACTGAGGTGAAGATCGTGTCTGTAGCCACCTCCGCCCTAACAGAACTCAGATACCTTCCTTGATCTCAAGGGCACCGACAAAAAGGCAGTGCTGAAAAAAAGTCACAATATCAGTGTGTTAATGATTGAGGCGATTTTATTATAATTATAAACCATGACTTCATCAAACTGATGTGCGTGATGATTCAATGTAATGACAACATATCAGTGCGTTAAATTGTGTGGCAATTCATTGTAAAATGCATTTAGCAGATTAATATAAATGACCTTTCGCTGCTGTGATATTGATTCCAGTGGCATATTAATACACTTGGCAGTTCATTGTGGAGGTGCGTTTAGTATACGCACCGCAAAACTTCACAGCAGATCTGCAGCAGATTGGTATTGACTTTGAGGGCATTTGGTCTGGTTTGGAGATACAGCACAGAAACAGGCCCTTCGGCCCACTGAGTGCACGCTGACCATCGATCACCCTTTCACACTACTTTTATGTTATCTAACCTTCGCCTCCCCTCCCTGCACACTTGGGCACAATCTACAGAAGCCAATCAACCCACCAACCCGCACGCCTATGGGATGTGGGAAGAAACTGGAGCTGCCGGAGGAAACCCGTGCAGTCACAGGGAGGACATGTAAACTCCACACACAGGCAGTGCCCACGGTCAGGATCAAACACGAGTCTCCGGTGCCATGAGGCAGCAGCTCCATTAGCTGTGCAACCGTGCCCACCAAAACATATGGGCGGCACAGTCTAAAACCTTCTGTGAAGGGTTATTTTATTGAACTTGGAAGCACTGCTTCCAAATCTCACCGTTGATGTCAATGAATGTGGCAAGTAGTGACTTGCAACGAGAACTAGAAAAGACTGGCATGGGTGTAGAAATCCAACTGGTTCATTGATTAAACGTTATCAGAGATTTCTCCCTTCCATACCTCCTTCAACCCAGTTACAACTTAAAACAAACTGTTTTTTTTTTTTTCCCAGTTGTAATGAAGTGTTTGACCTGAAATCTTTCACTCAGATTCAACTGTTTCCAAGACCTCAATTCTTGAAATGCTCACCTTGTTTCTGGCACTCCTCCAGTGTTCAAACCTAAACACCCACCGAGGCCCCAAAATGTCTCCAGAGTTTCCTCCCGCCTGTAGCCCCAGGAAGTCACACGCTTCCATGCTACTGATTCAAACTGCGGCCAGCATTCCCATGTGTGCGTGCTGGGGCGGGGAAGGAAGGGGATTGATTTTAACGTGGAAACGATATGAATGAACGAGGACAAGAACAATTACACAGAATTAGATAGAAAAACACAACGGTAAAACAGGCCATATGGCCTAATACACTCAATGAGTCATTCCTGGCAATGAGCTATGTGTTAATTAGTTACACCATTCTCAGCTGTATGTAACAGCTGGATATTTATGCCGTTTATTATAACATTATAATTCCATTGCATTTACATTTGGCACAGGGTACTCTAGGAATTTTATCAAGATAATTTAGGGAAAATACAAAGTTGCACAAAATTTCTGAGGATTTCCTTGTAACGCTAAATAATTTCAAAAACAACTCTAATTTCAATCAAACGGCTAGAAATAAATTGCCAGATCGGCTATAGGGAGTGCAATTGTGTGGTTAACACTTGGTATCTTAGTAACCACTGAACCAGTTAGTAGCAGATCAGGAGAATGTGAAGAGACAGGTGCAATGGGCAGGAATCGGGCAAAGGGGACTGTCGCAATTGGGAAGACAACATGGGTAGGCACTACAAGTATTATTTTGATGAGGATACAAACACAAAGGGATCCAGGGTGTAGATTGACCAAACTTAGTAGGTGGCAGTGCACAGTTTCTGCAGTTTAGAAAATATATCTTGAACTTTGTAAGTGAGGACAGTAAAAATGATCTCATTCTGATAACAGTAAGGACTGGAGCCATTCGGTTCATTGGCTAATTCCAGATACCAGGGAAACAATTTCATTAGCTTCATTCCATTTACTCCCCTTTGAGCTAGGAAACAAACTGCTGGTAGAACTCAGTGGGTCAGTCGGCATCTGTGGAGGGAAACACGCATACAATGTTGTGGGTCGTCTGTCCATTCCCGAATCGTCCTCTGTCTATTCCCTCTAAAGATGCTGGAAGACTACTGAGTTCTTCCAGCACTTTGGTTTAAGGTTCAAGAATCCAAGGTCTGCAGTTTCTTGTGTCTCCATTTTACAACGCCTCGCTGATTCAGTTTACAGTAACCCTCCACTAAGGCGTGGTTTACTGTGCCTCAACAACCTACCATCTCGTCTGTGGGATGCAGAAGGAAACTGGACCATAAAGAAAACCCAGACAGCCACAGAAAACTTGCAAACCTCCTCACAGACAGCGTCCAAGATCAGGATCAAACCCAGTCCCTAGTGTCGCAAGGGAGCCGCACTAACTGCTGCGCCACCTTGCCACCTCTTTAAGGTAAGGGAGTTGGGTCAATTTAAAGATATTAATAGATATCACTCCTCGGGGTTCAAAATAGAGGTCTGTGCAAGATTCTGGCCACTGCACTACAGTCAAATCACATATTTAAAATAATTGGCCACATATTTAATATCATTGTCCCTTTCTCTACGGAACAGAAATTTCTTCATGCAGAGTTGAAATACAGTATCTGGAAAAGCAAAGAACTGCAGACCCTGGTTAATACACAAAAGGACAAAATGCTAGAGTAAATCAGCAGGACTGGCAGCATCTCCAGAGAACATGGATAGCTGATGTTTCAGGCCGACACCCTTCTTCAGACTGATTGTAGTGGTTATCTCCAGTCTTTGTTCCAACCATTTGCCTGGCAAAAATGCCCTTCGCCTGTGTTGACCTAATAACTGCCATGCTTTGTACTGCCTGTCCCATTTTCCAGCATTCTTCACCTCCCCCCCCCCCCCCCCCCCACCACCACCCTCCAATCAGTCTGAAAAAGGGTCCCGGCCCAAAACAACACCTATCGATGTTCTTCAGAGACGCTGCCAGACCCACCGAGTTACTCCAGCACTTTTTGTCCTTTACCGTGTCCATACAATCACATTGGAATGTATAAAAAAGTAACTGATTATGCACGGTGAACAACATTTCCGGTTTAAAAGGGAAAAACTGGTATTAAATCGTACAGCTCTTTGAAACGGTTGTGCAGGCATGACGAACTGAAAGAATTCCTCTCCTGCTGGAAGATTCAAAGATGCAAACAGACCAGTTCTTCATCACTCAGGAGCTACACCACACCAACTTTTCTAGCTCCTGATATCGGGCAAGGATTGGACAATATATCTGGAACAGAAGCAAATGAAACAGTGAAAGCAAAATCTGTATATGATCTCCGGATCCTTTTCACATAATTTGCTACACATTAAGATAGGGTTTCACACAAAATCATGATCGGAACGCAATAGAGGCAATAGGACCAGAGGGCACAGCCTCAGAATAAAAGGACGTACCTTTAGAATGGATATGAGGAGGAATTTCTTTAGCCAGAGGGTGGTGAAACTATGGAATGCATTGCCACAGACGGCGGTGGAGATCAAATCATCAGGGATTTTTAAAGCGGAGACTACATGTTCTTGCTTAGTAAGGGTGTGAAAGGTTACGGGGAGAAGGCGGGAAAATGGGGTTGAGAGGGAAAGATAGATCTGCATGATAGAATGGAGGAGTGGACTTGATGGGCCGAAAGGCCTAATTCTGCTCCGATGTCTTATGTACTCTTATAAACAGGAAGGCACAACTACAAAGTCTGAAGAAGTCCTGATCTGAAACGTCGCCTATCCATTTTCTCCAGAGATGCTGCCTGACCCACTGAGCTACTCAAGCACTTTGTGTCTTTTTCTGCATGAATCTGTTTCATTTGCCCATCACGTTTAATCTCATTACCCTTAAACTGGTCCTTAAAATGTTCGATCAAGTTACTGACATAAGAGGCATGGAGAAACTGCAGTTGCTGAAATCTGAAGCAAACACAAAATGTCTTCTGACCATTGACCATCTGAACCTCCATAGATGCTGCCTGACCTGCTGAGTTTCTCCAGCACTTTTTGGTTTGCTCATGCTTCCAGCATCTGCAGGCTCTTGTGCCTCCATTTTACTGCTCCAATGAAAAATTACCTCAGTGTACTATATGCCTATTTTCAACAGGTTTTCTCTGTGTCAGGGGCTCTGTGAGACTCTCTCACAATGACCCCCCCCCCCCCCCCCCTGTGATTTCCACTGTTCTCCTGCTGTTCAACTATGTTCTGACCCAGACTCACTACTACACCCACCTGTCTTTCCTCAGCACATCGCCGTTACTTTGTCCCATGTGGCTTCCAGCTCTGTTCCCAGACCTCCCTATTCTGGCCCAACCAGAATCTAAGGTGCCATCACTCCAACCACTGTATCTCACAACAGTTCTCCATCCGTGAGACTGTAGAAGGATGCGGACACGAACCGTCATCTGTCCATTCCTTCCTCGAATGCTGCGTGGCCCGCTGGGTTCCTCCAGCACTTCGTGACATGGGTGGCATGTTTTACTTTTGACTCTAGAGATACAGTGCGGAAAAAGGCCCTTTGGCCCATCAAGTCCGCTCCGACCAGCGATCACCCCGTACCAGGCACGTGCCGTCAGGGTAGGTAAGGTAGGCACTGCCTACCCTGACTAAAATTATAACATAGTAATTACTAAATATAAATAGTAAAGGCATGGGAGAATTATGCCTATCTAAGAGATCGATCTCTTAGGTAGGCATAATTCTCTGTGCCTTCCATCCGCAGCGCTTGTAACATGTGAAGGTCGGTGCAGCCCACGGGCCGTCAGCGCTGCCTGAAGCCGTCAATTTCAAGTGGAGCTGAAGGCAGCAGAAATTCTGCCTTTGTAGCACTGCGCAGGCGCAGCAGCCTACTGCGCACGCGCAGCGCTGGTTTCTTGGCGGGGTTTTCAAATATGGATTGGCATTAATTTAAGCGTATGTTAGGAAACAGGGGAGAGAAGAATGGAGCTCGTGTACCAATGATGTGGTAAGTACATTTGTTGGTGATGTTTTTAAATACCGTATTTCCCGGGGTGTGGGGGTGGGGGGAGAGTTCCTTTCACAGCGTTTGGGGAGTCTGGCCCGGGGTAAAGTTGCGGGGAGGGCACGAATGTTGTGAAGGAAGGGATCGGGATAATGCCACTTGCGACGCTCCTTGCACGGAGCCGTGCAAAACCTCTCTCCTGCCGCTCGTTGGCCTCACTCATGTCCTTATATTGCGACAGCACGATTGAGGTTACTCGGCTGTGGGAATTTAAGGATTTGCAGGAAGCGGCTGACATGAGCGAGCGGCAGGTGAGAGGTGTTCAGACGGAGAGCACTGCCAGAAGTGAGCAGGCCGGCAGACTCCCCGAGCTGCTTCTATCCCCAGCTATAATGCGTGGCTTCACGCCCGAAGAGCTAAGGTAGCGGTGAGTGAGTGAGTTATCGCCATTATCCCCGACCCCCTCCTCCTCACCACTCCTGCTCTCCCCGCAACTTTACCCCTGGCACAGACTCTCCACACGCTGTGAAAAAAACTCTCCCCCCAATTGGTCCCTTGAACAAGTGTTGTCTTTCAATAAGATGACAACTGATTCAACTTTTCCCTGTACTCCCGTTTTTCCCACCATCTCTCCACCTGCCATCAATCTTCACCACCCACCCATTCAGTAATTCAGAATAAAGGAGACTAGGAAGCCTTGGGCAAATTGAATTGTTACTGGTTTCATTTACATTTTTTATTTTTACGGAGGGAATGGAGTGGGGGAGTATATCAGAATACCCGGAGGAAACCCACACGGTCATAGGGAGAACATAAAAACTCCACACTAATAACACCCGTAGTCAGGATCGAACCCGGGTCTCTGGTGCTGTAAGGCAGTAACTCTACCACTATGCCATTGTGCAGCCCTTGTTTAGGTGCGTTTGTGGCAGCTATTCATTGATCCATTGCAGTAACGTATTCAAGGATGTCAGAATGCATCTGCTCAGTGAACAGTCAGGAGGAGCTCCTTTTATTTTGGCAATTTTGCAATAAAGGCTAAGGAAGTTTAGCATGTCCCCAACAACTCTCACTAACGCCAACCAATGTGCCACAGAAAGCATGTTATCTGGCTGCATCACAGCATGGTTTGGAAGCAGCTCCATCCAAGAGCGCAAGAAATTGCAGAGAATTATGGACGTAGCCCAGACCATCGCACAAACCAATCGCCCTTCCATTGACTCCATTTCCACTTCACACTGCCTCGGCAAGGCCACCAGCTTAATCACGGACGAGTCTCACCCTCACTTCCTCTTCTTCCCTCTCCCATCAGGCAAGAGGTGCAGAAGTGTGAAAATGCATACCTCCAGATTCAGGGACTGGTTCTTCCCAACTGTTATCAGGCAACTGAACCATCCTATCACTAACGCGAAAGCGGTCCCGAACTACCATCTACCTCATTGGAGACCCTCAGACTATCTTTAATCGGACTTTATTGGATTTTATCTTGCAATATATGTTATTCCCTTTACCCTGTATCTGTTCACTGTCGACAGGCCGATTGTAATCATGTGTAGTCTTTCCGCTGACTGGATAGCATGCAACAAAAAGCCTTTCACTGTACCTCAGTACACGCGACAATAATAAACTAAACGCATCAGTACTACCATCGCTTTTGTTCTGCTCCAGAGGACCAATTAACCAATATTTAACAGGAAGAAAGCACAGTAATCCATCATTAGAAAAGCAATTATTTTTTAACAAAACCATCATAACTGCATAAATCACATAGCTGGTCCTTTTCAAACATATATGTATATATCCATCCAAGAATGTAAATTAACTGATGAAGCGTCACATCAAGAAGCAGCCCATAATTGCACAAAATAACATTTCATCCATCAGCAAAAGGCACAAGCCAAATTAGCTACAGAATGTAGTGACAATTATCAGCGACCGAATCGCAGTGGCAGATGTCCTCGATGTACAGCCTGTAGGAACAGGAATGATTAGACTGTGAGGATGTCACCGTGTGACGAGTGATTCATTCCCCGGCAAGTAAATCTGTAAGGTTCAAGATTAATCTCGAAAAATATATGATACATGGACTCATATTTTCATCATGTCCAATAACTGGAATAGGTATTAATGAAAGATTTAACAAAACCTATGGGAAAAATGAAATTACTCTGCGCCAACTGCCTGGAAGGTAGTGCTGGCATTACAATAAATGGCAGCGTTAGCCTGCAGTCATGAGTGGAGCCGTGTGCTCTGACTTCTTGTTATCACGGTGGCAGAAAGAAGGGTTTATTGACGCTACCTGTCAATTACATGGATTAGTTTGACTGGGATTTTTAATGTCAACTGAATTGATCTTTAAACTTTATTTGTTCTGAGGATCTGTGCAACGCCTTTTCATATGTCTTGAGCAACAGAGAATACTCTGGTTCGATCCTGACTACGTGTATGAAGTTACGGTGTCTGTGTGGAGTTTGTACGTTCTCCCTGTAACCGCGTGGGTTTTCTCCTGTTGCTCCGGTTTCCTCCCACACTCCAAAGATGTACTGGTTTGTCGGTTAATAGTATTTGGTAATATTGTAAATTGTCCCTAGTGTGTTGGATAGTGCTAGTGCAGGGATGGTCATAAGGAATAAGAGTAGAATTAGGCCCTTTGGCCCATTAAGTCTACTCCGTCATTCAATCATGGCTGATCTATCTCTCCTAACCCCATTCTCCTGCCTTCTCCCCATAACCTCTGTCAACCATACTAATCAATAATCTATCTATCTCTGTCTTAAAAATATCCACTGACTTGGCCTCCACAGCCTTTGGAGGCAAAGAATTCCAAAGATTCACCACCCACTGACTAAAGGTCGCTGGTCTGCGCAGACTTGGTGTGGCGTAGGACCTGTTTCCACGCCGTATCTTAAAGTCTAAAGTTCAGAACCGAAACGGAGGACATTAAGGATCAGCCTCTTTGTGTGAGGTGTGGATCGTATGCAGGCACGACAGTGCCGTGGTGCCATGCTTCTTTCTGTGAAGTACTGATCAGGTGAAGTGTTGACGGCAGGTACGCGGCAGCGGAAGCGGCCCGACTTGGCTGTGGCGGCACTCCGGCGTTCCGGCAGCGGCAGTGGCCCGACTTGGAGCTGTGGCCCGACTTGGCTGTGGCGGTGTTCTGGCGTTTCGGCGGCGGTGGCAGCGCGGCTTCGGAGGCCCGGCCGCGGGCCCAGCGGACGACATCGTCGGGAGCCCACAGGTCACAGGTTGGTGGCCTGTTTTTCTGGAGCTCCCGCTGCAACAGCTGCGTCCGCTGGACTGGAGGGCGGCAGCTTCGACCACCCCGGGCCGTGGAGTTGAACCGGCCCGCTCGCGGAGTTGGATTCAGCCGCGGGACTGACTCGCTTGCCAGCGCCCGGCGGGGTCGCAACATCAGAGGCCTGGATCGCCTCAGCGCAGAGGGAGAACAAGGAGGGAAGAGACAAAGACTAAGACTTTTGCCTTCCATCACAGTGAGGAGGTGTTTGGTGAACTCACTGTGGTGGATGTTAAATTTGTGTTTATTGTGTGTTTTTGTTACTTTTATTATATGTATGACTGCAGGCACAAAATTTCGTTCAGACCGAAAGGTCTGAATGACAATAAAGGTAATCTAATCTAAACAACCGTAATAACACGGAAAGGACATTTGGAACACAAGGAACTGCAAATGTGGGAATCTTGAGAAAAGGCAGAGCGCTGGAGTAGCTCGGCGGGGTCGGGCGGTGTCTGTGGAGGGAGTGGATGGGCAACGTTTCAAGTCTGAACTTTAAACTTTAGAGATGCAGCAGGGAAACAGGCCCACCGAGTCCGTACCGGCCAGCGATCCCTTACACTAGGACTATCCTACACACTTGGGACAACTTACAATGGCCTTACATTTACCAAGGCCAATTAACCTGCAAATCTGTATGTCTTCGGAGTGTGGGAGGGAACTGGAGCACCCGGAGAAAACGCACACAGGTCACGGGGAGAACGAACAAAACTCCGTACAGACAGCACCCGTAGTCAAGATTGAACCCAGGGCTCTGATGCCATAAGGCAGCCACTCTACCGCTGTGCTACTGTGGCGCCCTAAAGAAGAAAAATCCTGAAGACATAGAAACATAGAACATAGAAACTGAACATTGGGGGTGATCATCATCCAACTCAGTATCCCGTACCTGTCCTTTCCAACTCCCAAATATATTGAGGGTGCGTCTGGGTTACTCCCGCACTCTATGTTTTGTTTAAAAGACATTTGAACAGGTACAAGGATAGGAAAGGCGAGAGATATGGGCCAGGGTTAGGCAAATGGGACTAGCTTGGATGGGGCATCTTGGTCAACGCAGAAGGGCCTGTTTCCAAGCTGTGTGACTCTACGAACTGAATATGTAATGGAAAGGAAGCTGCCATTCTTATTCATTCTGCTCTGTACTGAACTCCAGACATACCCATCTGGCTGACTCTTAACTATCACCTCAATTTAGAATGGGCAGTAAATGCCAGCTTAGCCAGCCATGTCCATAATCTATGGTTGCAGTACCGAATGCACCAAATATCTAACACTAGAGAGCACAGCTATAAGGTGACAGGGGGAAAGGTCAATGAAGGTGTGCGTGGCAAGATTTTTATACAGAGAGTAATGAAGACCTGGAATGTGCTGCTAGGAGTGGTGCTGGAGGCAGATACGATAGTGACATTTAAGAGGGTTTTAGATAGGCACGTGGAAGGGCATGGAAAAGAGGGATACGGATCATGTACTCCCCCTGGATGCCCCCCAAAAATGTGCTTCCTAGGCCGGGTGAGGCGGCCGATTTTGACCTCATTGGGACCTCATTGGGACCCGATCAGCGGGTCAAATTTGCTCCTCTGTGGCCAGGGATATCTAACTCCGGCCTGGCTGGAGGCAGCAGGTCCATTCCCAATGCTGACTTCCAAGGTCGACTTTGCGGGCGGGCATCTCAGGCATGACCTCTGCTGGACCGGCAAAATGAATAATCCAGAAAGGCTCCGGAAACAAGGGTGCCAGAAAATAGGTGGAGGACCTGTAATTAGGTACACCTGATAATAAAGTACCACAGCACCATTGAAACATTAATCATCCCTCTACGTCCACAATCAAATAATTCACATACAATACAAACAGCAAAGGTCCCAGCAATAAACTCTGCGGAACGTCACTAGTCACAAGCATCCAATCATAAACAGAACCTATTACCGTCACTCTCTGTCTCCAATTGCTAAGCCAAGTTCTCCTGGAACTTACACCACGTCACCCTGACTAAACTTCTCCTTCATTGTCCTAAGAGCTTCCTACCCAACGAGATTGTGACAGCACCATCACCAAATGGACTGTACTCATCATACACGGTAGGAATTGACTGGAAAGCTTTTCACTTTATCTCGGTTCAGTGGTTCAAATAGTACTTTGTTGTCATATGTACTGAGGGAAAGTGAAATTCATTTTTGTATTCAGTTCAGTGTAAGTATCACTATACATAAGCCCTTAGATGCAACTTAGATAAGTATCTGCGATACAGTACAAGTATATAGTTGTAGTATACAGGGCTTTCACTTAGCTTTCTTCCCCTGATGCCAGCCGGGCAACCTAGGCAGTTTTTTAGGTTGCCAAATGACAGTTTAAGTGGTCATTTAAAACGGCTTGCATGACGCGTGTGATAATGTGCTCGGACGAAGTGCGTAGTTACCAGTCGGAATTGTGCTCAATGAAGCATTCACATATTATTTCTGCTTCAAATAAAGTCACAAACTAAACATATTCACCAATCAAGACATGATATATACCACAATGACATGCAGCAAAATTATAATACAATATCTCAACTCTTTTTACACGTTGCAATTAATGCAATTTCTATTATTTCTTTACACTTCAAAACAAAAATGTGGTTGGATTATTCAGCGTATGATTAACCTGTGTCAATAAATCCTGGACCATGGTAACATATATGCTTAACCATGCACACTACAGATTGTTTTCTGTGAAGGACCGAAAATTATCATGACATGGCCTTAGCATGGGTCGTTATTGCTATTGGTACAGAAACACTCTCGCTTCCCACATAAGTTATCCATAACACAATATACAGCTTGCAAGGAAATTTCCAAAGGCATTTTATGATAATAGCTGTTAAAACCGACTAAACCCATCTGGCAGGTTAAACATTACACTAACTGACAAGAGATGGCCAAAGGACATAATTGCAGCAAATGGTCTTTTGCAATGTTTAAAGGTGTCAAAACGCCACATTACCGGACATTCAGATTAGATATATGTGTTGTGAACAGCAATGAAGATACCCAGTTTGTATGCACCAGATTATTTATTTTTTATTGATATACACTGTTTCCATCATTCCCACTTCAGAATTAACGTTAAAGTTTCAACTACAATATCTCCTGACCAAATTTGTGATATATTTGACCGACTATAAAGTAAAACCTGGATAAATCTAACATATAGTTGTGAATGTTGCTCATTAAATAACTACAGTACTGATACTCCATATTAAGAGCATTGATTTGCCGTTAAAATGAATTCTGTAATAGCGTGTCAACGGCAGCAGTGACAATCGAACACTGCGTTTTTAATGTTTCATATGTTCACAATTTAATTAATCCATCTTTGTGGATTAAAATAAATAACATTGGGAATTAAAACACATTTGATCGCATTCCGTTATCAAACATAGTCAAGTTCGCTCTGAAGACATTTCCAGCGCAGTAGGGTCGGGGGGGGGGGGGGGGGGGGGGGGGGGGGGGGTGAATCAGTGCGGGATTGATAGATGGGGGAGGGGGGGTGGTTGGAATGCAATCAGTGCGGGATGGATGGATTGAGGCAAAGGAATTAGTGCATGTTGGTTGGAGTAGGTAAAATTGTGAGGGGAGAGCGCGGGGAATGTCAGTGGGGTTTGAATGGGAGGATCAGTACAGGATGAATGGGAGATCAGTACAGGATGAATGGGAGATCAGTACAGGATGAATGGGAGATCAGTACAGGATGAATGGGGGGATCAGTACAGGATGAATGGGGGGTTCTGTAGAGGATGAATGGAGGGATCACTACAGGATGGATGGGGGGGATCAGTACAGGATGAATGGGGGGGGATCAGTACTGGATGAATGGGGGGGATCAGTACTGGATGAATGGGGAGGGCAGTGCAGGATGGATAGGAAGGGAGGTCAGTACAGGATGGATTGGGGGACCAGTGTAGGATGAATGGGGGTGGCAGGAGAATCAATGTGAGGTGGATACGGAGATCAGTGCAGGATGAATAGATGGTAGGGGGGGGGGGGTGGGTCGATGGGGATGTGAGTGAGGTCTGAATAGAGGCGGGAATGGGGATCATTGCGGGATGGAGAGCTGGGGTCCCAAGATAAGGGAGGTGGAGGGGGGCGTACGAGAGAGAGAGAGAGAGAGAGAGAGAGAGAGAGAGAGAGAGAGAGAGAGAGCGGAAGGGGCAGAGGAGGTGGGGAGGAAGGAAAGTCAGCGATCCTCGGACAACACTGGCATCATCGCCCAGCTGCCTTGGCCGTCCCTGTCCACCGCCAAGTGCCGCCACCAAAGGGGGAGGCAGTTCGGATCTCCTCGCCACAGCCTCCCCTCCTCTGCCAGCCAACAAGATGGTGCGGGGCCGAGCGGTGCGGGTGCTTCAGACGGTGGAAGGAGTCCTCCCTCCATCCCTCCCTCCCTCCCTCCTCCGGCCTTGGCATGCGGGTGGGTTTTTTTTAAAGCGGTTATCACCGTGGACGGAGTGGCAAGTAACGGCCGCTATGAGGGCGGGCGGGGTGCCTGAGGAGGTGGAGCCGCCGTCGCCACTGCTGTGTCAGGCCAGTCATTCGCTCCAATCCTTTGTCACCCCACACTACAGCCGTCGCCCTGGCAACAGCGGCCTACGGCGAGCGCCGGCCCACAAACCTCCCCGCGCCCATGCGGTGCACCTTCCCCCCTTCACTGAAAGTTAGCCGCCCTCGTATCTGCAGTATCAAGCAAGGCAAAATGACACGGCTTTTAGGTTGCCCAGTGGGACTTTAGATGGCCATTGGCTTCCGGGCAACCGTTAATTTCGAGCCCTGAGTATATACCATATATAGAGTATGCAGTGTTGCAAGCACGTGCCGTGAGTAATTACTCAGGGTAGGCAGTCAGCCGGCTTTTTAAAAAAAAATCTTAAACCGCGCATGCGCAGATTGTTCTCTTCGTAAAAAATAAAAAATAAGTAACAATTCAATTTTACCAAGGCTTCTCAATCTCCTTCATTTTCTAATCACTGAATGGGTGGGGGACGGAGGATGAAGGCAGGTGGAGAGATGGTGGGAAAAACAGGAGCACACCGGGACGTTGAATCAGTTGTCATCTTATTGAATGACAATACTAATTCAAGGGTCCAATTGGAGGGAGAGTTCCTTTCACAGCGTGTGGAGAGTCTGTGCCAGGGGTTAAAGATGCGGGGAGGGCAGGAGTGTTGAAAAGGAGGAGGGTCAGAGATCATGTCAGACTCACTCACCGCTGCCGCACGGAGCTGTCCGTGCCCGGAGCAGTGGCGGCCAGTTCTGCTCCGGGCACGGACAGCAGAACTGGCCGCCACTTCCGAGGATAGAAGCAGCTCGTGTGCGTGCAGCTGCCGGGACCCGACAACAGAACCGGCTGCCACTTCAGCGCCTTCTGCCGGCCCGCTCACCTCTGGCAGTTCTGTCCGTCTGAACATCTTAAAAAGTCAAGTCATCTTAAAGATTTAAAGATTTGCGGGATGCCGGCCGGCGAGCGGCAGGTGAGAGATGTTCAGATAGAGACATTGCCAGAGGAGACGGGGACTAGCAGACGGGGCTGAAGTGGCTGAAGTGGCAGGGTCCCGGAGGCCGCTCGAAGTCAGTCACCCGAGCTGCCACTTCCGAGCTGACTGGCTGCCACTTCCGAGCTCCTCGGAAGTGGCAGCCAGTTGTGCTGTCTGTGCCCAGAGCGCTGCGGCAGCCACCCAAGCTAATTCACTCCCCGGCCACAATAAAACCATATAGCAATTACAGCACGGAAACAGGCCATCTCCGCCCTTTTACTCCGTGCCGAACACTTACTCTCACCTAGTCCCATCTACCTGCACTCAGACCGGAGCGTGGCAAGTGGGTTACTGACCCCGATCCCCTCCTTCACAACGCCAGACTCCCCAAACACTGTGAACGGAGCTCTCCCTCCCCACCCCGGGAAATACAGTATTTATAAAAATTAAGCACCAAGAAATGCACTTACCACGTTATTGGTACATTAAGTCCATTCTTCACTCTTTGTTTCCTGAGAAACTATTAAAATAATAGCAATCCATATTCGAAAATCCCGCCAAGAAACTCTCGCTGCGCCTGCGCATCAGGCTGCTGCGCCTGCGCAGTACTGCAAAGGCAGAATTTCAGCTGCCTTCAGCTCCCCTTGAAACTGACGGCTCAGGCAGCGCTGACGGCCCGTGGGCTGCACAGACCTTCCCGTGTTACAAGCGCTGCAGACGAAAGGCACGGAAAATTATGCCTACCTAAGAGATCGATCTCTTAGATAGGCATAATTCTCCCATGCCTTTATTATTTATATTTAATAATTGCCATTTCATAATCTTAGTCAGGGTAGGCAGTGCCTACCTTGCCTACCCTGACGGCACGTGCCTGCAGTGTTGCTAGATTTGATGCCATTTTCAAGTCCCAGTTGTTGTAGGTGCAGGGTTTAGTTTAGTTTAGTTTAGTTTAAGGATACAGCCCTTAGGGCCCTTCGGCCAACCGAGTTCACACCGACCAGCGATCCCCGCATATTACCATTATCCTACACACTAGGGACAATTTACACTTATACGGAGCCAATTAACCTACAAACCTGTACGTCTTTGGAGTGTGGGAAGAAACCAAAGATCTCGGAGAAAACCCACGCAGTTGCAGGGAGAACGTACAAACTCCACTGCTGTAGGTCGCGTCCAGTACACCTGCTCATCCTTTTGGATCGGCATATTCCACCATCCTGTTAATACCTAAAATTCTGATGCTTCCCATCTTGGGGGTGCACAGGAACTGGCTGCTGGAAGTCCGAGGCTCCATCCGCAGTGCCGATGGCAGACAGGCGCTGAGCATAGCCCCATAATAAAACCCAAACCAATACTAAGAGGCAGCAAAATTACAGAATGTGTTTTAAAGCAGAATTTTAACCAGGAGGATAACATCCTAGTATGAGGAAGAAACAAAAACGTCGCATCATAACGTGAAGTTCCCTCACAATATTGAAATTGCCTCTCATTACTTAGATAGTACATGGTAGTCACTGAAAGTTGGCTGGTTGCTGATCAAGAATAATCATGTAGTAATTATATTTTAAAATAATCAGCTTTGATATGAAGCCTGCAAATGTCATTCTAAAGGTTCTTGTCACTTCAAATTAGTCAGCTTTGTCCTACTGTAGCTTTGGCTCACACACGCAAGGAAAGTACTGTCACGGGATTAAGCTGTGTACTCCATTTTATACAACTCATGCCCTCAAACAACCTCATCCACTGCGGTTAATTGCCTTAAAGCTGCCACTTAATTCTTCACCAGATGATTTCACCGCATAATGGGCAAGAAACAGGGAATGTGAGACACAGCTGTTCTCAAAAAGGTGCCACAGGATCAGCCACATCTCTGTCACCCACCACAGCATCTGTGTGTAAAATTTAGTTTAGTTTTGAGATACTGCATGAAAACATGCAGCCCACTGAGCCCATGCTGACCATCGATCACCCGTTCACACCAGCTCTATGTTCAGTTTAGAGATAGAGCTTGGAAACAGGCCCTTCGGCCCACTGAGTCCACGCCTATCATCGGTCACCCGTTCACACTAGTTCTGTGTTATCCCACTTCTCATCCACACACTAGAGGCAATTTTACAGAGGGCCAATTAACCTACAAACGGTTGGGCCGTGGTCGGTGTCAGGTCGAGGTGGACGGGCCACGTCGCCGAGACAAAGGGGGACCCGGTGGGGGGACGAAGAATGGATGAGTACGTTTTGTAACTTTGTTGGCGTCTTTGTGACAACCCCTTTGTGTATTTTGTAAGCAGAAACAAAGATTCTCACTGCACCCAGCATAGGTACGATTGACAATAAAGTATCATCATCATCATGTCTTCAGGATGTGGGGGGAAACTGCAGCGTCCAGAGGAAACCAACACCCACGCAGTTATAGGGAGAATGTTCAAACTCCACCCAGACAGAACTCGCGGTCAGGATCGAACCCAAGTCCCTAGCACAGTGAGGCAGCAATTCTACCAACTGTGACACTGCCAGCCTGTGGCACTTTAAGTGAAGGGATGCAAGAACAATCATTTATTCCTCAGATGGGTAACAACTGTGATAAAGAACACTAAGTGTTTCCCTGCAGCCCAGAAATTAAATGAACTAATTAATGAGGGAAGAAAATAATTAAATACACTGTATAATACTTCATAACTTCCAAATTACAGGACGTTTATTTTTTTATAGTCAACCTCATCTGCATTACCTCCGTTACCTGCATTACCGTTGTACCATTACCTCTGATTCACATAGAATGGTACAGCACAGGAACAGCCCTACGGCCCACATTTTCCTGTGCCAAGCATGGTGCCAAGACCGACTCTTATCTACCTGCACGTGATCCATACCTATCCATTCCCTGCATACCCATGTGCCTATCCAACAGTCTCTTAAATGCCACTATCATATTTGCCTCAACCACAACTCCCGGCAGCAAGTTCCAGGCACTCACTACCTTCTGTGTAAAATAACCTGCCCCGCACATCCTCTGTACACATTGCCCATCTCGAGGCAGCACGGTGGTACACCAGCAGAGTTGCTGCCTTACACCGTCAGAGACCAGGGTCCGATCCCGACTACGGGTGCTGTCTATACGGAGTTTGTACGTTCTTCTTGTGACTGCATGGGTTTTCTCCAGGTGCTTCAGTTTCCTCCCGGGTTTGGAGGTTAATTGGCTTCAGTAAAAATTGTAAATTGTTCCTAGTGTGTCGGACAGTGCTAGTGTCTGGGGATCGCAGGACTCTGTGAGCCGAAGGGCCTATTTCAACGCTGTATCTCTGAACTAAACTAAACTCTCGCATTAAGGCTATGTCAAGTATTTGATATTTCCATCCTGAGAAAGAAGGCTCTGACTATCTACCATATCTAAACCTCTCACAAATGTATATATTTCCATCAAGCCTCTCCTCAACCCCTGACATTCCAGAGAAAACAATCCAATCTGACCAATTTCTCTCTGTAGCTAATCCAGGCATCGTCTGGTAAACCTCCTCTGTGCCCTTTCCAAAGCCTCCACATCCTTCCTGCAATATGGATGACTAGAGCGGCACTCAATACTTCAAATGTGGTCTAAAAACATCTTATAAAGCTGCATTGTGACTTTCAGGCTTCTACTCAATGCCTCAGCCAATGAAGGCAAGCATACCAGATGAGGCAAATGGAAAAAGGAGTTGGAGCTTAAATACTTGCTACAGTAACTCAGAAGGTCAGGCAGCATCTCTGGAGAGCATTTCAGGTTAGGACCCTTCTAAAGTCCGAAGTAGGGCCCCGACCCTAATTGTCGCCTATCCATGTTCTCCAGAGATGCTGCTTGACCTGCTGTGTTACTCCAGCACTTTGCGTCTTTTTCTTTTGTAAACCAGCATCTGTAGTTCCTTATCTACAAGAATCTACAATGAAACATTTCTACGAGGAACTGCAGAACTGTAAAGGCTTACAAACAGACATAAAATGTTGAAGTAACTGTGCAGGTCAGGCAGCATCTCT
This sequence comes from Okamejei kenojei, assembly GCA_035221665.1. NCBI lineage: Eukaryota > Metazoa > Chordata > Chondrichthyes > Rajiformes > Rajidae > Okamejei > Okamejei kenojei. Next base: position 26,777,102 of record CM069132.1, on the reverse strand, counting down.
GGAGTCTGAAGAAGGGTCCAGACCCGAAACGTGACCCATCTCCGAGATGTTGCCCGAGCGGCTGAGTTTCTCCCGTAGCTTGTTTCTTTTTCTGTAGTTCCTTGTGTCGAGGTTCAATCACTAACTGGCTAATTATCAACACGGAAAATTCTGAAAAAAACTTTTAACTTATCTGGATGCATCACGGCATGGTTTGGGAACAGCTCCATCCAGGAGCACAAGAAATTGCAGAGAATTGTGGACGCAGCCCTGACCATCACACAAACCAACCTCCCTTCCGTTGACTCCATTTACATCTCAAGCTGCCTCGGCAAGGCCACCAGAATAATCAAGGGCCAATCACACCCCGGCACTCCCGCATCTTCCCTCTCCCATCAGGCAAAAGGTGTAGAAGTGTGTAAAAGCACACCTCCAGATTGAGGGACATTGAACCATCCTACCAACAACTAGAGAGCAGTCTTGAACTACTATCTATCTCATTGGAGACCCTTGGACTATCTTTGATCGGACTTTACTGGCTTTATCATGCACTAAACGTTATTCACGTTATTCCCTTTATCCTTTATCTGTACACTGTGAACGGATCGATTGCAATCATGTATTGTGTCTCCGCTTATTGGTTAGCGTGCAACAAAAGATTTTCACCGTAGCCAAGTACACGCGACAATAAACTAAACTCAAAAGTCAACTCATCTCTAATGGTAAAACACCTTAAATCAGAAACAAATGAGTTGGAATTATTCATGTTTAAAACCTCAACGTGCAAACGAAGCACATTAGCAATGTTAATGCATGGTAATTAACTTGCCCAAAACAGCCTTGACCGCATTTACAGCATGGCAATAAGTCACTGTAAAAATGACCAATGACTAGGATATCTTTCCCAGGGGCTTAATTTCTTCAGGTAAAATACATTGATTAGTGCGCAGATGTAAAATCTGTTTGTGTTCTTTTAACAAAGTCATTAAGCCAATTAAAATAAACCGGGCAGCCTAAATGTTGTGTTCAAGGAACAAAGCGATTTTATGCAAACACTTTAACTGTTGCATTGCTAGAGAAAATTAAACCCTAGAGTGTTAAGTTACAGAAACCTATTTCCTAATTAATTAATTTGCATGCATTAATTAGGCATAATTGCTGTACTTCACTAATATGTTGTCTGCCGTGCATTAGATTTACCCCTAAAGCTTTAGAAGAGAAGCGGATGGTGGATGATTTGCAGAATCAAAGCAACTGATGCAATGTAGAAAGAAAATAGGGCCTTTAATGCTCAGTTCCCAGTCTGCAGTTTTAGTTTTTAGTTTGTTTTAGAGATACAGCACGGAAACAGGCACTTCGGACCCCGAGTCCGACCAGCAATCCCGCATTGTAACACTATCCTACACACACTAGGAACAATTTACATTTATGCCAAGCCAATTAACCTACAAACCTGTACATCTATGGAATGTGGGAGGAAACCGAAGATCTCTGAGAAAACCCACGTGGTCACGGGGAGAACGTACAAACTCCGTACAGATAGCACTCGTAATCGGGATCAAACCCGGGTCTCGGGCGCTGAAAGCGATGTAAGGCAGCAACTCTACTGCTACGCCACCCTGCCGCATCTGCAGTTGCTTGTTTCTACAGTAAGCAGTGCTCTGGCAAGTAAGGAATCGGCTACATAATAGGCACAAAGTGCTGGAGTAACTCAGCGGGTCAGGCAACATCTCTGAAAAACATAGATGGGTGTTGTTTCAGGTCAAGATCTTTCTTCAGCCTCAGGAAACAGCTACGCTGGATCTACGCCTTCCTGGCATGCCGTAAGCTCATAATAAAGACGCCTAAAACTTTTACTCCTCCCTTCACAAGTTTTGGACTTCTTTACTACCAGCAGATTGATAATGGGCCAATTATAATTTTAAATCTGAAGATGACGGACTTTTGTTAACTAAAGCCATAAATAAGGGAGATATGAAAAGGGCAGATATATGGAGACACAAGGAACTGCAGATGCTGGTTTAAAATAAAAGATACAATGTGCTAGAGTGATTCAATGGGTCAGGCAGCTTCTCTGGAGGACATGGATAGACGATGTTTCAGGTTGGGACCTTTCTTCAAATCCTTAACTAATTGGATAGACACAAAGCGCTGTTCAGGCAGCATCTCTGGAGAAAAAGGATAGGTGACGTTTTCAGTCGAGACCCTCCATCTGAAGAAGGGTCCTGACACAAAATATATTTTTCTCCAGAGATGCTGCCTGACCTGCTGAGTTACTCCAGCACTTTGGGTCTATCTTTGGTGTAAACCAGCGTCTGCAGTTGCTTGTTTCTACAGTAAGCCAATTAACATCTTGGGCCGACAGGAACTTGGTTGCATCTACACCGTACTAAACTAATGGATTTAGCTCGGAGATATGATCTCAGTGGGTGGTAGACCAAGCCTAACATATTAATTGGCTTACTGTAGAAACAAGGGACTGCAAATGTTGGTTTACAAAAAAGGAAATAAAGTGCTAGAATTACTTGACAGGTCAGACAGCATCTCTGGAGAACATGGATAGGTGACGTTTCAGGTCGGCACCCTTCTTCACACTGTGTGTGGTGGGAGGGAAGAGAGGCAGAATGGAGGGTGAGAGGTAGACTTAGGCAAGGATGGGTTTTGATAGGTAGATGGTTGGAGCAAAGGTCAGAGATTGAAACTCCTGTTCTCATTCTCTGATTCCTAAGGCAGCAATGTGTGAATATAGATTTTGTAGAAACTAGGAGCACAGGAACCGCAGGATGTAAATAAATAGACAGAACGAAAAGATAACTGCATTCTACAATGAAGAAATAAGAGGATAAACTAGAAATTACTACTGGGGCTTATGCTCTTGACAAACAACAGAAAGTTAACAGGAAGTCAAATACAAAAAGAGTGTGCAGAAATGAACTGCAGATGCTCGTTTATACCAAAGATAGACACAAAAAGCTGTTGCAACAGCAGGTCAGGCAGCTTCTCTGGAGAAAAAGAATGGGTGACGTTTCGGGTCGGAACCCTTCTTCAGACACAAAGTAGGTGGGGGAACTGGAGGTAAGAAAAGGCCAGAACAAATCAGGGCCGGCAACAGATGACCAAGGAGGGGTGGAGTCTATAATGATCCATTGTTGGCTGGGGAAGAGGTGATAATGAAGGATGCGATCAGTGGTGTGAAAGAGTGCGAAAAGGATGGGCAGACACTATTTAAGGGGAACAAATACAACATCAAGAGATTCAGAAAGGAAAGTAAACTGCAGTGGTTATTTCACAGGGTACAAAAGCTTTTCATTGTTTCCCTGTAAGCATGACGATAAATTAAACTAAACTAAATTAAACTAAACTACCCACATGGTGGATGTGCCTTTATTGGCGCTCATCACAATATGGTCGTAAATAATTCAAACAGGTAGTGGCTACACAGCAATGAAAAGTCAAGTCATTTGAAGAAATACAGTGAGATGCAGGTACAATGAAAATCTTGCTTACAGCAACACTGCAGGCACATAGACTCAGACAACACACAAAACATAAATTAAACGTAAATTACACATACATTTTACAATGCAGTGAAAAGAAAGATTGTACAAAAACCAAGACAACAGTATCAAAATACACGAGAAAAAAAACAAAGGTGTAGCAAGAGGTGGCCGGTGGGGAAAGGATTAGGGTTGCAAGAAAATCATTCAAATTCATTCAGTGGTTAAACTGAGCGGTGTTTGAACTGTTTCAGGATGACTGCACATTATCATATGCTTTCTTTAAAGTAGACATTGAAGAGGGGCATGAAGAAGACAAACTAACTTCAGATGCAAGGAATTGCATACGCTGGTTTACACAAAAAAAGTCACAAAGTGCTAGAACAGGCAGTATCTCTGGTGGACATGGATAGGTGAAGTTTCGGGTCGGATCCTCCTTCACACAGGATGTGAGATGATTCAGGCAATCAGTCCAAAGAAAGGTCTCGACCAGAAACGCCACCTCTCCAAATTAAATCTATTGCTGGGATTTGGTGCTAAGGTTTTAGGAGCAGATGTGACAACTGAGATTTTCTGCACAAGAAAGGGAAAGGCTCAAGATGTGTACTCCAAGAAGCATTCAAGATCATAAAGAGCATTAAAAAAAGGCACACATCAGTGTGTTCATCATTGCCATAGATAACGAGAGGTTTTGGCTCAGATTTAGAAAAGGTAAAAAGACATTTTGGATTTAATTACTTTAAGGAGAAATTAATGATTGTTGATGATGGATTGTCAAGGGAGACAGTGGATACAAACTACATTCTTACCCCTCTGCTCTGCTTTCTGTTCAGAATTGTAGTGTGCTATCGTAGTGTCGCAGCGGTAGAGTTGCTGCTTTATAGTGCCAGAGACTCGGGTTCGATCCTGACTCCTAGTGTCTGTACGGAGTTTGCACGTTCTCCCTGTGACTGCGCTTGTTTTCTCTGGGTGCTCTGGTTTCCTCCCTCACTCCAAAGACATGCAAGTTTGTAGGTTAATAGGCTTCCGTAAAAAAAAATTGTCCCTAGTGTGTCGGATAGAATTAGCATACGGGTGTTTGCTGGTCGGCACAGACTCGGTGGACCGAAGGGCTTGTTTCCACACTGTATCTCTAAACTAAACGTCTCTGGCATCATTCTATTGAGTCTATAAGACGATACAGAGGAGTGTGAGGTGTTGCATTTTGGGACGTCGAACAGGGGCAGGACCTACACAGTAAATGGTAGGCCTCTGGGTAGTGTTGTGGAGTGGACGGATCTAGAAGTGCAGGTGCATGGTTCCTTGAAGGTCGAGTCGCAGGTAGACAAGGTGGTCAAAAAGGCTTTTGGCATTTTGGCCTTCATCAGTCAGAGTATTGAGTATAGACGTTGGGAGGTCATGTTGCAGTTGTATAAGATGTTGGTTGAGACTGCATTTAGAATATTGTGTTCAGTTCTGGGCACCATGTTATAGGAAAGATATTGTTAAGCTTGAAAGGGTTCAGAAAAATTTACGAGGATGTTGCCAGGACTAGAGGGCATGAGCTATATGGTGAGAATGAGTAGGTTGGGTCTCTATTCCATGGAGCATAGGAGAATGAGGGGAGATCTTATAGAGGTATACAAAATCATGAGAGGAATAGATCGGGTAGATGCACAGAGTCTTTTGCCCAGAGTAGGTGAATCAAGGACCAGAGGACATAGGTTTTATGGTGAAGGGGAAAAGAGTTAATAGGAATCTGAGAGGTCACTTTTTCACACAAAGGGTGGTTGGGTGTATGGAACAAGCTGCCAGAGGAGGCAGTCGAGGCAGGGACTATCCCAACATTTAAGAAACAGTTAGACAGGTACATGGATAGGACATGTTTGGAGGATATGGACCAAACACGGGCAGGTGGGACTAGTGCAGCTGGGACATGTTGGCTGGTGTGGGCAAGTTGGATCGAAGGGCCCGTTTCCACACTGTATCACTCTATGACTCTGTGACACTCACAAGGCTATCCCATCGTTTCAGAAACAGTTGAACAGGTACATGGATAGGACAAGTTTGGAGGGTTATGCACCAAGCCAGGCAAGTGGGACTAGGGTAGCTGGGACATTGTTGGGCCAGAGGCCTGTTTCCACACTGTATCACACTATGACTCAATGACTCTATTACTATATCTAGTGCATTGCACGAACTGGTAAGCCACACATTCAGTTGCCCCACATCTCCCATCTACCATCCCCTCACTTTACCAAAGACCTTAATATCCTACGCCTCTTTCTCCTCTGCAAATTTCAAATATACATTCTTCATGTCAAAGCCCAAATCATTTGTGGGAGTCGACTAAGTTCTACCAGTTCCGTCGCACAAACCGTCAACTTATGGCAGGTGGCTGCTCTAAGTTTTGGATGGGACTTTATTCCTTGGAGCGCAGGAGGATGAGGGGTGATCTTATGGAGGTGGACAAGATCATGAGAGGAATAGATCAGGTAAGTGAGTTTTTTGCCCAGAATAGGGGAATCAAGAACCAGATGACATAGGATTAATGTGAGGAGGGAAATATTTAATAGGAACCGGAAAGGCAATTTTTTTACACAAAGGGTGGTGGGTGTATGAAATGAGTTGCCAAATGAGAGGACGTAGTTGAAGCAGGTACTATCACGACATTTAAAAAACATTTGGACAGGTACATGGATAGGACAGGATTAGAGGGATAAGTGCCAAACGCAGGCAGGTGGGACATGCAGATGGGACTCTATGACTCTAAGTGCAGACATTTCAGTACACCTCCATATCTCGCAGCTAACATCTAATTTTCAGGCTGGATATCAGACTGGAAGTTCAGCTTCTAGTTAAATTGGAAGTAGATTTTGTAATGACAACCCAGGTAGGGAACTTTAACAGTTGCTTAGAGCATGGACGAAGTTGGAAAAGCTAGGGTTCAAGGAAGTTTCAATCCCAGACTTGGATCAGATCTTCAGTGTGAAAAAGGGACCCGACCCAAAACGTCACCTATTCCGTTTCCTCCAAGGATGCTGCCTGAGCCGCTGAGTTACTCCAGCACTTTGTGTCTATATTTGGTATAAACCAACATCTGCAGTTCCTTCCACACACCTTGTACCCAACATTCTGCTGGAGAGCAGATATGTGAATGTACAGTGGAACCTGCTGCCAGGCCATGTAGAGTCCACCATCATTAAAGCTTAATATCTAATCAGGAGTGGTAGTACTGCATATGCTTGTGTGACCATGTTCAACATCACGAGGAGAGTAGTGGTGGAGAATTATTAAAGCCAGTAAGGTAAACACATTCAGAGGATCTCTCCCTCCCTCTCAATCTCGCTCTCACCTTTTCTGCTTCACAATTGGGTTTGACTGCCAACTTTGGTGATACAGCCATTTTCACTGAATTTGCAAATGACTGTCCCGATGCTGCTTCCAAACCTGTTGCAGAAACAAAACGTGTAAAAGTACAGAGAAACGGAAAATTAAATTAAAAGGTGAAAATGCCTAGCAAGTCAGTGAAGATTTGAAAGAGAAAGGTTGTCTCACACCGGTCACTCCCTCTTCTCCCCTCTCCCATCAGGCAAAATGTATAGGTGTGAAAATGCACAGATTCAGGGACAATTTCTTCCCAGCTGTTATCAGGCAACTGAACCATCCTACCACCAACTAGAGAGTGGTCCTGACTCCTGAGCTTCCATCTACCTCGTTAGAGACCCTTAGACTACATTTAATTGGACTGTTCTGGACGTAATCTTGCACTATACCTCATTCCCTGTATCCTGCACACTGTGAACGGCTCGGTTGTACCATCTACCTTATTGGAGACCCTCGGGTGATTTTAAATCGGACTTTATTGGACTTTATCTTGCGCTAAACGCTATTCCTTTATCCTCTTCTGTACACTGTGGACAGCTTGATTGTAATCATGTACCCTCTTTCCGCTGACTGAATAGCACGCAACAAAAATAATGTTCACTGTACCTCGGTACATGTGACAATAAACTAAACTCAAACTAAATTAATCCTAAAAATACCTAATGACTTGTCTTCCACAGCCTTCTGTGGCAATGAATTCCACAAATTCGCCACCCTCTGGCTAAAAAAATCCCCCCTCGTCTCCTTTGTAGATTTACTGGCCTCTGTAAAGTGCCCCTAGAATGTTGGGGGTGCCTGAGAAAGTGGGATCATGTAGAACTAGTGTGAACGGATGATCGATGGTCGGGGTGGATTCTCTGGACCAAAGGGCCTATTTCCATGCTGTATCTTTCAATCAATGAGCTAAAACCCCATTATATAACTGTTATAGTGGCCTGATATTTGCTACTCGAAGAAGCATTACAATTTTATTGGGAAAAAACTTTAGAATCTGTCCTGATGTGAGATTGCCAGTACTTTAGATTATCTGTACAATGCAATGATACGCACCTACATAATCTGAAGAATTGTTGACATGAAGCAAAACATTTTGAATGTTTTGAATACATGCAATACAAGGATACATGTCTTAAATTGCATTAATATTAATTGTCATCTGCAGATGTGTCATAGTCATACAGTGTAGAAACGGAGTGGAAGATTGCAACCTTCACGTGGTCCGCCCTGTTTTGACTAATGCAATCAACTCGACGTGCACAAACGGAAGATCAAATAGAACAAGTTGTCCTCAACTTTAGGCTGTGCACGCCACACAAAGAAGTGTAGAAACAGGCCCTTCATCCCAACTTGCCCACACTGACCAACATGTCCCATCTACACTGGTCCCACCTGCCTGCGTTTGGCCCATATCCCTCTAAACCTGTCCAATCCATGTACCTATCCAAATGTTTCTTAAACATTGCGATGCTACCTGCCACAAATACCTCCTCCGGCAGCGCGTTCCATACACCCATCACTTTTTGTGTGCAAATGTTACCCCTTGGGTTCCTATTAAATCTTTCCTCCTCCCATCACCTTAAATCTATGCCCTTTGGTTCTCGATTCCCCTACTCTGGGCAAGAGACTCTGTGTGTCCACCCGATCTATTCCTCTCTTATTTTATACACTTCTATAAGATCAATGTGGTGGGAGCAGTTTCCACAGTGGTCTTCGAGGAAAATGGATCAGTTTGTGTTGAGGAAAAATTTGCAAGGCCAATGCTCTGGTTGGAGAGCCAGCGTGGCCAGATGGGCCAAATGTTATCATTCAATGGCTCTATGAACTAACTAACATTAATCTATATTATTATATAACTGAAACTCTCATTTTGTTATCTGCAGGTTTGCGTGTTTTTCTATTTGCGCAAAAATGGTACATGATAGCGCTACAATTTTTGTCCCATCTTACTCACCTTATCTTGTGCTGTAAGTGAAATAGGTTTTATTCAGATCGATGGTATATTTTAAAAGTTATTATTAAAAACCTTACAAACCGCGCATGCGCAGTTGTGGGAGAGTTCCCGTGCGCATCTTTACTACCATCGCAAAGGGCACCCGACGGGTCCTCCGCAGTTGGGGCCTTTTCAGAATTGAGATCGCGGCGGCGAGAGGCCACACGCTACGATCCGAGGCCTGGGCGCTGAGCCTGGCTCTGAGGGCGGCAGCGCTGCTGCCTCCGGGCACGCAAGGAGGGAAAGGAGCGGCATCCTCAAGATCCTGGGGAGGTGAGGAGGGAGATGGGGGATTGAGGGAGAGGAGGGGGTAGGGAGGGAGAGGGGGAACGTTGGGGAGGTGAGGAGGAGAGTGGGGGAGGAGGGGAATAGAGAGGAGGGGGGAGTGGGGGGAGGTAGGGAGTGGGGAATAGAGGAAGAGGAGGGCAGTGGGGGAGGTGAGGAGGGATAGTTGGGGGAATAAAGGGAGGTGAGGAGTGGGGGAGGTGGAGAATAGAGGGATAGGAGAGGGTAGGGAGAGGGAGAGAAGGGAGTGGCTGAGGGTAGGGGAAAGGAGAGGGAGGGAGAGGCGAGGGACGGATTGTTGGTGGGGAGGAGGAGAGGGGGAAGATCCTGGGGAGGTGAGGAGAGTGTTCCACGCCGAACAGCGATCACCCCTTACACTAACACTATCCCACAACCTAGCGACAATTTACAGAGGTCAATTAGCTTACACACCTGTACGCCTTTCGAGTGTGGGAGAAAACCGGAGAAAACAGGGCGAATGTGCAAATTCCATACAGTCAGCACCCATAGCCAGGATTGAACCCGGGTCTCTGGCACTGTACGGCAACAGCTCTACTGCTGCACCATTGTGCCGTCCCTTGCCTATTTGTGTCTGTGTACATACCTCTTAAACGTAATCATTGTATCTGATTCAACGACCTTCTCTGGCAGTACACCACAGATATCAAGCATTCTGTGATGCAGATAACACTATGATTATGCAGATATCAATCACTCTCTGTGTGACCATTGAGGCCAATGTGGGTTCTGCTACAGATAGGGCAGGAGGTGACATTTTTTATTTATTTTATTTACTTGTGGAATTCCCTGCCACGGAGGGCAGTGGAGGCCAAATCACTGGATGGATTTAAGAGAGAGTTAGATAGAGCTCTAGGGGCTAGTGGATTCAAGGGATGTGGGGAGAAGGCAGGCACGGGTTATTGATTGGGGACGATCAGCCATGATCACAATGAATGGCGGTGATGGCTCAACGGGCCGAATGGCCTCCTCCTGCACCTATTTTCTAAAAAAAAAGTGGGGGGATTGAGGGAGCGGAGGGGTAGGGAGGGAGAGAGGGGGAAGCGGGGTAGGTGAGGAGGGAGAGTGGGGGAGGAGAGGGAATAGAGGGAGAGGAGGGGGAGTGGGAGAGGTTGGGAGTGGGGAATAGAGGGAAAGGAGTGCAGAGGGGAGGTGAGGAGATATAGTTGGGGGAGATAAAGGGAGGTGAGGAGTGTGGGAGGTGGAGAAAAGAGGATAGGAGGAGGTAGGGAGGGAAGAGGAGTTATGGAGGGAGGGAGAAAGGAGAGGATGGGAGAGGTGAGGGAGGGTTTGGGGGAGGGAGGAGGAGAGGGGAAAGAAGAGGGTGATGAGGAGGGGGAGGGAGTGCTGGGGGATGAGGGGAAAGTGCCGTGCCTGCGCAGTTGGGGGCTATGGGTAAGTGGTGGAATATTGCTTTGGGGGAACGAGTTGTGTTGAGGGAACAGGTGAGTGGTGGAATATTGTGTTGGGAGGAGCAGACCCCAATGGGTCTGCACTTAGTCTTGTAGGAAATAAATGTTAATCAAATAAATCACAGGTGAATTCACATTAGGTGAATAGTTGCAATCATTTTCCCAGGGTAGATCAGACGAGACCAGAAGGCATACGTTTAATGTTCGAGGGGAAAGATTTAAAAGAGACCTGAGGGGCAACTTATTCACGCAGAGTTTGGTGTGTTTATGGATCAAGCTGCCAGAGGAAGCTGTAGTGGCAGGTACAATGGCAACGTTTAAAAGATATTTGGACAAGTACACAGATAGGAAATGTTGAGAGGGATGTTGTTATTGATCTCCTCTGGGCTCCTTTCCATGTACCCCCCACCACCCACTGAATGAGAAAAGGGCAAAATGAAAATGAAGGCAGATGGAATTCACTTGGCTACAAAACGTGGTCAGCAAGGATGAGTTGGGCCGAAGGGCTTGTTTCCCTGATATATCATTCCACGACACTCTCGCTGGGAAATTCTGGGGACAGCTCTTTATTTAAGAGCGACATGAATCTGGAGACTACTAAAAAAAAAGTTTCTCATGGAACATAGCATCATAAGTAATGGCAGGGAGACCATTCGGCCCCTTGTTTCTAACTCACCACTTCTTAATGTCATGGCTGATCCATGACATCAGAACCTGCACTAACTCCTTATCCTTTGGTTTCCATCTATTGATGCCTCTGAGAGAAATCTGGCCAAATGCATGAGACAGAACTGAATATAGCAATATTAATACGGTCAGATGAAGGAGGATGGAAGGAGGCTGAAGTTATCTCACACTAGTTGGGCCATGATGCCCATTCTATGAAATTGATATCCAGTCAAAAAGACTGTACATGTATACAATCCAGCTGTCCACAGTCCACATTTATCGGATAAAGTGTGCAACATTCAGTGCAAAGGCATATTGAACATTTATAGCCGTTGAAAGTAAAAGAGGCAAAAAGTGCTTATAATGCAATTATAAAATGTCTAATGTAACTAAATGAAAACCTTAGATATTTTATTATTTTAACAAATGTCTTGAGATTCATATCTTCCACATACCATGTTTTGCTCTGTAAGCAGATCCCAGGCAAGCTGAATTAGTTGTGTCTATTGTGTACACTGGGGCATTGAACACATCTGCCAAGACCTGCAGAAAAAGTCAACAAACAGGTGGTGACTATGCATTCTCCGTTATTGCTGTCTAATGGAGCAATCCCGAAGAAGTTACTGGCGCCACATGCAGTCACACCAGAGACTGTGGCTGAGGAGGGCAAGAGGTGCCTGGTGAAGTGGAATAAAATCAGGCACTCCTTTGAGAAATTAATCATAAGACTTCAGGAAACAAACACACACGCACACTCATGCACACTCACACACACAGCGTTTGTACCACACAAATCATTAATTAGAACAGAAAATATTATTTTTAATTGTATAGGAAAACACTACTCACAAATGTATGGCACCAAAGTTGAAGTCAAAGAGGGATGGAAAAATTATAAAGTAATTGCAGAGCTCTTAAATGTTGAGAATCTGGGTGTACAGATGCATGATGCGGAAAAGCCTAGTGTATGGATACAGCAAGTAATTATTGTACCTAACATAATTTTATTTATTGCTCAGGGAACTGAATGCACAAATAGAGAATTTATGCATCAGGTTTGAAGGGCTTTCGTTGAAGACTTCATCTGACTTCATATTGGTTTCCTTAGTTAAAGAAGGATATGAAGGATGCTCAGAGAGTCAAAGAGTCATTGAGAAATACCTAGGGAAACAAGCCCTTCGGCCCAATTCGTCTACACCGACCAACATGCCTCATCTATGCAAGTCCCATTTGCCTGTGTTTGATCCATAGCCCTCCAAACCTTTCCATTCTATGTAACTGTCCAAAGTGTCTTTTAAATGTTGTTATTGTACCTGCCTCAACTACCTCCTCTGGCAGCTCCTTCCATGTACCCACCACCCACTGAATGAAAAAGTTTCCCCGCAGATTCAAAGTCAAAGTCAATTTTATTTGCACATGCACCAACGAAGGTGCAGTGAAATGAATTTGTCAGCAGCGATACACTTAAAAAAGAACACAAAGTACACAATAGAATTTAACAAAAACATCCACCACAGCATTCTTCACTGTGGTGGAAGGCAACAAAGTTCAGTCAGTCCTCCTCCTTTGTTCATCCGTGGATGGGCCAGGAACCCTACATAGCAGCCGCTACGTACGGCCGAATGTACAAGCCCTCTCGTCGGGATGATCTAAACTCCGACATCGGGACGGTCGATCACACTCCGCGGCTTGGAGCGCCCGAATCGGCACTTTCCTACCGGAGACCGCGGCTTCAGGATGTTATAGGCCGCAGGCCGGCAGTCGGAGCTCTTCTCCGGCGATACCTGGCAAGGGATCCCAGGCTCCGTGATGGAAAGCCCACGCCGCGCCCGCAGCTAGAAGCTCCGCAGACCACAGCCCCATGATACCAAAGTCACCAGGCCAGCGAGCGGAGCACTCCTCTCTGGCGACCCCCGGCAAGGGTTCGCCCCGCTCCACGATGTAAAAGTCCACGCTGCGCCCGCTGCTGAAGCTCCGGGCCCGACTCCGGGAAAGGCCGCTCCAATCCAAGCTGTTAGGCTGCGAGGGAGGCGATATGGAAAAAGTCGCCTCTCCGTCGAGGAGGCGACCGAAAAGCGGTTTCCCCCTTTATCCCCCCACCACTCCCTACACGGGACATACTGAGAGACACCTACACTAACATTTGGACACACTAAAAAAAACAAAAAAAGTTGAAATAACGAACATGCAGCTGGCAGGGCAGCTGACTCGCAGGGCCCCCAACCGACCCCAATTATTCCCATCTCACCTTAAACCAATGTCTTTGGTTCTTGGTTCCCCTATTCTCCCTATCTACTCCAGCTATCCCCCTCATGATTTTATACACCTCTGTAAGATCATCCCTCATCCTCCTGAGCTCCAAGAAATAAAGCCCTAGACTACCCAACCTCTCCTTATAGCTCAAGACCTGGAGTTAGGGTTGTCCTAAGACGGATAGTTGGACAAACAAGGCTTGCTTGTACTGGAAAAGACACATAGTGCTGGAGTAACTCACTGGGTCAGGCAGCATATCTAGAGAACGTGGATGGTTGACGTTTCAAGTCGGGTCACTTTTTCAGACTGATTGGGGGGGGGGGGCAGGGGGAAAGAAAGCTGGAAGAGAGGAGGGACAGGACAAAAAGTGGTAGGTAATAGGTGGACAAACATGACATGTCTCCAATGTTCTGCTTCTCTGGACTTTGTTCCAACCATCTGCCTATCAACACTCCCCCCCCCCCCCCCCCCCCCCCCCCCCCCCCCCCCCCCCCCCCCCCCCCCCCCCCCCCCCCCCCCCCCCCCCCCCCCCCCCCCCCCCCCCCCCCCCCCCCCCCCCCCCCCCCCCCCCCCCCCCCCCCCCCCCCCCTTGCCTGTGACCAACTACTGGAGTTAGAATAGTGACTTCATTGCAATGTGTAACATCTTGAGGGGTATTGACAGTGTAAATGTGGAGAGAGTGTTTCCTCTTGTGGAAGAATTTAGAGCCAAGGAAGACAAATCAGAAATATGGTGTCATTCATTTAAGACAGACATGAAGTGAGCTTTTGGAACTCTCCTCTTTAAAAACAAAAATAGTTTATTGTTACGTGTACCGGGATACGGAGAAAAGATTTTGTTGGGTGCTAGCCAATCTGCGGAAAGACAATACATGATTACAATCGAGCCTTCCGCAGTGTACAGATACATGATCAAGTGAATAACATTTAGTGCAGGATAAAGTCCTGTAAAGTCCAATTAAAGATAGTCCCAAGGTCTCTGGTGAGGTAGATAGTAGCTCAGGACCACTCTCCAGTTGTTAGCAGGATGGTTTAGTTGCCTGATAACAGCTGGGAAGAGCCTGCCTGAATCTGGAGGTGTGCGTTTTCGCACTTCTATACATCTTGTCTGATGGGAGAGGAGAGAAGAGGGAGTGATCGGGGTGCGACTCATCCATGATCTTCTCTTTGTTCTATCCACTCCTCTGCCCATCTTTCTGCAGGTGTAGGTTACATTATTTTTATCTGCTTGTTCTAACAAAGGGGCTCAGATATGAAACAGTAACATCTGAGTATCTGGTGGATCAGAGGCAGTGTTGTTCATTGCAGTTTGTTTGCTTTTGAGAATGTTCCGGGTGACTCCCTAAAGACTCCCTCTTCACCCCTCCCCAATCAGGCAAGAGGTCCAGAAGTGTGAAAACCATACCCTCAGATTCAGAAGGTAGACAAAAATGCTAGAGAAACTCAGCGGGTGAGGCAGCATCTATGGAGCGAAGAAATAGGCGATGTTTCGGGTCGAGAACCTTTCTTCAGACTGATGTGGGGTCGGGGGGGGGGTTGGGAGAAAGGAAGAGGTGGAGACAGTAGGCTGTGGGAGAGCTGGGAAGGGGAGGGGAAGGAGGGAGAAAGCAAGGACTATCTGAAGTTGGAGAAGTCAATGTTCATACCACTGGGGTGTAAACTACCCAAGCGAAATATGAGGTGCTGTTCCTCCAATTTGTGGTGGGACTCACTCTGGCCATGGAGGAGGCCCAGACAGAAAGGTTGGATTCGGAATGGGAGGGGGAGTTGAAGTGCTGAGATCAGGTTGGTTATTGCGAACTGAGCGGAGGTGTTGGGCGAAGCGATCACCAAACCTGTGCTTGGTCTCACCGATGTAGAGCAGCTGACACCTAGAGCAGTGGATGCAATAAATGAGGTTGGAGGAGATGCAGGTGTCCTTCCCTTCTTCAGATTCATGGACAGTTTCTTCCCAGTTATTACCAGGCAACTGAGCCATACAACTAGAGTCCTGACCTTGCATCCACCTCATTGGAGACGGTTAGACTATCTCTAAACAAGCTTGACTGGTCTTTATCTTGGACTAAACATTATTCCTTTTATCCTATATCTGTACGCTGTGGACAGCTCGATTGTAATCATGTACAGTGTTTCCACTAACTGGAGAGCACACAACAAAGCAGCTTTTCACTCCTCAGAAACTAAAGAAACGGTGCTTCCTTTCCAGAGTGTCAGCTGCCAAATATCCTCTTAACTGGATGGTCCAGTGACTACATACTAGCCACAGGATGGAGACTAGCACCCATTCATCCTGATATGGTGGTTGAAGACGTTCACCTGACCAACAGGAGTCATAGTCAGCAGAATCCAGAAGTTCTTATCTTAATCACATTAATTGTAAGGTGGAGCTGTGTGAAAGGGGGTGAAGTCATAATCATACAGAACAGAAATAGACCCTTCAGCTCATCCCTCCCTGCAACCAAGATGTCCATCTGAGCTAGTCCCACGTACGTGTATCCCTCTAAACCTTTCCTATCTATGCATCTGTCCAAATGTTTCTCAAACCTTGTGATACTACCTGCCACAACTACACTGTACCTCCTCCGGCAGCTCGTTCCACACATCCACCACCCTCTGTGTGAAAAGGTTACCCCTTAGGCTCCTCTTAAATCTTTCTTCCCTCACCTTCTCTGGTCTTGATTCATCTACTCTGGGCAAGAGACTCTGTGTGGCTGCCCGATCTATTCCTCTCATCCTGTACAACTGCAACGTAACATCCCAACTCCCATACTCAAAGCCCTGACTCATGAAGGCCAACGTGCCAAAAGCCTTCTACTTGATGCCACAAGGTGAATATCATCCCTACCTGTAGTATATGAGGGTTCGAGGAAGCACCTCCAGTGGCCAGCACTCTGGTCTCTTTCACTGGAACAGAAATAAGAATTAGAATAAATCAATGAAAAAAGGTTGAAAGCTGGTAATACATCTTACATCAAGTTCTATGAATGCTTTACCAGTATTATGATCAAATGTTCTTGCATGTGATAATCCCAAATGCAATTGTAGGGCCCTTTAGCCCAACAGGGTCCACACCAACCAGCAATCCCTGCACAAACCTAACGCTATACTACACACGGGCCAATATACCAAAGCCAATTAACCTGCAAACATGTATGTCTTTGGAGTGTGGGTGGAAACCGGAGTACCCAGAGAAAACCCACGCAGCTCACAGAGAGGACCTACAACCTCTGTACAGACAGCACCCGTAGTCAGGATCGAACCCGGGTCTCTGGCGCTGTAAGGCACAACTCTATGGCAGCAACTCAATCGCTGCGTCAATGTGCTACTTTTATAATGTTGCATCCCATCCTCGTTTAAGCTTACTAAATTTGAATGAGATGTCTATTCATTTCCAAGGCACAGATGGCATAACAAAAAGTAAGGTTTTAAAAACTCAAATTTTCCCATTTATTTTCATTAGGTTTATAAACTGGGCTGTGAACAGCTGAAGAAAACTTCAAATTGGAAGCTTCAAACGTTACCCATACTTAGTCTGTCACATCCTATGTGGTATCTGACTTGGTAAGTGATGATGATAGAGACGGGGGAGGGGGGGAATTGAGTGAAAGCAGGAGAGGGAATGGGAAAAACAAACACATTCACGGACCTTTCACTACCCCAGTGTATTTCCTGAAGCAATTTGGTAGCGTTTCTATTGTCAAAGAAACAAATGTTGTAGTCGGTTTTGCAGAGGACCAAGTCTCGTGGGCAGGAATGCAATAAAAGGCCATTTAATCTGTTCTTTTAGGTTTGATTTAAAAATAAAAAATCAGTCAGGACACTGGAAGCACTAACCTGCTGTTTTCTCATTAGTGCCATGAAATTTCTTATTGCCTGCCGAGAGGGCGGAGAATGGAATGGCTGATCTGAATGTCAAGAGTTCCAACACTAAAGCACTCTCAACACTGCACGGATGGGTCAGCCTACGTTACATTCATATTTCTACAGAGGGATTTGTGGCGTGAGGAACGTACTACAACTTAGTCAAGGTTGACACTAATGTTTTATTGACCATTCTTTTCATGTGAGAGCAAATCTATTTGATTGCTCACCACTGCCTCATCTCTTCACCCCTATTGCTGTGCAACTCTTTGCATTTACAATTACAACTCCCTATATTTTGCAACAGGCTTCGATACTGACTCAAAAAAATCGTACATTTTGGTCTTTTTGTCACACGCTGGCGTATTTATTATCCAATGAATCTCAACAGCACCTACTGAAGGCCACAATGCAAGGTGAAAATTAATAGTGGCAGGCAGACAAATCCAGGACAAAAATCAAAAGGGGCATCTTGTCAATATAATTGTTTAAGGAGTAAGAGTGTTGTAAAAACAAGCCTGAAGGCTTTGTGTCTCAATGCTAGGAGCATTCGTAATAAGGTGGACGAGTTGAATGTGCAGATAGCTATTAATGACTATGCTATAGTTGGGATCATGGAGACATGGTTCCGGGGGGACCAAGGCTGGGAGCTGAACATCCAGGGATATTCAATATTCAGGAGGGATAGACAGAAAGGAAAAGGTGGGGTAGCGTTGCTGGTGAGAGAGATTAATGCAATAGAAAGGAAGGACATTAGCTTGGAGGATGTGGAATTGATATGGGTAGAGCTGCAAAACTCTAAGGGGCAGAAAACGCTAGTGGGTGTTGTGTACAGGCCACCTAACAGTAGTAGTGGAGTTGGGGATGGCATCAAACAGGAAATTAGAAATGCGAGCAACAAGGGTAAAACAGTTATAATGGGTGACCAATCTACATATAGATTGGGTGAATCAAAAGGGCAGGGGTGCTGAGGAAGAGGATTTCTTGGAATGTATGCAGGATTGTTTTCTAAACCAACATGTAGAGGAACCAACGAGAGAGCAGGCTATTCTAGACTGGGTATTGAGTAATGAGGAAGGGTTAGTTAGCAGTCTTGTTGTGCGTGGTATACAGACTTGGGCATACAGACATTAGTATACAGACTTGGGCAAGAGTGACCATAATATGGTTGAGTTCTTCATTAGGATGGAGAGTGACATAATTAAGTCAGAAACAAGGGTTCTGAACTTAAACAAAGGTAACTTTGAAGGTATGAGATGTGAATTGGCCAAGATAGATTGGCAAGTGATTCTTAAAGGATTGACAGTGGATGTGCAATGGAAGGTATTTAAAGACTGCATGGATGAACTACAACAATTGTTCATCCCAGTTTGGCAAAACAATAAATCAGGGAAGGTAGTGCATCCATGGATAACAAGGGAAATCAGGGATAGTATAAAAACAAAAGATGAAGCATACAAATTATCCAGAAAAAGCAGCATACCAGAGGACTGGGAGATATTCAGAGTCCAGCAGAGGAGGACAAAGGGCTTAATTAGGAAAGGGAAAATAGATTATGAAAGAAAACTGGCAGGGAACATAAAAACTGACTGCAAAAGTTTGTATAGATATGTGAAGAGAAAGAGATTAGTTAAAACAAATGTAGATCCCTTGCAGTCAGAAAAAGGTGAATTGATCATGGGGAACAAGGACATGGCAGACCAATTGAATAACTACTTTGGTTCTGTCTTCACTAAGGAAGATATAAATAATCAGCCGGAAACAGCAGGGGACCAGGGGTCAAATAAGATGGAGGAACTGAGTGAAATCCAGGTTAGCCGGGAAGTGGTGTTGGGTAAATTGAACGGATTAAAGGCCGATAAATCCCCAGGGCCAGATAGTCTACTTCCCAGAGTACTCAAGGAAGTAGCCACATAAATAGTGGATGCATTAGTGATCATTTTTCAAAGCTCCTTAGATTCTGGAGTAGTTCCTGAGGATTGGAGGGTAGCTAATGTAACCCCACTTTTCAAAAAAGGAGGGAGAGAGAAAACATGGAATTACAGACCAGTTAGTCTAACATCGGTAGTGGGGAAACTGCTAGAGTCAGTTATTAAAGATGGGATAGCAGCACATTTGGAAAGTGGTGAAATCATTGGACAAAGTCAGCATGGATTTACGAAAGGTAAATCATGTCTGACGAATCTTATAGAATTTTTCGAGGATGTAACTAGTAGAGTGGATAAGGGAGAACCAGTGGATGTGTTATATCTAGACTTTCAGAAGGCTTTCGACAAGGTCCCACATAAGAGATTAGTATACAGACTTAAAGCACACGTTATTGGGGGTTCAGTATTGATGTGGATAGAGATCTGGCTGGCAGACAGGAAGCAAAGAGTAGGAGTAAACGGGTCCTTTTCAGAATGGCAGGCAGTGACTAGTGGGGTACCGCAAGGCTCAGTGCTGGGACCCCAGCTATTTACAATATATATTAATGATTTGGACGAGGGAATTGAATGCAACTTCTCCAAGTTTGCGGATGACACTAAGCTGGGGGGTAGTGTTAGGTGTGAGGAGGATGCTAGGAGGCTGCAAGGTGAGTGGGTAAATGCATGGCAGATGCAGTATAATGTGGATAAATGTGAGGTTATCCACTTTGGTGGCAAAAACAGGAGGGTAGACTATTATCTGAATGGTGGCAGATTAGGAAAAGGGGAGATGCAACGAGACCTGGGTGTCATGGTACACCAATCATTGAAAGTAGGCATGCAGGTGCAGCAGTCAGTGAAGAAAGCAAATGGTATGTTAGCATTCATAGCAAAAGGATTTGAGTATAGGAGCAGGGAGGTTCTACTGCAGTTGTACAGGGTTTTGGTGAGACCACACCTGGAGTATTGCGTACAGTTTTGGTCTCCAAATCTGAGGAAAGACATTCTTGCCATAGAGGGGGTACAGAGAAGGTTCACCAGACTGATTCCTGGGATGTCAGGACTTTCATATGAGGAAAGACTGGATAGGCTCGGCTTGTACTCGCTAGAATTTAGAAGACTGAGGGGGGATCTTATAGAAACTTACAAAATTCTTAAGGGGTTGGACAGACTAGATGCAGGAAGATTGTTCCCGATGTTGGGGTGGTCCAGAACAAGGGGTCACAGTCTAAGGATAAGGGGGAAGTCTTTTAGGACCAAGATGAGGAAAACATTTTTCACACAGAGAGTGGTGAGTCTCTGGAATTCTCTGCCACAGAAGGTAGTTGAGGCCAGTTCATTGGTTATATTTAAGAGGGAGTTAGATGTGGCCCTTGTGGCTAAAGAGATCAGGGGGTATGGAGAGAAGGCAGGTACAGGATACTGAGTTGGATGATCAGCCATGATCATATTGAATGGCGGTGCAGGCTCGAAGGGCCGAATGGCCTACTCCTGCACCTATTTTCTATGTTTCTTTGTTTCAACACGTCACTGACCCACAGTCTGAGCATCTCCTGTGGATTAAGAAATGAGTTTTGACATTAAGATAAACACCACCTTTGTGCTTCAGGTAGATTCACAAAGGTGGTGTTTATCTTAATGTCAAAACTCATTTTTCACACAGAGAGTGGTGAGTCTCTGGAATTCTCTGCCACAGAAATTGCTTCACTATTCACACAAAAGCTTCTATTATGAATATAGTTCTTTGGGGATTATCTGCAACAAATCTCATATTGTAGAAGGTACACCTCGTATCCCATATCCCAGTCTGAAGAAAGGTCTCGACCCGAAACGTCACCCATTCCTTCTCTCCAGAGATGCTGCCTGTCCTGCTGAGTTACTCCAGCATTTTGTGTCTACCTTCGATTTAAACCAGCATCTGTAGTTCTTTCCTACTCATATTGTAGAAGATTTTGACTGTGACTCATCTTTCCTTCAGTCAAATCTCTACAAAACTCTTTGTATAGAAAGGAATTGCAGCTGTTGGTATAAACCGAAGTTAGACGCAAAGTGCTCGAGTAAATCTCTGGAGAAAAAGGATGGGTGATGTTTCAGGTCGGGCATCACCTGTCTGAAGAAGTGTCGTGACCCGAAATGTCACCCATCCTTTTTCTCCAGAGATGCTGCCTGACCCTTTGAGTTACTCCAGCACTTTGTGTCGATCTACAACACTGTTCGCGCCTGTCCAAACCATTGGCTTGCTAGAGGGCAAGGAGTATATTTAGCGCTGCAAACAAATTTAAGGAAAATCCTTCTGCTAAACCTTCACTGGTTTGTGATGAATGTAAGTAGAATTATCTTGATAATGACATTCTTATAGAGGAAATTAATAGGTTGGCCTTCACAGCAAGAAGAATTGAGTGCAGGAGCAGGGACAACTTACTTCCATAGGACGGGGCCTTTGTGAGACCACACTCGTATTGAGTGAATTATTGGTCTTTTTTAAGAAGGGATGAAGAGGGATTGGAACGATTGAGTTTATGTTCACAAAAAAATAAGATTGGATCTCATCGAAACTCATCAAATCTTGGCAGGATTAAACAGACTAGATGCAAGAATTATATTCCCAATGGTGAGGAAATCCAAGCGTCACATCCTAAGGTCGGCTATTGAGCACTCAGATGTGCAAAGATTTTTTCACCCAAAGAGTGGTGAACCTTCTCTACCACAGAATAAAGTTGAGGCCAAATCATTAAATATCTCCATTAGGAATGTAGAAACAAAGAAGAACAGATGCTGGTTAACACACAAAAGGACACAACGTGCATGAAAGTACTGGAGTAACCCAGCTAGCCAGGCCAAGTTTTTCCCAAGTTGGCCCATATTCCTCTAAACTTTTCCTTTCCATGTACCTGTGCAAGTGTCTTTCAAATGTTGTAATAGTACCTGCCTCAACTATCTCCTCTGGTTCCATATACTCACCACCCTCCGAGTGTACTCACCACCCTCCAAGTGAAAAAAATATTATTCACAATTCTGTAAATCTTCCACAACAAACTCAAATCTATGCCTCCTGGATATTGACTTCTCTGCGTTAAAACTGTGCACTTCAGTTAAATTTTCCCCCAGTTCTCCTTTGTTCCAAAGTCAACACACCCAGCCTAGAACATAGAATATAGAACATAGAACAGTACAGCACAAGAACAGGCCCTTCAGCCCACAATGTCTATGCCGTACATGATGCCAAGACTATCTACCTGCACATAATCCATATCCCTCCATTCTCAGCATATCCATATGACTATCCAAAAGCCTCTTTGGTCCACTGAGTCCATGACGACCATCAACCAGCTATAAACCAGCTCTATGCCCTATACACCAGGGCAATTTACTGATGGCAATTAATCTACAGACCAGCACGTCTTTGGAATGTGGGAGGAAACCGGAGCACCCAGAGAAAACGCACATGGTCACAGGGAGAACGTACAAACTCTGCACAGCCATCACCTGTAGTCTGGATCAAACCTGCGTCTCTGACGCTATGAGGCAGCAGCTCTACCACCTCGTCACCGTACCACCCTTAAATGCCACTATTGTACCTGTCCCAACCACCAACCCTGGCAGCATGTTCCAGGAACTCAGAGACCCAGGTTCGATACTGACTAAAGGTGCTATCCGCACAGAATTTGTACATTCTCCTTGGCACAGCGTAAGTTTTCCCCAGGTGTTCCGGTTTCCTCCCACACTCCAAAAACATACAAGTTTGTAGGTTAATTGTCTTCAGTTCATTGTAAAGTGTCCTTAGTGTGTGTACGACGGTGCTCGTGTAGGGGGTGACTAATAGTCGGCGCGGACTCAGTGGTTCTACGCTGTATCTCTAAAGTCTAAATGCAGGGAATGGATGGAATATGGATTATATGCAAGCAGACCGGAGTTGGTCTTGGCAACATGTTCAGCATGAACACTGTGAGACAAAGGGGCTGTTCCTATGCTGTATTGCACTATATTCTATGTAGGTTGGTAGTCTAGCTGGGCACTGTAAATTACCAGTAGTTGGGAGGTGAGTGGTAGAAATTGACTTGGAGGTAGGTTTGGGGGGAGGGGGTTAGTATTGATAGGAATGTGGGGAGAATGTAATAGAATTAGTGTAGAATTACAGTAAATGAACGGTTAATGGTCAACTCATACTCACAAGACCGCGTCCTTCCACCTCCCCCCAAAGCTTCAGCAGGCTTTCTCTCTCCCAACATCAAACTGAGATTGGCAGCTTTATACAGGATATGTTGGACTATAAACTGGATTAGGAGCAAACCTATTTAACCCATTGGGACTGATTAATTTGAATAGAAGGCAAAGCAGGAATTAAAAAGCAAGGCTTATAAATCTCTGTACAGAAAAATAAATATGCGTGGAATATACCGGCAAGATTAAGGAGGAAACATAAATAACAAAATTCTATGTTTAAGTTTTTATTATTAAATCAGCAACATCTTTATTTCCTTCTAATGGAGTGAGCTGCACATTTGTAAAATTATATTTTATGTGCTTGGAAGATGTTCAGCAATAATTGAGCCTTAACGCACTATTAAAATCTCAATTACTACTGCTTGATCAAGAAAAGTTTTTTTTAATTGGTCCTCAAGCAAGAGTTGTGTATAAATAGTTTGTTCACCTCAAAGGAGTGATTTCTATGTTAATTCTACTGGCAAATTCTGCAGCAGGCTACCACTGACAATAACTTCTGGTTTTCGATATTAACAGTGCATGTATGGACAGCGGAGGATACTGTCAGTTTTACCCGTAATGTCAGCACAGATAGTAAAAGCTGGCTGGATTTCATCATCATAGTCAGAGCAAAGAAACAATCCCTTCGACCCAACTTATTCATGCCGACTTAGATGCCCCATCTAAGCTAGTGTCATTTACCCGAGTTCATCCATGTACCTGTCCAAGCTGTGATAGTACCTGCCCCAACTACCTCCTCCAGTAGCTTGTTCCATAAATACACCACCCTATGAAATGAAAAAAATCCTGTCAAATCTTGCCCCTCACATCTTAAACCTATGTTCTGGATTCCCCTACCCTCAGTAAAAGATTCTATGTATTTACTTATATATTGCTCTCATGATTTTACACACACCTAGAAGATCACCCCTCAGCCCCCTGCGCTACAAGGAATAAAGTCCTTGACTGTCCAACCTTTCCCTATAGCTCAGGCCGTCGAGTTCTGGCAACATCCACATCAATCTTCTTTCTGACATCTTGCTCTAACCCCTGATCCCCAGCTACTTGAAGGCAGGACCATGCGACACATTGTAGACACCATAAGCTTTGACGATCGCTCTTCTTCCAGGGCTCCTCCAGTAGTCTAGGTTGCTGAATGGGTGCATGGCAAAAGTCTGCCCAACTTAGCTTAGGTGGCAACAGATCTTTTGTGTACACTGTCTTCATGATGTCAAGGGTAAAGGGGAGAAGGCAAGAGAATGGGGTTGTGAGAGAAAGCTAGATCAGCCATGATGGAATTGTTGGATTAGACTTGATGGACTAAATGGATTAATTCTGCTCCTATAACATATAGACATATGAACCCAATAGAGGTATATAAAATTATGAGTCCTGATAGGATAGTTAATCAGCCACACGGGTAAACAGGATGGTGAAGAAGGTGTTTGGCCTTCTTGCATTCATTGGTTGGGGTACTGAGTAGAAGAGATGGGGTCTCATGCAACACCTGAGACCATATTTGGAATAGGGAGCGCAGTTCTGATCCCCCTGGATGTCATTAAGACTGCAGAGAAAAATCACCAGTATGTTACCAGAATCAGGGGGTTGAGTTATATGGATAGGCTGGGACTGTTATGCCTGGAGGCTGAGGAATTACCTTGTAGAGAGGGCAGCACGGTGGCACAGCAGTGGAGTTGCTGCCTCACAGTGCCAGAAACCTGGGTTCTATCCTGACTATGGGTGCTGTCTATAAGGAGTTTGCGCATACTTCCCATGACCTGTGTAAGTTTTCTCCAGGATCGCTGGTTTCCTCACACACTCCAAAGACGTACAGGTTTGTCGGCCTAATTGGCTCGGTAAAATTGTAAATTGTCCCTCGTGTGTATAAGATGGTGCTAGTGAACTGGGATCACTGGTCAGCACTGCCTCGCTGGGCCAATGGGCCTGTTTCCTCGCATATATCTCTAAACTAAACTAAACTGAACTGAAAAGATAGACAAAATCATGAGAGGCATAAATAAGGCGAACGATCACAGTCCTTTTCCACTGTAGAGGATTTCAGAACAGTACGGCATAGGTTGAAGGTAGAGAAAGGAAGGATTCAAAAGAGACCTGAGGGGCAATTTTTTCATGCAGAGGGTGCTACCTGTATGGAACTGCCTTTAAAGGCGGGAACAGTGACAATATTGCACTGCGCAACCTGATTTTTAAGCCCCAATGGTGAGTTCTTTCTTTCATTCCATCCCGTGCAATTGACCTAATATTAAGGGGCGGCAAAGTGGTGCAGCGGTAGAGGTGCTGCCTTACAGCACCAGAGACCCGGGTTCGATCCTGATGATGGGTGCTGTCTGTATGGAGTTTCTATGTTCTCCCTGTGATCGCATGGGTAGGAGTGAACGGGTCCTTTTCAGAATGGCAGGCAGTGGCGAGGGGAAGGCTCGGTGTTGGGGCCGCAACTGTTTACCATATATATTAATGATTTGGAAGAGGGAATTAGGACCAACACTGGCAAGTTTGCGGATGACACAAAGCTGGGTGGCAGTGTGAACTGTGAAGAGGATGTTTGGAGGTTACAGGGTGACCTGGACAGGCTGAGTGTGTGGGCAAATGCGCGGCAGATGCAGTATAATACAGATAAATGTGAGGTTATCCACTTTGGTGGCAAAAACAAGGGGGCATTATCTCAATGGGGTTAGGTTAGGTAAGGGGGAGGTACAGCGAGACCTGGGTGTCCTTGTACACCAGTCGCTGAAAGTTGGCGTGCAGGTACAGCAGGCAGTGAAGAAAGCTAATGGAATGTTGGCCTTCATAACAAGAGGATTTCTGTACAGGAGTAAAGAGGTTATTCTGCAGTTTTATAGGGCTCTGGTAAAACCACATCTAGAGTATTGTGTACAGTTTTGGTCTCCTAATTTGAGGAAGGACATCCTTGCGATTGAGGCAGTGCAGCGTAGGTTCACGAGATTGATCCCTGGGATGGTGGGTCTGTCATATGAGGAAAGATTGAAAAGACTAGGCTTGTATTCACTGGAGTTTAGAAGGATAAGGGGGGATCTTACAGAAACATATAAAATTATAAAAGGACTGGACAAGCAGGAAAAATGTTCCCAATGTTGGGGCGAGTCCTGAACCAGGGGACACAGTCTCAGAATAAAGGGGAGGCCATTTAAGACTGAGAAAAACATTTTCACCCAGAGAGTTGTGAATTTGTGGAATTCCCTGCCACAGAGGGCAGTGGAGGCCAAATCACTGGATGGATTTAAGAGAGAGTTAGATAGAGCTCTAGGGGCTAGTGGAGTAAAGGAATATGGGGAGATGGCAGGTACGGGTTATTGATTGGGGACGATCAGCCACGATCACAATGAATGGCTCGAAGGGCCGAATGGCCTCCTCCTGCACCTATTTTCTATGTTTCTATGTTGCTATGTTTCTATGCTCCTGTGGGGGCTCTGGTTTCCTTCCACAATCCAAAGATGTAGATAGAGGTTTGTAGGTTAATTGGCTTTCAGTAAAACATTGTAAATTGTCCCTAGTGTGGGTAGGATAGTGTTAGTGTGCGGGGATCGTTGGTCGGTGAGGACTCAGTAGGCTGAAGGGCCTGTTTCCGCTCTGTATCTCTAAACACAATTAAAAAAATTAAGTACACTTGCTGAGAAACAATCAAAATTTTCTCTTTGAGACCACAAACATGGCACAAACTTATGGAAATTCATTTGTTTTGTAAGATATACAAAATGTTTTTTTAATTTATTGATTTATTCAAGCTTTTTTCAATATTTTTTGTATATTTTGTGCGTTTTTCAGAGCTGAGTGAGTATCTAATTGAAACACAGATTAACAACGAAGAAGGAATGATAAAGACCTCGCACCCGCTGAGTTTCTCCAGCATTTTGTGTAAACCCTCGATTTTCCAGCATCTACACTTCCTTCTTTAACAACATGATAAAGACCTCTATGTGTGCAGTCAATTCCAACAGTGGAAAGAGTTAGGAACCACAGGTTCCTGTCAACATGACATGAAACATTCATTGTGCCTTTAATTCCTTCTTACACACCACAGCTTCACGATATCCCCTGCAGAATGCCTTTGTAATACTAGTACGTGGTACTTTCTAATTTCCTAATTTATGATTTATGATGGATGGAAATAGGATTGATATGCATGGGACAAAGTTTTACATTTGCTGCCCCGTAGCAAACATGAGGACATCTGAATGTCCTGTTGTGGAGAGTTGGGACTCAACTAACATAAATTGATCCAAGGGACACACGAAACTGCAGATGCTGGCATCTTGAGCAATAAACACAATGCTGGAGTAAGTCAGCGGGTCAGGCAGCATCTGCAGGTACACTGTTGAAAGTGGCATCACAGGTAGATAGGGTGATCAAAATGGCTTTTGGCACATTGGCTTCCATCAGTCAGAGTATTGAGAATAGAAGTTGGGAGTTCATGCTGCAGTGATACAAGACATTGTGGAGGCTGCACATTGAGTATTGTGTTCAGTTCTGAGCCCCATGTCATAGGAAAGATGTTGTCAAGCTGGAAAGAGTGCAGAGAAGATATGCTAGGGTGTTGCCAAACTCAAAGGCCTGAGCTATCGGGAGAGGTTGAGCAGTCTAGGACTCTATTTCTTGGAGCGTAGATGAGGGGTGATCTTATAGAGATGTACAAAATCATGAAAGGAATAGATCAGGTAGACACACTGAATCCCTAGGAATCCTGAATCCGAGGACAGGTGTAGAGGGATGTGGGTCAAACACCTGAAGTCATAGAATCATTGAGACGTAGAGCATAGAAACAGGTTATTCAGCAAAACATATCCACGCTGACCAGTGGGCACCCATTATGATTAATCCTAATCCCTTCTCCCAATTGTCTGTGCCTATGTAATTCAAGCGCACATCTAGAAACAACTTACGCCAGATTCAAGCATTTTCATAGACAGTGCCTTTGTCTGGGTAAAGAAGATTCCCCTCATAGCACCTCTCAATCTCTTCCCCCTTATCCTAAACTTATGTCATCTTGTTCTGTCCATCTCTGATATGGGGAAAGGTTTCCTATCCTATCTATTCCCTTCTTGACTCTACTTTAACTCAATCATATTACTTCTTAACCCCCAACACTACAGGGAGAACAGACCTAGCTTCTCCAGTCTCTGCTCATAACTGAGATGCTGCATTCCAGGCAATGTCCTAGTGTGAATCTCCTCTGTACCCTTTCCAGCACTGTCACATCTGCCAGATCCTCACCTGGATCTGAATGTAATAAACACACTTCAAGGACACTCAACATAAATGCTTCGGTTTATTCATCTGCCATTCCTTTACATCCTGGCAACATGTGTCCGCTGACCTTTCTGACTAATAGTAACACGTGATACATTTAAATACGACGTCAGTTACCACAACATCCCTCCTTCTTCAAACAAAAAGGATTTCCGCGTCATCATATTGTAAACTGAACATTCCAACACCATTTAGAGTAAGGCATTCATTTCATTGATAACGCATCATTTTTAAATATCAACAAGTCTCATAGTCCTCATATCTCTTGGGTGGTCTTCTCTGACACTTTGGTTTGGCCACTGCCTCTGTCTGCACTGGTACTGGATTCTGATCTGTCATGTCCTGTTCCACCAGTTCATCATCTCGATTCTGGTTTCGCAGTCTCCTCCTCAGACTCGTACATTCTTGGCTCCTCAATTTGGTAATCTTGAGTCTGATCCCCCAGTCTCAACTTCAGTCTGCAGCGTCCCTGGACTATCAGTGATACTTTTGCACATACGATGTGTCTCTATCATTTGCGGCTCCTTCTGATGACTGGGACGTCACCTTATCTCCTTGTCTGTGCACCACTGTGTGTGGCTGTGGAAAAAAGGGCGTGTCCATTTTGCTTGGACTTTCTCCCCTCACTAGCACATCTCCTGGCGTCATACCCGATGGTTTGGCACCTCATCTCCATCATGATCTCTCACTTCTTGGTCATTTACCATGTCACTAACCCATGGTATCTCGTTCCGGATTTTCCTTCCAAACAACAATTCTACTGGACTCTTCCCTGTTGTGCTGTAACTCCATGTTGCTACATACGATAAGAGCATCTACTTGCAAACTTTGCCTTCAGCTTGGGCAATTCCCATTCTCTTCTCTGGAGACTTCTCTGTTAGCTTGCGGCCACCTAGGTGTAACTTTGTCACGATACACATCTGTTATCTTCATGGAGTCAGCAAATTTCTGAGAAATGAACTGAAGCCCATTGACTGAATATAATGTCACTGGTAGACTGTGTTTTGTTTAGTTTAGTTTAGAGATACAGCGCAGAAACAGGCCCTTCGGCCCACCGGGTCCATGCCGACCAGTGATCTCCGCACATCAACACTATCCTACACCCACCAGGGACAATTTTTACATTTACCAAGCTAATTAACCTACAAACCTGTACGTCTTTGGAGTGTGGGAGGAAACCGAAGATCTCGGAGAAAACCCACGCAGATCACGGGGAGAATGTACAAACTCCGTACAGACAGCACCCGTAGTCAGGTTCAAACCCGGGTCTCTGGCGCTGCATTCGCTGTAAGGCAGCAACTTTGCCGCTGCACCACTGTGACTGCCCTAAGATTTGTCTTGAAGATTTCCATCAAAACTGCTAGTTGTAAATTGTCCCGTAGTGTGTAGGATGGTGTTAGTGTATGGGATGATCGCTGGTCTGAGCGGACTCGGTGGGCCAAAGGGCTAGTTTCTGCACTGTATCTCCAAACTAGTCCTCAGAAAGGGGAATGTACCAGATCGATATTAATGAGACCCTGTTGTTAAAACTCAGCTGGATGTCCAGCCACTTGTCTTTTGTGCAAGGTTTTCTAGCTTTTGGTTCCCCCTCTACTGCCATAAATATCAAGCCCTCTGCATTTATGGATTGGTTTTGAATTTGATTCCAACAATCGCTGGTTGCACTCAACCGGACAAAGTGCTATAATTTGTCAAAAATCAATATTATCCACTCTCTCTATAATATTAAAAATAACAAATTGTATCAATAAGAACATCCCCAATAACTGTCATTTATATCATGTACTTAACATAGAATGATGTCACATGGCTCCCTCAGAGTAGTGTAATCAAGTAAAAATTGGCTCTGAGCCATAGATGCCAATGTAAATGCAAGTGGCCAAATAGGTGGGTTATAAAGGACATATTGGCTCCATAGCAGAAGCGTCCACGTCGCGGGGCTGGAAACTGGAAGTATCCTGAGCTAATTCTGCTACCACAATCATCTCTTGCGACAAGTGACGGCTTACACCGATTGTCGCCGGAAGCTTGCGTCCTTTTCAGGATGGACAATGACAGCGAGGTCAACATTTGTAACAAGATGAACACGAAAAGAAGAAGGAGGACATATTAAAGGAGGCAAATTAAAAAACTAGGTACATTTAAAGAGAGAGTTCTAGAAATTCTGGCCTTAGCAGCAGTGGCCCAGAAAAGGGTCTGAAGATGGGTCCCAACCCGAATCATCACTTCTCCATGTCCTCCAGAGATGCTGCCTGATCCGCTGAGTTACCCCAGCATTTTGTATCTTTCTTTGGCTGTAATTAACAATGGGTAATCTCAAGAGGCCAGCGTTATTTGAGATAACTGTGTCGCTAAACAGGGCAGACAGTCAGATTCTTTTTCCCAGGATGGCAAAATAAAACACTAGAGCGCTTAGCTTTAAGGTGAGATGGGCAATGTTTAAAGGAGATGTGCGGAGCAAGTTTATTTTACAGAGGGTGGTGAGTGCCAGGAATGTGCTGCCGGGGATGGTGGTTGAGGCAGATACTGTAGGTAAGTGGCATTTAAAAGACTTTTAGACAGGCATGTGGATATGTAGGGAATGGAGGGATATGGGTTATGTGCAGGTAGATGTGACGGTTCTGGCATCATGTTTTGCACAAGCATTGTGGACTGAAGGGCCTGTTCTTCTGCTATGAACAGACAGGGGAGAATTAAAAGTTTGCTGAAAATTTGGCATGTCAACAACCACTGACCAAGTGTCGGACAAACATGAATTAGTGCAAAAAAAAGACATGGATGTGTATTTGCTGATTGTCGTTGATACTCTGTTTTGACAGAGGTTCACCTGCACCTCCTCCAACCTCATCTACTGCATCCGCTGCTCCAGATGCCAGATGATCTATATCGGTGAGACCAAGCGGAGGCTTGGCGATCGTTTCGTCGAACACCTCCGCTCGGTCCGCATTAACCAAACCGACCTCCCGGTGGCTCAGCACTTCAACTCCCCCTCCCATTCCATATCCGACCTCTCGGTCCTGGGCCTCCTCCACGGCCAGAGTGAGCAACACCGCAAGTTGGAGGAACAGCACATCATATTCCGCTTGGGGAGTCTGCATCCTCTGGGCTTGAACATTGAATTTTCTCAATTCTGTTAACCCTTGCTGTCTCCTCCCCTTCCCACCTCTCCCTCAGCCCTCGGGCCCTGGCATTCACTCTCTCTCTATCTCTCTCCCCCACCGTCGTACTTGCTTCTCATTTTCACACTACAAACAGCTTACAATGGCTTGTTCCCTTTATCATCGATACTTTTTAGCATATCTTTCATTCATTGTTCTTTATCTCTCCACATCACCGTCTATATCGCTCGTTTCCCTGATCCCTGACCAGTCTGAAGAAGGGTCTTGACCCGAAACGTCGCCTATCTCCTTCGCTCCTTAGATGCTGCTGCACCCGCTGAGTTTCTCCAGCCTTTTGTGTACCCTCGATTCTCCAGCATCTGCAGTTCCTTCTTTAACACTCTGTTTTGAAGTGCCTGTTTCCATACTGTATCTCTCTCGGGCTCTTGAAGGCAAGCCTTTAGATGGTTATTCAAGTTTACGGATACTTATGCCAGCCAGACGTTCATCAGGATAGTTAAGTCTGGAGGTGATAACAGTATACGATGAGGTAAGAGGGGGAGTTGGCGACTTTATGAAGAAAGCAGAATTGGTGGTGAGATGGGGGTCGATGTAATCTATACAGGTATGGAAGCTGTCACCATTTTTGTTTGGCGTTGTTGGGGAGAAACACTAAGTTGTGAAATGAGAAGGTGTCAAAAACATATCCGTATCATACACCAGAGGTCACAACGGATGTCACTAATGCCATTTTGATACTCTGGCAAGGGTATAAATTTGAATGAAGGTTTTCAGTCGAGGCACCGCACTGGGCCAGGCCGATCCTTACTTCATTAATCTAGTACTGCCACGTCACCGGGCCTGAAAGTGATTAAATGAGAAATTGTAAATCTCCTTGGGGTAAGCTCAGACTTTTCATAGACTTGCAAGTTGCAAGATGGCACCAGAATATGGAGACTCTCTGCATGCTGTTCCAGAAGAGGATCTATTGGACTCATCCATAGTATTACAAGTGGATAGCATGTAGAACAAGCAATTCACTGTATCTCTGACAATAAATAAATTCAACTACAAAGACGTTCTGGTTAGGAAAATCACAAGTATCTCTTTTTAATGACTTACTATCTTACTTTCAGAGAAAACATATTTCACACAAATGGTTTTATAAACATCACCTCAAATTGTTATTTTTGCTATTTTCAATGTCCTTGTCACTTACAGTAAGTAAGGAAAATGGCAGCATGGGAAAAATGTGGTGTGTATTTTTAAATATGAGACAAAACTGGGAGCATAAAAACGGGGTTTTTTTAGTGTGAAGAAGGGTCCCAACCCAAAACGACACCTATCCATGTTCTTCAGGGATGCTGCTGACCCACTGAGTTACTCCAGCATTTTGTGTCTTTCTTGGGTATGCCAGAATCTGTCGTTCCTTGTTTTTTATGTCTACTTCACCCCCAGTCAGTATTATTAAAATACATGGAGCTGCAGATGCTGATTTACAAAAAAACAAGGTGCTGGAGTAACTCAGCTGGTCAGGCAGGATCTTTGGAAGGCATGGATGGGCAATGTTTTGAGTTGAGACACTTCAGACTCTTCTTCAGTCAGGACCCGAAATGTCACCTATCCGTGTCTTCCAGAGATTCTGCCTGACCCACTGAGTTACTCCAGCACTTGTGCTTTTTTAAAAACCATTAAAAGACAGGTACAGAAAAAGAGGCCAAAAGCAATACTCTACAACCACAAATTAACACTCAATTTGTTAACATTTCTGACATTGTGCGATATGACATCATGTCAGTGATTTGAGACACTTTCTTATTTTGTTTTGCGGCTTCTTGCAGTGTATTTGATCAGTGCATTATAATCAGATACATGACTTAATCCTGAACTTCGCCCATGGAGAAACATTCCCCACCACTGGAAGCAGCAGAGCAGCAGGCAAGAATCCATGCTGGAATTTCATTAACTGCTTTCTGAAAATTGAGGCGAATTATATCCATTGGATAGAAATCATCCATTAATACTGTTATCTCCAGTAAATTAGCAAAAAATAGCTCCTTATGCTATTTGTGCTCTTTAGATAAGTACTGATGGCGTGCCTGTAATGCTCTTGAGTATTTTCCTACTACAGATGTTAGGCTAATTGATCTATAATTGCCCGCCGTGGTGCATTCCTTCTTTTGAACACTGGAATAACATATGCCATCCTCCAGTACGCAGATCCACTGCTTATGTGACTCTTAAAATATTTTCAGCAACTTGCACTCTTCTTACATAATTCAGAAACATGAAAACGTGGTTAAAAAAAAAAGACCAATCAGCCCTGGAGTCTACTCCACCATCACCAAGAGCTTGGCAGAATCTAAGGCAGACCTCCCAACATTTGATTGTCAAAATTCATAATATTTCCCCTCAAAATTCATATTTTTAAATGAAAATTCATAATATGTCGCGGCGCCCTATTCGGGGTCCCATGTCACAAATTCTAAATTGTGAAGAAGTATTTTAAATGCCAAAATGTGAAAAAGGTACATGTATGCTGAAACATTTATAATTCTTTGTTAAACTTTGATAAACTTGGCACTAGACTCACCTTAATTTCTCTCACTTGGGGTTGTTGCCGGCGGCTATGCGCCTGCGCACTGGTGCAGATCAGCGCGGGCCGGCGGGCGGGTGCGGCACATGCGCACTTGGCCAGGTTGCCGGCGGGTCTGCGCCGGCGCGCGGGGGGGGGGGGGGGGGGGGGGGGGGAGGCCCGGTGATGGGGCTTTAAAGAAGGAACTGCAGATGCTGGAGAATCGAGGGTACACAAAAAGCTGGAGAAACTCAGCGGGTGCAGCAGCATCTAAGGAGCGAAGGAGATAGGCGACTTTTCGGGTCGAGACCCTTCTTCTAGCTGAAGAAGGGTCTCGACCCGAAACGTCGCCTATCTCCTTCGCTCCTTAGATGCTGCTGCACCCGCTGAGTTTCTCCAGCTTTTTGTGTACCCCCGGTGATGGGGCTGCCGCGAGCGGCCGGCTGGCGGCAAGAAAGTGCCGCTGATCGCGCGGGCCGGCGCCGCCCGGGCTCTGGGCCGGGCGTGGCGTGGCTCGAAATGGCGCCAGGCCCGGCAACCCTCCCCCACTGCGCACGTGCGGCCACTGGGGCCCGGCAACCCTCCCCCACTGCGCACGCGCGGCCACTGGGGCCCGGCAACCCTCCCCCACTGCGCACGCGCGTCCACTGGGGCCCGGCAACCCTCACCCACTGCGCACGCGCGGCCACTGGGGCCCGGCAACCCTCCCCCACTGCGCACGCGCGGCCACTAGGGCCCGGCAAAGTGCCGCTGATCGCGCGGGCCGGCAAACCGGGGACACATGGCGCCGGCGTTCTCACGGGAGGAAGAATTTAGCGGGATAATTAGGGTACAAATCGGGATGGCGGGAAGGGAACCTAAAAAGCGGGAATATCCCGCCAAAAGCGGGATAGTTGGGAGGTCTGCTAAGGGAATGGAGTGATAGGCAGACAGAGTAGATTCGTTTAACTAGGCACCATGTTCAGCACAGACAATGTGGGCCGAAGGGCCTGTTCCTGTGCTGTATTTAGTTTAGCGATACAGTTTAGAGACAAAGCGCAGAAACAGGCCCTTCGCCCACAGAGTCCGTGCCGACCAGCGATCCCTGTATGCTAGCACTATCTGACACACCAGACAGTTTACAGAAGCCAATTAACCTACAAAGTTGCATATCTTTGGAATGTGGGAGGAAACTTGAGCATCTGGGAAAAACCCAGGTGGTCACTGGGAAAACGTATAAACTCTGTATAGACAGCACCTGTAGTCAGGATCGAACCTGGGTCTCTGACGTTATAAGGCAACAACTCTATAGCTGCGCCATCGTGCTGCCCCTGTATTGTTCTATGTTCTAAACAGCCCACCATCCTGTTTGCTACATCTTATTCCCATTTTATGTTTCTCCTTCTTGAATCAAATGCTGTCCCAAATCTCTTGTGTGAGCTACAATTTAGCCACGATATGTTTTTATGCTGGACAGGAATGAACAATTGTTGTAATTCAATGGAATAACATCTGACGAGGTCTTAACTGGAAACGTCACCTATCCATGACCTCAGAAATGCTGCCTGACCTGCTCAGTTCCTCCAACACTTTGTATCTTTTCATGTCTGATCTTTGTCCACCTATTTACCAATCAGAACCCCCTCACCTGCCAGACATTGTCCTACCCCCACCTCTCATCCAACTTTCTTCCCCCATCACAATCAGTCTGAAGAGGGCTCTCAACCTAAACTTTGCATATCCATGTTTACCAGAGATATTGCCTGACCTGCTGAGTTGCTCCAGCACTTTGTATTTCTTTTTGTAAATCAGCATCTGCAGTTCCTTGCGTCTCTCTTATAACTCACATACTCTTTAAAGTTTGTCATTGTTTATCCACTGTCAACATTTTTAACAGTGATCCCCAATTCATCATACTTGGTAGTTTCATTTATTTAGCTTCAGAATCAACTCTCTCACTTTCTCATAATGAAAAATCCAATAATGTTTTGATCACTATTTCCCAAGGGACTCAGTAATAAAAAAAAATGTTTATTCATCATTTCTTATTGCACAATATCCAGAGGAGGATGGTCTGTTTCTCTAGTTGATTTCTCAACATATTGGTCCAAAAGGTCACCACAAGTGTTTTCCAGGAATTCCCCCCTACAATTTTATTACTAATTTATTTTGCCCATTCTTAATGTCTGCTAAGTTCCCCAGAATTATAGTTTCACTGCAATCACTTGCATCTCTAATTTTCAAACCGATACCAAAACAACATTTCTTTTTAAGAGATATAGCTTGAAAACAGGTGTTTCGGCCCACTGAGTCCACATCAACAAGTGATTACTGTACACTAGTTCTATCCTACACAATAGGGACAATTTAGAGAAGTCTATTAACGTACAAACTTGTAGGTCTTTGGAATATCCCATTTATCACAACAACAAGGCCACACAACGCATTCAAAAGTTAGATGAATATAAGCTCAGGTACATTTATTCCTCTTGGTTCACTAACTGGCTTACTTTAGAGATACAGCATAGGAACTGGCATTTTGTGTCCACGCTGATCTCCCGATCTCACTAGTTCAATGTATCCCAATTTCTCATACACTCCCTACACACAAGGGGTAATTTACAGAGGCCAATTCATCTATAAACCACATGGTTTTGTCAAATGGAAGGAAATCGGAAACGCCCGCAGTCACAGGAAGAACGTGCAAACTCCGTACCGACAGCACTCGTAGTCAGGATCGAACTCAGGACTGTAAGGCGTTGTAAGGCAGCAAATGTACCACTGCGGCACTGTATCGCTGTGGAGCACGGACTACATCACAGCTAACGTTTGAGGGACCATAAACAATATTCACCAAAGTTTTCTGCTTCTTAGTGTTTCTTGTTTGCACCCATACAGATCTCACACCATGGTGCTCTGACCTAATATGCTGCCCCGCTATTGCATTGATTTTATCTTTAACAGTGCCACTCCACCATTTTCCCTTTCTGTCAATCCTGCATGAATGCCGAGCACCCCTGCATGTTCAGTTTCCATCCCCCCCCCTTGCACACATGTCTCCATAATCACCATCGCATTGTCCACCTTATTCAGAATACTCCGTGTATAAAAACATAACGCCATCGGCCCTGTCTTTCGAACATTTTTAGTCAACATAGCATTATTCTGCACTGTGACCCTGTTTGTTTCTCCAGAGATGCTGCCTGACCCACTGAGTTACTCCAGCATTCATCTGTGCCAATTGAAACACAGGTGGCGATTTAATGCATTGTCTCCGTCACTTATTTGAAAAAGCTGTTACATCAATTTCACTCAGCTGCATATATCTCCTTTGCAAGTAGCCCTTTTGAAAGTTAATTCTAAATTTACTTCCACCATTCCGCATTTTCAAACGACAGGCCATGTTTAACTTACCTCCCCTCTGATTCTTTTGCCTGATCGTGTCACACTGTTTCACTGATGGATCTGTTAATCAAAAGCTGCTGCATTTATGCGCGCACCAAGATTTACCTGACCACAGCTCAATACAAATCGCCAACAGCACTGCAGCCAGAAGTAGAGAAGGAGCAGGAGCCACTTGGGGAAGCTTGAGAGAAATTACAAAACTTTGCACAACATAGCTTAGAGCAATCCCAGGGCTTGTAAGAAGCAGATACCATAGCACCCTAACGTAGGATAGGCCCAAAGGCAAAATGTAACAGTCGCTATGTTATCTGGGGAATAACAATGCTGCTAGTGTGTGGAGTATTTTGGTCACACACTTTTAATACCTTTATGTTTCTAATACCTAAACTAAACCATAAACATAAAACAAAGAAAAATTATGATTTCAATATATTAAAAAAAAGTAAAAGATAAGACTAAAAATGTTGTGAAGTTGCTATTTGCAACTTCATTATTATACATTTTTCAGGAATTCTAGTTACAAATTTGAATTTATGCAAAAAAAAATCAAACTTTTTCTAAAGAAGGGACCCGACCTGAAATGTCACCTGGGTACACAAAAGGCTGGAGAAACTCAGCGGGTGCAGGAGCATCTAAGGAGCGAAGGAGATAGGCGACGTTTCGGGTCGAGACCCTTCTTCAGACTGGTCAGGGATCAGGGAAACGAGAGATATAGACGGTGATGTGGAGAGATAAAGAACAATGAATGAAAGATATGCAAAAAGGTATCGATGATAATATACCACTGAAATGTCACCTATCCACTTTGTCTTCGAGTAACTCCATGTCTTTCCAAAACAAAATCAAACTTCTTCAAAATTAATTGTTCCAATTCTGCTTTATCAAATAAAAGTTTTCTCGTACACTTATACTCCTTCTGAATAAATCCAACTTTAAACAAGTTGTAAATATGACAGATGCTTCCATAATTCCATGGTTCAGGAATATAACAAAGCACACACTGGTAGATATTTTATTTAATATACTGGCAGATCTCAGCAGCATTATTCATGGTGACTCTCATTATTCACGGTGACTTGAGGGGGGAGGGGTAGAACAATGGAGGACCTGGCGTGGGGGGGACCGCTGCGAGGAGTGCAATGGACAATGGGGAGGGTGGGAAAAGGACAATGAGGACCCGGCATGGGGGAACCGCTGTGAGGGGGGGGGGGGAGAAGAACAAAAGGAGGAACCGGCGTACTTTGTAACTTTGTCAGCGCCGTAGGTGGCCGCTATTTGTATACATTGGATATGCAAGCAAAGAATCTCACTGTGCCTAGTCACGTGACAATAAACTATTCCATGCCATTCCATTGCCAGCATGTGTGTTTCACTCTATGCAACATAGATTGTAGTTTGAAGGGCACTGCCTTATATGGATTGGACATTTCAAACAGCTGGAATACTTTGTGGGAGTGCTAGTCACAATACTGTATGTATTTTTACACCAGGGAATAATGATTATACAATGAAATTAAAAGCTTAAACCTGTTCTGGTGTATTTTAGGAAACATTAAAGGAAAATGATAAATTCAATAGAGATTATTTTAAAAATGACCTAGATTTTTAATATACTGAATAACGATTTAAATAAAAATAAATTATTGATGAAGATAATTACAATTGAAATAAATGAACGCAAAGTATGTAAAATATTACAATACGTACGCAACATATTAGAGTACTATATTTACATTTGTTCAGGTCTGAAGAGGGATTCCGACCCGAAAACATCACCTATTCCTTTTCCCCAGAAATGTTACCTGACTGATTTACTCCAGCATTTTGTGTCTATCCACTATGTTTAGATATGTTGTGCTGCCACAAATAAGAATTTCATTGTTCCTATTCAGAATATATGACAATAAAACACTCTTGACTCAAATGCTCACCTTGAAACTTCTGAAGCTGACCCCAAAACGTCCTGTATCCATTCCCCCCACAAATATCGCCTGACCCACTGAGTTACACAAGCAACTCTTGAATGTACGCAAGATTCCAGCATTTGCAGTTCCTTGTGTCGAAACGTCATGTTGCCTCTGAATGGGGCCATGGAAAGCATTTCCGAGAAGAACAGGCAAAATTATTTGTATAGTGTATCTAGAATTTGCGCAGTGTGTTTTCGATATAGCTTACTCAGAAACTAATATAGGGTGAAGTTTCTCTTAAGTGTGCAGTTGGGAATCCGAAAGCATATAGCAGTAGTTCTCTGAACTGATGTTATGGTTCAAGTTTACATTCTAATTATGGAATAATTAAAAATATTAAATCTTGCACGAAACGAGGTACTCAAGTGGAGCATCAGAATGTAATTTTTTACTAAGATTTTTCCCTGAAATATTATAAGGGGTGGGGGAACATCCTGGTGCAGGTTTCTAATATAGCTTTAGATTTTAGATATACAGCATGGAGATAGGCCCTTCGGCCCACCAAGTCCACGTTGACCAGCGATCACCGTGTACACTAGCACTATCCTACACATTAGGGACAATTTATAATTTACAGAAGTGAATTAACCTACAAATCTGCTCGTCTTTGGAGTGTGGGAGGAAACCGGAGCAAACCCATGCAGTTAAAACAGGAACGTGCAGACTCCATACAGAGAGCACCCGTAGTCAGGATGGAACCCGGGTTGCTGTAGGGCAGCAACTCTACTGCTGCGCCACTGTGCCGCCCACGGTGCCAGCTGGAAATGTTCTTATCATCAAAACAACATTTTAATTAAGAGCATCTATTTACCTCCTCTGAGGTCTTTACAAACTGCTCAAAACAATTTTGCTTCATTGACGTATGCTAGTTAGTTTTCTTCATGAATTAAATTACGTAGCAAATTGAAAGGTGACTATTACTGCCCTAGCTCTGAAGAGAAAAAAAACAAATATTTAAAAATCTCTTTCAAAGCCGCAAATGAGCACATAACAGAATGTCAATACAATAATTAGATCAGAAATGCCCGAACAATGGAGCGGAAACTCTACCCTATAATCCTCAGCAAAAAGCATCAAAGGACCAAAAATCCCACTCGCGTATGTTCACCTATAACCAGCCAGGCTTCATCCTGCCCCTATTCTTCCAGCCTTCTTTCTCGCCACCCCCCCCCCCCCCCCTTACATTCAGTCTGAAGAAGGGTCTCGACCCAAAACGTCATTTATCCATGTTCTGCAGAAACGCTGTCTGACCCGCTGAGTTACTCTTGCATTTTGGGTCTTTCAAGGGACCCATAGTCAACGACAGGGAAAATGCAGAATAGCAAAGGTTGTTGCCAGGTGACCATTTTCGATTCATTCAGAAAAAAGAAAGGGAAAATTGACGGGAGAAGCAAATTATAAATGGTCTAAGAGGATTACTGTGTTTATAAAGAGAAATTGTGCCTTAAATGCAAGGCTTTTGTAAGAAGTCTGATGTTGACTTTGCAGTGGCCTGCATTGTATTCTGAGATCTGAGCCATAGAAACATAGAAACATAGAAAATAGGTGCAGGAGGAGGCCATTCGACCCTTCAAGCCAGCAACACCATTCATTGTGATCATGGCTGATCGTCCCCTATCAATAACCCATGCCTGCCTTCTCCCCACATCTCTTGACTCCACTAGCCCCTAGAGCTCTATCTAACTCTCTCTTAAATCCATCGAGTGACTTGGCCTCCACTGCCACTGTGGCAGGGAATTCCATAAATTCACAAATCTCTGGGTGAATTTTTTTTTTCTCACCTCAGTCTTAAATTACCTCCCCTTTATTCTAAGATTGTGGCCCCTGGTTCTGGACTCGCCCAACACTGGGAACATTTTTCCTGCATCTAGCTTGCCCAGTCCTTATATAATTTATAACAGGGACCCAAGCAGTCCTTCCAGGTCCGACAGAGGTACACCTGCACCTCCTCCAACCTCATCTACTGCATCCGCTGCTCCAGATGCCAGCTGATCTATATCGGTGAGACCAAGCGGAGGCTAGGCGATTGTTTCGCCGAACACCTCCGCTCGGTCCGCAATAACCAACCCGACCTCCCGGTGGCTCAGCACTTCAACTCCCCCTCCCATTCCGTATCCGACCTCTCGGTCCTGGGCCTCCTCCACGGCCAGAGTGAGCAACACCGCAAGTTGGAGGAACAGCACCTCATATTCCGCTTGGGGAGTCTGCATCCTCTGGGTTTGAACATTGAATTTTCTCAATTCTGTTAACCCTTGCTGTCTCCTCCCCTTCCCACCTCGGGCCCTGGCATTCCCTCTCTCTCTATCTCCCTCCCCCACCCAAGTCGC
Organism: Okamejei kenojei; assembly: GCA_035221665.1. Classification (NCBI taxonomy): domain Eukaryota; kingdom Metazoa; phylum Chordata; class Chondrichthyes; order Rajiformes; family Rajidae; genus Okamejei; species Okamejei kenojei. The sequence goes on along the minus strand of CM069132.1, from coordinate 26,735,026 downwards.
ACCAGCTTCTCATTTTCACACTACAAACAGCTTACAATGGCCTGTTTCCTTTATCATCGATTTTTTGCATATCTTTCATTCATTGTTCTTTATCTCTCCACATCACTGTCTATATTTCTCATTTCCCTGATCCCTAACCAGTCTGAAGAAGGGTCTTGACCCGAAACGTCGCCTATCTCCTTCGCTCCTTAGATGCTGCTGCACCCGTTGGAAGACAGTATTGAAAAAGATTCAAGAATCCACTTATGTTGCACAAGTCAGTGGGCTTGTAACCACACTACTGAAGGAGGGACCTCATTAAAACTTGGGGAGATGAGGAGGAATTTCTTTAGTCAGAGGGTGATGAATCTTTGGAATGCATTGCCACAGGTGGCTAAATCATTGGATAATTTGAAGGTGGAGATTGACATATTCTTGATTAACAAGGGTGTCAAAATTATGGGGAGAAGGCAGGAGAATGGGGGAGAGGGCAAGATAGATCAGCTGTGATTGTGTGGAAGAGCAGACTCGATGGGCCGAATGGCCTAATTATGTTCCTATGACTTATAAACTCCCAGCCCACCTACCAAACGCTAAAGTATCGGTGTCCCAGCACATGCCAGCACATTCAGCCCAAGAAATCGACTCAAAGTTGGTTTCTTCAGGTTTGCTGGCAGAGTGGCTTAAAGTCTTCTATCCCAGAAAATCCTAGACAATCCAAGAGGCTATGCAACCTTATTTGGCTCCTTCCTCCCATCCTATTTGCAAAGTTTTTTAATTATAGATCTCTCTACTCTGAGAAATAACATCATACTAAAACTACTTTAGGTTAGTTTGCATGGGATTGGAAGGTTAGATTGCATGGGATCCAAGGAGAGACAGCTGAATGGATAGAAAATTCGATTCATGGAATGAAGCAGAGGGTGATGGTGGAAGGTTTGCTCTCGGACTGGAGGCCTGTGACTAATGGTGTGCCTCAGTGTTTGGTGCTGGGCCCGTTACTGTTTGTCATCTATATCGATGATTTGGATGAGAACATACAGGGCAACATTAGCAAATTTGCAGATGATAGAAAAGTGCATGGTTTTGCAGATAGTGAGGATGATTGTGAAAAATTGTAGCAGGATCTTGATCGACTGGCCAGGTGGGCTGAGCAATGGTTGATGGAGTTTATTACAGAGAAATACGAGGTATAGCATTTTGGGAAGTCAAAAATGTGTAGGACCTACACAGTGAATAATAGGGCAGTGTTGTAGAGCAGAGGAATCTAGAAGTGCAGGTGCATGGTTCCTTGAAAGTGGAGTCGCATGTAGATAGGGTGATTGAAAATGGCGTTTGGCACAGTGCCCTTCATCAGTCATTGAGTATTGAGTATAGAAGTTGGGAGGTCATGTTGCAGTTGTGTAAGACGTTGGTGAGGCTGCATTTAGATAATATTGTCTTCAGTTCTGGGCACCATGTTATAGGAAATGTTGTCAAGCTGGAGAGTGTACAGAGAAGATTTACAAGGATGTTGCCAGGGCTAGAGGGTCTGAGCTATAGGGAGAGGTTGAGTAGGCTGGGACTCTATTCCTTGGAGCGCAGGAGGATGAGGGGTGATCTTATTGAGGTGTATAAAATCTTGAGAGGAATAGATCGGGTAGATGCACAGAGTATCTTGCCCAGAGTAGGTGAATCGTGGACCAGAGGACACAGGTTTAAGGTGAAGGGGAAAAGATTTAATAGGACTCTTAAGGGGTAACTTTTTCACACAAAGGGTGGTGGGTGTATGGGACAAGCTGCCAGAGTAGTCGAGGCAGGGACTATCCCAACATTTAAGCAACAGTTCGACAGGTATGTGGATAGGACAGGTTTGGAGGAATATGGACCAAACGTGGGCAGGTGGGACTAGTGTAGTTGGGACATGTTTCCTCACTGTGACTCCATGACTCTATGACTAGGACTCTACTTGCTCTTGAATCTTTCCCACACCTCAGCCATTACGAGGGACTCCCAGGATAACCCCAGTTGCCAGCCTTACAGTATTGTCCTGAAATCTCCAGAAATTATTCAGCAAAACCCAAAGTACTGCTGTGAAAGCCTCTGAGGGGAAAAAAAACAAACATCACATTTATTTTAAAAACTGTTAAAAGAAACATTTTTTGTTCAGCAGTTGTAGAAATAACAGTATTTTTCCAGTTGGGTATCAAAAAGTCTAACTGCATTTCAACTGGTATGAGAGGTTATAGCAATTGGGTGACCAATGATACCAACATTGGGACAGGCCAACTGGACACTGGAGGTAATGTGATGACACCTCTAAAACAACAATCTTTGAATCTCCTCTCTTCCATCTATGGTAGTATTATAACAAACAGCAACAGTTAACCTTGCAATTATTATCTGGTGTAAAACACTTTAACATAGTAGACTGTTTAGATTAGTTTAGTTTCGTTTAGAGGTTCAGCATGGAAACAAGTCCTTCAGCGCATTGTTCATGCTGACTATCGATCACCCGTTCACACTAGTTCTATGTTATCCCACTGTCTCATCCACTCCCTACACGCTACACACTAGGGGCAATTTACAGTGGCCAAAACCTTACCTATCCCTGTACCTGTCCAAATTGTTATTGCGCCTGCCTCAGCTAGTCCCTCTGGCAACTTGTTCTATATTTTGACCACACTCATTGTGGAAATGACGTGGATAAAAGGGGACATGAGATGGCATGGACTCAGTGGGCCGAAGGGCCAGTTTCCATGCGGTATCTCTAATACTCTAAACAGGAGGAGCAATTTACAGGGTCAATTAATCTACAAATCTGCACGTCTTTGGGATGTGGGAGGAAACCGGAGCACCGAGAGGAGAATCACACGGTCAGAGAGAGAATTTTTTTTTCCCCAAAATAGACTTTATTTGTGTAATAAATGCATACAATACATGATCCTTACAAAACTCCATCCGACATTCTCGGAGGCTATACAAACATACGATACAGTTTCCCGTAATGACAATTTTATCCCCCACCCTTGCCACTCATGTGGCCCACTGGCGTGGAATCCCTTCCCTTATTTTGAGGGGCGTCTCCACCACACCCTGCCCCCCATGTCCAGCAGCGGAAGGACCCTAGACTGTGGTCCTCCCCCACCGAGCCTTGGCGTTGCCTGCACCGAGCTTCAGTGCGTCCCTCAGCACGTACTCCTGCAGTCTGCAGCGGGCCAGTCGGCAACATTCCCCGACGGACATCTCGCTCCGCTGGGAGGTCAACAATGCTCGGGCAGACCAAAGAGCATCTTTCACCGAGTTGATGATCTTCCGGCAGCACTCGATGTCCGTCTCGGAATGTGTCTCTGGGTAAATCATAGAGTCCTCTGTGACGGAGTTTTTCGGAATAAACCTTGACAGGGACCCCTGCAGATCTCTCCAGACTCTCTCTGCAAATCCACACTCTGCAAAGAGGTGGGCAACCGTCTCCTCTCCATAGCAGCCATCCCAAGGGCAGCGTGCGCTGGTAGTGTGGTTCCGACAGTGCAGGAAGGATCTGACTGGGAGGGCTCCCCTCACCGCCAGCCAAGCCAGGACTTGGTGCTTGTTGGTGAGTTCTGGAGATGAGGCATTTTGCCAGACGAGCTGGGCAGTTTGCTCAGGGAACCACGCCACAGGATCCATGGAGTCATTTCCTTGCAGTGCCTGCAGGACGTTCCGTGTTGATTATTGCCTGATGGACTTGGAACAGATTTACACGATGCACATGAGAACAGATTTACTGGCCACAGATACAGAATCACTGTCAAACGACACGAAAACAGGCCCTTTCCACTCAACTCATCCATGATCAGGTTTTCAAAACCGAGCTAGTTCCATTTGCCTACATTTGCGTCATTCTCCTGTTCAACCATTCTGCCCATGTACATGTCTAAATGACCCTTAAAGTTCGCCATTACACGCAGCTCTACAGCTTCCTCTGACAGCTCGTTACACTGCCCGATGGACTTGTGGTCAAAGGTGTTGGTCCGCAAGAACCTTGCTGCATCACCCGTCGTTCGTGGAAATATCCAGCTGACTGGAACATTGCCTGGCATCTGCGCCAGGCCCATCCTTCGCAACACCGGGGACAGGTAGAACCTCAGCGGGTAGTGACACTTGGTGCCCACATGCCTTGGCTCTATGCTCCGCCTGATGCAGCCACACATGAAGGTGGCCATCAGGGTGAGGGCGACGTTGGGCATGTAAACCCCACAAAGACAGCACCTGAGATCAGGATTGAACCCAGGTCTCTGGGGTTGTGAGGCTGCACCTCTACCAGCTGCGTCACTGTTAAGCCGTGGTGGGATTCGAACCCAGGTCCCAGAGCTTTGGCCCCAGCATCTCAATTATTAATCCGGTGATAATACCACTGCGCTGCAACCTCTGCCCTTTACTAGAGTCCATGTATACATCATCCAAGTTCCAAGCTGAATGAGCAGCCAAATAATTGGAAGATTCAATATGAAGTTCAATGTTACAAAACTAGGTACTGGAGGAACTCAATGAGTTAAATGTTATTCACTTTGGCAGGGAAGACAACAAAGGCAGTGTAATGTTCAAATGATTGAGAAACATTTATTATTAAACAATTGTATAATAAAACATAAACCAATACCAAATCCAAAATGATCTGTGTGTTCATCTACAATCACTGGAAGAAAACATGGAGGTGTAGCAAATCTTTACAAAGGTCGATGATACAAGGATTTCCACTACAACTATACTATTGGTGACATTAAGTGGATTTTTGGATTCCCCACATGAGAACAGGTTTACTGGCCACAGATGCAGAATCACGGAGTCATACGGCACGAAAAAAGACCCTTTCCGTTCAACTCATCCATGATGATCAGGTTTTTAAACCGAGCTAGTTCCATTTGCCTACATTTGACTCATTCTCCCGCTCAACCATTCTACCCATGTACATGTCTAAATGACACTAAAAGTCTGCCATTGCACGCAGCTCCACGGCTTCCTCTGACAGCTCGTTACACAGGCACACCATCCAAAAAGCTAGGGTTTCCTCTCACATCCCAAAGACGTGCGGGTTTGTAAGATCATTGGCATTTGCAAAATTGCCCCTGGTGTGTAGGGAGTGGATGAGAAAATGGGGTAACATAGAACTAGTGTGAATCAATGGTCGGCATGGACTTGGTGGATTGATTCAATCAATCAATCAATCAATCAATCAATCAATCAATCAATCAATCAAAAAGCTGTATAATTTCCATATTTCCCCAAACAAATAGGCATGATCAGCAGAGAAACAGTATCAGAACATGGCATCAATGAAAATGATTCACAGCCCTATCTGTCTCATGCTGTAATCCTGACAATAGGAGATGTCCGTTTATATTTTCTCCCTGTGACCATGTTGGTTTTCTCCGGATGCTCTGGTTTCCTCACACATTCCAAAGACATGCAGGTTTGTAGATTGATCGGCTCCTGTAAATTGTCTCTCGTGTTTAAGATAGAACAAGTCTACAGGTGATCACTGGTTGGCGAGGTCTCGGTGGGCCGAAGGGCCTCTTTCTATGCTATATCTCTAAACTATCTAATCGAGTCACGTTCAATCTCAAGGGTGCAAAGATGAAGTATAGCACTCAGATAATGATTTTTATAAATTGATTGGATGCTTTGCTTCTACTTTTTTTGCAAGTGATTAAAGTTTATATAAAGAGGAAAGACGAAAAATCAATGGAAGGATAGCTGGGAGCAGGGATTTGATGATGCACCAATGAGAAACACCAAGACCATGAAGCTGGGGGTGGGGGGGGGGGGGAGGGGGAGTGGGGTGATGTTATCGCTGGAGGCAAAGTCAAAGTGAACGACCAAAGAAACTACTATTTTATTTTAAAAAGCACAATAATGTGCTCATTGATATAAAAACAATACTAAATATTTTTCCGTCTCTGAACAAAAGCAAACAAAATTTTAAATAATCCGCATAGCAAAGAGCGACTTTGCAAGAGTCAGTGGGGGTATGTGTGTTTGCGTTGAACAACCCTCATTCCCATGTAAAACATTTTGCCTAATTAAAGCCTCCTAATGGCTACAGCCCCAATGCAGAACTGATTTATGTAATAAAAATGTGTCTCCCAGCAAAGTCAATGACTAATTACCGCTGCTATCAAACAGCAGGAGGGCGGATCTGAGCTGAATTTGTATGAACAGTAATTGTATTTGACAGTTTAATTGTTCCCCTATTATTTTTACTATGACTGCTCTACAACCAGCTTTCTTTACTTTGCTGAAATGTAATCCATTTTCTTTCCAGAGATGCTTTCCAGCCACAATGCGGACAGCAGTTTATTTTATAAATCTTTGCCCTCTGTTTTCTCCAAAACAGCTGCAACATGAAAACTCCTTCTTCCACCACTTTGAACTCTTGATCAATTGGATTCCACCAGCCACCACTCTGAGGTCAATAAATTCAATCTGGGTTCTCGACAGCCAGGAAGCTGGTGGATTCTTTGAAGCTCTACTATCCTTCACGTGGAACTCCTTGGCAACATTTTTTTGAAGAATGCTCTTCCTCCTTCCTCAAAGGAGCTCATTCAAGCTAGGGTAGAGTTTAAAAGAGCCGACATCGGTGCGTCAATTGTAAATTGGTTTGCCAACTTCCCAAGTATGCCCCTGAGCCATCAGGAATTAAAGATCAATATCTAGTTAGAGAAGCCCAAGAGAAAAATAAAAGGAACATTAAATAAATTGCGCATTTTCTTTGAACTCTTGCTCCTTAGCTGTACATACAGCAGTAATAAACATGTTGATTGCAAAAGACGTTTAGGAGTGGAGCATATTTTCAACAATATGTTCAGATAACATTGGTAACAACTCAAGGAATGCAGGCAAATTCCCACGAGTCTTTACTAATCTAACTCCCACATGTTTAACAGGAAATACAAGCATATAGAACTTTTTTCAATTCTTTCGCAGTTTCGCTTAGTAGACATAAGGATGTCCGCTCCAAGCACAGCAAGGTCTTATTGTTAACACCGGGTGGCGCCGCGAGCGGCAGCCTCGCCAGGAGCTTGTGTGTTTTTTCAACATTTTTTTGTTATTTTTAGTGTGTCTAAATGTATGTTTTAATGTTTCTCGATATGTCTGATGTGAGGGTGGGGGGGGGGGATGGGGAAAACCGTTTTCAGTCACTTGCCTTGAGGGAGATGCAGACTTTTTTCCGTGTCGCATCTTCGCCCCCCTCACGGCCTAACAACTGGTCTGGTGCGGCCTTTCCAGACCGGAGACCAGCTTATCTGGGAACGTGGATAGGTGATGTTTCCGGTCGGGACCCTTCTTCAGACTGATCCCGACCTGAAACGTGGCCTTTCCATGTACATGATAGTAGCGGTAATTAGTCATTGACTTTGCTGTGAGACACATTTTTATTCCATAAATCCATTTCTGTTTCTGACCAAGGTCTTTCCGAGCATGATCTAAAACTAGATCCATCCTCGCAGTACATGCCTCTGCTGCAAATGTATCCACAATTGACCCTTAAAGAAAGCAATAACCTTTGCTCACACTTTCCCTCTTGACTTATGAACTCCCTTCACATTGGAATGATGACTTCACACAATGACAGTCTAATACGGAAAGAAAGACATTTCCAATGCACACTCTAAGATATCTCTAATTTAAAATACTATGGTTAATGCAGTTATACAGTCATACAGCATTGAAACAGGCCCTTCGGCCCAACTTGCCCAAGATGCCCCAGCTGATAGTCCCATTTGCTCGCTTTTAGAACAGATCCCTCTACACCTTTCCTATCCTTGTACACAGAATTAATACATGTTGAAAATCTGTGCCTCTGGTCTGGAGTAACCATTGTGAACCGATATGGGAGAAGTTAAGGGTTTCTGGATGACATTTTCAAAGAGTACCATGGCACAGGCATAAAGATCGGTGAGACATATGATGGAGGGCAGGGAGAAAAAAGTGTGAGGTGACACATTTGTCAAACAGCAAGAAGAACTAAAGGCAGTTCATGTCTGAAGCAGGGTCTCGACCCGAAACATCACCCATTCCTTCTCTCCAGAGATGCTGCCTGTCCCGCTGAGTTACTCCAGCTTTTTGTGCCTATTTTGAGGTGAATTACTAATTAACTGGTGGCTTTGACAGGGATGAAGCACAATAGGAATAGCCACTGGTGAAACCAGACCAATATTCCCATTATGATTATGTTCTATATTTTGATTTTTGATTTAATTTATTGTCATTGTCTTCAATTAAGAGACAACGAAATTCTCTTTCCCTTACAGTCATACAAAAAATAAAATTTAAAAAACCCACAAAAACACAGAACACAGTAGTCCACAACACAAACTTCCCCACAGCGGCACCAAAGTTCCCCACTGTGAGGGAAGGAACCAAAGTCCAGTCAGCCTCCTCGCTGATGTTCCCCAATGTTCACCCGTGGTCGGGGCCTCCCCAGCACCCCGATGTTCAGGCCCTCTCGCCGGGAACGATGGAACCTCGACGTCAAACGGGAGAACATCCTTAGCGGCCTGGATCTCTGAATCAGCCACCTTCCACCTTCCACCGGAGTCCGCGGCTCCCGATGTCCACAGGCCGCGCTGGGCAGAGATTCGCGCTGGCGACCCCCGGAAAAGGGTCCCATGACCATGCGATGTGAAAGTCAGCGCCGCCTGCGTTGGGCACTCCGCACCCACAGCTCCGCGATGTTGGAGCAGCGGCCCAACTCTCCGGAGCTCCAAGCGGCGATCCCAGGTAAGGCCTCGCCCGCTCCGCGATGTATCGAGCGCAGCGCCGCAGCTGCTGAAGCTCTGGTCCGGTCCCAAAAAAAACACACTCTAAACATAACAAAATTTAAAAAAGACAACCAGACCGTGGGTGGAGGCAGCTAGTAACAGCGCCACCGGATGTCCGGAAACTATTCTTCCTTATGCTCAATGCAAAAGAAGTGTATTTTCTAAGAGAGTGCTGTAGATGCTGTATCCAAGAACTTTTTCCACGATTAAGATAACCTTAAATAAGTGTCTTGATCATTTATCTCAAAAGCTTAATCTTATGTGATTAATTTTTTCCACAATTAAGATGTACGTTAAATTAGTACCTTGATCATTTATCTCAAAAGATTAATCAACACCTATGTGTCAGGCATTTAACACAGATTACAACTGCAAACATGTTGACTAGTGAGATTATATAGAAGCAAATAGTAAACGACAGCTAGTTTACAGAGATCAGAGTATTTATTTATTTTAACCAAAACTCTCAAAAGGTAATTTTCCTCTCTCTACTCATATAACTTACCAAAATCTATCACTTTGCCCTTGTCTGACAAGTTTCATCTTACATTAGGGAATCTTAATTTCCTGATTGAAAAGCAGAAACTAACTGATTGCCGCACTTCGAAATTACCTCTTTTCTTCAAGATGCCACAGGAACTCAATTGTTTTATCTTTAGATGGACACAAAATGCTAGACTAACTCAGCGGGTCAGGCAGCATTGAAGAAAAGGAATTGGTGACGTTTCGGTTCGAGACCCTTCTTCAAACTGAGATTCAGGGGAGAGGGAAACGAGAAATATGAAAAGGAACAAAAAACAAATGAATGAAAGATATGCAAAAGGACAAATCAAAGCCAGCAACAATGATCAAGGAAAGGTGGAGCCCACAATGGTCCATTATTCGCTGTGGAGAAGGAGATAACAAGTGACACAAACAGTGCAACTAATCAGGATGACAGTGAAACTAGTACGATGACCAGGGTGTCCTTAGCACCGACTCAAACATTTAATACCATGTGATGGACATGATGTGAGAAAACTCCCCCTAGGTAATTCTGCCGAAATAACTTCACTCTCAAGCCTCAAAATTCAATGCTTTGCTGAGTTGGCATGCTTTGTCTTTGCCTCAACACTCCCTACATGATTGCTTGACTAACAAACACCCTTTCGCATTTTAAAATGAAAGTAGTCAACACAATTGGAAAATTGTTGCTTTGTGAAAATGTTCAGCCTGGTTTGTATTGTAATGCATTTCGCAATTTCTTTCTTTAACAGAAAAATCAATGGCACATCTATACACAACGCTAAGAGGAAGAAGACTACAATCTCCATCTGGTCAGTGCAATGTAGGACTAGGAATGACTATCTGTCTAAAATATTCTCAAAGAACAATAAGAGGAAGCCTATCAGTTAGTTTTAAATGAATACCCCTAAACAATTCATAGTAATGAAACAAAGCCACAACATGAGCAAAGAATTAACCTAGAAAACAAAAATTAAAAAAACTAGTATAACCAATGTGCACAATGCAGGGAATGGAGGGATGAGGATTGTGTGCAGTCTGCACTCACAACAAGTGGGACTTGAAAAAGGCCTCAGTGTATTACTGCTATACACTTGTACTGTATCTGAGGTGTTTCTCTAAGATGTATCTAAGTGCCTGTGTATAGTGATACTTGTACGGAACTGTATACAAAAATGAACTTGACTGTACCTCAGTACATATGACAAATAAGTAGCATTGAGATGAGAAGTGGTTTTGGCATCATGATCGGCACAGACATTGTGGACTGAAGGGCCTGTTTCTGTGCTGTGCTGTACTGTTCTATGTTCTATGATATATTTACCAGCCATGGATAACTTGTTCCAATATCTAGTCAAAGTAATTAAGATTCTGCGAAAAAGATGACAGAACAAAGGCAGATCTCTCAAGGATATCAATATATGTTGGGCATCTCTAACCTCCAAAGATAATGTAGTTAAAGTCTGGGATATCAATACAACCATATAAATTGTAATTTATAAATCAATTGTCTCAACAGAAATAGAATCCTTGTGTTCATAATGTATTTCATCTTTTACGTCAATCCTTGTAGCTGTCATTTGTGTTTTTAGTTAATGTTGGTTCAGCCTACTGATCCAGCTATCTGTTTTATCTGAAGTCAATATGTCGTGGGGAAAATAATTCACCTAATCTCTAGTCTTGCTTAGACACTTGATAGCTGTATGTGTGCCCCTTTGCATTCACAATCATGGTTCAAATTAATTAACAAGTTCTCATTCACATCATTAATGCCTTTAGATACAAAATGCTGGTGTAACTCAGCGGGACAGGCAGCATCTCTGGAGAGAAGGAATGGGTGGTGTTTCGGGTCGAGACCCTTCTTCAGACTGTTACTTCCACCTGAAACGTCACCCATTCCTTCTCTCCAGAGATGCTGCCTGTCCCGCTGAGTTACTCCAGAATTTTGTGTCTATCCTCGATTTAAACCAGCATCTGCAGTTCTTTCCTACTCATTAATGCCTTTAATCTTTTAAAGATTTGTATCATGGTCTCCCTGGCCCCGTAGCAGAAGCGTCCACGACGCGGGGCTGGAAACTGGAAGTATCCTGAGCTAATTCTGCTACCACCATCACCTATTATGACAAGTGGTGGCTTCCACTGATTGCCGCCGGAAGCTTGCGTCCTTTTCAGGACGGACGATGACAGCGAGGTCAACATTTGTAACAAGATGGACACGAAAAGAAGATCACAGTCTCCCTCAATTTTTTTCTCCAATTAAATAATTCCTCCAGTCATTCCTTGAGATTGATTTTTGTTTTCGTTTTTAGTTTGGTTCAGAGGTACAGCACGGAAACAGGCCCTTTGGCCCATCGAGTCTGCACTGACCAGCGATCCCCGCACCTTAGCACTATCCTACACACACTAGGGACATTTTATAATTTTGCCAAGCCAATTAACCTGCAAACCTGCACATCTTTGGAGTGTGGGAGGAAACTGCAGTTCACGGAGAAATCCCACGTACGTCATGGTGAGAATGTACAAACTCCATACAGACAAGCACCCATAGTCAGGATCAAACCCGGGTCTCTGGCACTGTAAGGCAGCAACTCTACCGCTGCACCACAGTGACATCTGGTGCTGCAACTTTCAATTAATCACTCAATCAACCTAATTCATATTGCATAAGACCTAGCTATAAAGGAATTAAATATTGGGCAGTCCATATATGCAAGATTTCAATTCAATGGGCGGCAGTGGCGCAGCTGGTGGAGCCGCTGCCTAACAGAACCAGAGACCAGGTTTCGGTCCTGGCCTTGGTTGCTGTCTGTTTGAAGTTTGCACGTTTCCCTGTGAATGCACATATTTCCACCAGGTGCTCTGGTTTCCTCCCACATCCCAAAGACGTGCAGGTTTGTGGGTTAAATGTCCTCTACAAATTGTCCCTCACGCATAAGGAGTGAATGAAAATGTGGGATAACATAGAACTAGTGTGAATGGGTCGGCGTGGACTCTGTGGGTTGAAGTGCCTGTTTCCACTTGTAGCTCCAATTTAAACTAGACAGCTGATAAAATGAGGATGTTCTACATTCCTTCCCTATTGAAGAGATTGGACATCAGTGAGAAGGTTATGTATAGATGCCTGGTGCTGCTCTATGCATTAAAAAAGAGTTGCTCTCGTGAAGATCGTGTCAATTGTGCCTCTTGATGGGTGGAATCCGCACCATGATTCTGGGAGAAGGCATGCATCTCCTTTAACCTCATCTACAGCATCCGGTGTTCCCGATGTGGCCTCCTGTTCATCGGCGAGACCAATCATAAACTCGGCGACCATTTCACTAAACACTTACACTCCTACTGGATCTCCCAGTTGCTAACCACTTAAACTCCCCTTCCTATTCCCACATTGACTTTTCTGTCCTGGACTTCCTCCATTGCCAGAGTGTGGCCATATGCAAATTGGAGGAACAGCACCTTATATTTCACTTGGGCAGCTTACAACGCAGTCGTATGAACGTTGATCTCACCAATTTTAGATAACTTCTACTTACACCTCCACCCTACCCCCACCCCACCCTCTCCCCGCCAAACCCCCCCCATTCCTCCTCTAAAAGTCAGTTAGCCAGTTCCATAGTTCGCAATGATGTGTCCCTCTTGGGATCGCACTGTCTCTAGCCAACAATCAGCCTTTCAGGGAGCCTCCTTGCCTGATGTCATCTGTTGCTGGCCCACATTTGTTCTTGTTTTCTTTCTCTCTTCCACTTTCTTCCTCCCCCCTCGCCCCAATCCCCCCCCCCCCCCCCCCCCCCCCCCCCCCCCCCCCCCCCCCCCCTCAAACTACAATCAGTCTAAAGAAGGGTCCTGACCCGAAACATCACCTAACCATTATCTTCAGAGATGCTGCCTGATCCGTTAAGTTGCTCCAGCATATTGTGTCTATTGCTGGGAGAAGGCAGTTGAGGATCCAAATAATAACATTCCCTGTGGTAACTTTTAGAAACACTTTACACAATCAAGTTCCATTCTAAGCTAATGTACACCTAATCAAACTACATTTCTCCTTCTTTCAAAAGCTTCCAACCAAGTTTTCTTTACCGTTCAGCTTAATAAAGCCAACTTGTGAAAATAATTCTTCTTTCAATGCCTTCACTATTCTAATAACAATATCTTCATCGCTATAGAAAATCTTTCGCACATCATTTTAGTGAAACTTTTCTACCGTTCTTGAAATCATTATTGCTGCAACTATGCTCCAACTATGGGCGAAACGATGTCTTACATAAATTCAATATATTAGCGCTTTTAATTTAAAAATATCCCAAGGCCCCTGCAGAGTATACAAAAATATATTCAGCTTTCTTTCCATTCTTCTACATGCAAACACTACAGTGTATGCATAGAATCTCACGATTTTAATAGCTTATTTCAATCTCAGTTTTAACACTATACAGTGCCCTCCATAATGTTTGGAACAAAGACCCATCATTTATTTATTTGCCTCTGCACTCCACAATTTTAGATTTGTAATAGAAAAAAAATCACATGTGGTCAAGCAGTCATTGCATACAAAGGATATGCAACAAAATACTAAACATGACTACTTTCATTTACTTGACATTGCTGTGTCCCAAACATTGTGGTGCCCTGAAATGGGGGGGTCTATGTATAAACACTGCTGTAATTTCCACATGATGAAACCAAAATGTATAAAAATGGCCTTCATTTAAATCTGACAATGTGCACTTTAACCACGTGATTTTTTCTATTGAGCACAGAGGCAAATAAATAAATGATGGGTCTTTGTCCCAAACTTTATGGAGGGCACTGTATGTACGGGTATCCTTTAATGGTCTGTGCTTCTTCAGTTGACTAAGAGCATTACCACGTAGTGTGTTCAACTTCACATTTCCCAGCATAGAGTATCGTAGAATCACACAGCAAGAAAACAGGCTCATCGTCCCAACTTGCCCACTGTGGAGGACATAAATAGGTGACGTTTTAGGCCAGGACCCATCTTCAGTGATTATAGCAGGAGGGATAAAGCTGTAAAAGAGGTGGAGACATGCATCTGCAGTTCCTTTGGTCTTGAAGCTATTTAAACAGGCAGCAGTGCATTGTCAGGACCCTTCTTTAGACTCAGGTTGAAACTGACTGTTTTTAGTAACCAATGAATCCAGAACATGAGAATTTGAATATTTAGACAGTACTACCAGAGATAATTTAGTTTAGTTTAGAGATACAGCGTGGAAACAGGCCCTTCGCCCCACACATTACCACTATCCTACATACATTAGGGACAATTTACACTTTCACCAAGCAAATTAACCGACAGACCTATACATCTTTGGAATGTGGGAGGAAACCAAAGATCTCGGAGAAAACACACACGCTCACGGAGAGAACGTACAAACTCCGCACAGACAGCACCCATAGTGGGGATCGAACCCGGGTCTGCGGTGCTCCAAGTGCTGTAAGACCGCAATCCTAACGCTGCACCACCGTGGCCGCCCACTTAATGATTGAAGAAACAGCCATGTTAATGCATAGGAGTAGCTGGTTAAAGAAAAGCCACTTACTGGGATATGGTAACGTAGGATATATGCGGCAAAGATCTGCGGTTATTTGATCCAACCAGTCCGAGCTAGAGCTTCACACACGACTCAAGCCTCTTTCAGTCTTTCCTGATCTAAATCTATTAGTGTAACTATGTAATCCATGCTTCTTCTACCTCCATGCTTGTCCAGTCTCCTCTTCAATGCATCTATATTATACACCTCGACCATATGTAGCCAGCTCCAACTTCTCAGCGCTCTTTGGGTAAAGGAGGATCACGGCTGCAGATGGAGCCCGCTGAGTCGGTCCCCGTGGCAGAACGGAAGACCCAGCGGATCGCGGCCTGCAGGAGGAAGTCGTCGAGCCAGTTGGTTGGACCCAGTGGATGACCAGCCTGGTAGGGGGTGGCCGCCATGCTGGCCTCTGCTCGTCCCCTGAAAACAAGTGACTGAGAGGATGGAGCCAGCGACGACAGGCGAGGAGCAAGGCCAGTAGGAGAGGATAGGTAACCGGGGTCTGGCCACTGCACCTTCGTGGTCAGTTATGGGAGGCACTCCCGGGGACCTGGGGTGGAGAGTGTTGCACATGCTGTGGCCTGTAACAGGTACTTGAGCCGGTTCACAGACTCGCCAGCAGCCCATCACTTCTGCGATGAGGAAGAGACTGTGTTCCACGTCTACATGAAGTGTGAGAGGTTGCAGCCCCTGTTCGACGATCTGACTTGCTCCTCAAGTATTGGCTACATTTTAGCCCCACGTTCCTGATATTTGGGTACCCGCTACAGAGGGGGAATGGTCGGGAGGGAGGGGGCGTCTCCCAAGATGACATTCGCGGGTCCAGACAGCGAGTAGTCGACGGCCGCACGGTGGTTGGCTGCCTGCCCCTTTTCCAGGCCTACGTCTGTGCCCACGTTTTCTTGGAGAGGGAACGCGCGGGGACTTTGGAGGCCTTCCGTGAACACTGGTGGCCACGGGAGGTTGAGTGTATTGTTGATAAAGTTGGCGATATATTAATCTGAAGACTGTTTGTTTGTAAACTGTCAATATAGACAGCCTTTGATCGTGTTAATACTCTGTAAGTTTATTTTTATTTACTGAATAAATGTATTTGTATAATTAAAAAAAAATGTTTTAAAGGGAACAAAGATGGACAGGTGAGGAGAGGGATGTGGCATCCATGGAAGGAGATACGCAACAGCCTGGGACTTGCCTGGATCAAGCACCGTTCAAAGGAAATAGAGCGTGGACTTTGAAAGTGGTGCTAAAACATGGCGCCTCTTGCATGCAGGCTCAGTAGACTCTTTCTGTACACTGGCTAATCGGGGATCAAGGGAGTATGGCAATATTTTCCGGGACTGTTAGTAAGATATAAGAATTTGACCATGTTAGAACTTCGCACATGCGACAATAAAAGCACCTTTGAACCACTGAAGAGCTTGGGGAATTCCTTACTGGATTTCTTGGAGATTACATTACACCAAGTCTTCAGTCACATTAGTTCCCCCACAAGTGAAACATTCTGTAGGCACTCTGCAATATCATGTCAGTGTTCTAAAAACCTCTATGAAGTTATCCCTTCCTTTCCTCAAGAGAAAATAGACCCAGTTCGGCTCATCCTTCTCCGATGTGTATTCTTTCATGTTTCTGGCTATCATCCTTATATATCTTTATGCCTCTCTCTCTATTGCCTCTCTATCATTTTCCTAATGTGGGCACCAGTATTCTATGCGGCCAGAATTAGACACTTGGGATTATCTATTGATTTACTATAAAAAAGACTTGCATTTCTATAGCATCTTTCTTAACTTCCAGGAATTGCAAACTACTTTAAAGTCAATAAAGTACTTTAGAAGCACAGCTACTGCTATGCAGGGATTAACACCAGTATGATCAGATAGACAGAGCAGCATGTTCCTATACATAGTTCCCTATGCAATCTGATACCGTCAACATTCACCTATTTCTTTGATGAAAGATAGGCACAAAATGCTTGATTATCTCAACGGGTCAGGCAGCATCTTTGGAGAAAAAGCATAGGTGGCATTTCAGGTCTGAAGAAGAGATCTGACCCGAAACATCATATATTCTTTTTCTCCAGAGATGCTGTTTAACCCACTGAGCATATTCTTCATTATAAACCAGCATATGCCGTTCCTTCTGACACATTTGTATTTCTGGTGCTTGGTTCAATGAACTGCATCTTAAAAAAACAATTACATTACTGTGGTAAACTGGGTTACAGAAAGATTCATGGTAATTTTTTATAATTTCTCTTTTCAGGTACTGCCAGTAATACTGTACTTCTCTGGCATTGCAAAACATTTACCTTTTCAGTTTTTCCTTTCTTTTTCTTTGCAACTATAGCTCCAGAAGGAGAATTATGATTCCATTGTAACCTGCCTAATTCGTCCTACCACTCCATTTTGAAGTTTAACGAAGCTTTCACATCCCTTGGATGTTTGCAAGGGGAATGGACATAGAGGTGGCCCTGTTATCAATGGAGACATCTGTCACAAGTAGTGAACTGGACGGCGCCCCCTTACCATTTGTTGGGAAGGAAGGAATTGCAGTACGATGGTGAAAGGAGCAGGGGACAATGATTAATTGGATAATTCACCCACCGAATCAACACAGCTTTTAATATTCATGTATAATTCGTTGACTTCAGACTTAGGAGACTTGCATTTTATTTCCAATGGAGGAACGTTATCTCCTTAAACATCCCACTGTGAACCATTCAAGGAATCTATATGATGGCTGAATGTGAGCTGCCATCTATTGCAAATATATTGAATTATCTTGCTGAAGCTTGCTGCTTCTCCACTCATCCCGGAAACACTTATCATGGGGTGGTAAAAAGGACTTAAGGCTATTGGTGTAACGTAATCTCCAAGAAATCCAATAAGGAATTCCACAACTATTGGGGCAACTGTCTCTTTTTGTCCCGCTTCCAAGTGTAGCCATATTCTTTCTCCTGGTGTTTTTTCAAAGGTTGAAGTGAAATTCATGTTTTTACCAGTGGTATGTACACTGCTTGATATTAGCTTTGACAAATCAGACCAACAAATGGAAATTGTATTTGAGTTGTTGGAATGGTTTATTCAAAGGACAAATATAAAAACATCCCCCCACAATGGTTCCCACTGTGGGGGAAGGCACAAAGTCCAGTCCCATCCCCATGTCCACCCAAAGTCGGGCCTATTGAGGCCTCCGCAGTCGGCGCTACGGTGGCCCGATGTTTTAGTCCTTCTCGCCCGATTATTTAGTCCTTTACTCGGCCCGATGTTTTAGTCCTTCCGGCGTCGGTAGACCCTCTCAGCGACTTGGGACACCTGGAACGGCCGCTTCCTTACCGGAGTCCGTGGCTTCCGAAGCCGAGAAGGCCGCACCGGATGGAGCTCCATCTCTGGCGATCACGCCGAGAGATCCCAGGCTCCCGATACAAAAGATCAGCGCCGCCGCCCGCAGCTGGCCGCCCCACAGTCCCACAGCTCCGCGATGTTCACCTGCGGTCTCAGCATTCCGGAGCTCCAGCGCGACCCAGGCAAGGCATCGCCCGCTACGCTCCGCGATGGCGCTCCAGCGCTGCGCCGTCTCCGAAGCCGAGGTTCTGGGCCGTCCCCCTCAGGAAACGCCGCTCCAAGCCCGTCTGTAGGCCGCGAGGACGGGTCGAAGTTGCAGCCCGGAGAAAAGCTGCCTCTCCGACCAGGTAGGGACCAGGAAAAGCAGTTCCCCCCCACCACCCCCAAAAGAATACACTCCAAAACAAAACATTAAACTCACTAAAATAAAAGAAAGAAGTTAAAAGAAAGACAGCTGCAGGCTGGGCAGCCATACCAACTGGACGGCGCCCCTGTAAGGGGGATGTTTTTATGTTTATTGTTAATTCTTTAGTGTTGTGTCTCATCTTTATCTGTGCTGCATTGCAAGACAAATTTCACTACACCAACTGGTGTATGTGACAATAAATGTCCTTTGTCCTTTGTCCTTGTCCTTTGAACTCAAATACAATTTCCATTTGTTGGTCCGATTTGTCAAAGCTAATATCAAGCAGAGTACATACCACTGGTAAAAACATGAATTTCACTTCAACTTTAGAAAAAACACCAGGAGAAAGAATATGGCTACACTTGGAAGCGGGACAAAAAGAGATAGTTGCCCCAATAGTTGTGGAATTCCTTATTGGATTTCTTGGAGATTACGTTACACCAATAGCCTTAAGTCCTTTTTACCACCCCATGATAAGTGTTTCCGGGATGAGTGGAGAAGCAGTATGCTTCAGCAAGATAATTCAATATATTTGCAATAGATGGCAGCTCACATTCAGACATCATATAGATTCCTTGAATGGTTCACAGTGGGATGTTTAAGGAGATAACTTTCCTCCATTGGAAATAAAATGCAAGTCTCCTAAGTCTGAAGTCAACGAATTATACATGAATATTAAAAGCTGTGTTGATTCGGTGGGTGAATTATCCAATTAATCATTGTCCCCTGCTCCTTTCACCATCGTACTGCAATTCCTTCCTTCCCAACAAATAATGGAATACCACAGAGTCTGCAGATGCTGGAATCTTGAACTAAACACCAAAGTGCTGGTTTTGACTTTAAATTATCTTGTAATTTCTTCTGGTATTGTACTGGATCAAATGCAAGGACAGCCTTCAAGATGAGTATTTTTACAATGCAGGGGGATAACTGACCAGGGGTAATGCAGAACAACACACAATCAGCACAGTAGGACAGCTGGTGGAGCCATTGCCTCACAGTGCTGGAGACCCGGGTTCAATCCTGACCCTGGGTGCTGTCTGAGGTGGAGTTTGCACGTTCTCCCTGTGACTGCACGTTTCCACCGGGTGCTCCAGTTTCCTCCCACATTCCAAAGATGTGCAGGTTTGTTGGTTAATTGACCTGTAAATTGCCCCTAGTGTGTAGGGAGTGGATGAGAAAGAGGAGTAACTTCGAAATAGTGTGAACGGGTAATCAATCGATGGTCGGCATGATTTGATGGGGTGAAGGGCCTGTTTCCATGCTGTATCTCTGAACTAAAATAATACTCCAATGTGCCTAATCACATACTGCTGCAACATGACTTCCTAACTTTTATGCTTTTATACATAATACCCTAATAAGATTTTTTTTTTTTTAAACGGAGATCTGAACAAATATGGTTATGGCTGTGGTTTGCTCCTTGAATGTCTTCCGAAAAGCATAATTTACCATTTATCAGGCACTGAAAACAATAAAAATGGCCAAAGCACTTCACCAAATGTTTTACAAAACCATTAATACTAACACATAAATTGCTACGCTATAAAATCTTACACCAACCGAATCCGTGTTATTTGCTGCCTCAAACATCGTTGAATTAAATTTGACCTGTTGACAAAAGTCACTGTCCACACTTAGATGAAGTGGCCCTATCACCCATTTAATTGTGCTAAGCTCCAACTCACAAAGTTCTACCATAGGTATGCCCTCTCTTTTTCTTGTGCCTCCTCCCTCCCAGTCACAGCTGTCCTACATTCCTCCCTCTGGCTTTACCTTTCACTCCTCTTCTCTCCTTATCTGACATCCCTTTGTCTTCATTTCATCTCTAGCCTGTGTCACTTACTCCACCCATCTGCCGAACAAACGCTCCCTCACCTGTATCCATCTATCGCTTACAAAGCCTTGTTCTGCCCCCACCTCTTCCAGCTTTCTCCCCCCCCCCCCACTACAATCAGTATGAAGAAGGACCATGACCCAAAACGTTACCTATCCAAGTCCTCCACAGATGCTGTCTGATCAATTAAGTTACTCAAGCACTTTGTGTTTGAATCAATATTCAGAATACAAGCATCTGCAGTTCCTTATATCTCCAACAGTAGCAACGTATATCTTTACAACCCAAAAATGAAGACAAGTCACATTAAAGATATTTTAAAGCAGATGACCAAAACCTTGGTCAAAAAGGTAAAGTGGACCTTAAAAAAGGAAAGTGAGGTGGAGAGTTTGAGGTTTTGCAGAAGGACTGCCAGACCATATAGCCTTGGCAGCTACAAGCATGATCAACTGAGAAAATGGACAAAGGAATGGTGGATATTGGTTAACTCAAGCAACTGGGAAGTGATACATTTTGAGAATGTAAACCTTGTCAGGACATGCACAGTAAATGGCAGGGCTTTTGAGAGTGTTATAGAAAAAAACAATTCTGGGAAATATGTACTTGAATCCAAGGGTACAAATATCATTCCCTGACAATGGTGGTACAAGGTGGTGCAGAAGGCAAATGGTATCATCGGACAGAGCACTGAGTACAAGAGTCGGTTGTACACATCTGTATAGGATGCTGGTGTGACTCTACCTGTATTATTGTGTGTGGTTCTGGTCACCTATGTTAGCAAGGATGCAGAAACGATTTACAAGGATGTTGCCTAGATTGGAGGGCTTGAGTTACAAGGAGAGATTTGATAGGCTGGGTCTGTTTTCAAGACCAGGAAGCTAGGAGGTGTGTGATAAGTATATAAAATTACGAGAGGCATTGATAGAGTAGAGAGCCAGTTTCTATCTCCCATGGCAGGGGTGTCTACAACCAGAAGGCATTGGGCGAGGGTGAGTAGTAGGAGGTTTAAAGGGGACTTAAGTAGTACACTTTTCACACAATGCAATTGGTGTCTGAAATGAGCTGTCAAAGGAGATGGTGGAGGCAGAAACAGTAACAACATTTAAGATGTATCTGGACAATGACCTAAATGGGCAGGGCATAGAGGGATATGGAATTAATGCAGGCAAATGGGATTGGTATAGATAAGCATGGCCAGCAGAGATGTGATGGGCTGAAGGGCTTGCAGTGCAGCTTGAAGTGCAGCTCCGTGCTTCAGGCGACCTCAGAGGCAGGAGGAGAGTAGAGGAATAGGACACAGGTTCATGGGCTAATTTTAACAATATCATCAAACAGACCCAATCTTATTCCATTGTACCAAAACTAAGAAAAAAATAAATTATATGTAAAATGTAAGGGCAAAAAGAATTCAAATCTATTGGCAGAATAAATATCACTTCAAAACTTCCCCTGTCGATGCTCTCCCCAAATGCTACCTGATCCGCTGAGTTCCTTCAGCACTTTTTGTTTCGGCACAATAAATCAACACATTGAAGCCCAAAGATTTTGGGATATTCTCAAAATGATCAAAGACCAAGCACACTATCTAGTGGGCCAATTCTGTAATGACAGGTCAGCGTTAGAGATGTGTAGGAAGGAACTGCAGATGCCGGTTTAACCGAAGATAGATACAAAAAGCTGGAGTTGCACAAAGGGACAGGCAGCATCCCCGGGGAGAAGGAATGGGTGATGTTTTGGGTCGATACCCTTCTTCAGACTGAAGTTCAGACTTGGTGTTAGAGATAATCTTCAAGATTCCGGCGGCATCTGTAGTTCCTTGCAACAACATTAAAGATATGTTTGGAAGTAATCTAGAGATTTGGGGCCCCATTCATCTCAGAGTGCAGGTCAAACTTGCCTATGCCAACCAAGATAGCGCATCTATGCTAGTCCCACGCCTGCATCTTACCATAGCCCTGTAAACCTTTCCTATCCATGTACCTGTCCAAATGTCTTTTAAATGTTGTTACAGTATCTGCCTCAACTACCTCCTGTGGCAGATCGTTCCATATACCCACCAGTGAAAAAGATGCCTCTCAGGTTCCTATTAAATCTTTCCCGTCTCATCTTAAACCTATGTCCTCTTGTTCTTCATTCCCCTACTCTAGGTAAAAGACTGTGTGACTACCTTATCTACTGTATATCACTTATACACGTAAAAGTTGTGATCAAAATCTTTTCTTTTTGCTCTTCTCAGAATAACTGGAGCAGCACAGTGGCGCACTGGGAGAGTTGCTGCATTACAGCGCCAGAGACCCGGGTTCGAACCTGACTACGGGTGCTGTCTGTACAGAGTTTGTAGATTCTCCCCATGACCATGTGGGTTTTCCCCGGGTGCTCTGGGTTTCTCCCTCTCTCCAAAGACTCACAGGTTAATCGGCTTTGTTACAAAATTGTAAATGAAACACTTAGCAGGTCAGGCAGCGGAAAGAAAAAAGGTAGTTAACAGTTCAGTTCAGGAATCCTTTGTCAGATGTTCCAATATGAAATGCTCCCACTTGAAACTTTAACTCTATTTGTCTTTCCACATATGCTCTCTGACCTGCTGAACGTCTCCATTCATTTGTTCTTTGTACCTTTTCATACCTCCAGTTTGCCTCTCCCCTCAGTCTGAAGAAGGGTCTCGAAACATCACCTTTTCCTTTTTTTCAGAAATGTTGTGTGACCCCCTGAGTTACTCCAGCATATCCTGAGTGTTTCCAGCACTTTTAGTTCACACATGAAGTTGCAAATAACCTGGCAAGATAAATATGCTTGTGTCTCCAAGAGTTAATTTCAGTAATCAACAGATTGGAAGAATCGGTAAGACTTCTAATGGCGTTAGTGAGGTGGTATTGATCACGATTGATCAACTGTACTCATGTTTCCCTATTGGAGAAATTCACGTGATTAACATGCAGTGGAGTCATGATTGGAAGTAATACATTTTAATAATGGAACAATGTTGGGTAATGTGCCTCAAAAGGTCAAACCTTTGGGTCTTGATGCATTTTCTAAAACAAATCACTTCTTCTTGCGCGTGGCGTGCAGAACTTGTTCTATTTCATCTTATTTGATTGTGCACGCCAGGTTGATTGCATTCATCGAAACAGGGCGGACCACGTGAAGGTTGCAATCTTCCACCCCAACTAATCACTGAAAACATCCAAATTAAGCCCTGAAGGAGAGTCTCTTCAAACAACTCTGTTTGGACTCCATCCCAAGTCCACGAATAGGTGGCACAGTGGTAAAGTTGCTGCCATACAGCTTCGAAGACCCGGGTTCAATCGCAACTACGGGTGTCGTCCGTACAGAGTTTGTACGTTCTCCCTGTGACTGTTTGGGCTTCCTCTGGGTGCTCCGGTTTCCTTCCACACTTCAAAGACGTGCAGGTTTGTAGGTTACTTGGCTTTGGTAAAAATATGTAAATTGCCCCCAGTGTGTAGGATAGTGCTAGGGTACGATGTGATCGCTGGTCGGCACGAACTCGGTGGACCGAAAGGCCTGTTTCCGTGCTGCATCTCTAAAGTTTAAAGCCTAAAGTCTATAGAATGTAGGTTGGAGGTTGGTAGTGGAGAGAGAGAATACGTTTCTGCTCAGATTTACATTTTGAGTGGGGTTGCAGTTCCAATTAACAGGGCCCTGGAGAACTGCACCGACAACTGACTCTAATGGACTGGTCAACTTGTCCAACTCTGATTACTTGGGTGGAAATATATCTTCTCATATATGTGATATATCTGCAGTGGAGGACCATGTATCTGTTGATCTATATTGTATGAGGTTTGATTCCACTGAACCACAGGTAACTCCCCTCTGTACTCCCTCCAAGTCCTCCTGAAATGTGGTGCCCAGAATGGCACTGGCACAGCTCCAGCGGATCTGGTTCCATCCTCACCTCGGGTACCGTCTCTGTGGAGTTTGCACATTCTCCCTATGACCGCAAGGCTTCTTTTGGTTTCTCCCACATCTCTGGTTACTAAGTTAAATACCCCTATAGCGCAGGTAGAGGGAGAATAAAATGAGGAATAGTGTAAGATTGGTACAATTGTTGTACAATTGTTGCACTAGACGTTGGCAATGCCAAATTTCGAGTATTTTGTCCAGTTTTAATCACCCTAGGAAAGATGTTATTAAGCTGGAAAGAGTGCAGTGAAGATTTACGATGATGTCGCCAGGACTTGAGGCCCTGAGCAATAGGGACAGGTTGGGCAGGCTAGTACTATATTCCTTGGAGCAGAGGAGGATGAGAGGTGATCTTATAGAGACGTATAAGATCATGAGAGGAATAGATAGGGTAGATGCACAGACTCTCTTAGGGGAGTCAAGAACCAGAGGATATAGTTTTAAGGTAAGAGGGGAAAGATTGAATAGGAACCCGAGGAGCAACCTTTTCACATATGCTGGTGGGGATGTGGAATTGTCTACCAGAAGAGGTAGTTGAGGCAGGTACTACAACAACTTTTGAAAGACATTTGGACAGGTACATGTATACAAAATGTTTAGTGGGATATGGGCCAAACACAGCAGGTGGGACTAGTGTAGATAGGACACCTTGGTCGGCGTGGGCAAGCAGGGCCACGGAGCCTGTTTTCGTGTTGTGTAACTCTAGGTAAGGGATATAGTGCATGGGAATGTGGGGAAAATAAAATGGGAATTGATGAAGATGGGTGCTGGATGGTCACCAGGGTGGGCCAAAGGGCCTTTCTACGCTGTGCGAATGTAATTGGCCATAATACTCCAATCAGTGTTAAAGTGGTGTTTCATACAGAAAGCGTGACATGGCTGCTTGGTTTTAGTACTCCGTGGCTCCTTTTGATTTGAAATAGAGACGTGAAGTTCCCATATTAAATGCATATTTTCAAGACTCATTGCACTCCATTGTTTGCTCACTCACTCGTCAAAAAGCAGCTAACTTCTCAGTATTTGCAGAGCTCTGCGGAATTCATGCAATAGCTGCTGTCATACCACAGCGCGGCTTTTGTTTGCTAAATAAAGGAGCTTTTTTTTACTGCTGAATTGCATCTATTTGAATTGTATTGCATTTAAAGAATGCCATCCATCTCACGAATAAAAAATTTAAAACCCAAAAACTGGAAAAAAATAACTGAATATTTATCTTTGGAAACTAGAAAAATGTCTCGGTGGAATCTGTGGTGAATGTTTCATTACATTGATAATCTGCACCTAAACTCTGCGAGGAGGAGGGTTTGATGTGAATGAAGTCCATTGTGCCTTGGGGCAGCTTGGGGGTAAAGAGGAGGGATGGTGATACGTGGACAAAGGACGTAGGACGTAAAATCTCCACATGAGCTTTCCCAATGTTTTACCATAACTGCTGGAAGAACCGAAGAACTCCCCATGAGGGGAATAGACAGAGTGAATGCACAGAACCTTTTACCCAGAATCAAGAACCTGAGGACATAGGTTAAAATAAGAGAGACAAGATTTAAAATAGGAACCCAAAGGGCAACTTGTTCAAATAGGACTAGTGCATATGGGGCATCTTGGTCAGCATAGATGAGCTGGGGCGAAGGGCCTGTTTAAGTGTTGAATGATCTATGGATTAAAATGTTACATCTCTTTCGTAACTCTTCACAGCACCAGAGATCCGGGTTTGATCCTGACTACGGGTGCTGTCTGTACAGAATTTGCATGTTCTCCCCATGACCGCTTGGGTTTTCTCCGGGTGCTCCGGTTTCCTCCCACACTCCTAAGACGTACAGGTTTGTAGGTTAATAGACTTCGGTAAACATTGAAAATTGTCCCTAGTGTGTAGGATCGTTTTAATGTACGGGGTGATCGCTGATCGGTGAGGACACAGTGAGCGTGGTCTGCCCTGTTTCGACGAGTGCATCCAACCCGGTGTGCACAATCAAATAAGATCAAATAGAATAAGTTGTCCTACAACTTTAAGCTGTGCATGCCAAACGCGAGAAGAAGAAGAAGAAGAAGAAGAAGAAGAAGAAGAAGGAGGAAATATCAAAGTTTTGGCTGAGTCAGAAGAATACAATGCCGCCAATGCATTTGCACTCACTGGTAAAATTGCCATGAAAGCATTGAAGTCAAACAATACTGACAACTAATTTCACGAGGGTACGGTGATAAAACTATTACTATTTTGAACTTCTTCACATTGTCTAGTCTTGGGTTTAAATTTAGACAAATGCCCAATTTCAATATAGCCGTCAGAGTGCGCCAGGACCTTCGACTGTTGACAAGCCTCCATGGCTGGATAATCACAAAGGCCTCAACTGCATAGACACTTCAGTTGCTAGAGTATTACCAATGTGTGACTGACACTGCAGCTGACAGGCTGTAGAGAACCCTGCCAACCATCGACTGCTGGCCTGCAAATATTATCTGAAATCTGTAGGATGCCTTGGACTTTCCAATTGAAGTAGTCATTTTGCAACAAACTGATCAACTGTGGAACCAGAAGTAGAAATAGACTTTGTTATCAGCTACTGACACAATGATATAGTGATGTCTTTCCCTAAAAATAGGAACGTTTATGTTAATCTTGACTGACGCTGAATGTCACATATTCTTTGTAGTTCATTATCAAAAAGAAACGGGTCGACTTTTCACTGGTAACCAACTGTTTTGTTTTCACAATTCAATTAATTGGGATTTTATTTGAATTGCTGTGGAAGTGCTAAGTATTTTTTTCTGTTATTTAAATGTTCTTCACATGCATGGTAAAGGGCACAATATTTTAACTCCCCCTCTTTTATGATGATGCTTGTTGGTTTTAAGTATTGTTTGTAAAAACATGGACAAGAATGTAGGTCTACCATATAGTTAGCATTGTATTATGATAATAACAGTTCATAACACTATTATGAATTAGTTCATTATAGTGTTATGAACTATATAGTAGTTCATAGTATTATAAACAACTAGAACAAGTGGGACCCGTTGGGTGCCGTCCCCTCACACACACACTAACCAACCTCTCACGCACACAACCACCACCACCACCACCACCACCACACACACACACACACACACCCCCCTACCAGAGGGTGACACAGAGGCATAGAGAGGGGCACAGAGAGGGGCACAGAGAGGGGCACAGAGAGGGACACAGAGAGGGACACAGAGAGGGACACAGAGAGGGACACAAAGGCAGGGGAGCTTGCTGCCTTTTGGAGCTTGGGTTTCCAGGTGTCCGCTGCCTTTTGGAGCTGGGGTTTCCGATTTGCGGAGTCTTTTGAGCAGGCGGCCCTGCTGCTGCGAGCGGGCGGACGGTCAAAAGCAGTGGAGGGCCGGCCGATCGTGGCTTCCGCGAGGGGAAGCCCACCCACCTGCATGGCAGACGATCGTGCGGGGAAGACGGAGAGGAGGTCGTCCCCCGTGACGGCCAGAGATCTCCAGGTGGGATCGGGATCACCAGCGAGGAAAAGGCGTCACGATTCCCCGAGTCCCTGTGATCGACGGAGGAATCACAGGTCTCCATAGATGGCCTCTCCCAAAGGGAGTAATGGCCACCACGGTCACCTTCCGATTGCGCTGCCCCGCACCCGCAACCGCACGACGATAACAACCGCCGCCATGTTCTAGAACTTCAAGGAGCCTACTGGAGCGCGCAGCGTGACCTGAGCAGCAGTTTAAAAACGCTAAGTGACAAATTTAAAAAAGTAAAAGTTAAGAAGCCAAGAAGTACAGAAGACAGAACAGGGGTGACGTCACTTGCAGCGCGAGCAGAGGCAGGCAGGCAGATCCATTGTGACATCATTAGCGTGACCATCTCATTTATTTTCAAAGTTATTTGATATTTTTGAACATTTTCATAAATAACTCGAGAAATAATGCTTGAATTTTTCAGATAAGGCAATTTTTGATTTCACTGGGATAAATCTCTACCAATTCCCATATCTTTTTCACCCATGAATATAAAATCTCATGCCATTCCATCATTGCAAGGTTAATCCCGGGATGGCGGGACTGTCATATGCTGAGAGAATGGAGCAGCTGGGCTTGTACACTCTGGAGTTTAGAAGGATGAGAGGATATCTCATTGAAACATATAAGATTGTTAAGGGCTTGGACACACTAGAGGCAGGAAACATGTTCCCGATGTTGGGGGTGTCCAGAACCAGGGGCCACAGTTTAAGATTAAGGTGTAAGCCATTTAGAACGGAGACGATGAAACACCTTTTCTCACAGAGTGGTGAGTCTGTGGAATTCTCTGCCTAAGAGGGCGGTGGAGGCAGGTTCTCTGGATGCTTTCAAGAGAGAGCTAGATAGGGCTCTTAGAAATAGCGGTGTCAGGGGATATGGGGAGAAGGCAGGAAAGGGGTACTGATTGGGGATGATCAGCCATGATCACATTGAATGGCGGTGCTGGCTTGAAGGGCCGAATGGCCTACTCCTGCACCTATTGTCTATCATAAGCCATTTCCCTGCTTTCAGTTCTCAATTACTTGGATTTCACTTTGTATGTGCGCCTCAGTCTTGTCTAACTACCCGTTTCATCTTCCCAAACTTCAAATACTAAAATTTTAATTTTTCAAATTAAAAAAAGGCATTGTTTTTTTTTTAAGTCTCTATTATTTGTATTTCCTGATATCAAAGTACATTCCTGTGTAGCAGCTTCTTAAATAGCCCCAATATCATATTAATGCAATAGAGTATAACACTGCTTTGTGAAATATTTTAGGCTCATCATTACCTATTCCCTTCATAGAATTCTGAGTTTGTACTCTAAAAGTAGTATTTGATGTACATTGAAACTATACCCTTAAACCTCTTTTCCACTATACCTTTTCACATCCACAAAATAATTGTTGCTGTTATTCTATTACAAAAATGCATGAGGTCAAATTTGTTCCCTATTAGATTTTAGTCCATTCACTCTCCTACCCCCCACATTTTAATTACTATCTTTTATGTATGTTTAACAGAGTAATTGTATGTGCCATTTTGTAAAAGGTATGAATTTTGACACAATTTCTTACAGCCCCACCTATGAAAGACTGCGGCACGATTGGAGCCACAGAAATCAATTCCATTAAACACGACTGACCGTACACATTTAAACTACTTGGTATGTTATCAAAGGGTTTTGTAATGTTTATGTAACATTGAACCTTCTCCATCACCATGTCCGGTACCATCTCAAATAGTTCTATGTGATCATCCCTTTTGGAATCCCTCTTATGTATCAAATATCTTCTCTTCATAATCATAATCATACTTTATTAGCCAAGTATGTTTTGCAACATACGAAGAATTTGATTTGCCATACCAATTTGATTTGGTCATATCAATAAAACCAAGACACACAAAATACATGGAATAACAAAATACATATAAATAAAGAATTGGAAACAGATTCTGGTTTATACCAAAGATAAACAGAAAGTGCCGGAGTTACTCAGCGGGCTAGGCAGCATCTCTGGAGTAAAGGGATGACGTTTCGGGTCAGGATTCTTCTTCAGACCGAAAGCAAGTGGTGGGGGGTTAGATACAGGTCATCCTCTTGGGTCAAACATATTAGAAGATAATATGTTTTAAATGGCAGGATATTGACAAGTACAACTGAATTTGGGTATCCCTGTACATGAATCAATGAAAGTTACCATGCAGGGACAGCAAGAAACTGGGAGATGAACAGTATTGCAGTACAAATGTAAGAGGTCCAACAGATCTTAAATAGGGAACTGATGCAAATGCATTTTCAATATTGTGTGCAGATTAAAAAACTTTTGGACAGGTACATGGACAGGAAAGGTTTAGAGGGATATGGACGAAAGGCAGGCAGCTGGGACTATTGTAGATTGGGCATGTTGATCGGCGTGGTCAAATTGAGCCAAAGGACCTGTTTCCACATTGTACGACACTATGACTCTATCTTCCAGATCCCACCCCAGAAAGAAAAAAATTGCCATGGAGGACAACAAAGAGGCACCCGATTGATACCTGGCATTGAGAATGTTGGGTGGTGGAGAGATTCGAATTATCCAAAAAGAGAGAATACACAGAAAGGTGGTTGCTCTCTAGAGTAGAGAAGGATAAGGTGAAACACACATTCCAACATGCCACAGAATGCCATATAAGAATGACATTTCCTCTTTTCCTCCCATTTATTCTATCTTTAGTCATTTACCACTTAACTGCCAATCAAACCCCCTCCTATATCCACCTATCACTTGCCAGGATTTGTCACCTCCCCACTTCCCCCCCCCCCCGCCCCCAACCTATTTTCGAGCTTTCTCTCCCCGCACCAATCCTACTATAATCAGTCTTAAGAAAGCTCCTAAGTGGGAACCTACTTAGGCACTGAGAGACTTAGGAGGCTCCCACCAACTAAGTAGGCTCCCACAACTTGGGTGCATACCTATGGTGTCACCTAAGTTGTGGAGCGCCTATCCACCCCACGAATTGGGTGCCCATCCATTCCCACCATGAATGCTGCCTGGACCCCTGAATTACTCAACATTGCGTGTTTTGTTCAAGATTCAAGCATCTGAAGTTCCTTGTATCTGACATTTTCCCTTCCAGGGGTGCTTGGAATTAATTGCCACCGTTTTAAAATGAGGGATCAGCCATACGGGGGAACACAGTGACACACAGGTAGGGTTGTTGCCTTACAATGCCAGAGACCTGGGCTGGATCCTGACTATGGGTCCTGTCTGTACAGAGCTTCTACAGTCCCCCTGTGAACGCAATGGTCTTCTCCGGGTGCTTCAGTTTCCTCCCACACTCAAGAAGTACATGTTTGTATGTAAATTGGCTTGGTAAATGTAAAAATTGTCCCTGGTGGGTGTAGGATAGTGTTAATGTGCGGGGAATCGCTGGTCGGCATGGACCCGGTGGGCCGAAGGGCCTGTATAGCAAAGCAAACTAAAAGTAAAGACAAAGAAGATGAGATGTAGTCAAATTCAGATGATCTTCACCAAATGAATTTGTGAAATTCTCTACTCACAAAGGCTGCGAAGGTTCTGTGTGGATTACATTTAGATTGATATTAATGGATTCCTGGTTTTTAAGGGTTGGGGTTAAGTGGCAGTCACATCTTCACCAAATCATGTAGCAGACACAAGGGGCCAGATGATCTTAAGCTACATCTATTTCTCATTTTGTTTAGTAGGAATACAGCATGGAAACAGGCCCTCCAGTCCGCCGCGTCCACGCCGTCCATCCATCACCCGCTCACACTGGTTCGTTGTTATCCCACTTTCATATCTGCTCCCTACACACTCAGGGCAATTTAAAGAGGCCAACTAACCTACAAACCCGCATGTCTTTGGGATGTGGGAGGAAACTAGAGCACCCACGCAGTCACAGGGAGAACGTGCAAGCTCCAACAAAACATAGACAATAGGTGCAGGAGCAGGCCATTCAGCCCTTCGAGCCAGCACCGCCATTCAATATGATCATAGCTGATCATCCAAAATCAGTGCCCCATTCCTGCTTTCTCCCCACATTCCTTGATTCCGTTAGCGCAAAGATCTATATCTAACTCTCTCTTGAAAACATCCAGTGAATTTGCCTCCACTGCCTTCTGTGGCAGAGGATTCCACAGATTCACAACTCTCTGGGTGAAAAGGTTTTTCCTCATCTCAGACCTAAATGACCTACCCCTTATTCTTATACAGCACCTGATATCAGGATTGAACATGATCTCTGGCGCTGTGAAGCAGCGGCTCTACCAGCTGTGTCAGTGTGCCTCCCTTGAATGTTTTTAAGAAAGAAAAATCTACCATTCACATTTGTCATTGTAATGAATTCATAACCAAAAGACTCAGAAATAAACTACAAAAATTTCTGGCAATGAACTTGTCGAACAATGCAATGCAGTCAGCTTGCCTGCCATTGACCTACTGATATAATACGCAACATAAAAGTGTGCAATTTAGTTAAATGTGCTGGGCAAAGGGATTGCAAAGTCCCAGTGTGATTAGTGGAGAACAAAAAGAATGTCTTTCAATGGATTGTAATTTATGGCTAATGCTCTGGTTCAGTCAATGATTCTGTGTTGTGACAGCCACATACAAAGCGGCATCTCTGTGCAAAGGGGGCTAAAACCGACAGCGTTGTTCTCCAGTCATCCATCACTGCAACAAAATATATTTATCTTTCTATTTAAAATTGTGAATGTTATTTACCCTGGATGGATTCAACAGAGTGAAGATGCACAGCAAGATAACTGGAATTACTCCAACTTACCTGCCCTGTAAATGTGTATTGAATTCAGATTACTCTCCACAAACAGCAGTACTTTTTCATTTGGAATTAGTTTAAATGGAACAATTCTGCATCACTGTCCAACACTTATTGAATCCAAATTATAAGGAGTCAGTGTGATTTTTGTTTTTAAAGGGCCTTTCTTTATAAATTGATAAACACACCCTTGCCTAATCTTGCACAGCCAAACCTCTAATAAACCACCATAGATTTATTGGCTATATTTCAGGTACTTAATTAACCTTCATTACATTCCCAAATGAATGCGGGAGTAAACTATTTGGGTGTCAGAAAACAAATCAATTTGTTTTTAAAAGGCTACACTTGACCCAGTTTCACCCTGCAGAGTGGCGGGTGTCTGGAACATGCAGTGGAGGAAGCAGATGCAATCGTGGCATTTAAGAGACTTCTAGATATACACAAAGTGCTGGAGTAACTCAGCGGGTCAGGTAGCATCTCTGGAGAAAACAATGTCCCTGTTTACCCCTCAGAACACCTTTAAACCTTCCCCCTCTCACATTAAAACTGTTCCCTTTAATTTTTAACAGGGGAAACACACTGCCTATCTACCCAATCTAGGCTTCTCATAATAAATATAAGAAGGAATGGATGACGTTTCAGGTCGTGACCCTCCTCCAGTCTGAAGAAGGGTTTCGACCCGAAACATCGGCCATTCCTTCTCTCCAGAGATGCTGCCTGTCCCACTGAGTTACTCCAGGATGTTGTAGCTTTCCAATTTAAACCAGCATCTGTAGTTCCTTTTCACTCATAATAAATATATCTCTTCCATGTCACCACTCCGTCTCCTACTCTCCAGACATAGTCCATCAAAACCCTCTGTATAACTCAAACCCTCCAATCTTTGTATTCACCTTGTGAATCTTATCTGTTTCCTCTCTAGCTTAATCAGATCCTTCCTATAGGCTGGTGACCTTTGTCTCACAATACTCCTAGCGCAGCCTAACCAATGTTTTTATACAATTGTAACATGACATTTCAGTTCAGTTTAGTTTATTGTCACATGTACTGAGGTACAGTGAAAAGCTGTTGTTGCCTGCTATCCAGTCAAGAGAAAGACAATACATGATTACAGTCGAGCCATTACAGTGTATAGATACATAATAAGGGAATAACGTTTAGTGCAAGGTTAAGCCAGCAAAGTCCGAGGGTCACCAATGAGGTAGATAGTAGTTCAGCACTGTTCTCTGGATGTGGTAGGATGATTAAGTTGCCTGATAACAGCTGGGAAGAAACTGTCCCCGAGTCTGGAACTAAATTCCTATACTCAGTGCCTTGACTAACAAAGGAAAACATTCCATATGCCTTCCTCACCACTTTATGTACCCGTGTTCCAATTTTCAGGGAACTAAAGATTTGTAACCCAAGCTCCCTCTGTTCTACAACACCCCCCAGGGCCCTGTCTTTCACTGTGTATGTCCTGCCTTGGGTTAGCTTACCAAATTGCATCATTTTGTGCTTGTTCAAGTAGAAAGGTTATAAAATTTTGAGATTTATAAAATCTACTATCACATCAGATAAAGCATAAAAAGAACTTTAATTTGATAGCTAATTCACTTTCATATCTTCAATAATAAAAAAGTTATGGTAATTTTCATACTCAGAAATTAGCATCTTGTTCCCTATTGTTTTTCCATTAACTTAACACAAAAGCTGTGATCGAGAACAGTCAATTGACATAAAAGCCAATAACTTTGTTAAAAATTAAGAGAACTGAATGAAATTTCAGTTATTATAGATTGAAGCATTCTGAAACAAAATTCAGAAAAAAACTTGGATGGCCTGAAATTAAAGTATATAATTAGTTAATTACATAATTAAATAGCTAATTACAAAATCAACCGTTGTGACGGAAATAGTAATAAACACCCAGACTGCCTTGAAAATTAAAAAATGTGATATTCTCAAGATCAGAACTTTAATATTATTGCAACGTTAAAACAAATAGTAAATACCCAACAAAAATTCATATTCATCAGCGTCATCAAATCAATCAAATTAATCTAAGGTGATCATGTATTGTCTTTCTCCTGACTAGATAGCAGGCAACAAAAACTTTTCACTGCATCCCAGAGTACTTAAGGATGTAGCCCCAGAAATAGCGGATGCCTTAGTGATAATTTTTCAAAACTCTTTAGCTTCTGGAGTAGTTCCTGAGGATTGGAGGGTAGCTAATGTAACCCCACTTTTTAAAAAGGGAGGGAGAGAGAAGACGGGGAATTACAGACCAGTTAGTCTAACATCGGTAGTGGGGAAACTGCTAGAGTCAGTTATTAAAGATGGGATAGCAGCGCATTTGGAAAGTGGTGAAATCATTGGACAAAGTCAGCATGGATTTACAAAATGTAATTCATGTCTGACGAATCTTATTGAATTTTTTGAGGATGTAACTAGTAGAGTGGATAAGGGAGAAGCAGTGGATGTGTTATATCTGGTCTTTCAGAAGGCTTTCGACAAAGTCCCACACAAGAGATTGGTATACAGACTTAAAGCACACGGTATTGGCGGTTCAGTATTGATGTGGATAGAGAACTGGCTGGCATACAGGAAGCAAAGAGTAGGAGTGAACAGGTCCTTTTCAGGATGGCAGGCAGTGACTAGTGGGGTGCCGCAAGGCTCAGTGATGGGACCCCAGCTATTTACAATATATATTAATGATTTGGACAAGGGAATTAAATGCAACATCTCAAAGTTTGCGGATGACACGAAGCTGGGGGACAGTGTTAGCTGTGAGGAGGATGCTAGGAGGCTGCAAGATGACTCGGATAGACTGGGTGAGTGGGTAAATGCATGGCAGATGCAGTATAATGTGGATAAATGTGAGGTTATCCACTTTGGTGGCAAAAACAGGAAAGTAGAATATTATTTGAATGGTGACCGATTAGGAAAAGGGGAGATGCAACGAGACCTGGGTGTCATGGTACACCAGTCATTGAAAGTAGGCATGCAGGTGCAGCAGGCTGTGAAGAAAGCGAATGGTATGTTGGCATTCATAGCAAAAGGATTTGAGTACAAGAGCAGGGAGGTTCTACTGCAGTTGTACAGGGTCTTGGTGAGGCCACACCTGGAGTATTGCGTACAGTTTTGGTCTCCTAATCTGAGGAAAGACATTCTTGCCATAGAGGGAGTACAGAGAAGGTTCACCAGACTGATTCCTGGGATGGTACGACTTCCATATGAAGAAAGACTAGATAGGCTCGGCTTGTACTCGCTGAAATTTAGAAGATTGAGGGGGGATCTCATAGAGACTTACAAAATTCTTAAGGGGTTGGACAGGCTAGATGCAGGAAGATTGTTCCCGATGTTGGGGAAGTCCAGGACAAGGGGTCACAGTTTAAGGATAAGGGGGAAGTCTTTTAGGACCGAGATGAGAAAATCGTTTTTCACACAGAGAGTGGTGAATCTGTGGAATTCTCTGCCACAGAAGGTAGTTGAGGCCAGTTCGTTGGCCATATTTAAGAGGGAGTTGGATGTGGCCCTTGTGGCTGAAGGGATCAGGGGGTATGGAGAGAAGGCAGGTACAGGATACTGAGTTGGATGATCAGGTATTGAATAATGAATATTGAATGGCGGTGCAGGCTCGAAGGGCCGAATGGCCTGCTCCTGCACCTAATTTCTATGTTTCTATGTTTCTAAATGCAATTACTAGATCCAAACATCTATTCCATTCTTAAGAAAAGGCTAAAAATTAATTTTTAAATAGCCAAAGTATCCAAATAACAAACTGATCCCATTCAGACAAGAATTCACAATATAACATGATGTTTACATCTCACTTTGTCATGCATTTTTATGCCAAATCGAATAAATTGAATAATTCCCATAAATTTTACTATTTTGATTTATAAAACTGCAGCAGGCAAAGGCCGTTTTGCACAGACGTGTTCAATATACTAAATATCTGACTAAAAACTATGTACTGTGGAAGTTTTTAGTCAGCTAATTTAGTATGAAAATATTGATCATGGATAGACAATATCACAAAATATAGATAATTTAGATGTTCTTATGATATGATTGTGCAAAAAATTATGAATTTGATTACTTGAGAGTGGATGTTTGTGGATTAAGATACAGAGATCGGTTTGTGACCGCCGCCATGATTTTGCGCATAGTCAGGCAGGACAAGGCTGATATCGGGGCCTAAATATCACATTTCGTATCATCAGATTAAAATTAAATTACACCAAAAACTAGATAAGATGTTAAATACACCCCTGACAGAACATACCTTTTGCTTTGTCCTGAACTTGCGATCTGTGATTTTGAAGGCGTTTTAATCTGATAATTTTCATCCAGCGATTCAATAGTTAAACAATGTTTTTTTAAAAAATGCGAACAGGATCACAGAACAAAATTTCCTCATAAGCTTGTTTTACGAGGAAATCCCTCCCTGGCAACCAATAAAAACCTGCATTTTACTAACCCCCACCCCCACAGCCTCTCGAGTCGCACGGACAGGCAGTGAGCAGATCAAGAGCGCCACCGATGTCAGGAATTTGTAACAACGCTACACCAAGTTAAATTCCATCTGCCATCCTTCTGGTAACATTCCCAGATGATTTACATCCAATGGTGATTTTATCATCACATGTACGAAGTCCAAGCGCACAGTGAAATTATTTTCTTACAAACAGTCCAGTAGAGTATTGCAATTACTAACCACATGCCCGATTAACAAATTATACAGAAATAGTCTACTGAACCGGCATGCAAGAGGCACAAAGTTTTGGCGCCATTTCCAGAATCCAGTCCATGCTCTAAGTATTATCAGGGCCCGTTCCAGGTGAGCCGCAGGCTGCAGCGGGCCTCCAGCCAGGGCAGGATTTAGATGAAGAGAGACCCTAGGCTATTCCACTTGTGAGGCCTCTCCCAATCCCCCACCCCAAGAGGAAGATGGAAGAGTCCACCAGATTGACACCGATGTGCAGCCGAGCGTGGCCAATGAGATAACATAGAAACATAGAAAATAGGTGCAGGAGTAGGCCATTCTGCCCTTCGAGCCTGCACCGCCATTCAATATGATCATGGCTGATCATCCAACTCAGTATCCTGTACCTGCCTTCTCTCCATACCCCCTGATCCCTTTAGCCACAAGGGCCACATCTAACTCCCTCTTAAATATAGCCAATGAACTGGCCTCAACTACCTTCTGTGGAAGAGAATTCCAGAGATTCACTACTCTCTGTGTGAAAAATGTTTTTCTCATCTCAGTCCTAAAAGATTTTCCCCTTTTCCTTAAACTGTGACCCCCTGTACTGGACTTCCCCAACATCGGGAACAATCTTCCTGCATCTAGCCTGTCCAACCCCTTAAGAATTTTGTAAGTTTCTATAAGATCCCCCCTCAATCTTCTAAATTCTAGCGAGTACAATCCGAGTCTATCCAGTCTTTCTTCATATGAAAGACCTGACATCCCAGAAATCAGTCTGGTGAACCTTCTCTGTACTCCCTCTATGAGAAGAATGTCTTTCCTCAGATTTGGAGACCAAAACTGTACGCAATACTCCAGGTGTGGTCTCACCAAGACCCTAACTGCAGTAGAACCTCCCTGCTCCTATACTCAAATCAGTATTGATCAGCTAAGGGCTGGAAAGCTGCGCTTTTTATTTATTGCCAGTGCTTGTGTCGAGTTACCGGCTTAAAACACTATTATTCTGAAATGCAGGGCAAGGAAAATTACTGAAGTGTTGTTTAGAGACTACAGTGCGTTGTGACAGCATATGTAAGAAAGGCCTATGACAGTGTCAAAAATATTATACACCAGGTCCGTACGAAGCTGTTCAAAAAGGGGGGTGGCATGGCAGGATTACAAAAATTTTATGTGAAATAAGTGCACGTAGCGCATATCACAAGCGCAAAGCTAAAAGACCCTTGCGGCCGTGGAAGCTCTGGGGTTTTAGATGAACTGATGCATTCTGAGCTTTATTTTGGAGCATTTTTGCACCAGATTTATGACCAATATTTCAGAAATAATTTTGGTTGAGTCAAGAGTAATGAGTGGTTGGAATGGGATGATTGGGGTCATTGTTGTATACATTTATTTAATCAAGAATTGAAGCTGTCCTTGTTTTAATAATCAAGTTGTATTGTAAAATTTTGATGTAAAATGTTATAAAGGAGCATGCAAACATTACAAATAAAATACTGTAAGTGTTTGCAGTAAATAAAACCTTTTTTTAGAAAATGTTTTGTGTGTTGATTTGATTGCCTGTTACTGTTTGACTGTGTTAGTGTGTGCACATTAAAAATATGATGCAAAATGAAAGTCGCAAACTATGGAATAAATATTTTTCAGTATTGTTATCAAGGAAGAGAAAGCAGTTCCAATTGTTTGATATTATTCATATGGAGGAAAAAAAATAATTGCTCTAAAACCGATCTTAATTTTGCAGTTTCACTAAAGATAATCTCCCTTTCCCTCTCCCCTTCCCCCTCCCTCTCTCCCTCCCCTCTGCCTCAACCCCCCCTTTCCCACTCTCACATCCCCCCCCCTCTCTCTCTCACTCCCCCTCTCTCTCCCTCCCATGCAGCGAGGCTCCGACTCCCCGCCGCAGATACCGCAGCTTCCCCCCCCGGCCCGGAGAAACGGGCACTCCCGCAACGCAATATTCCACTACATACCTGGAGTAGACACCTAGGATCTTTGGTAGACACGAGGCATCGAGGTGATTGTGTGGAGTGCAAATGGAGATCTGAACCCGCTCGGGCCCACTGCGCACGCGAGAGAGACAGCGTCATTTTGCGGCGCTACTGCGTCACCAGCTTCCCCCAACTGTGCAGATGGTCTCCCAGATGGTCGCAATTTTTTTCCCCAAACTTTCCAGCGGGCTGGAAACAGAATTTCGGGTAATTTCCCTCAAAGTGGAAACACTAAGAGCGCTCCAATTTCTTTTCTCAGGATTTCTTTTACCTGGGAAAAAAACACCTTGGCCAGAGGCCCCCTCGATTTTGAGGTCATAGGCTTCAGCCTATGAAGCCTATAGGTAAATCCAGCCCAGCCGAGGCCCCCCCTAGATCTCGAGGCCCTGAGCTTAAGCTTGTGGAGCTTATACGTAAATCCGGCCCTGCCTCCATCTGTTACTTCCTTGGACATCTGGATTAACCAGCGAGCCGACGTCCTCTCCTCGCCCATCCACCTTTGTTCCCAGGAGGCGCATCCCGCAACCTACCCCGGTTCATCTCCTCTCCTACCGGCCATGTTCCTTGCCGGTCATGTCTGATGGCTCAGCAGGCTTCCCCTTCCAGGTTGCGGTTGACCGGGTCGTACGAGCTGGGGCTGGCCTGGCGCCTACCCCTCATAGGCCGCAGTCCTTCGGGTCTTACGTCTGGCCGCGGGGATCCGGCTAAACGGCTACCGCCTGTGGGCCCTGGGTCTCTTGTTGTAACCTGATACATCCTTCTTCACAGTCACAGTCCACTTGACAAACAACAGGTGACTTAACACCAATCCCTGTGGCACTCCACTAATCGTAGGCCTCTAATCAGAAAAACAACCCTCCGCTACCACACCGCCTCCTACCACTAAGCCAATTCTATATCCAATTTGCTAACTTGCCACGGAACCCATGTGTTCTAACTTTCTGGATCGAGCTACCATGCATTGTCAAAGGCTTTGCTTATGTCCATGTGGACGATGTCTACCACCTACTCTCATCACAATGGGTTGAGAGGGAAAAAAATAGATGACCCATGATCGAATGGCGGAACAGACTTGATGGATTTCATTAGCAAATTTGCAGATTACACCAAGCTGGGTGGCAGTGTGAACTGTGAGGAGGATGCTATGACGATGCAGGGTGACAGGTTGGGTGAGTGCGCAGATTTATGGCAGATGCAGTTTAATGTGGATATATGTGAGGTTATCCACTTTGGTGGCAAAAACAGGCAGGCAGATTATTATCTAAATAATGTCAAGTTGGGAAAAGGGGAAGTACAACGGGATCTGGGGGTCACTGGAAGTAGGCATGCAGGTACAGCAGGAAGTGAAGAAAGCGAATGGCATGTTGGCCTTTATAAAAAGAGGAGTTGAGTATAGGAGCAAAGAGGTCCTCCTGCAGTTGTACAGGGCCCTAGTGAGACCACACCTGGAGTATTGTGTGCAGTTTTGGTCTCCAAACTTGAGGAAGGACGTTTCTGCTATTGAGGGAGTGCAGAGTAGGTTCACGAGGTTAATTCCCGGGATGGTGGGACTGTCATATGTTGATAGATTGGAGCGGCTGGGCTTGTATACTCTGGAATTTAGAAGGATGAGAGGGGATATTATTGAAACATATAAGATTATTAAGGATTTGGACACACTAGAGGCAGAAAATATGTTCCCAAAGTTGGGGGAGTCCAGAAACAGGGGCCATAGTTTAAGAATAAGTGGTAAGCCATTTAAAACAGAGATGAGGAAAAACATTTTCACACAGAGAGTTGTGAGTGTGTGGAATTCTCTGCCTCAGAGGGCAGTGGAGGCTGGTTCTCTGGATGCTTTCAAGAGAGAGTTAGATAGAGCTCTTAGGGATAGCGGAGTTAAGGGATATGGAGAGAAGGCAGGAACGGGGTACTGATTGTGGATGATCAGCCATGATCACGTTCAATGGCGCTGCTGGCTCGAAGGGCCGAATGGCCTACTCCTGCACCTATTGTCTTTTGACCCAATGGCCCACTTCTGCTCTTATTTCTTATGATCTTGCAGTGATCAATCCTCTTCAAAAACTCAATCAAATTGAGGAGACATGATTTCCCATGCACAAAGTTATGCTGACTATACCTAATCAGAAGATAAACAGAAAATGCTGGACTAACTCAGCGGTTCGGGCAGCATCTCTGGAGAAAAAGAATAGGTGATGTTTCGAGTCGGAACCCTTCTTCAGAGCTTGCCTTTACGAATGCAAATACGCCTTGATTCGTAGAATCCCTTCCGCTAACCGCCCCTCCGTTGATGTAAGGCTCACTGGCCTGTAGTTCCTTGGGTTATCCCAGCTGCCCTTCTTCAATAAGGCACAACATTAACCACAATCCAGTCTTCTGATACCTCATGTGTGGCTAGCAAAAATACAATAATCTCAATCGGGGCCAAGAACAAGATTTCAGGCCACTGATCCTTGGATACTCACGGGCATTTAATCCAGCTCTTGAAGCAAAACAATTTCAATGACACAAAAGCTCTACACAGAAATTGCAGCAAGAAGAATTTCAATGTTCAGGAAAAACCTGCTTTGTGCAATGTGCTGTTCGATTGCAGCCGCTATTGAATGCAGCAAGTATGGAAAACGTCATCTCTTTAAAAACTGCTTAAGTGGAGAACTCATTGATTGGCAAAAGGGAAAATATTATCCGTTATTATACTTCTGGATCTGCCAATATTATCTTACAGTTCAAATATAATGAACTATCTCACGGGAGATATCTAGTGTCTATCTCACAGGTGAGAGTTCCCTAGATGACCAAATAGATAGCATGGGGGAAACAAAACAAGTGAACATCTGACATTGAGCTCTGATTGAAATTTGCATATCTTTGCTGGCTTCAAAGTGAGGTACAGGTGACTGGAGGACAGCAAATGTGCTCCACCTTTATGGAGGGCAGAAGAGAAAAGACTGGTAAATAGAAACCTATGAGCCTAACATCAATGGTTGAGAAATTAAGTATCATAGAGTCATGCAGCACAGAAACAGGCCATTCAGCCAAAACTTATCCATGCACAACTTTGGTCAGCCCAACTTGACCAAAATGCCCCATCTAACAGTTCTCTTTACTAGTATTAGGCCCATATCTGTCCAAACCTTCCCTATGCATGTACCTGTCCAAATGTATTTTAAATGCTGGTGGCCTCAACTACTTCCTCTGTGAACGGCACAGTGTTACAGTTGCTGCCTTACAGCACCAGAGACCCGGGTTCGATTTTAACTATGGGTGCTGTCTGCACGTTTTCCCCATGGTTGGTTTTCTCCGGTGCTCTGGTTTCCTCCCACGTTCCAAAGATGTGCAGGTTTGTAGGTTAATTGGCTTCGGTAAATTGTCCCTTGCATGTAGGATAGGAGTAGTGTACAGGGTGATTATTGGTCAGTGCGGACTCGGGAGGACGAAGCGTCTGTTTCCATGCTTTATTTCTAAACTAAACTGAACCCTGGTGGCTCATTCCATTTACCCAACCACTGTCCGTGTGAAAAAGCTGCTCCATCTAGAAAATCTTTCCCTTCTCACCTTAAACCAATACGCTCTAGTTTGTGATTTCTCTACTCAGGGAAAAGAATACGCTGCCATTCATCCCATCTGTTCTTCTCGTGGTTTTATACACTTCTGCAAATTATCCCTCAGCCTGCCCAACTTCTCCCTATAGCTCAGCCCCTCAAATCTTGGCAGCATCCTTGCAAATCCTCTCAGCATCCTTTCCATCTTAATCGAATCTTTCCTGTAGCAGGGTGACCAAACCTGAAGCTGCTGGAAATTATTCTGAGGCACAAAGTAAAACAACCCACAAAAGTGGAATCAAACAAAAATTGATTTCAAACCAAATTAACCCATGTGAAGGCTTGGACAAAGAGAGGTTTAAAAGAATGTAGTGGATGAGGAATGAGAAATGATCTGACAGTAGATTCTAGTAAGAAAATTCGATGGGTCTTTCCCCACCCCAACCCCCCCCCCCCCCCCCCCAACAATCAATCTGAAGAAGAAGAAGGCATCCGACTCGAAACGTTGCCTTTCTCCAGAGATGCTGCCTGACCCGCTGAGTTACTCCAGTGCTTTGCGTCCTCACAGTTGTCAACGGCAGGGGATAGGGGATTGAAAAGCAGAGTTTGAGGTATGAAGATTTATCACAAGGTTTTAAGGCTTGCAGTAGAGACAATGAACAAGAGTCAAGAGTGTTTTATTGTAAAACGTCCCGAACATATATATTTGAAATGTTGTACATCTCAACCAAATATGCCAGGGTGTCAGAATTTTGTTCTAAGAAATCTATAAAGAAACTGAGCAGAATGAACAATAACTGCTCCCTAGTGGTGGATGGAAACAATTGCAATCTCTGTTACAAACAGTCCTGATTGGATTCACCTTCTTTCCACGTGACTTGTCCAGTATAATTTTGACAAACTCCATTAATTTCATTAACAAATCTGAACAAAGCAAATTTTTAAAACATATTTTTGTCCCGGGAGATGCTCTTTGCAGTCATCAGTTGAAAGCTAATTTGAAAATTAGTGTTCTGTAACTTCAGTTAAATTTAGATTAGCTGACTTATCACATAGAGAGTCATAGAGTCATACAGCGTGGAAACAGGCCCTTCGGACAAACTTGACCAATTGACCCTCTAGACTTATCCTATCCACGTACCTGCCTCAGCAATAAGTAATAACATGCAAGTCATTACATTAATTGTACCACTTTGAGGCCACTGTGCGGATCCATGTGACATCCTGCTATTTGTGTCATGCCAACCAGAGAAAGGTTCACTCATGCCTACGTGTTGCTTCCTGTCAGCCATCGGTTTCCCCATTGGACTCAATGGTGGGTTCAGCAGTCGACAGAAGGTCAGATGCAAGAGATCAGATGTGCTGGCATCTGACCTCCGGGTCACTCCATTCCGGGTCACGCGAGTTAGAAACAGTCTGAGCCATGGATAGCTGACAGCTGGCACTGCCCTAGGGAATAATTATCAGTCAGAGCGACCTGGCCTGACGTGGGGGCAAGGATAATAGGGCCTTCAGCAAAAAACACAACTATGGACTTCTCTAAGCCACTGAGAAATTAAATTCTTGATATTGGAAATCATGTTTCTTATT
Source organism: Okamejei kenojei (assembly GCA_035221665.1). Classification (NCBI taxonomy): domain Eukaryota; kingdom Metazoa; phylum Chordata; class Chondrichthyes; order Rajiformes; family Rajidae; genus Okamejei; species Okamejei kenojei. Next base: position 26,690,622 of record CM069132.1, on the reverse strand, counting down.
CCTTTCTTATTCCTCCAAGCGTGGAAAATAAACATAGATTTATAGGGAATCGTATTATTGCCTTCATTTCTTTTATTACAAATTCTAGCTATACGACTACATCAAATAAAAAGCATGAATGGAATGACATAAATTATGAACTCAGGAATGACACAAAATAGAAACCTTTCAAAAGCATTGTCTTTTCTACTGATCTTCAGACCTTTAACAATTACTTATTTCAGTCAATATGAAAAGCAACAAAGTACTGGAGTAACGCAGCGGGTCAGGCAGCATCTCCGTTGAACATGGATAGGTGACGTTTTGGGTCAGGACCCTTCTTCAGACTGGGTCCGACCCGGAAGACACGTGGCCATGTTATCCAGGGATGCCGCCTGACCCGCTGAGTTACTGCAGCACTTTGTGCCCTTTTGTGTAAACCAGAGTCTGCAGTTCTTAGCTTTTAAAATAAGAAAAGCTTAAGCATTTGTTCTTTTGCTTAAGAAGGAACTGCAGATGCTGGAAAAATCAAAGGTAGATAAAAATGGAGTTTCTCCAGCATTTTTATCTACCTAGCATTTGTTCTTTTCTCCCTGTCAATGTCAAATCTAACATTGGCTTTTATCACATAGCAAAAATTATAAAAGGTAGGGAAATTACCCACATACACTGGAGTTCAGAAGAATGAACACTCACAATATGCTGAAATGCACTATGAATGTAGTTTCTGGTATACTACTTCCCTCTATTGAGCCTAGATGAAACTAATAAATTAATCAGCAAAGATATTTTGCTAATTAACTATAACACAAATTTACAGACATAGCATGAGTAAGGTCGAGGAAGATTTAAAAAAAATATACAAACACACTAATTAAACATGCTGAAGCACACAATTCAAAATATTAAACACACTCCATCTGAGTTTCTACCAGCCTGTGCTAGACCAATCCAATTCTCTACTCTCTCCCAGTCACCCTGCGTCTATTTTCTTTCAAAGACCTAACCAGTTCTCTTCTGAATGTCATGATTTAGATGCACACCACTTATGGCCGGCACAGCAATGCAGCTGGTAGAACTGCTGCCTCACAGCTCCAGTCGCCTGGGTTCAATCCTGACCTTGGTTGCTGTCTGTACGGAGTTTGCCTGTTCTCCCTGTGACCGTGTTTTCTCTGGATGCTCTGGTTTCCTCCCACATCCAAAGATGTGCACGTTTGCAGGTTAACTGGCCTCTATAAAATTGCCCCTAGTGTGTAGGGAGTGCGTGAGAAAGTGGGATAACGTATAACTAGTGTGAACGGGGGATCAATGGCCAGCGTGGACTCGGTGGCCCGAATGGCCTGTTTCTGATGCTGTATCTCTGAAATATAATAAACTAGTCCTGTTTTGAGAGGTTTTTCCTCGTGTGTCAGTTTTGATTCCTTTAACATTAATTATATGTCCACATGCTCTTGATTGTTCAGTCAATTGGAATAGTTTCTCTCCAGCTGAACTGTGGAGCTTCTTCTTAATCTTGAATGCCTTTGAAGGATTTCCCAGATTAATGAGGCCTTTAAATAACATTGTTGAACAAACTTTAAAGTAAATACTAAAAATTCTAATGCACGATTCACAGAAAAGGCAGGAAGCTTATATGGTGTCTGAACCAGTATTCTTTCTTCAAGCAAACATCTTCGCCATTCAAAAATTCCAAATCTACCTTGTGTCAGATGATACTTCATGGCAGTAAAGCACTCTCTGAATCAGAGTCATACAGCATGGAAACAGGCTTTTTGGCCGAACTTGCCCACAACGACTAACATGTCCCATCTACAATAGTCCCACCTGCCTGCGTGTGGCCTATATCCCTCTAAACCTAACATATTTATGTAACTGTCTAAATGTTTCTTAAACGTTGCAATAGTACCCTCCTCAACTACCTCCACTGGCAGATCATTCCCACCACCCTTAGTGTAAAAAAAGTTACCTCTCCGTTTCCTATTAAATCTTTCCTCCCTCACCTCATTGTACCGTTGACCCTGTGTTAACCTACATATGACAAATAAAACTGAACTGAAACTATGTCCTCTGGTTTTCGATTCAGAACCAATCTGGCAAGTGATTCTGGGCGCTGTCCAATCTATTCCTCATAATTTTGTATACTCTGGTCGCCATGCCGTTCTAAGACAATCCTAACACGATGCTGCAACAGGGAACTATTACTTACAGACTTTGTAGCCCAGCTTCTCAGCATATGATCTTTTAGCCAGCATCTGACTCTCAATAACAGCTCGAATTTCCGTCTCTTCTGAAAAGTTTGAGACCTGCATCAGGCAAACAGCCAAATAGAAATATTACATTTTAATTATCTGCATTTAGAAAAGGAAAATATTGAAAGAGCTCTACAATAAAGGATGTGATGCTGAAACCTACTCATTGTGTTAGGGAGGTTACAGTGCAGATAGTACTTAAGTGTGTATTCAGGCAATGCTACTATTCACGGTTTGTCTTTTTAATACTACAGGGCATTTTACAAAATGACAGATTATTGCTGGCATTAGATATAATATCAATTATTTATACAACATTAGTAATTCCACTTGTAATTCCCAATGATTAGATGTCAGTTTTGCAGTTAGTATTTCAGTATTATATCCTAAACAATCAGTTAAACTTTCCTCAATTAAATCCCAGGATTTAACTCAGGCTGATCGCACAGGCAGACACAATTCTACGTTCCGTCTATATTCTGAAGTCATTTGCCAATTATTACCTTGGTACATGTGATAATAATAAATCTAAATGGGCGGCACAGTGGCGCAGCTGGTAGGCCCGCTGCCTCACAGCGCCATAGAACCAGGTTCAATCCTGACCCAAGGTGCTGTTTATGTGGAGTTTGCATGTTTTTTTAAAGGCCTAACCTGTTCTCTACTGCCATGATTGAATCAGCCTCATGTACCTTCCCTGGCAATCCATTCTAGATTCTCACCATTTGTGGGCGGCACAGTGCTGCAGTTAATAAAGCTGCTGTCTTACAGCACCAGAGAACCCAGGTTCGATCCTGACCTCGGGTGCTGTCTGCGCGGAGTTTGCACACTCTCCCTGTGATGCAATGAGTTTCCTCCAGTGTTCAGTTTTGGTCACCCTTCCAAAGCAAAGATGTTGTTAAGATGTAAGTGAAGAGAAGGTTTATGAGGATGTTGCCAGGAAGAGGGCCTGGGCTATAGGGAGAGGTTGGACAGGCTCCTCGAACACATGGGTAATCTTAGAGAGGTCAAGGAATGATTGCATCACAGAGTAATACAGTGTGGAAACAGGCCTTTCGGCCCAACTCGCCCACACCCGTCAACAATGTCCCAGCTACACTTGTTCCACTTGGCTGCGCATTGTCCATATCCCGCCAAACATATCCTATCCTCGTTCCTGTCTAACTGTTTCTTAAACGATGGGATAATCCCAGCCTCAACTACTTCCTCTGGCAGCTTGTTCCATACACCCACCACCTTTTGTGTGAAAAAGTTACCCCTTGTATTCCTATTAAATCTTTTCCCCATCACCATGAACCTATGTTCTCGATTCCTCTGGTCCTCAATTCCCCTACACTGGGCAAAAGACTCTGTGCATCTACCCGATCTATTCCTCTCATGATTTTGTACACATCTATAAGATCACCCCTCATCCTCCTGTGCTCCATGGAATAGAGACCCAGCCTACTCAACCTCTCCCTATAGCTCGCACCCTCTAGTCCTGGCAACATCCTCGTAAATCTTGTTGCGAGGTCATGTTGCAGATGTATAAGACATTGGTGAGACTACGTTTAGAATATGGTGTTCAGTTCTGGGCACCATGCTATAGGAAAGATATTGTCAAGCTTGAAGGAGTTCAGAAGATATTTACGAGGATGTTATACTTATATAAGATCATGCAGGGAATAGGTAGGGTAAGATGCACAGAGTCGTTTACTCAGAGTAGGGGAATCAAGAACTGGAGGACATAGGTTTGAGATGAGATGGGAAAGATTTAATAGGAACCAGAGAGTGGTGGGTATTCGGAATGTGCTGCCAGAGGGGGTAGTTGAGGCAGTTACGATAACAACATTTACAAGACATTTGGACAGGCATATGAATAGGAAAGGTTTAGAGGGATATGGGCCAAATACAGACAAGTAAGACGACTATAGACAGGGCATCTTAGTTGACATGGGCAAGTACGGCCTGTTTCCATGCGTATGACTGTAGACCACTGTCTCTCTCTCTCTCTGGTCAATAGGCGATTGTTATGATATTAGCAGCTTATATAAAAGACTGCTGCAAATAAAATAAATAACTGCAGAAAATAATCAATACATATGTCTAAAATAAATGTTAAGGATCATAGTACACTATTCGGCAATTTCTGTTCTGCCCAACACAGCATGAAATTGCAACACTGTGAAAAAAGTCCAGTCCACCCCCATCCCCAACGCTGACTCCATCTATACTGCCTTGGGAAAGCAGCCAACATAATCAAAGACTACTTACTCACTCTCTTCTCCCCTCTCCTGGCAGACAACAGATACAAAAGCTTGAAAGCACGCACCACCAGATTCCAGAACAACTTCTTCCCCACTGTTATCAGACTCTTGAACAGACCGGTCATGTGCTAACAATGAAATCCCATTCTTCCAATCCACCTTATTGCAACCATTGAACATTTTTACCTGCACTTTCTCCGTAGTTCTAACGCTATATGCAGCATTCTGTTTATTTTCTAATGTATTAGATTCAATTGTATTCCATTTTATATGTATTAGATATAATCTGAATGTATGGTATGATTTGCTTACTTAACATTTTTCACTGTATCTCAGTACACATGACAATAATAATAAACCGATATTGGTATTTTCTTGACAACCATATAAATGGCATATTCCCTACGAATGGAATGTGTCTTCTTCTGCCACTTAGGTAAATTATAGGAACTTGTATCATAACATAAACTTGTACTACAATAGTATCTTGTGTCACAATATATATCCTACCACCTCGGAGGGCAACTGAGCATGCAGTCTTATCAGGTTAAAGATGATATTCTGAAATAAAATGGGATTTACATACTTAATATGACACCGGAGGTGGCCATTCGGCCCTTCAGGCCCATGTCAGCTTCCAAGAGTGTAATGTCATCAATCTGATGATTGACCGTCAGTAAGGCATTTTCAAGGAAGGGACACAAGCACGATAATGAGAAACTATAAGTAAACAGTTTACCTGAGGCTGCAAAATTTAATGCTCATTCCAGAAGGCTGCAAATTACCTAGACGACAGATATGATATTGGTCTTTCCACGGTTCTAAGGAAGGGCAATTGGGTAATTTATTTTTTGAAAGACACAATGTGCTGGAGTAACTCCTCAGGTCAGGCAGCACCCCTGGAGGACATGGATAGGTAATGTTTCGGGTCGGGACCCTTCTTCAGACTAAAAGGTTAACTTAAGATTGACACACAATGCTGGAGTAACTCAGTAGATCAAGCAGCATCTCTGGAGAAAAAGCAATAGTTGACATTTCAGGTCGGAATCCTTCTTCAGATTGCAATCTGCAAATCTATTTTTGTCATACTCACTTTTAAATTTCTGTCATTGAATCGATGAACACCAATGGCAACAGGGGTGATCTCCATTACATCAAAATAAAAACCTTGAATCAAAATAGAAACACATAAAATAACTAATAAAAAGTATCTAAAATACATTCATTTACCTCACTTAATGCTTTGCAAATAAATCTTACACCACCTTGTTCTGTTGTGCTATTTCTCTTTCTAATGTCTCATTTTTTGGCTATATGATGTGTTAACCCAGATTACACTGGTATAAGGCTGATCCCCACAATGGCTGCCTGCAGTCAACCTTGCACTCTACATGGATGTGGAGAGCCCACCTTGTCCACCCATGAGGGATGGGAACCTCAGTAACAGCCTCTTCTGTGATTGTAACCATGGGATCACAAAGTGCTGGAGTTATTCAGCGGGTCAGGCAGATTCTGGAAAACATTGATAGGTGATGTTTCGGATCGGGACCCTTCTTCAGTCTCTTACTCCAGCGTTACTCCAGCACTTTTACTGTCTCCTTTTGTAAACCAGCATCTGCAGTTCCTTGTTTCTACATCTGAATATTTTATTTTCCTGAATTTTTCAATATCTCAGCAGTCTTACACTGTTTACCAAACTATCCTCTATCTTACCATCTTCGTTTGACAGTCCTCACAAGCCTCCATCCATAAATCCGACTGAAGACCTCTGTCTGAAGAAGTGATCAGTCTTATGAAGTGTTGCAATCCTAAACGTCACCCAATTCCTTTTTTCCAGAGATGTTGCCTGACCACTGAGTTGCCCCAGTACTTTGTGCAATCTTCAGTATAAACCCGCATCTACAGTTCCTTCCAACACAATCATGAATGACCTCCACAACCCACACTATAACCTCTGGACCCTCCTAAGATCATTGGCCATCTCCTATTCCTTTTGCCTCACAGCACCAGAGACCCGGGTTCCATCCTGACTACAACTGCTATCTTGTAGTCAGGATGGAAACTCCATACAAGTGTATGGAGTTTGTACGTTCTCCCTGTGACTGCATGGGTTTGCTCCGGGTGCTTCGGTTTCCTCCCACATTCCAAAGAGGTACGGATTGTAGGTAAATTGGCTATTGTAAATTGTCCCTAGTGTGTAGGATAGTGCTATTGTATGGGGTGATTGGTGGTGGGCGCAGAGTTGGTGGGCTGAAGGGCTTGTTTCCGTGCTGTATCTCTAAAATCCAAAACTATCTTTTGCCTGATGATAACACCACTTCAGCAACTTCTACATACCTGGTGATGATACCCAATGCTACTTCCATCACCTTACTTTACCTTCCCTGGTGCCTCTGATGCTAAAGATTTTCATACTTTATGTTACAGTATCTTCCAGCTCAACATTGGAAAGAATAAAGCTTCAATCAGTCACTGCTCTGATCGCTCTACTGGCAAAATTGATAACAAGCAGTTCATGAAAGCCCAATGCACATTCTCCACTTTACCTATATTTCCATTATTTCCAGGACTAGTGGCTTTCAAAGCTTTTGCAAATTCATCCCACGAACTAGACGCTCTTTCATCACGGATTCTTTCTCTCGTTAGGGAGCCATTCTTAAAACTAGGGAAAAGGCAGAGTTAGATAAGGATACATGTACAGGTATTATACAATGTAAAGAACCTCATTATAAATTCCTACATGGTTGGTAGAACTCAACAACCATTTATCAACATATGATAATCTATCCTTGCCATAATGGGATAATGTGAACGTTGAACTAAAACAGTGAGTGAGTGAGTGAGTATATTGGCCAACTATTCACATACAAGGAATTTGCCTTGGTACTCCGCCCACAAGTAACACCATGACATACAGGGGCAGTTACGATTGACTCAGAAAACACTAAACATTAATAATAATAAAACATTAATGATAAGACACCATTGATCAAGCATGTGAACCAACAAAATACCAGATCAAAGGGAGGCTACAGATATTTGGCAGTTGAGTAGAGACATGACGTATGATGGCAAGAGGTCTAAGAGAACTTCCACCGATGTAGTCCGAGCATTCTGTTAATGAGTTATTTTTAAGTTTTCTAAGTTACAGCAGTGTCCAACTTTGTTTTTGTTTTATAGCAAGAGATTACAAATCATTCAAAACCAAGTCAATATCTCTTCAACATTAACGCGAGTGATAACAAATGGCAGTATAGACGCTGCCCGAGTTACGTAAGGGTTACGTTACCTGCGGACCCTGACTTAAGTCGCATGTTATGCAGATCGGAAGCAGAGGTGCCACCGTGTATGCGTACATTCACTATTCGACTCGGAGACCACCGGAGGTGGGAACTTCAACCTGGAGACCACAAGGGTCTGGCGTGGACACCATTAATGCCCAGGCATTTCATTCACTGAAAGCTAAAGCTAAGGCATAGCAATGTCACTTACGTGCTCAAACAGTCAAGCTGAAGGGTAGAAGTAATGGGGCACTGGTAATGGTCCAGAGAAAGAAGGGGATGATATGAATTTATATTTAGCTTCGTGCAGGCCTTTCTTTGAACACTAAAAACTATATTTTACCAAATGAGTGCCATGTAGGCATCGCTGTCCACTGGGTTGCAGAAGACATGTCCTTGCAGTGTAGGTTTTGGGTCCTGAATCCACAGAAAGACAGTGTCACTTGTTCCCAGACTTACCTGAAAAATACATTAAGGAAATGCATTTAATAAAATGTAAACCCAAGAAGCAGAAGATACATTAGAGTTTAGAGCTTTAAGATACAGCATGGAAACGGGCCCTTCAGCCCATCGAGTCCACATTGACCATTGATCACCAGTTCACACTATTTCTACATTATCCCACTTTCTCATCCATTCCTTACACACACGGGGCAATTTACAGAGGTGAATTAACCTACAAACCTCCATTTCTTTGGATTGTGGAAATAAACCAGAGCACCTGGAGGAAATCCATATGGTCACAGGGAGAATGTACAAACTCCACACAGACAGCACCCGGATCAGGATTGAACCTGGGACTCTGGTGCTGTGAGGCAGCGACTCTATCAGCTGCGCCACTGTGCCACACGCTGCATAGACATAACCCGCCATGTGCAGAAGGCTGAGGAATCAAAGTGTTTGAAATTATATCAAAATTCATCCAAATAAATGTGGGAACTATTCACTCCAATACAGGGATAATATTTTAGCTGGATAATCAGTTGCTATCTTCCAAAATTCCATAGATTCTGGAAAGATTCCAGTGGATTGGAAAACAGCAAATGTAATAAAAGCACTAAATACAAGTTTGCAATACAAAGATAGATGGGGAAGCAATTTGTGCAGAGCACAAAGTTAAATAAAATCTTTATAAAGTGAAATATATAATTTTACTTCGGAGTCACGTGAGTGATTCCGTGAAGATGGCTCACCAGGCTGCACGCGCACCATTACGTCAGCTGCATTGGCACAAGCACCAGTCTGGCAGGACAGAGCTCCTGCCGGTGATAAGTTAAACTTCAAAGGTAAATTTGTTTTTTTACTTACATGGGGTTTTTAGGCAGGAGCCTCTTTTTACAGAGGTTTTTCCTGCCAGTTTCGCAGCCCGACAAGTTGCCGGTTATGGACTGTTGGGGAAATTCCAGTCCAACCGCAAATGCGGATAAACCGGCAACATTGATCGGGTTGCGAGAAAAGGAGCCGCTAACAGTGCAGTTAGCGGCTCCCCAGCCTGCAGGAATGCCATAAAAACGGCAAGAAATGTAAGCAGAGTCGCTGACAGGGGGGTCAGCGGCTCCCCAGCCTGCAGGGATGCCATAAAAACGGCAAGAAATGTAAGCAGAGTGGCTGACAGGGGGGTCAGCGGCTCCCCAGCCTGCGGGATGCCATTGGAACGGCAAGGAAGCAACGCTGGAGCCACTGACAGTGGGGTCAGTGGCTCAAAGACATTGGTCCCCAGTCGAGAAATTACTGGGACTCATTCAGCCCTATTTGGATTCAGGTGAGTCGGGCTATAAAGGGTTTCTCCTTATCATACAAAGTATGTATTTTATAGTGTTTTTTCTTTAAGTAAAAGCTAAAGGCAAAGTAAAAAGTTATTGTTATATGTTCTGACAATGTTATAATTGTTTAAGCACAGGTTGCTATGAATTATTTTTACCCTTCACAGGTAAAGCTGTACACTAAATGTTGATTTAGTGAGCTTACACAGCAATAGGGCGGGCCTATGGGACAGGCCGCGCCAGCAGCGCCTGACAGGGCTGCTTCATATATGAAAGTGCCGGCCTACGGGAGAGCTGTGCCAGCAGCACCTGATACAGGGTTGTTTCATTTGTGACATTACCGGCCTATGAGAGAACCGTGCCAGGGGCGCCTGACAGGGCTGCTTCATGTGTGAAGTGCCGGCCTATGGGAGAGCCGTGCCAGCAGTGCATTATGCAGGGCTGTTTCATGTAAAAAAGCGCCGGCCTTTATGAAAGCCGGCACCAGCAACGCCTGGGACAGGGTTGCTCAGATTCACACATATCTGCTCGCCCACGGAGTCGGGAGATGATTCTTCACCGGGGCTAGAGAGCAAGGCCCACGGAGTCGGGGGATGAATTCCTCACCGGGGCTGAATAGTGCGTTGAAACGACTATCCTAAATACATCAACTGTTGTATACAGTGCTACAAAGGTCTCCCTCTCGGAGGCAGAGATCAAGATGTGTCAGTATCCTGCTGACACCGAGTCTCAGGGTATGGCAATGAACAATACCCAAAGGGATGAAGGGCACGTGTTAGAGGTACCTTTCCTGACAATAAAGTTGCCATCCCAGTAGAATATTCTATTGGGTTAAGGCCAATGGGTTCGTATCAGTATTTGTATCCTGCGGCCTGCGGCAGCGCCTGTTCGAGTTGCCTACGAATCGCCCTCTCTGAGGAGGGAAGAGCAAAAGGTCAAGATGACTCCGGGCTTTAAAAATGACAATGGAACATACTCAAGCACATATGTGCCGGCAGTGAACAACGCCAACAGAGGGATGTGAGAGCCAGCTGCAGAATCGGTTATTCAGGTAGGTCTATTCTACAGGGGAAGAAGCCTGGCCGACGAATTCATTCGGCCAACGGTGGGCAAAAGTCATCGTTCAGAACGCACCCCAGGCGCTCATCGGCAGTAGCGGTTCACTGGAACGGGGGGCAGCATGATAGCTCAGAAATTCCATGCACCTTCCAATCATGCTCAACTAAATGGGTCTAGCACTTCCAAAATTTGGGTAGTGCACCGTTCACAAGTTGCAATATTTACATTTGTTTGTACAACACACAAAAGGTAAAAATATTTGGTTGAGGCACAGCCGGAGCATTCCAAGTAAGTTTGGATTATGGTCAGGGTTTGGAAATTGGGCAAAAGTTCTCATGCAAACCCATGCAATAAGGCAGGATCGGCATGTTATTATGAAGAATGGAGAGTATGGGGCTTATGAACTTTCCGAATGTAAAAACTTATTCCTGACTACAACAGATTCATAAGGTAAGAGATACATGTTATACAAATCCCATTACAAAGGTTATCAAATACAATATAACTGTACTATAACAGCAAAGGCTTGCAGTATGGGATAAACTGTTTGTTGGTCATTGGGATTTACCTTTAATTATTATTAGCCATGTCACCACCTTGTGGCAAAAGATTGGGGTTATAGCAATCTGTTACAAAACTGTGTTATTTTCATTAAGAGTAATTGGCAATATAGCAGCTGTGTTGCAGCTGAGCAAATCAAGGAACTGATATTGTGTAAGTAGCAATTAGGTCATTGCTAACAACCTTGTGCTATTGTCAGCTGAGGCTACTTCAGCCACAATGATGAAGTAACAGTATTCAGCATTGCTGAACATGACAATAACTCATTGAACTTGAAACTCGCTACAGTAGTGTGGTGGGTTGAATTCAGTTATTATGAACTGATGTTTAGAATTCTAAGATGAGAAGTTCCAAATACCATCACCTACTCAAACGTAGTGGAGATTGCATGAGTTACCAATTCTTCAGTTGTTGATATCAACTAAATATATACACTAAATACACCAATGAGTAAGGGGTTTTGAGCGAATATACATATTCTACATGCTCAAATTCAAGTTGCTACTCTACGATGGTGACATATGTTAGTCACATGATAATCAAGGAAAAATATCCTGTAATTAATCTCTTTGCCACTGGTGTATCATCCAGTTCAGATCGATGATAACACAGAATAAGTGTTGGATCTTGAAGTATGATGAAGCATGGTTCAATATTTCATCGAATATTCATCATGTTAATGCATGTTTTTCACTCATTACAAAAAATATGTGGCACAACAGTGCGGAGAAATACTTTCTCGCTTCAATAGGAGGAATGGTGTTTATGTTTTCCTCATATTTTGCCTCATTAGCCGGGTCTTAAAACAGTCAGCAAGACCTCGCTTGGGTTCGTACTGTCGGACTGGCCAAGCGTCCATGTTGCCTACTTCATCAGGCATTATGGCACAACGGTATACGGTGATGCCAAAAATCAAGAACTTGCTGTTTCAAACTATGGTTCAGGAGACCGGCTTTTGCACAGTAAAACAATTATTGACCTACACATATTGAATGGATTGACTTTTTCCTCAGATTGTCACATCAAGCCATGAAGGTGCTCACTGCAGTGTGCAGGGATAGCACCCAAAAAAAGCAGTACATTCCTATTGAGGTGATCAGAAGTGTTTTGTTAAATATTAATGTTACATTTAATACGGTACAGATTACTGACATTTCCAGCTCATTTTAAATGGTATTGACAATAATTCAGTTATAGAGACACTACAGCTGCAACATAAGGGAACTACGCTCTCGGGTCCAATCTGGATATCGAGTTGTTAAAAGATCTTGACACAAGTTCTCCCACTACAAGGTTATGCAGTTGGTTATTGAAAATGTGTGAACATTACTTCACCAAGGGGTTCCAGCTACATCCTTAGTTATGACACTTATATCAGCACAACGACGGCAAACATTGCAAACGTTGTGGCTAGATAGGATGGAATTGGCTGCAGGTGCCATTACATTTACATTCTGGTCTACACAACCAGAGTAGACTAGGGGTAGCATAATTGAAGATCATTTTGAACACCCCACGGTCTCACTTCTATGTTATCTAGGCCACCAGAATCCTAAGAAGTATGGAATCAGCATTGTTTATTAATTAACAAACAACTACACAAAGGAAGGTCGGTTCAGACATTTTTCAAGGTGGTTGCAGCAAGTTCTAGGTTATACAGATATCAACACTGACAATTGTATATCTCATTCCACCAGGTCAGTATCGACGTCAGCGTATCATTTAGATAGTGTGTTTACATCTCATTCCACTAGGGCAGCAGCTACGTCGGCGGCCAAGGGGAGGGACGTGCCCTTTGACCATATTTTAGCGGCCGCCGGATGGGCAAATGAGCTGATGTTTCAGAATTTTTTATCATCGGCCGATTGTCAATCCAGGACTGTTTGCCTATGCCATATTAAGTACCTAAATTTAAGGGGTAGTGTCGTTTGTTTACATTGATAAATAAACCCTATTTCTACATTGAATGCAATGTTACTACTAATGCATTAATTTCTCTTTCGAGTTAATCAATGCAGTGGGATGCCGAGATTTGTAATCTGCGGCATGAAATCACAAAACTTTGAACTCTTCACGGAATCACTCACGTGACTCCGAAGTAAAATAGTAAGATTAAACGAGAACTTACCAGTTTGAAGTTTGATCTTGATTTTATGAGGCGTTACGTTGGTGATTACATGCCCGCCACGCCCAACCCTCTCTCATAAAGGATCATCTGGTAGTTCTCGAGTCACTGATCTTACTATGTACTTCGGTGTTGTTTATTTGTGATTTCATACCGCTGCTTTGAAGTTTGGTGCGCATGCGGCCTGGCGGACCTTCTTCACGTAATCACCAACGTAACTCCTCATAAAATCAAGATCAAACTGCAAACTGGTAAGTTCTCGTTTAATCTTACTATTTACCAAGGAAGAGAAATTCACATCTTGCAGCAGAATTAGCTAATATATCCCAAACTCGCGTCAGGTAAAACAGTTTCCCTATTATGATGGAGGACATGGAAAACTGCAGCATAAGATCTCCGACTACAACGATAGGATTTCCACAATAAACTACAAATGCACAAAAATCATAAAGATTGTAGAGTTAAGTTTAGTTTGAGTTGTTGAGGAGATTTAAGTCAATTTGAAGGAGTGATAACCATAAACATAGGTTGTTTTGTTACAGTTACTACTACAAAATCTAAGCCAGATCAAACCATACATTAGCACATACTGTACCAAAAGAGAATGTCATATCTTTATTTTAAAAGGGTGCAGAGAAGATTCACAAATATGCAGCTAGGACTCGAGCGCCTGAGGTGTAGGGAAAGGTTGGTCAGGCTGGGACTTTATTCCTCGGAGTGCACTTTTTACTCTCCTGGACAAGATATGGAGTTTATAATGTTGTGGATTCTCTGTTCCCTAAAGTGGCAAGGTGGTAAAGAATGCTTGCCTTCCCCAGTCAAGGCACTGAGTATGAAAGTTGGCCAATCTTGTTGCAGCACTACAGGCAGCATCTGTAGTCAGGATGGAGCCCAGGTCTCTGGTGCTGCAAGGCAGCAACTCCACAGATGCACATCGGGCCACCACAATGGCGTTCTGATGCAACTCATTGCCATAGAGGGCTGCAGAGGCCAAGTCAGTGGATATTTTTAAGGCTGAGATAGACAAATTCTTGATTAGAACGGGTGTCGAATGTTTTGGGGAGAAGGCAGGAAAACGGGATTACGAGGCAGAGATCAGCCATGATTGAATGGCTGAGAAGACTCGATGGGCCGAATAGCCTAATTCGACTCCCATAACTTGTGAACTTGATAGAATTACCAGGCATAGATGGAGTAAATAGTTGAGGTGGAGATACAAGAGTCTGCAGATGCTGGAATCTGGAGCAAAAAAAACAAACTGCTGATGGAACTCAGTTATCCAGGTTGCCTCTGTGGAGGGTCGAGGCTCATTAACTTGACTGGTCATATATAATCAATAATCTTTTTTCGCAGCATTGTAATGTCACATATTCTAAGGCAGAGGTTTAAGGTGAGTAGGGCGGAAAGCTTAAAGAAGATGTACAAGATCATTTTTATTTACAGGTACTTGCTGGCAGGGTCAGTAGTAGAAGCAGATACAATAGACGTTTAAGAGGCTTTTGAACAGACAGGGAACAAAGGCATTCAGATCATGTGTATACAGATGAGATCAGTTACGTTGGCCTCATGATCATCTTAGACACGGTGGGCCATAGGACCATTCCTGTGTCGTACTGTTCTATGTAAAAGCAGCAAACATTTCAAATTGTCCTTTTGCAGTGTAAACAGGCACAAATATAAACCCGTTCAACACAATTCAATCTTTCTATTTTCTTAAGCGGTCCTGTGCTCAAAACTTGCAACTTATCTGCACAGCACTGCCCTCCATACCTTTAGATAGCATTAGAAGCAGCATAAAGTGGTTAACTAACTATTAATGCATCCTGTAACGGATTTGTCTTACTCACCACCACTAGGCTTCAATTTACTGTCTCAGATCACCTTCACTTTCCACGCACATTACTTTCATTTATATGACCACCTTTTTCTAGACTCCCCACATGCAGCTTTTCCTATTCAGTTTTATTATTCACTACTGACATAAGCTTTGCACAATGTGAAAATGTAGCCACAGTGCTTGTGACTCTTTGTACTTTGACCATTTGTAAAGTTATTAAACAAACCAGTCCCATGGAACCTCATTGGTAATAATTCTCAGAAGGATTCTGACATCCCTGCTCTGCACCTCCATGTCTACCTATTACCTGTCATCATTTGTCCTGCCTCTCCTCTTTTCCAGCTAACTTCCCCATCCCCTATCCCCTTACAGGCAGTCCGAAGAAGGGCCCCGACATGAAACGTCACCTATCCATATTCCCCAGAGATGCTGCCTGACCTGTTAAGTTACTCCAGCACAATGTGTCCTTCTCTGTTCCGCAACCGGCAAGTTTTTACAGACCGTGTTATCAGGCAACTGAACCATCCTTTCATCAACGTGAGCAGTCCTGAGCTATTATCCACCTCATTGGAGACCCTTGGACTATATTTAATTGGATTTTACTGGACTTTATCTTGCGCTAAACGTTATTTCCTTTCTCGTATATCTGTGCATTGTGGACGGCTCAATTGTAATCATGTAGTCTTTCCGCTGACTGGTTAGCATGCAACAAAAAACATTTTACCGTACATCGGTACATGCAACAATAAACTAAACTAAACTAAACATGTATTCATTGCAAATCTTTCCTTTTTTTCGATTATTAGACTTTTCAGAGACAGTGTATAAAATACATTACTGGATTTAATGAGCATTGCATTTGCTCAAATCAAGCTTCTACTTTACCTTGATATTGCTGGCAGATGCTCAATAGATCACCCAAATCTCCACCTGATACATATGCTATGGTGCAGTGCAAAACACTGAAGAACAGGAACCAATAAATAAATAGTTACCTTACTTATTACCTCCCTATTATTTACCATGAATTTTAGAATATTCTGATTTAAAATTACTTACTTTAATGCAAATCAAGAAGAATTGTTAAGACAATGACAACTTTCCCTTTATCGTTTTAACTCACTATCTGAAGCTCCCGAACAATATGAAGTACTCACTGCGATATCTCCCTGCTGAAGTCGCATTCCTGCCAGTGATGCTGTAAGAGAGAACAGATGCAATTTATTGTAAATAATATTCAGTATTACATTTCAACTTTAAAATAAAATTAACATGTTCACAAAAAATATTTCTCAAATCATAGTATTTTCTAGGTCGTAACTGCGTTACCTATCTCTTACAGAACACCCCAAAGTGCATTACAGTTAATTACGTGCTTTGGCCATCATTTTAGTTTAGCGAACAGAAGTGGTGCAGTAGTTAAATCTCTCGTCCATATCAAAGTGAATCATTCTTAAAATGTCCTTTTAAATGGCATTGGAGGATAGGTAATAAATTCGGGACTTGCCAGTAATGTTCACAAATACATAAACAAACACACGCACACACTACTGTGCTACAACAGAAAAACTAATCTCTTTCAGTAAGGTTTGTTGAGTGATAACAAACGGGGCCAAGGGCACAACAGATAACTAGCTCCCCTTTGAAAGAGAACTAAATCTAAATCTAAAGACCTTCTAAATCTACCTGTTGACCAGATGGTTTTCCAGTTAATGACCCAATCTGAAATTATTCCCTCAGTATTGTATGTCTAAAATTTTGGTTCAAATGTATGCGGAAACCATAACCAGTCAAGAGATATAGAAGTTTGAAAATCCATACCTCCAGATTCAGGGTCATCCCAGCTGTTATCAGACAACTGAAACATCCTCTCACTAGCTAGAGAGTGGTCCTGACCTCCCCACCCCCACCCACATTGGAGACCTTTGAACAATCTTTAATCAGACTTTATCTTGCACTAAATATTATACTCTTTACCTGTACACTATGGACAGCTTGATTGTAATCATGTATCTTGATTGTAATCATCTTTTTGCTGACTGGATAGCACGTAACTAAAGTTTTCACTATACCTCGGTACACGTGACAATAATAAACTAAACTAGAGCAAATATGTGAAAACGTTACCAACTAGGTCATATGTGATAATTGTTTCTCTCTCTTGAATACATGCCATTCATAACATGCTTACAAAATGCTACGAAAATGAAATATATGATATAGGAAATTACAGTGTCAATACACAAATGGGAATTCAGCATCTGATAAGAGACAAGGCATGTTAATGTATCAGTGCCTATCCTTTATCAAACTGGATTCACAACACGAAAGTGTGCACTCGAAAGACTAACTACTCTCTTTGAAAATATTAGATAATTAGTATTGGGTATTGGGAGGCTATTGTGTTTCAGATTTCATCATTCCCTAAACAGAAATAGAAGGAACCAAGTAAAACACAAAGTGCTGGAGGAACTTGGCGGGTCAGGCAGCATCGGGGGAAGGAATGGGAAAACAACATTTCAGGACAGAACCCTTTGAATTGGAAGAATGCTTCCAATTCAAGAACATCACTTATCCTTTTCCTCCACAGATGCTGCCTGAGGTCCTCCAGCACTTTATGTTTTGCTCAAGAACTCCAGATTCTGCAGTGTTTTGTGTCTGCAGATTGAACCAGTCCAAGTATTTTTTCAGGATGCATCACAGCGCGGTTTGGGAACAACTCCATCCAAGACCGCAAGAAATTGTGGCCGCAGCCCAGACCATCACACAAACGAACCTCCCTTCTATGAACTCCACATAAACTTAACGCTTCCTTGGTAAGGCCACCAGTATAATCAAGGACGAGTCTCACCCCGGACACTCCCTCTTTTCCCTTCAGGCAGGAGGATCAGAAGTGTGAAAACGCATAACTCCAGATTCAGGGACAGTTTTTTCCCAGCTGTTGTCAGGCCATTCTATCAACAACTAGAGAACAACTGAACCATTCTATCAACAACTAGAGAGGGTCCTGAGCTACTATCTACTTAATTGGAGAAGCTCCCATTGTCTTAAATAGGACTTTACTGGACTCTATCCTGTACTAAATGTTATTCCCTTTATCATGTATCTGCACACTGTGGATACTCTGGACGGCTCACTGTGGACAAGTCTGTGGCCCGACAGATCTTCCGTCCCCTTCACCATCAAGCCTGACTTCTTGAAGGTGCTGGGGATCTGGTTCGGGGGGGCTGAGGCATCTAACAAAAATTGGCTGGAGCGGATAGCCAGGGTGGGGAGGAAGCTGGAGCTGTGGAGGCAACGCTCCCTCTCCATAACGGGAAAGAATTTGGTCATCAGGTGTGAGGTGCTCTCGGGGCTGCTGTACTTGGCACAAGTGTGGCCTGTCCCTCCCTCCTACGCCACAGGGATCACCCGGGCCGTCTTCCAGTTCATCTGGGGGTTGAGGATGGACCGGGTGCGACGGGCCACAATGTACAAGTCAGCAGACAACGGGGGTAAAAGCGTGCCCAACGTCGCCCTCATTCTGATGGTCACCTTCGTGTGTGGCTGCATCAGGCGGAGTGTAGAGCCAAGGCACGTGGGCACCAAGTGTCACTACCTGCTGAGGTTCTATCTGTCCCCGGTGTTGAGAAGGATGGGCCTGGCGCAGGTGCCACGCAATGTGCCAGTCAGCTGGACATTGCCGCCCCATCTGTCGTCGGTGGAAGGGTTCTTCCAGACCAACACCTTTGACCACATGTCCATCGGGCAGTGGTCAGCACAGAATGTCCTGCAGGCACTGCAGGGAAAGGACTCTATGGACCCGGTGGCGTGGTTTCCTGAGCAGACTGCCCAGCTTGTCTGGCAAAATGCCAGAACACCAACAAGCACCAAGACCTGGCTTGGCTGGCGGTGAGGGGAGCCCTCCCAGTCAGATCCTTCCTGCACCGTCGGAACCTCACTGCCAGCGCACGCTGCCCTCGGGACGGCTGCTATGGCGAGGAGACGGTTGCCCACCTCTTTACAGAGTGTGGGTTTGCTAAAAGAGTCTGGAGAAAAATGCAAGGGTCCCTGGTACGCTTTAGCCCGAACAGCTCCGTCACAGAGGACTCGGTGATTTACGGACTGTTCCCAGGGACACATTCAGAGGCTGACATCGAGTGCTGCTGGAGGGTCATCAACTCGGTGAAAGACGCCCTTTGGTCTGCCCGAGCATTGTTCACCACCCAGCAGAGCGAGATGTCCGTCAGGGAATGTTGCCGACTGGCCCGCTGCAGACTGCAGGAGTACGTGCTGAGGGACGCACTGAAGCTCGGTGCAGGCAACGCCAAGGCTCGGTGGGGGAGGGCCACAGTCTAAGGTCCTTCCGCTGCTGGACATGGGGGGCACGGTATGGTGGAGACGCCCCTCAATATAAGGGAAGGTATCCCACGCCAGTGGGCCACATGAGCGGCACGAGTGGGGGACTGATTTGTGGAAATTTGGGGAAAAGAAATGTCTAAACTGTATTCATCAATTTGTGCAGCCTCCGAAAATGTCGGATGGATTTTCCGCAAGGTTAATGTATTGTATATATTTATCATTTGAATAAAGTATATTTTGAAATTTTAAAAAAAAGGCTCACTGTGGACAGATTCGTGAAATTTGAGCAATGTATATAGTCTGTATTGAACAATTTGTATAGCCTCCGAAAATGTCAGATTAATTTGTCGTACGGTTCATGTATTGTATATATTTATTACCTGAATAAAGTTTATTTTGAAATTAAAAAAGGCTCACTGTGGACGGCACGATTATAATCACCTATAGGTTTCCCACTAACTGGTTAGCAGGCAATAAAGCTTTTCACCGTACCTCGGTACACGTGACAATAAACTAAACTAGGCATGGAAACAGCTATCCACATAATTCAGTAGCTCTGCAATGGAAACATATTGTGTAGCCGTGTAATGTACCAGTATGGTTTAATCAGCAACTCCTAATTCTACGTAGCACAACAAATCCCAATTTACACGCCATCCTTGACTGCATAGTTAACATTGCCTCTATCTAACATTGTGGCGTACGTATCACCATCAGAGTAATAGTTTAAAAGTAGTTACTCTTCTGAGTAAATAGGGAATGAAAATAAATGTAGGCTTGCCGATATCATCCAATCCATAAAAAACGGACCCATCAAATCATCCCAATTTGATGAGAAACCTCTCTGTGTTCTGTTGTTGATAATGTAAGAAATGCAAAATCTCAAAGAATGGGCAGAAGCATGGGGAGTGTTCACATTTACATGATGGTAATGCAAATATAAGTGTTGTACCAATAAAAAGTCAGCTGTACCAAAGGTTTTATAATCTCTCTTGTTTTGTCCTCCCACATCCCAAAGATGTGCAGATTTATAGATTAATTGGCCTCTATAAATTATCTCTGTGAATTACACCTAGTGTGTAGGTAGCAAATGTGAAAGTGGGATAACATTGAATTAGTGTGAACGGGTGATCGATGTTCGGCATGGACTTGGTGGGCCAAAAGGTCTGGTTCCATGCTGTACTTTCAAATCAATCAAACATCCTGCAGAGCTTGATATACCACGGATATAATCAATCTGCGTAATCGGTTCACCTTTAGGAAGACAATGGCTAGTATTTACTCCAATATAAAGAACTATAATCTTACCTGGATTGTCTCCTGTGAAAGCAATGACTTTGCACTCAGAATTAAATCCAAACCGTTTCACAAAGTATGGTGATATCGACCCCTACATTAAAGCAGAGGAATGAATCTTAGAATCGTAAACTGACATTCATGTACCGGCAGCAGGAACAAATAGCAGTTAGATAACATCGCTGCACTACAAGTTTTTATAGTTACTGAAGATACCCATGGGAAGATTAGGTCAGATGATTCTGGATCAACTACCCAAACCTGCACAAACCTGTATTTAGCGGCAGGTCAATGGAAAGGTGGGAGGTCAAATAAAAGCAACACTTCACCTCCAGCTTGTCTATGGCGTCTGAGATTCAGCACAAATGTGTGGAAATCAGAGTGAACAACAAACAGGAATCCATGGGTAAAGAGTACTGCAGGGGATTGTGAGAGACAGGGTCTACCAGTACTTGGAGAGACAAGGACTGATTGGGGATAGTCTGCATCACTGGTGCATGGGTAAACGGGTCTCAGAAATAGTCATAGAGACATACAGCATGGAAACTGGCCCTTCGGCCCAACTTGCCATTGCCAAGCAAGATATCCCATCTATTCTAGTCCTACCTGCTCGCATTTGGCCCATATCCCTCTAAACCTTTCTTATCCAAGTACCTGTTCAAATGTCTTTTAAATGTTATTACGTACCAGCCTCAAGTACCTGTTAAAATCTGCGACAGTTTTTTGTAATGTTTATTATCGTCATGTATACTAAGATAAAATTAAATTACAATACGAATACAATCAAGCCATACGTAATCAGAGCAAGTAATGCAAAGTGAAAAATACTAGAGTGCAGAATATAGTGTTACAGCATTGTAATGTTACAGTTAAAGAGAAGTATGTGCAAACAAAAAAACAGTGCAAGGGTTGCTACTCTCTGGACTACATCTGATAACAGCAAGAAAGAAGCTGATCCTGATTCTGGTAGTACATGCTTTCAAGTTTCTGCATCTTCTGCTCAATTGGAGGAGAATTGGAAATGATACTGGTGAATATGGTCCTTGATTCTCAAGTACAATTGGGAAGGAACAGTAAAGGTTGACTTTGTTAGCATTGCCAAGAGCCTGAAAAGAAAGCACAATAGAAAATTCTGCACGAATTACAGAATAACATGTGGATCTTTCCGATGGAGTGTATGAATTGATGCTGCAGACACATATAGGCAATGGAGCCCCTTCAGTAATGCATGGGGATTGTTGAGCTGGCTCAGAGATGAGATTTGTCAGGTACTTTCAGCGTGGATTTGACAAATATTATCCTAGTAGGCATTTCCCTTAAACAACCTCTTGGAGATGTGTGTCTGTGGCACCAATAGGTACAGTTGTGCGTTTGAGAGTGTATTTTTGTGCCATATGTAGTTCTGTGTTCTGACCACTGAGCGGTGCTGTAGTGCAAACTATTATCTATCTATTCCTCCATAGACTAAAAACAGCTGGAGGGAATCAGTAGGTCAGGAGGATGAAAATGGACAGATAACGTTTCAGGTTGGAAGGCTTCTTCAAGACTGGAGTAGAGCGTAGATAGCTGGTGGAAAGGGGTTAGGGGGAGGGGTCGGGCAAGAGTTGTCAAGTGATGGCTGGAGACACAAGGAACTGCAGATGCTGGAAACTTGAGCAAAACACAGAGTGCTGGAGGAACTCAGTGGGTCAGGCAGCATCCGTTAAGAGAAAAGACAGGTGTTGTTTTGGGCCAGGACCCTTCATCAGACTGATTGGAGTAAGTTGGAAAAGAGAATAGGGATGGGATAAAGCTGACGAGTGGTAAGTGGAGAAACAAGGAATTGCAGATGCTGATTTACTAAGGATTTACCAGTATTTACCAAGTGCTGGTGTAATTCCGCCCAATATACCAACTTAGTTGCATTGACATGGTGAGCCAAAGGGCCCGTTTCAATACTGTGTAGCTCAATGGTTCTATGACTTTAGACTCTAGAGCAGGGGTCGGCAATCTTGTTCTGCATAGGGGCTGGGACGCATATCTGTGAGCGGATGCCGGGCCACATCTATCATGTGTTCAGATACATCCCGCCCCTTCGAGGACGCCACCCGGGGCACTGGCCGCTAGTTATGGGCACTCACAAACATGACGTACCTACGGACCATTGCCTTGGCTCTGTCCTGAAGGCGACGGCTCAAATACTCACACTCACTCGTCCCGGCCTATTGACAACCCCGATCACGACCGTGAAGCCCAGACACAGAAGGTGTGCGGCCGTGCCGGCGGCTTTGCGCAGGATGCGGTACAGCCAGAGCTCGGCGCTTGGCCATGCTCGCCACTTGTCGGTGCTGCTCGACGGCTCCACTATTGCGGCTGCCAGGACAGGCCTCCTTGCTTCACCACGCCTGGATGCTGCGGCCCCGGGCCCGGGAGGTACCAGACATGACGGAAGTCTGCGGGCCGGATGATTTCGGGTTCCGGGCCACATTCGGCCCGGGGGCTGTAGGTTGCCCACCCCTGCTCTAGAGATACGGTGTGGAAACAGGCCCTTCGGCCCACCGAGTCCATGCCGACAAGTGATCACCCGTACACTAACACTTTCCTACACACTGGGAATCATTTACAGTTTTACCAAAGCCAATAAACTTGTACGTCTTTGGAGTGTGGGAAGAAACCGGAACACCCAGAGAAAACCCATATGGTCACAGGGAGAACGTACAAACTCCATACACAAAGCACCAGTTGTCAGGATCAAACCTGGGTCTCTGGCACTGTAAGGCAGCAACTCTACCGCTCTGCCACTCTGCCCATATCCAAGCAGCAGGCAAATCTACCCCATCCATCCCGCCACTTTACCATATGCTTCTTTGTATATATGGGGTGTCCATAAGTCAGGCATTCATAACCCAGGGAGGACCTCCAACAGGTGCCACTCGTATGATTCTAAGAATTTCTAGGCACTTAACTACAGTTACTGCAGTTACGTTAAACAACTAATATACAACTTCTGCTGTGATATACATTAGAAATGCCATTCATGTCATACCAGTATGGAGTGTGATGGCAACGGGATGCCAAGCTTCCCCTTCAGATCAGGACCACAGGCATCTAGGCATTGCTGTGACCACTCATGTGCACGGATATCCATCAGGTTCATACCGGAACCTACAGAAAGACAGCAAAGACGTGGCAAACCAGCAGTGACAGTGAACACGTGAGATGGAGAAATTATGTTCTTCATTCCAAAGGGAGGATATATTTTTAAAACCAAAACTAAAATATTTATTTAGTTCCCATTTCGGCCTCCAGTTTGTATTATATCAATTGGATAATAACTTTCTAACTTCCAAATTATCCTCCCTCTCAGGCTTTTACGCATATTGATAAAAATAACAATGTGAATTCTCCTGTTAACACAAGATGCTGGAGTAACTCAGTGGGTCAGGCAGCATATCTGGAGAAAAAGGATTGGTGACATTTCCAGTTGGAACCCTTCTTGCTTCTTTTGTGTCTATCTTCGGTATAAACCAGCATCTGCAGTTCCTTTCTACTCAATTCCCAAGTTCTTGTATCTGCCATTCATTTCCCACCAATAAATTCTAAACATGTTAAATTGACATTAATTTGCTTTTAAAAATCAGAACATTATTGAATCACAAAGGGATGCTGATCAATGCAAATTCCTATTTGTGGCATGGTAAGTCTGAATTATTCACAAATTTCGTACAGAATGATTCAACATCCCTGTTATAGGTCTTCCCTCGGTTATGAATGCCCCATTTATCAACACCCTGTACATACAAACAAGCGTCTGGGAAACCAGTGGGATGGATGTGGTTGGATTTGCCTGCTGTTGCAGTGCTGCAGGCATCTTCAGCTAGGTGGGAACAGGAAATTTCCGCCTGCCTTCTCTCCCCACAACACACCCTCACCCAGGACCACAGCAACTGGGGGCTGGGCTGAGCCAAGCAGACTCATGCACTCCCTTGCTTTCTCACTGAGTCAGTGAGGTTGGCCGGAGCTGGTCTCCCTTGCTCGCTCTCCCTTCAGAGATGTTCCTGTGATTCTCTACCACGCAGCAATTTTGTTCATTTCCAACTTACGAACGATACAGGTGACGAAGAGTAGTCAGGAATGGTACACTGCTGTGACCTGGGGACTTCCTGAGTATGCAACTCAAAAGCACTTTTGACTTGGCAAAACACATAGGAGGAACTCAGCGATTCTAGCAAAAATTCAATAGGCGATGTTTCGGGTTAGGACTTTGAGTCATAGCGTGTAAGCAGACCCTTCGGCCCAACTTGTCCATGCCGACCAATATGCCTCATCTACACTAGTCCCATCTGCCTGCTTTTGGCCCATATCCCTCCAAACCTATCCAATCCATGTACCTAGCCAAATGTTCAAATCTCCTCCAAACCTGAACCGGACAGAACCATCGGCTATCCAATCCCTCCACAGATGCTGCCTGAGCCGCTGAGATCCACCAACAATTTGGGTTTTGCACAAAAATCAGCATCTGCATTTCCTTGCGCCGGCATTTCTGACTTCTGACTTATAATTGACTGAGGCAGTATTCACAATGTAAATCAATAAATGACAGGCTCATCCTAAATCCTCGTCCAGATAAATTATTCTTGTTCTAAAAATGTTCAGGATTGTTATCATTTAAACTAATTTCAAGTGTCGGGAGTGTTAAACAATTAATGAGAGAGAATGCACTTACCATCACTATAATCAATTGCTGCATAGTTTCCAAGAAACAGGGAAGCAGTAAAGCTGCTGACCAGAGAGATTCTCTGAAAGAAAGATCAGTGTTCACAAACCATTTACGTACAATAAAATCAATTTCACAGCTTGCTTTCATTATGCGGATCAATGATTGATTAGAATTAACAGGATAAAACACCGCAAGAAATCTACATTAATTTGGAATGACGATGGATTTATGACTTTTTTTTACCTCTGACAAACCAAAGTCAGAATTTCACTGAAAAAGACAAGGTGCTGGAGTAACTCGGGGGTACACAAAAGGCTGGAGAAACTCAGCGGGTGCAGCAGCATCTAAGGAGCGAAGGAGATAGGCGACGTTTCGGGTCGAGACCCTTCTTCAGACTGGTCAGGGATCAGGGAAACGAGAGATATAGACGGTGATGTGGAGAGATAAAGAACAAAGTCAAGTCAAAGTCAAAAGAGTTTATTCTCATGTATCCCTGACTGGACAATGAAATTCTTTCTTTGCATAGCACAACAGAATATAGTAGGCATTGACTACAATTATATACTTAAATACACACATTAATTAATAAATTAATAAAGTGCAAATAACAGATGGAGGGGTATTAATGTTCAGAGTTTTGTCCGAGCCAGGTTTAATAGCCTGATGGCTGTGGGGAAGTAGCTATTCCTGAACCGGGTTGTTCAGGCTCCTGTACCTTCTACCTGAAGGTAGCAGGGAGATGAGTGTGTGGCCAGGGTGGTGTGGGTCCTTGATGATGCTGCCAGCCTTTTTGAGGCAGCGACTGTGGTAGATCCCCTCGATGGAAGGAAGGTCAGAGCCGATGATGGACTGGGCAGTGTTTACTACTTTTTGTAGTCTTTTCCTCTCCAGGGCACTCAAGTTGCCGAACCAAGCCACGATGCAACCAGTCAGCAAGCTCTCTACTGTGCACCTGTAGAAGTTAGAGAGAGTCCTCCTTGACAGACCGACTCTCCGTAATCTTAGGATGTAGAGGCGCTGATGAGCTTTCTTAATAATTGCATCTGTGTTCTCGGACCAGGAAAGATCTTCACAGATGTCCACGCCCAGGAATTTTAAGCTCTTGACCCTTTCAACCATCGACCCGTTGATATAAACAGGACTGCGGGTCCCCATCCTACTCCTTCCAAAGTCCACAATCAGTTCCTTGGATTTGCTGGTGTTGAGGGCCAGGTTATTGTGCTGGCACCATATGGACAGTCGCTCGATCTCTCTTCTGTACTCCGACTCATCCCCATCAGTGATACGTCCCACTACAGTGGTGTCGTCAGCGAACTTGATGATGGAGTTTGCACTGTGACCAGCTACGCAGTCATGAGTATAGAGTGAGTACAGCAGGGGGCTGAGCACGCAGCCTTGAGGTGCTCCCGTGCTGATTGTTATCGAGTCTCACACATTTCCACCAATACGAACAGACTGTGGTCTGTGAATGAGGAAGTCGAGGATCCAATTGCAGAGGGATGCGCAGAGACCCAGTTCTGCGAGTTTGGTAACCAGCTTGGAGGGGATGATTGTGTTAAATGCCGAGCTGTAGTCAATGAATAACAGCCTAACATATGAGTTTTTGTTGTCCAAGTGGTCCAGAGCGGAGTGGAGGGCCAGCGAGATCGTGTCCACCGTTGATCTGTAGTGGCGGTATGTGGGTCCAGGTTTTTGTCAAGGTAGGAGTTGATTTGCGCCATGATCAACCTCTCAAAGTACTTCATCACCACAGGCGTTAGTGCCACAGGTCGATAGTCATTGAGGCACATCACCTTGCTCTTCTTGGGCACCGGTATTAAATGAATGAAAGATATGCAAAAAAGTATCGATGATAAAGGGAACAAGCCATTGTAAGCTGTTTTTAGTGTGAAAATGAGAAGCTAGTGCGACTAGGGTGGGGGAGAGATAGAGAGAGAGTGAATGCCAGGGCCCGAGGGCTGAGGGAGAGGTGGGAAGGGGAGGAGACAGCAAGGGTTAACAGAATTGAGAAAATTCAATGTTCAAGCCAAGAGGATGCAGACTCCCCAAGCGGAATATGAGGTGCTGTTCCTCCAACTTGCGGTGTTGCTCACTCTGACCGTGGAGGAGGCCCAGGACCGAGAGGTCGGATACGGAATGGGAGAGGGAGTTGAAGTGCTGAGCCACCGGAGGTCGGTTTGGTTAATGCGGACCGAGTGGAGGTGTTCGGCGAAACGATCGCCAAGCCTCTGCTTGGTCTCACCGATATAGATCATCTGGCATCTGGAGCAGCGGTTGCAGTAGATGAGGTTGGAGGAGGTGCAGGTGAACCTCTGTCGGACCTGGAAGGACTGCTTGGGTCCCTGAAAGGAGTGGAGGGGGGAGGTGAAGGGACAAGTGTTGCAAGGGAAAGTGCCTGGGGAAGGGGTAGAGCGGGAGGGAAGGGAAGAATTGACAAGGGAGTTGCGGAGGGAGCGGTCTTTGCGGAAGGCAGACGGGGGGGGAGATGGGAAGATGTGGCGAGTGGAGGGGTCACGTTGGAGGTGGCGAAACTGGCGGAGGACTATGTGTTGTATTTGCCAGCTGGTGGGGTGAAAATTGAGGATCAGGGGGATTCTGCCCTTGTTGCGAGTGGGGGAATGGGGAGAGAGGGCAGTGTTGCGGGGTATGGAGGAGACCCTGGTGCGAGCCTCATCTATAGTGGGGGAGGGGAATCCCCGTTCTCTGAAGAATGAGGACATTTATGATGACTTGGTGTGGAACACCTCATCCTGGGAGCAGATGCGGCGTAGACGGAGGAATTGGGAATAGGGGATGGAGTCCTTACAGGAAGCAGGGTGGGAGGAAGAGTAGTCCAGGTAGCTGTGGGAGTCAGTTGGTTTGTAGTGGATGTCGGTCAGGAGTGTATCACCTGCCATAGAGATGGTGAGGTCACGGAATGGTAGGGAAATGTCGGAAATGGTCCAAGTGTATTTGGGTGCCGGATGGAAGTTGGTGGTGAAATGGATGAAGTCAGTCAGTTGTGTGTGGGTGCAGGAGGTGACACCAAAGCAGTCGTCGATGTAACGGAGGTAGAGGTCGGGGATGGGGCCCTGGTACGCCGAGAACAAGGATTGTTCGATGTACCCGACAAAGAGGCAAGCGTAGCTGGGGCCCATGCGTGTGCCCATAGCTACGTCTTGTGTTTGGAGGAAATGGGAGGTGTCAAAAGGGAAGTTATTGAGGGTAAGGACCAACTCCGACAGGCGGAGGAGGGTGTCAGTGGACGGGTATGGGTTGCTCCTCTGGTCGAGGAAGAACCGGAGGGCTTTGAGACCGTCCTGGTGGGGGATGGAGGTGTAGAGTGACTGGACGTCCATGGTAAAGATGAGAGGATGGGGGCCTGGAGAATGGAATGCACGGAGCCGACGGAGAGCGTCTGAGGTGTCTTGAACATAGGTGGGGAGGGATTTAACAAAGGGGAATAGGATGGAGTCAAGGTATGTGGAGTAACTCAGCAAGTCAGGCAATATGCCTGGAGAACATGGATAGGTGACGTTTCGGATCGCGACCTGTCGGAATAATTTACTTGAGGCAATGAGCGACAGTTAACTTTTCTTTCTTCGCAATTTATGTGCAATAGCTCGTCAGTCAATGAGAACAATCAAGCAACTGCTCTGCAGACCCAAAGCATGGAGTCTTTTTATATCAAATTTGACAGGGACATGTGCAGTCGGTCACATACATTTGTTCGCACGATTGAGTATTGTGATCCTATATTCTACAATTTCTATATTTTCACCAAGCAACGCACCCTTACCACTAATACAAACAATTCATGCAGGTTTTCAAGTTGTCGACTTTGTGGGTCAGTATAATTAGATATGTTTAACTTAGTGCTGATGGGAATTTTAATAAATTAATGATCAGTTGCCATAGTGTGAAGTGCTGCCCATGATCATGACTAGATAAACTGTTCATCCCCCCCCCCCCCCCAAATCCCCACAGACCCTTCTTCAGAATTACACCGGTTGTAGGTTTTCTCAATCTCAAGTTACAGCACAGTGCCAGAGTGGTGGAGCTGCTGCCTCACAGCACCAGAGGACAGATTTGATCCTGACTTCGGGTACTGTCAATGTGGAGTTTGTACGTTCTGTCTGTGATCTCGTGGGTTTCCTCCGGGTGCTCTGGTTTCTTCCCACATTGCAAAGATGTGCAGGTTTGTAGGTTAATTGGCCTCTGTAATTGCCCCGAGTGTGTAGTGGGTGAAGGAACGTGAACGGGTGATCAATGGTCAGTGTGGACTCGTGGGCCTGTTTCCATGCTGTATCTCTAAACTAAACTACTTGTGCTATTGTAAAACCGTTCATGCCTGGTGAAATATTATTATTTTTTTTACCTAACATGTGTCACCAATTCAAAACTAGGATCAAATCACTAGAGAATGCTGATTAATGTAATTTGCTCAGAATGGCCTGATGCATTCATTTAGGGGATGGAGATGGGGTGAAATAAAGTAGTGGGGATGCAGTTACTGCGGAGCACACAAGCAACATATATCAATTAGGACATCTGACTGCCTCCTTTGCCATAAATTCTAAGTGCCAGAACAAACAAGGACACAGTCTGCTGATCACAACAATCTTAGCCTGCCAATGAACAGATGAATACTGTTAATGGGATATCCAAGGTACCGACATTACAGTCCATTCAATAAGATTTAACACCACAGAGAAGCAGCAATATTCTGAGCTCACTAAAGTACACGGTTATAATTCAAATAAAACATAGAACGGTACAGCACACAAACAGGCCCTTCAGCCTACAATGTCTGTGCTGAACATGATGCCAAGACCAAGTCGTATCTACCTGCGTATAATCCCCATCCTTCCATTCCCTGCATAGCCATGTGCCATCCAAAAGCCTCTCATATGCCATTATCATATGTGCCTCAATCACCAACCCTGTTCCAGGCACTCACCACCTTCTGTGTAACAAATTTCCCCTGCACATCTCCTTTAAACTTTGCCCATCTCATCTGAATGCCATGCCCTCTAGCCTTTGAATTTTCCATACTGGATAACAGGTTCTGACTATCTAGCCTATATATGCCTCTCATGATTTTATATACTTCTAACAGGTCTCCCCACATAAATAGTAATAAAGTGCACAGAAGCATAGATTGATGTGCATTTGGACAACAACTTCAGTGTAGGAAAATTATCTCAGCATGCTTTGAGGGCATCATTTGAAAATCAGGCCACCGAGCAAACAAGCAGATATTTGGATGATTAAAACCTCTAGTTAAAACATTGTCAAAACACTTTAGTCACATCACTGCTTTCAAGGAGGCAGTGGGGGTCAGAAAGTTCCCTACATTACAATGATGATCAGTTTTCCAAATCCCCCCCTAACGTTGGCAAACGTTGAGGTTTTGTGTGACACTAAATAATTTAAAGCTCTTCATGACAGGATACTGAGTTGGATGATCAGCCATGATCATATTGAATGGCGGTGCAGGCTCGAAGGGCCGAATGGGCTACTCCTGCACCTATTTTCTATGTTTCTATGACAAAATAACATTAAAGATTCTTGGTTACTTTCCATCTTAAGGATGTTTGATGCTTTGGCGTGGGTCAGTTGGCATTAAAGAAACCGGATTAAAAATAACCTCCGAAGCTTCTGTACCCATTTGATAAAAATCACAGTGCATGGAGGTCAGTAATGAGAAAACAGTTTCTGAGCAAAGGCCACTGTCAATGTTTGATTGGTAGCCAACCTAGTGATGATTAACTACAGATGGTGCCTTGATAAAAAGGTTCTGGGCTCCAAAACACAAAGTGTTCGCAAAACACAAAGTGCTATAGGAACTCAGCGGGTCAGGGAGCAACGGCAGAGGGAAAGGACAGATGACCACTCGGGTCGGTAAGTGATAGGTGAGGGGGAGGGGATTGTTAGGCAGATGGGCGGAGAATGTGCTAGAAGTGGAAAGGGGACAAAAGTGCAGGGCTGCCAACTCTCACGCATTGAGCGTGCGACTAACGCATTTGAGGAAATTCTCACGCTGATGACAGAAGTTCTCACGCTCAAAAAAATATTTTAAAAAATATATAATAAATAAATAAAGACACACTCCTCCACACTCACCAATGAGAATCGTTTTTTTGTCAGCGGGTTCCCCGTAAAGAAAGAGCAATTTAGCTTAAGCCCATCGCACACTATTTAAAATGGCAATGTAGACAAAAATGCTAGAGAGACTCAGCGGGTGAGGCAGCATCTATGTCTGAGTTTGACCCTTCTTCAGACTCAAACATTTCTCCAGCATTTTTGTCCACCGCTCTATAGATGCTGCCTCACCCGCATTCACATTCCCGTGCAGATGGTGTGATGGGTGAGACACGGCGGTGGTCCCAGCACCACCCCCTGAGGCACCACTCACACCTCCCACCCTCACCTCCGGCGGGTCTGTGTCCGTCAGCCGCCTTGTCCACACCACATGGAGTTTTAACCCCGGCCCGGAGCCAGGAGCGGACCGGGTGAGTGGGGGCGTCGGTGCCGCCTCCGGAGCCACGGGGAAACTCGGGCTAAGGCTCCGCTCCGATGTCCGACCCCCGGGTCACTGTCCCTCACCTCCCCCGGACCCCCAGGTCACTGACCCTCACCTCCCCTAGACCCCAGCTGGACACAGAGCACCTGGGCCGGCCCGCATTCCCGGGGAGGGGGGAGAGGGAAATGCTCGCCGGACGTCGCCAAGTCTCCGCTCACTCCGGGTGTTGTCGCCGCTTCACTGACACACACAACCCAACACACACACAAGGTTTAAAGGAATTTGGGCCAAATGTGGATAAATTGGACTAGTTTAGATGGGGCATCTTGATCTGCATGAACAAGTTGGGATGAAGGGCCTGTTTCAATGCTGTAAGACTATGACACACTGTAGAATGGGTGCAATTGACCTGGAGATGATCCAGCGGCGATTTATGAACATATATGCAGGGCTGGAATTTTTGTTTCACTTTGAAGAAAGATTTGATAACTGGGATTGTATTCTCTGCAGAGGTGAAGAAAAGACTTAGTTGAGGTGAATAATATTATGAGAATAGGTCCTGATTTGCTTAATAAAGAGTGTAAGAAGGAACTGCAGATGGTTGTTTAAACGGAAGATAGATACTAAAAGCTGGAATAACTCAGCAGGATAGACATCATTTCTGGAGAGAAAGAATAGGTGATGTTTCGGGTTGAGCCCTTAAGACTGAAGAGGTTGAAAACCAGCCATAAAACACAATGACTGGAGATGTGTGTTATCCAACTAAAGGCAGAAATCAGAATCATGTGTTCATCTTTATTGATGTGACACCATAATAAATATTACGGAAAAAAAATTAATGGTGTGGCACGGTGGCGCAGCGGTAGAGTTGCTGCCTTGCAGCACCACAGACCCAGATTGGATCCTGACTACGGGTGCTGTCTGTACAGTATTTGTACATTCTCCTTATGACCACATGGTTTTCTGTGGAAATTTCGGTTTCTCCCACATCTGAAAGAAGTGCAGGTTTATAGGTTAATTGGCTTCTGTAAATTGTCCCTGGCGTGTAGGGTACAACTGGTGTATGGTACATTGAGGTCGGTGTCGATTTGGTGGGCTGAAGGGCCTGTTTCCATATATATGTTTTACATATATATATTAATTTAATTGAGCCATATACGGTTGAATATGTGGCATTATTTTCGTCTTGCTTCTATAGTCAAAGGGTAAGGTTCATTGATTTATTTGTGCAGAACAGTGATGGAAGTCCAACTCCTCTTGCCTTGTTTCAATGTTTTTGTTTCTCTATATATATGAATAACAGCATGAATTATAATCTGATTTCCATACATGAATATACTAAGCTCATTCATGTGTTGCACCTGTTGATCGGAGCCTGGCTCTACTGTGGAATGTAGTTAGGAATGTAATTCAGCCTAACCTTATTCATACCTAATCCAATTTGAGGTATAAATGTTGCATCAAGTGGAAGTTAAAAGAATGCACCAGATTCCACAATTTCAAACTGAAAAATGCAAAAGCTTCCTACCGTGGGAGGGGGTCACCCTCCCCTCCCATCCCATCCCATCCCCCCTTCCCCCCCCCCAACCACCCCCGCCCTCCCCTCCCCCCCCACCCCACCCTCGGTCGCTGCACTGCCTCGCAATTTCTCACTCTCGTCTCTCACCCAATGTTGGCAGCCCTGCAAAAGAGTGTCAGCTAAAGAGTGAAAAGGACATTGAAATGTAAAGCCGAAGGGCGGGATATATGTGAAAGGGGGCTTACTCCACACATCTGTCAATCAACCTCCCCCCACCCACCTCCACTCACCTATATCCATCCGTCATATCAATGGTTCAATTATACAATTTTTTTTGTCCTGGGAACAGTGACATTCTTTTTGGCATACAGTTCAGTAAAATTCTGACTATGCATGGCAGCAATCATAGGTACAAGAGTGTAAGAATAGTAGATCACACTGCAGTACACAACAGTCACCACGTTTCTGGTGCCAACTTGTACTCTTCAAGTTTCATAGTTCTCAAAAATGTAGACTCTTAACTTGGCCATAAAGGCCTATTGTCCACTTGCCAGGATTTGCTCCACCCTCGCCTCTCTTTACCCCGCTTCTCCACCGGACTCCATCCATCTGAAATATATGTCCATTTCCTCCACAGATGCTGCCTGACCTGCAGTGTCACTGCAACTGTAGAAACAAGGAACTGCAGATGCTGGTTTACATAAAAGGATGCAAAGAGCTGGTGTAATTCAACAGGTCAGACAGCATCTCTGGAGTAACATTGACAGGTGACATAATAGGTCGGAACCCTTCAAGCTGATCAGTTTTGACCTGTTAACGTCACCTATCCAGGTTACTCCAGAGTTACTTCAGCCGTTTGTTTTTTGCTGCCCTCTCATGTCTCCAACTGATTGTTCTGTTGCTTCCACATGGAAGAACACAGGTTAGCTTTCTGGTTGTTCATTCAAGCATCTGAATGACGTGCCGTGGCATGGTGCGGTGTGACACTCAGAGCCAGATCACAACCTCAAGTATTTTCAAAAGGTGGCAAATTAAGAAATGTAGGTCTGTAATGGAAGATAGACACAAAATGCTGGAGTAACTCAGCGGGACAGGCAGCATCTCTGGAGGGAAGGAAAAGGTGACG
The DNA here is from genome assembly GCA_035221665.1 of Okamejei kenojei. Taxonomy (NCBI): domain Eukaryota; kingdom Metazoa; phylum Chordata; class Chondrichthyes; order Rajiformes; family Rajidae; genus Okamejei; species Okamejei kenojei. Next base: position 26,656,039 of record CM069132.1, on the reverse strand, counting down.
TTTCGGGTCAAGACCCTTGATGTCCTTTTAGTCAAGCTAAAATACACATAGAAACAAGGAAATGCAGATGGTGGTTTACCAAGGAAAGACACAAAATGCTGGAGTAACTCAGCGGGTCAGGCAGCATCCCTGGAGAACATGGATAGATGGTGTTTCTACGGGTCCCGACCTGAAACGTCAGCTATCCAGTCCGCACTGAGATCCACTGCCACGGATGTTCTGTGGTTAAATCACTGCCCGTAAGCCACTGTGTAAATGCATGACTCCAAACTCGCCAAGGTGGGAACTGCTCAAGGGTTCTGTTACATCAAGGACATAGCCTCAGAATTAAACAACATACCTTTAGAAAGGAGATGAGGAGGAATTTCTTTAGTCAGAAGGTGGTGAATCTGTGGAATTCATTGCCACAGATGTCTGTGGAGGCCAAGTCAATGGATATTTTTAAGGTGGAGATTGACAGATTGATTAGTGCAGGTGTCAGGGACTACAGGGCAAAGGCAGGAGAATGAGGTGGAGAGTGAACGATAGATCGGCCATGATTGAATGATGGAGTAGACTCGATGGGCCCAATGGCCTAATTCTACTCCTATAACTTATGACCTTATGAAGGCATCACTAGGTGGACAGAAGCATCCACAATAACACTGATCATCTCCAACCACTGATGGGATGCTTAGGTGCACAATCACCCTAAATGAGGTAGGAGCACAAGGGAAAGGCTCGTCCATTATCTGGAGCATTGCTTGCATTAGAAGAAAGGCTTTGGAGAGGGTGCAGAGGTTTATCAGAATGCGGTGTGGATTAGAGGGTTTCAGCTGCAGGGAGAGGTTGGATCGCTTTGGATTGTTTTCTCTGGACCGTCGAAGATTGAGGGGAGACTTGATAGAACGAAATAAAATTATAAGAGGCATAGATAGGGTAGACAGTCAGAACCTTTATTCCCAGGGTGGAAATGTCCAACAGTTGTAAGGCGAGAGGGGGAACGTTTAATGGAGATTAGCAGGGCAAGGTTTTTTTTAACACAGATAGCGAGGGCCTGGAACGTATTGCAAGGGGTGGTGGTGGTAGCAGATACGATAGTGACATTTAAGAGGTTTTTAGATAAGGACATGGAAGTGCAAGAAAAAGAGGAATATGGATTAAGTACAGGCAGATGAATCAGTTTAACTTGGCATCATGTTCGGCACAAACATTGCGGCCCATTCCTGTGCTGTACTGTTCTATGTTCCTTTAATAGTGCAACAACATGACAAAGGAGCAAACTATTGCCTAACTATCCTCCCAACAGCCCATTCCTGCATTTCCATCCCCACCTGTTGCACAGTCTGTGGGTCCCAGTCATTACTCATGAGCCATCTCATAACTCCCAGAACTGAAGCAGAAACAAATTATCCCCAAAGGATCGCATAAAAAGATGACAACTTTACACCATGGAAAATAACTCATATCTTTTAGTCCCTGTCAGCATCCTCAACCAAGGTATTGCCCAAGACAATGAATCAAGTGTTGAACGATTTACAGCCCGTGGCATCTGACAGGACCATATTGTAAGTTTTGCACTTGAATGGTTCTTACAGAATATTGGTAAGTAGAAGATTCACTGGTGTCACTCTATTACATGAAGGGAAGAACGTACTTTCCAAATAATTACGGCGAGCAGCACAAATCCTTTTAAAGCAGTGAAGTAGCTGCACACTAAATGGGATTGCATGCAAATCAATAATTTTCACACATAAATAATAGTAGAAAGGAACATTTCCTCTTCTTCTTGCGTATGGCGTGCACAGCCTAAAGACAACTTGTTCTGTTTGATCTTATTTGATTGTGCACGACAGGTTGATTGCATTCGTCGAAACAGGGCGGACCACGTGAAGGTTTCAATCTCCCATCCCAACATTTCCTCTAAGCAACTGTGTTAAAGGGTTTAGTTTTAGTTTAGTCTAGAGATAACACTCGGAAACAGGCCCTTCGGCCTACCGGGTCCGCACCAACCAGCGATCCCCACATATTAAAAAAATATTTACCAAGCCAATCAACCTACAACCCTGCAAGTCTTTGGAGTGTGGGAGAAAACCAAAGATCTTGGAGAAAACCCATGCAGGCACAGGGAGAACGTAAAACTCCGTACAGACAACACCCGTAGTCGGGATCGAACCCAGATCTCTGGCGCTACGTTCGCTGTAAGGCAGCAACTCTACCGCTGCACTACCACACCACCAATCAATTATTATTGATTGAAAGACACAGCCTTGGAAACAGCCCCTTCAGCCCACACTAACCATCGATCACCCGTTCACACTAGTTCTATGTTATCCCACTTTCTCTGTTATCCACTCCTTACACCATCAAAGCAATTTAGAGGCCAATTAACCTATATACCCGCACGTCTTTGGGGTGTGGTAGGAAACCAAAGCACCTGGAGGAAACCAAAGCACCTGGAGGAAACACAACGTGCAAACTCTACGCAGATAGCTTCCGAGGTCAGGGTCAAACCCGGGAGTCTGGCACTGTGAGGCAGCAGCTCTACTAGTGTATTATTCTACACAAAATTACAGATGTAGCCACAATTAACCGTTTTCTCATTCCCTTGCCTAAAAAAAAATCTTCCTTGCAAATGGTGGCTGAGACGATAGAAGAACAAGGTCATGTCTCCATGCTGTATCTTTCAATCAATCAAAAAAATACGTGTTCCACATATCTGTCGAGATACTATGTGGCTTAGGAAGATTGTGCTTGTGGTTCCAAAAATATTGAATTTGTCTGGGAGTGAACTGTTGCTATCTCTTTACAAATAATACATGGTCATCATAACCCAAAGCAAACTAAACTAGGGTTGCAGACAGTGAAGAAGGCTGTTATAAGTCACAGCAGAATATTGATCAGTTGTAGATATGGGCGGAGAAATGGCAGGTGAAGTGTAATCTGGGCAAGTGTGAGATGTTGCATTTTGTGAAGTCAAGTGTGAGGAAAAAGTAGACAGTTAATGGCAGATCCCTTAAAGGTATTGGCGTACAGTGGGATCTTGGGGTCCAAGTCCGTAGCTCTCTTAAATTTGCAACACAAGTAGATAAGGTGATAAAGAAGTTATACGATATACTTGCTTTCATGGTCAGGGCACTGGAGTCAAGGTACAGCTTTATAAAACTTTGGTTAAGCCACATTTGGTGCATTAAGCCTAGTTCTGGTCACCCCATTACAGGAATGATATGGCGGCTTTGGACAAGGTGCATAGGAGGCTCACCAGAATGCCAAGCAAATAAAGTGCTAGAGGAACTAAGCAGGTCAGGCAGCATCTGTGGAGGGAATGGACAGATGACATTTAAGGTCAGAACATTTCTTCATTTTACCAGAGTGCTGCCTGGATCAGAGGGTATAAGGACAGCTGGATAAACTTGGATCACTTTCTCTGGTGTCAGAAACTGAGGGAAGACCTGACAGATGTTTATAAAATTATGACAGGTATAAATAGGATAGGCAGTCAGAATCTTTTGGCCATTTTGGACATCTCAAATACAACAGAACATAGCTTTGGGGGCAAGGATAAAAGTTTAAAGAAGATGAGCTTGTCAAGGTTTTTTTCACACAGAAAGTGGTAGGTGCCAGGAATGCATTGTCTGGGATTGCGGTGGATGCAGATACAATAGTAGTGTTTAAAAGGCACATAGATATGCAAGGAATGGAGGAAAACAGATCGCATTCAGGCAGAAGAAATTTCTTTAATTTGGCACCATGTTCGGAACAGACATCGTGGGCCAAAGGACGTGTTCCAGTGCCTTACTGCTCCGTGTTCTGTAATTGGAAGAAGACATCTCTACTCAAATCCTCTTGAAATAAAGACAGATTTCTAGACTTTTCAGACTCGTCATACAGCACAGAAACAAGCCCTTCAGCCCAACTCATCCATACTGTCCAAGATGCCCTTCTAAGCTAGTCCTATAGCCCGTGTTTGATCCACATCCCTCTAAACCTTACCTATCCAAGTGATCCTCACAGTACTGGTAAGCATACCATTTATGGGTGATTTTCAAGGTTTATATACTCACCAATGACTAAGGCCGATAGTAATTTCTCAACAGATTTCCTATTGCAATTACACCTTTGCCCCACAAAGTAGACCACTGTTACAGGATCTAATTCAAAGTTGCATACTATACTGGCCAAAATAATGACTATAATAGCTTGAATGTAAAGCATTCTGTCCTTGGATTGAGAGCAGTCAGGTAAACCAAGCAAACCAAGCAACACAAAGCTAATAATCTGTTTTGATCTGTGAGCCTGATACAATGTGCTCCCTATTAAGGAATGCCTTCACAATTGAGTAGTGGCTCCAGTAACATGCATGCTCCAGGCTAGCAATACAACTTGCCATTAATTATGCACAATTTGAACAGTTCTTAGGCTATACTCAAGCCGTGGAACTTGTAATACAAACTCAAGAGTTCTATTTGTGCAAGAGGATTCAGGAATCAGAATGTATCCAGGACGGGCACGGTGGCACAGCAGCAGTTGCTGCCTTACGGCGCCAGAGACCCGGGTTCCATCACGACTACGGGTGTTGTCTGTACGGAGTTTGTACATTCTTTCCATGACCTTCTTGGGTTTTCTCCGGGATCTCCAGCTTCCTCCCACACTCCAAAGGTACAGGTTTGTAGGTTAATTGGCTTGGTAAAATTGTAAATTGTTCTAGTGTGTGTAGCATTGTGCTAGTGCACGGGAATCAGTAGTCGGCGCAGACTTGGTGGGCCGAATGATTTGTTTCCACGCCGTATCTCTAAACTAAACTAAAATAGTTTTTGCCATAAGACTGAAAGAAAGTTTCTTTCAAAATCCCTGGACGTCTCAATGATCTAATGAAATGACTATATCCATTATACAGTAACTAATGCTCATTATGGATGATGAAGTACTTTTGAAATCTGTTGTAATAACAGGGGTCTTGGAATCCACATCCATAATTCCCTAAAAATTATAACACAAGTAGACAGAGTAGTAAAGAAGGCATGTGGTTTAATTGCTTTCATAAGTCTGAGCATTGAGTAGAAGAGCTAGAACGTCATGATGCAGCTCTGTAGGACTTTGGTGAGGCCACATATGGCGTATTGCATGCAGTTCTGGTCACCCCATTACAGGAAGGATGTGGAGGCTTTGTAAACTTGTGCAGAGGAGGTTTACCAGAATAATGCCTGGATTAGGGGGTATTAACTACAGGGAGAAGTTAGACAGAGTTGGATTGTTTTCTCGAGAACACAGAAGGTTGTAGGGAGACCTGATAGAAGCAGATAAAATTATGAGAGAGAGATGGATAGGGTGGACAGAATATTTTTCCAGGATGGAAAAACCAAATACTAAAGGCCATAGCTTGAAGGTGGGGGGACAAAGTGTAAAGGGGATGTGCACGGACTTCTATGACACCCAAACTGCACAAAGGAACCTCCCACAAATCGCGTGATAACAACCATATAATCTGTTATGATTATGTTGTTTTGGGGATACATGTTGGACACCAAGCTGAATTATTTTTTATATAGGGTGACATGGGGTCATTAATATCGGCCCGAGGGGGAAGACAGCACAACACCATCCGCAAGACGGCACCTCTGACATCAATCACTTCTGACTCGGCGGCAAGTCTATTGTTCACTTTGCCAGTTATAGAATCATACAGCATGGAAACACTGGCCAAGATGCCCCATCTACACTAGTCCCACCTGCCCACTTTTAATCCACATCCCTCTAAATGTTTCCTATCCATGTACCTGTGCAAATGTCTTTAAAATGTTGTTATAGTACCTGCCTCGTCCACCGAAAGAATGGGTGACATTTCGGAGAGGGAGAGGGAGTCAGTCTTAAATGGCACTTATTCCTTTTACGTCTATCTATCTGATGGTCTACCTCAGTTTTCTTGTATTCGTCAGGATTCTTCTTGATGATCTTCGCAATTTGGTTCCCTGTGAATCGCTGTGTGAAGTAAAACACGTAAACATTTTAAAAGTGAACTAAAAACAAACCTCAAATACTCATTAGCATTTCAGAAGAGTAAATATTAAGCAAAAGTACTAATTTAGCACAATTTCAGGTTAAATATTTAATGATCAGCAACTACTGATAATGATGTGACACCCACACTTGCTTCAGAGTAGACTGTATCTACAGAAATCTGATATAATGATCATTACCAGTTCTGATGAGTTTTCGACTCTTGAGGAGATGAACCCTGACCTGCTAAATGTTTCCACCATTTTATGGTTTTATTTCAAAAGCTTAACCTGCAAATTTTTGATTTCGAGCTAAATTTAGTTGTTTTTATTTAGCTTCATTTGGAGATACAGCACGGAAACAGACCCTACAGCCGGCCAGCGATCCCCGTATACTAGCACTCGTGTCAGAGGTTATGGGGAGAAGGCAGGAGAATGGGGTAAAGAGGGAGAGATAGATCAGCCTATGATTGAATGGCGGAGTAGACTTGATGGACCGAATGGCCTAATTCTACTCCTATCCCTTATGACTTTATGACTATACTACACACTAGCGACACTTTACAGTTTTACCAAAACAAATTAACCTACAAACCTGTACATCTTTGGAGTGTGGGAGGAAACTGGAGCACCCGGAGAAAACCCACATAGATCACGGGGATAACGTACAAGCTCCGTACAGACAGCGTCCGTAGTCAGGATCAAACCCGGGTCTCTGGCGCTGTAAGGCAGCAACTCTGCCTCTGCCCCACCGTGCACGGAGCATGGTCCCAAAGCATACTTGAGCTGACCTTTTAAGTATTATTCAGCTTTATTAACTCAACTGTTCCATATAACATATAACCATATAACAATTACAGCACGGAAACAGTCCCTCTCGGCCCTTCCAGTCTGTGCCGACCATTTGTTTTCCCCTAGTCCCATCTACCTGCTCCATTCCTTCCATACCCCTCCATTCCCTTCACGTCCATATACCTATCCACTTTACTTTTAAATGTTAAAATCGATCCTGCCTCCACCACTTCTGCTGGAACTCATTCCACACAGCCACCACCCTCTGAGTAAAGAAGTTCCCCCTCACGTTACCCCTAAACTTCTGTCCCTTAATTCTCATGTCATGCCCTCTTGTTTGAATCTTCCCTACCCTCAATGGGAAAAACGTATCCATGTCAACTCTGTCTATCCCTTTCATCATTTTAAAGACCTCAATCAAGTCCCCCCTTAACCTTCTGCACTCCAAAGAATAAAGACCTAACTTGTTCAACCTTTCTCTGTAACATAGTTGCTGGAACCCTGGCAACATTCTAGTAAATCTCCTCTGTACTCTCTCTATTTTGTTGACATCCTTCCTATAACTAGGCGACCAAAATTGTACACCATACTCCAGAATTGGTCTTACCAATGCCTTGTACAATTTTAACATTACTTCCCTACTCCTATATTCAATGCTCTGATTTATAAAGGACTGTGATTGAATATCAATGGATTATTAAATTAGTTTTATAAAGCCAGTTTTCTGGAATTAGTCTGAGGTTAAACCAAGGAATCATTCATAGGGAACGGACGGGCGATGTTTCAAGTCAGGACCCTTCTTCAGACTGATTGTAGTAGCAGAGTGAAAGCTGGAAAAGATGCAAGGGCGCGACAAAGCCCGACAAGTGGTTGGTGGCGATAGACTCAAAGAGCTGGATTAACTCAATGGATCAGGCAGCATCTCTGGAGAGAAAGAATGGGTGACGTTTCGGGTCGGAATCCTTCTTCCGACCCAAAGTGTCACCCATCCTTTTTCTCCAGAGATGCTGTTTGACCCACTGTGTTACTCCAGCACTTTGTGTCTATCTTCAATATATACCAGCATCTGCAGTTCCTTCCTACACAAATGATAAGTGGATACAGGTGAGGGGGTGAGGGGGGTTTGATTGGCAGATGGGTGTAGTAAGTGCATTGGCTGGAGATGAAAAGGAGACAAAGGGTCAAAACATCTTTCTCTTTCTTAAGACATGAAAAGCCTCAAACTCACATGTTCAGTTACTCAATGGCCCCCTGAAATATCAAGAGGAGAAAAGACATCTCCCTCAATAGGTGTTAATATGCAGCTAACTATGATTTACTCCATGGTTTGGGACTCATGACCACAATAGTGGATCATCTAGTATTTTCCATTTGTGGAGCGCATTGTCCAAAGATGTTTACATTGCTATTTATGCAAGGAAATAATATTTCAGACATTCTACTGAATTCAAGATCTTCTGACACCAAACAGATTGTTCCTTGCTCACATTTTTCAATTACAGCCTCGAAGGGATTACATTCAAATTCTTAGCAAGGAATACTGAAATTCAACTCGTTATTTAAGTATTTAATTTTAAACATTAGCAGGAAGTAATTCTGCACAATCTGTCAGGTTGAAGAATCATAAACCCTGCCTAAGGGCGGCACAGTGGTGCAGCAGTATAGCTTCTGCCTTACAGCACCAGAGACATGGCTTCGATCCTGACTACAGGTACTGTCTGTACGGAGTTTGCACGTTCTCCCCATGACCGCATGGGTTTCCTCCTACACTTCAAAGATGTACAGGTTGTAGGTCAATTGGTTTTGGTAAAAGTTGTAAATTGTCCCTAATGTGTAGGATGGTTGTAGTGTATGGGGATCACTGGTCGGCACAGACTCGATTGGCTGTTTTCGTGCTGTTCGTTAAACTAAACTAACCTAAGATCATTTCAGCCAACCATGCTAAACAAGATGACCCATCTACACTAAGCACACCCACCTGCATTGGGCCTATATTCCTCTAAACCTTTCCTATCCTATAGTTCTTCTATATGTTTCTTTAGAAGCAGGAGACAGTACCTCAGCTCAATGATTGTCTGAGGTGTCCATTTTTACTCATGAGATATGGTGAACCAACCTCATAAGCACGTGATCCAGTGATGTCAGCCAGTTTCTGTGGTCCTCCAACACACTTTTCTAGTTGGCGGCATTCTTCGGTAGTGCTGGAGTCCATCCAGATGGGAGAATCCGTCACAGAGAAACTTGACTGGTAAGAAGAGAAAAACGTGAATTCTTTAAAGAAAACCCAAGTTAAGTTAATAAAGTTTTTTTCATTTGCTGATTGATAATTTAAGTTTTCTTTCAATCAGTTCACCTGTCTACTCTCCTGACCACAATTACTAAAACGACTTCCACAACGTTTATAAACAAGACCAGGACAACGAGGCAGTTTCCGTCTCCACAGACGCTGACAGATCCACCAAGTAGTTTCAACATTTTCTATTTTCATTCCTTTAACTAGGCCTCCTAAACAGGAGTAAGTGACAAAGGCTAAAAGGGTCAAAACATCTTTCTCTTTCATTAGGCATGTAAAACCTCACACTTATATGTTTAGTTTGTTCATTTACTAATGGCCTCATCTGGACTACGCAGTTGCAGCTTGGGACCCATACACAGATAAAAACATTTCATCCATCGAACGTGTCCAAAGACAGGCCGCTCGATTTGTTACTAACACCTACGAGAGAGAAGCGAGTGTCACCAAACTTCTGAATTCTCTGGGGTGGAACCCTCTCCAAGACAGACGTGAAGCTCACCGTTTGACCTGTTTTTACAAAATGTTAAATGGTCAGCTAGACATAGATCACAAGACCTACACCAACCCTAAACCAATTAGGAGCAGACGAGGGCATTCAATCCAATTTGTGGTCCTAGCCACAAAGACAGATGTGTACAGCAATTCATTCTTCCCACGCACTATTAAAGCATGGAATAATCTCCACCAAACCACGGTTACCCAGCCAGATGCAGCTAAATTTAAAGTGGCACTTTCTTCCCAATAACCCTCTCTGGCTAAACCCCTCCCTTCACCACCTCCAGTTCAAATTCCAGTTGGAATATTTTGGAGGACCAAGTAACCAAGAAACAAGAACCAAGAACCAAGCTCCATGAAATGTCAAGTGGAGAAAAGATCTCCCACAATTAATATGCAGCTAATTATTCTTTACTCGATGGTTCAGCTTTCTCCCTGCCACTACAGTCTGAAGAAGGGTTCTGACCTTCTTCTTCTTTCGAGTGGCGTGCACAGCCTAAAGTTGTTGGACAACTTGTTCTATTTGATCTTCTGTTTGTGCACGTCGAGTTGATTGCATTAGTCGAAACAGGGCGGACCACGTGAAGGTTGCAATCTTCCACCCGGTCCTGACCTGAAACATCACCTCCATAAATGGATCATTGGTTTAACCTCAAACCAATTGCAGAAAAACTGGCGATATAAAACTAGCTTTAAAGATCCTTTGGTGCACAACCACTGTTTGGTTCCGATTGATCGCAACTGCAATTGTCAGAAACGTTCTGCAAAATTAAACTCAGAATACTTTATAATTTCAGAACTGTACATTTATTTTTTTAATCTCACTTCTTTATTTTATTATTATTATATATTTTTTTACTGGCACAAGTATTCTCAGACTAGTTTTATAGACATTTTCTGACAATTAGAGTCATTGCCGGATGGATGTGGAGACTTTTACAAGGTTTACCAAATTGCTGAGTGGATTTGAGGTTATTAGCTAAAAGGAGAGGTTAGACATAGTTAGATTATTTTCTCTGGACTTTGGAAGCTGAGGGGAAATATGATAGAAATATATAAAATTATGAAAGGCATAGAAGGGTCGATTATGAAAATATGTCATAGAAAAGGTATCAATTCTGAAAGGTAGACTGTAAGAACTATTTCCCAGGGTGAAAATGTCAAAGATTAGAGGGTATAGCCTTAAGGTGAGAGAGGCAAAGTTTAAAGAAGATATGTGGAGCACATTATTTTTAAACACAGAGGGTGATGGGTGCCTGGAATGCACAGCCAGGAGTGGTGTTGGAAGCAGATATGATAGAGGCATTTCATAAAGGCTTTTGGATAGGCACATGGTTAAGGGCCTGTCCCACTGCGGCGACCTAATTGGCGAGTTTAGAAGTGTTTGCCCTCGACTCATACTCGCAGCATGGTCGACACTAGGTCCTAGGTGGTCTTTGTAACTCTCCTTCATGCTCGAGAGTAGTCCCAGCGTAATTGAGGCCTCAGCTAGGTCGTGGCGTATTTTTTAACATGCTGAAAAATGCCCGCGAGTGAAAAAAAGGTCGCCATGGAAAAAAAAAAATCAATTTTTTTTTTTACTCGTAGGTTTAGTCAAAGTAGGTCATAGTACGTCGACATGTTATTCGTAGGTAATCGAAGGTAGTCGAAGGTAAACAAAGGTAGTTGTAGATAGTCTTCATCATAGTCGAAGGAGATTGAAGGAGGTTGTCTTCACTCTCCACTATTCGGTATCCAATTTTCCCAAAGCTAGTCGAAGCTAGTCTTCAACGTAGTCGAACAAAGGTCTTCTGCATAGTCAAAGAAGGGCTTCAACATGACACTTTTTCAAACTCTCCTAAACTCGCCAATTAGGTCGCCGCAGTGGGACAGCCCCTTTATGCAGGGAATGGAGGGATATGGATAGCGTGCAAGCAGAGGAGATTCACTTAATTTGGCATCATGCTCGGCACGGACGTTGTGAGCTGTCGGGGCTATTCTTATGCTGTACTTTTCTATGTTTTATGAATAAGAAACTCAATCTCATTGCTTCAAGGCACAGCAACTACTGGTAAAAATAAATATTCTCCACACTGCTTTGATACAGTAGAAGGTAAGGACATGGGTTCTGCCATCAGACTGTGTAAGATAAAACACAAAATCCCCAAAAATATTCTGTTGGCTAAAGTTCTTTTGATTCCCATGCTAAGATTCCTCCAATCCTCACCTGCAATATCTGGTGAAGCGAATGGTCAGCAGGCATGTTTTTCAAGGTCTGACTGGCTCCGTCCTTCCAATAAACACTGCCGTGTTGCTGTGAAGAAATAACAAGAGATCTTAATAAGCATTTGCCAGAAAGCAACATTGAACCTATTTCCTCAGTTACCAATTAGACAAATTGCCATCACTTACTTGGCCAGAACCAGACAAAGATTTCAATTTTGAAAGATCAAGATTTGCAGCCTTCAACCTCTCCAAAAGTAAATCCATTGCCTGAAAATACAAAAAATATTTATACTCAGCAGGATAACAAGTAACCTCAGTCAGTATTTAATCCTTTACGATTTTAATGTTTGGTTTGAGTACCCTGAACTAATTTTTTTTAATCCATTACCATTTTCACCAAAACAGTATGAATGAAATATCAGCAGCTTTTGTTACTTCAGGCATTGCATTTCCAGTCACATATATAGAAGAGGAAGGGAAAGATGGAAGCGGCTTTAGTTTAATTTAGTTTAGTTTAGAGCTACAGTCTAGAAACACGCCCGTCGGCTCACCGTCTGCAAAAAGCAGCGATCCCCACACATTAAGACTATCTACACACACTAAGGACAATTTACATCTATACCAAGCCAACTAACCTACAAACCTGTACGTCTTTGGAGTGTGGGAGGAAGCCGCAGATCTCGGAAAAAACCCAGGCAGGTCACGAGGAGAACGTACAAACTCTGTACAGACAAGCACCCTTCGTCAGGATCAAACCCGGATCAGTGCCGCTGTAATCTACCACTGCGACTCTACCACTGCCCAACTGTGCCCACCTAATTCAGCATTATTTTCTAAACGCATCTTTCTTCAAAAGTCACTTTACTGAATCAGGCCTGATCAGCTACAAATCTTCTGGAAACTAAATCCAATGGGATTGTCATCCTTGTATTGGTCACTATTACAAAGGGAATGGAGGACAAAAGTAGGAATTTTTGATACAACTGTGAAAATGTTGGCAAGACACACATGGAATATGTCAAACAATTTTATATTCTTATATTTGGATAATTTAGAATAGGTTCAGTAAGTTGACTCCTATGAAAAAGGGATTGTCGTATGTAGAACGACTGAGGTCAGGTCTTCTTTACTCATTGGCATGTTGTAGAGTGATGTTCAACACGTTTACATAGTTGCTGCTATGTGGCAACTTGACTACAGAGTTGCTGAGAGGGTGCTTCTCATCATGGGGCAGTCTAGAACTGGAGCTCAGTTTTTGAGGGGTTAGCCTTGGGAATTTAATTTCACCTCAGAGGTTCATAAATCTTTGGAACTCACTTCCGCAGAGACATGAAGAGGAATTGAGTTGAGGTTCGAGTTAAGTGACACAGCATGGAAACAGGCCCATCATGTCACCAAGTCCAAAGCCAATCATTGTTCACACTGGTTCTATGTTATCCCACTTTTGCATCCACTCTCTACACACTAGGGGCAATTTTATAGATGCCAATTAACCTACAAACCCACATGCTTTTGGGATGTGGGAGGAAACCAGAGCACCTGGAGGAAACCCATGGGGTCATAGGGAGAATGCGCAAACTCCACACAGACAGCACCCAAGATCAGGATTGAACCCAGATCTCTGGCGCTGTGAGGCAACAGCTGCACCACTGTGCTGTGAGGATGAAATGAGATAGATTTTTGAACGAAAGGGGAATCGCGTATTATGGGGATCAGACAAGAGGATGTTCAAATTAATATCAGATCAGCCACTAAATAAATATGTTTGTTTTGCTGACTGTAATATTGAAGACCCTTTGTCGGGACTGAGAGTGGATAGTGGAGGGCGAAATTGTAGGGGCAAGACAGGTTGAATCAAGGAGAGAGGATAATGGGCAAATGAAGCTAGGTGGAGGCAATTGGAGAGAGGGGTGGAGTTGAGAGGCAAAGACGGGTGTGATAGGTGGAAGCAAGCAATGAGAAAAGGGCAGATGAGGCCCGGTGGTGGAAAGATGGTAAAAGTCGGGACAGCTGCAAGAGGGTAATAAGCAACAACTCAAAGGTTACCCGTGCCAGAATCTGATAAGGAAGGTGATAATGGAAGATAGATGAAGGGTGGCTGGAACCAGATGAGGCAAGAGAGGAACTGGTGCGGATGGAACCAGCAGGGGATGGGGGAAGAAAATGGGTTTTGTGGATTGGGGGAAGGATATGGGGATGGGCACAAAGATGAGAGGACTGGAGGTAAATCAGAAGGTGAGAGAGGAGGGAAAGCACAGGAGGTTGGGGCTACTGGATATTAGAAAATTAAATATTCATACTATTGGGTTGCAAACTACCCAGGCAGAATTTCAGTTTAGTTTATTGTCATGTGTACCACTAAAAAGACAATACATGATTACAATCGAGCCATTTACAATGTATAGATACATAACGGAATGAAGTTTAAAGCAAGGTTAAGCCAACAAACTCCGATCAAGGATAGTCCAACGGTCCAGTTGCCTGATATTCTCCTAGCTGAGCAATGGCCTTTGCGGACAGAGCTTAGGTGTTTTTATTGCTCAGTCAGCGCTTGGGTCTCATCGTCACATTAGGTACAATCGCCCAGCTGAGAAACCTTTAAGCATTTAGAGCACACAATCGGGCAAATTTCTACTTAAATACTGATATGATACTTATATGAAAGTGCCCAAATAAAGGTATCCGTAACAGCAACAGCTAAGCATAATTCATACCTTTACCCATAACAGGACTGGTGTTGTAACAGTTATCTTGTCGCTTTGTACATGGACACCATTCTGGGTTCTGCATATAAAGGAAAGGTTAAAGAATTATCGAGCACAGAATCAGGCCTCCGGCCCAACCTGACCATACTAACCAAGATGCCTATTTATGCCTTTTTCCTGAACTTGGCTCTCCATTCCTTTCCTATCCATGTAGTTATGGCCAAATGCATTCTAAGTGTTCTGATTGCACCTGCCTCTCTGCATCACTCTCTGAAAAACTTTCCCCTTGCGCCTTATTTATGTCCTTTAGTTTTAGGAAAAAACTGTGACTATAAGCCCTCCATAATTTTACAAATCTCTATAAGGTCACCCCTCAGCCCCCTGTGCTGCAGTGAAAACACTCCTAACCTAACCTCTCCTTGTAACTAAAGCCTCTAAATCTCTCAAAAATCCTGGACCGTCATCTGTAAACAGCTGGACCTTGGCCCTGAGACGTCTGTCTGCAGGTGGTGCCTGGACTTCCTGTCGAGCAGAATTGGTCATGACTTTTCCTCTTTCCTACCCACAGCACTTGATCTCCTCAAAGATGTATGGCAGATTTTTACTGAACTTCATTTTACCTAGGATCATGTGACTAGCAAGTACCACTGAACCATTGTCAGCCCCTTGGTCTGCTTCCTGTACCCCCATGACTCTGTGGCCAAATACAGCACCAATTTGATCTTTAAGTTTGCAATTAAACCACTATTGTGACAATGATGCGACAGAGTACGGAACAGAGATCAGGAACTATGTGCCAGGGTGTCAGGACAGTAACCTAGCCCTTAATGTCCATCATGTAATCACCAATGATTTGCCCTGGTCCAACCACAATGACGGTACAGCCAGGATTGCACATGAAAGCCGCGGTAGGCTAAGGAAATTTGGCTTGTCCCCCGAAACTCATACCAATTTCTACAGAAGCATTGTAGAAACCATCCTATCAGAATGCATCACAACTGGGTACGGCAACTATTCTACCCAATAACACAAAAATTGTAGAGAGTTGTGGGGACAGTCCAGTCCATCACACAAACCAGCCTCCCACCCATCAACTCCATCTCAGCTTCACACTACCTCAGGAAAACTACCAATATAATCAAGGACCACTCACACCCAGGTCATTCCCTCTTCTCCGCTCTCCCATCAGACAGATTACACCAAAGCTTAAAATCAAGTCCTGTCAGATTCAAGGATAGATTCATCCCTGCTGTTATCAGACTCTTGAATGGACTTCTCATATGCTAAGGTTGAGTTAATTAACCGACAAACCTGAATGTCTTTGGAGTGTGGAAGGAAACCGGAGCACCTAGAGAAAACCCACACAGCCACAGGGACATTGCACAAACTGCATACAGACAGCGCCCGTAGTCAGGATTGAACACGGGTCTTGGGCACTGTAAGGCAGCAACTCTACCACTGTGTCACCCATTTAGCTGAGGCAGGTACTACCACAACATTTAAAAAAAGCATTTAGACAGGCACATGGATAGGATGGGTTTAAGATATGGGCCAAACACAAGCAGGTGGAACTCGTGTAGATGGGGCATGCTGTATGACACTGTACGATTACGATATGGAGAGCTGAAGCCAGGAAACCATCAAGCATTGCAATGAAAAGGCAAGTTTTGAGTTAACAAAGCCAAGGAGGAAACTTTCAGCAGAAGATGGGCTAAAGCAGGCTACAGAATATATGACACACTTATGCAGTCAGAAGCTCATTAAACACAATACTAAAGTCGTAAACCATCCAAGTCAGCTTCAGGCAGTTACCAAGGAGAGGGATAGATTTGGTAGTGATGAGAAGATGGAGAGAATATCAATTTGGTGCACATGAAGTAACCCATTTAACACAAAATGTGATCGTTTTGAGTTATTATTGGATTAAGACTTAGCTCCTAATAGAAATTGACCAATTTACTTAATAAGTAGCTGCCACTACTTAAGTACTACAAACATCTTAGCTGATCTACCAGGATTATCTTCCCCTGTAAATGTATTTGCCCTCCAGCTTCTCCTATCCTTTCCACCAAATGAAATAAGCAAATGATCATAAAACATCTTACCCAAACTCTGGCAAATCATTATCAAATTTCACATTAGTTTCGTGGATTACATTCAGATTATCATCAATAACCATGGCTTTCATCTAGAAAGGAGAAAACAGATTTGAAGATAGAAATGTCACCAATAATTTGTACCCTGGAACCTGTCATCGTCTTAGAGGAATACAATACAGAAACAGGCAATTTGCCACTGAGTCCATACTGACAATCAGCCACACTTACACCAATACTACACTAGCCTTTATTATTCCCCACACATTCCCATCGACCCTTCACGTATTCCACCTATATATTTGGGGCAACTTACAGTGGCCAAGTAGTTTACCAACCCCCACATCTTAATCTCGTAATTATAAATAACATCGTGCACAGTAATAATTCAATTATAATTATCATAGAGTACTCCAAATAACTATGATATAGACATGAACAGTTTGCTTTTCAATAAGATATGTACGCACGTATTATAGAATTCTGATCTTATATGCTATAAAGCATACACAAATTAACTTCTGCAATGTGAATGGGATTCATCTTTTGTCTGTATATTAACTATAGATCTGTGGTACATCTTGTCTCTGATGCATAGCAGGGGAGGGGAGGTTAAGCAGAGCAGTAATGATCTCAGAATCGATAGGGGCATGGACAGATTGAGCGGCCACGAACAAGACCCCAGCATATACGTTAATGGTATGATGCCAAGGTCAAGCATGTCTCTGAGCGATTACAGATTATTCTCAAGGGGGAGGGTGAGCAACCGGAGATCATTGTATACATTGGTAGACGCAAAATGGTGGAGTAACTCAGCGGGACAGGCAGCATCTCTGGAGAGAAGGAATGGGTGACGTTTCGGGTTGAGCCCTTCTTCAGACTGATGTCAGGGGAGTGGGCTGAACAGAGATAGAATGTAGTCAGAGACAGTAAGACTGGTGGGGGAACTGGGAAGGGGGAGGGGATGGAGAGAGAGGGAAAGCAAGGGCTATTTGAAGTTAGAGAAATCAATGTTCATATCGCTGGGGTGTAAGCTACCCAAGCAAAATATGAGGTATTGTTCCTATAATTTGCGCTGTGACAATGGAGGAGGCTCAGGACAGAAAGGTCAGATTAGGAATGGGAGGGGGAGTTTAAGTACTACCATTGTATACATTTGTCCCAGTAAAAAAGGGATGAGGTCCTGCAGAGTGAATATAATATAGGATGTTTGGCAGGAAGTTAAAAAACTGACCTCAAGGATGGTAAACTCAGATTATCCCAGTGCGAGAGTAGGAATAGGATAGGGTTGTTGAATGGTAGTAAAGGGGCAGCCTAGTGATGCAGCGATAGAGCCTTACACCACCAGAAATCAAGTTTCGATCCTGACTCTGGGTGCTGTCTATATGGAGTTTGGATGTTCTCCCTGTAAACTCTTGGGTTTTTTCCAGGCGTTTCAGTTTCCTCCCACATTCCAAAGACGTGCAGGTTTATATGTTAATTACCTTTGGTAACAATTGTAAATTGTCCCCAGTATGTAGGATAGTGTTAGTGCACTGGGTGATCGTTGGTCAGCCCGCTTGGAGTTTGCCAAAAGGCCTGAGAAACAAGATTCTCTGGTCTGATGAAACCAAGATTGAACTCTTTGGCATGAATGCCAAACGTCACGTCTGGAGGAAACCAGGCACCGCTCATCACCTGGCCAATACCTTACCTACGGTGAAGCATGGCAGTGACAGCATCATGCTGTGGGGATGTTTTTCAGTGGCAGGAACTGGGAGACTAGTCAGGATCGAGGGAAAGATGAACGGAGCATCCTTGATGAAAACCTGCTCCAGAGCGTTCTGGACCTCAGACTGGGGCAGAGATTCACCTTCCAACAGGACAACGACCCTAAGCACACAGCCAAGACAATGCTGCAGTGGCTTTGTGACAAGTCTCGGAATGTCCTTGAGTGGCCCAGCCAGAGCCCGGACTTGAACCCGATCGAACATCTCTGGAAGGACCTGTAAATAGCTGGTCCCCATCGACGCTCCCCATCCAACCTGACAGAGCTTAAGAGGATCGGCAGACAAGAATGGGAAAAATTACACAAATACAGGTGTGCCAAGCTTGTTGCGTCATACTTATGAAGCCTTGAGGCTGTAATCACTGTCAAAGGTGCCTCAACAAAGTACTGAGTAAAGGGTCTGACTACGTATGTAAATGTGATATTTCAGTTATTTATTTTTAATTACTTTGCAAAAATGTCTAAGCACCTGTTTTCGCATTTTTTATTATGGGGTATTGTGTGTAGATTGATAATTTAAAAAATAATTTAATCCATTTTAGAATAAGGCTGTAACGTAACAAAATGTGGAAGAAGTGAAGGGGTCTGAATACTTTCTGAATGCATTGTATGCGCACGTGGAATTTTAATATTGAAGATATCACAGAAACATGAAAGGGAATTGGACAGGACTGGCAACTCAATGTTACGGGATACAGACACAACAGGCATGATAGAGGTGGAGGCAAGAGAGGAGTGTTATTGCATATTAATTCAGAAGAGCTTCATGGCCTTTCTTAGAGAGGATATTCCTGGAGGAAGTGAGGCTATATGGGTAGAATTTAGGAGCAATATGGCTGGGAGGGGTCTCAAGAGACTGCAGATGCTGGAATCTCAAGAGACAGATGCTGGAGTCTTGAGTGAAAAACAAACTACTGGAGGAACTCAGCATGTCAGGCAACATATGTGGAAGGAAATTGGCAGATAACATTTCAGGGTGAGACCCTTCTTTAAGAATAACTGCAGCTAGCTCATCTGTCTATTTTCCTGCATAGGACCATTAATTGCTATAAACTTACAAGTCCTTTGCTCAAGATTGGGGAAAGATCTAATAGGAACCTGAAGGGAATCTTTTTTACACAGAAAATGGTATATATATGGAGCAAGCTGTCAGCAGAAGTGGTTAAGGCAGGTATAATAACAACATCTAAAAGACATTTGGACTGCTACACGGATAACCGAGGTTTTGAGGGATACGAGTCAATGGGGGAAAATGGGATGATTTTATCCTCCTTGATATTAGTATTATAAAATGAGTTTACAAATACAAAGTTTTGCATTTAATGTTACAATGAATTGAAACATCATGTTGGAATGGAAGTGTATTTCCTTTAAAATGGTGATCGGACCGGAGAACAAGCTCCCTTCTTCATACTGCTAGAATGGTCCCAACCCAAAACGTCGCCTACAGATGCTGCCTGACCCACGGAGTTATTCCAGCACTATGTTTTTCACTCAAGCTACTGTGATTGATTGGTTACTAAAGATAATAAAGCAAGCTTTGTTCAATTCAATGATATTTGTTTACATTTTTTGTAAGTGAGCCCATCTTTTGTGGGTCTAGTGGATCATGTAATAATCTAAAAATAAAGTGGACTTAAGGTGATAGATAGATTAGCCATTCTCTAAAAGAATCACAGTACAGGTTCATACAAGTATGTTCTATGAGTCCTGAATCATTCCCTGTAATCCTTTAGTTCACCACTTCAATTCCTTGACCTGGCCCTCGAAGTCTGCTGGCAATCCCATTGACCACATAGAGCCTGTGGTTCAGGAGTAAGAGTCACGGTGTAACTTCAATTATTTCACTTTACTATAATGTTTCCAGGTGTTTTGATGTGTTTACAGCTTAAATTTTGTAATCATTTACGTCAATGTAGTTCTTTCGTGACTCCAGCACTGTGGAAGGTCAGAGCCATTTCAACATTGTTAAAATTAATCACAGGTTATTTTTCACGGCAAAGCTCTGCCCCAGAGAATGCCCCAGAGCCTTGCAGAGACTTAGAACTACACACAAGGCTTACTCACGGCAAAAACTTGCCACCTGACTCCAGCACGTAGAAGATGAATGAGAGTAGCCTTTCTAATCTCAGGGGTGTCACGGGGTGCAGCCGGTAGAGTTGCTGCCTCACAATGCTAGAAACCCAGCTTCCATCCTGACCTCGAGTGTTGCTCCTACAATTTCCTACAGATGCCCTGGTTTCCTCCCACAACCCAAAGAAATGAAGGTTTTTAGGTTAATTGGCTTCTCTAAAAAAATTGTCCCAAATGTGTCGGGGGGTATCCCACGTTCAAATCCACTCTTTACATACATAGGACAATTTTATAGAGGACAATTAACCTACAAGCCTGCACATCTTTGGGGATGCGCATGAAAACCAGAACACCCAGAGGAAATTCTTCACACTCATGGATGTAAACTATTTTCAACTTGCTCAAATGATAGCGTGGTTAAGGATAATGGTAATTGTGCAGCAGTTTGACCAACTTAGCAAACAATATGCGATAATGTCAGAGCTATATGGGCGGCAAAGAGGTGCACCAGTAAAGTTGCTGCCTTACAGTGCCAGAGACCTGGGTTCAATTCTGACTACAGGTGCTCTCTGTGCGGGTTAAGACATTCTCCCTGTGACCGCGTGGGTTTTCACCAGGTGTTTTGCTTTCTTCCGACACTCTAAAGAAGTACAGATTTGTAGATTATTTGGCTTCTGGAAATTGTGAATTGTCCCTAGTGTGTAGGATAGTGCTAGGATTCAGGAGGATCGTTGGTCGGCACGGACTCAGTGGGCCAAAGGTTCTGTTTCCACACTGTATCTCTAAAAGTAAAGTCTAAAATGTAAAACAGGTGGGCAAGGAAAGAGAATATTACAAATAATTTCCCTACCCCCCTCTCCCCACTGAAACAACCAGCACCTTTAATAGAAATGTGCCAGACTCCCAATGTCAAAGATTGCATGCAACAGTTGGATCAAAGAGAGAGTTGGATGTGGCCCTTGTGGCTAAGGGGATCAGAGGGTATGGAGAGAAGGCAGGTACGGGATACTGAGTTGGATGATCAGCCATGATCATATTGAATGGCGGTGCAGCTTGAATGGCCTATCCTGCACCTAATTTCTATGTTTCTATGTTTCTATGTAAAGTACAGTATCTGTCAGGGTCAGAATTAAACATTTCGGAACATAGTTGTACATTTACTCTTTCATGAGTTTTTACTACTCAACAGCAGTGTCAAACTTAAGCAAAAGTCGTAGTCAAAATAAAAAGGCCACAAAAGAAAAAAAATGTTTGTTCAGCAACTCCATCTTCTGAACTTCTGCATGGCATCTATACACACAGGTCTGCAGTGCGGCAGAGTCCGAGCAAAAATGCACAAACACACTGGTTATACTGCCCTCTTTTTAACTTTTCTTTCTCTGAAGACGATGGAGGATAAGAAATGTAACTGCATAAATATTACCGTAGTTTAATATTAACAAGAGTGACTGCGCAATTGTGGCCATCTTGTTCTGCTCCTTCAAAAGAGGAATAGCAAAACTACATTTAGTTTATGCGTAGCTAAAGTCATTCCTCACATTTAACTCTTCAACATGTTCATAATTAAAACTAACCCGGAGACAACGACAGCTTATGATTCGCCATCTCAGTTGACTGCATTCTAAATTGCATGTCAATTGTTTTTTTATTTAGTTATTTAACTTATTTTGTGTTTAACATGTTATCTGTGAGTACTGAGTTTACAGACTTATTATGCTGCTGCAAGTAAGGTTTTCATTGTTGAAACAAGGAACTGCAGACGCTGGTTTACAAAATAAGGCACAAAGTGCTGCAGGAACTCTGTGGGTCTCTGGAGAGCATGGATAGGTGGCGTTTCGGGTCGGGACCCTTCTTCAGACTGATCGTAATAGGGGGGAAAAGAGAGATGGAAGCTACCTATCAACTTTCTTCCCCCCCCCCCCCCCCCTCCACTCCACTCCATAATAATGTCTGAATATTGTCATCTATCCACGTTCTCTAGAGATGCTGCCTGACCCGCTGAGTCACTCCACAATTTTTATTGTTTTGTTTTCGATACTTAGGACAGTTAAACACTCTTGAATCTTAAAAAATAAAACTGCTTCAACTACTTTTCACAATCATTACTATTTTTATGGCAAGAATTTGAAAAATTCCTTAAGCTTGACCGTGACCAATAAACCTGAGAATAAAGCCACGACTCACACTGGCCACGTTACGTGATGGTCAGTTGGATACGCTGTGCCCATCATGCATAGACACAGAAAATCCAGTCAACTGTCATGTGGTGTGCAGAGCAGCGGATACAGAGCATCAGTGACCCAAGTTCAATCACGACTCCACAAGGTCCTCAGGATTCCTACCACAAAGATATGCAAGATGGGAGATAAATTGGATGCTGTGAAATGCCCCTAATGATAGAATCTGGGGGGAGAGGTTGGTTTACTTTTAGGTTATAGAGTCATACAGCATATAAATATTCCCTTTGCCCAACTTGTCCATGCTGACCAACATGTCCCTTCTACACTAATCCAACTGCCAGCACCTTGGCCCATATCCCTCGAAACCTGTCCAAGTGTTTTTTAAACGTTGTGATGGTACCTGCCTCAACTATCTCCTTCAGCAGCTCATTCCATATGCCAACCAGCCTTTGTGTAAAAAGGTTGCCCCTCAGGTTCCTATTAAATCTATCCCCACTCAACTTTAATTTTATTATTATTGTCAAGTGTACAGTGAAAAACACTTTGCATGCCATTCAAACAGATCTTATACACCATACATAGATCCAACCAGTTCAAACTCAAGTACAATAGAGCATAGGGAAAGATACAAAGTTCAGAATATAGCTCTCAGCATTGGAGCACATCAGTTCCATAGACATTGCAGCACATCAGTTCTTTAGAGGTTGATGGGAACAGAGGGAGAATAGGTTATAGGGAAAATTAGTGGACGAATTGGATTGCTTCATGTACCATGCTCAGGGCAAGTTTTTATTTTATACAGAGGGTGGCAAGTGCCTGGAACGCTGCTGAGTGCGGAGAGGGGAGGCAGATGCGATAGTGACATTTAAGAGATATTTTGATAGGCACATGAATGTAAAGGGAATGAAGGGATATGAAGCGGTTACAGACAGATGACATTAGTTTAGCTTGACAACATGTTCGGCACAGACATTGCGGGCCGAAGGGCCTGCCCCCATGCTGTACTGTTATATGTTTGATGTTTGTTCTATGACTCGATGAGCCGAATGGCGCCGTTTCACACAGTTTCATTTGGTTAGAGATACTGCACAGAAACAGGTCCTTCGGCCCACCGAGTCCGCATCAACCAGCGACATTAGCCCTATCATATACACTAGGGACAATTTACCATCTTTACTGAAGCCAATTAACCTACAAACCTGTATGTCTTTGGAATGTGCAAAGAAAACGGAGCACCCGGGGAAAACCCACGCGGTCACAGGGAGCATGTGCAAACTCCGCAGTCACAGCACCCGTAGTCAGGATCAAACCCGGGTCTCTGGCGCTGTAAGGCGGCAATCTTATTGACCTGCCCCAATGTCATGAGAAAATATGGAATGAAGTGATTGTTTGCAAAGTGCAAGGTTAGATCGAACAGTGAAAGGTGTAGATGGAAATTATAAAAACATCTAGCCAAACGAGATATGGATTAAACAATGCAAGAGTGCAATGTGGAAAACTGGTATCTACTCACTTTGGCCCTGTAAAAGACGTAATAAATCACCCTCTTTGCAATCGGTGCATACAGCAAGAGGTCATGGGTGATGTCTTAATTGAAATCTTCGGTATTCACTCAGAAGAGCTTTGTTGAGGGAGGTGAATGATAATGTGCAATTATTTGAAAGGTATTAAGTGTCTTAATGTGCTTAAAAGTGGATAAATCTCCAGGCCTGATGATCTGCATCACTGGTTGCTCAGAGAGCAAGGAAGTACATTGCCGCAGCCTGGATGAAAATAAATCTTCGCTGGCCACAGATTAGGTTCCAGATGACTGGAACAGAGTCAAAGAGGTACCTTTATTCAAGTAAGGGCAACTTAGCTAATTACAAGCCCCAAGTCTAAACTAAGTTTAAAGCCAATGGCAGGCAAGTTATTGGAAACATATTATGAGGGACTAATTTACACAGTGACTATTCATCATGGTTTTATTGGGGGGAGATCTTGTCTCAACAAATGATCAAATATTTCAGAGTTAACAAAATGTATTTTAGTTTAGCAATGTAGTGTGGAAACAGGCCCTTCGGCCCACCGAGTCTGCGCTGACCAACGATCACCCCGTCCACTAGTTCTCTGTTATCCCAGTTTCATATCCTACACACTAGGGGGCAATTTACAGAAGCCAGTTAACCTACACATCTTTGCAATGTGCAAGGAAACCAGAGCACCCAGAGAAACCCCATGCAGTCACAGGGAGAATGTACAATTTCTACACAGATAGCACACGTAGTGAGGATCGAAATTGCGTCTCTGGCACTGTAAGGCAGCAATTCTACCGCTGCGCCACTGTGCTGCTTTACATTCGCTTGATGAGGAAAGAACAGTTGAGGTAGCCTACATGAACATTGGTAATTCCTTTGTCCAGATCCCACGTGGGAAACTAGCCCAAATGCTTGCATCCAAGGCTGTTGGCCAACTGAATGCAAACTAGGCTTGATAAGGTTGAACAAAATTATGGTGGGGAATTGTTTTGTGATTGGAAACCTGTGGCCAGCGGTATAACATAGAGATCAGTGCTGGGACCCTTACCATATGTTTACATACATTAGATATTTGATATTTGAACTTGGATATGTAGGACATTTGATTATAAATTTGCAGATGATACCAAATGTGGTGGTACTTTTGTTGAAGAGGAGGGTACAGAATAATATAGCTCAGTTGATGAGATGGGCAGAGCAAGCGTTATTGGAATTGAGACGGAGTATAGGAAGGAGATCGAGAAATTGCAACGTTGCATAGTGATCAACTTCCAGAAGCGAAGTGGTACACATACCCCAGTTTGCATTGACAGTGCCAAACTAGAGATGGTTGAAAATATCAATATCACCAACAATTTCTTCTGGACCACACATATTGAAGCAATGACCAAGAAAGCATATCAACGCCTCTACTTCCTTAAAGGCATATGAAGTTCAGCATTACCCTGCAACTCTCACCAACTTCTACAGAGGCACCATAGAAAGCATTTTATCAGGATGCATCACAGCTTGTTTTGGAAACAGCTCCATCAAGACCGCAAGAAATTGCAGCGAATTGTGGATACAGCCCAGGCAATCACACAAACCAACCTTCTTTTGACTCCATTTATACGTCACGCTACCACGTCAAGGCCAGAAGCATAATCGACGACGAGTCGTACTCCGGCCACTCCCCTCTTCCATCAGGCAAGTCATAGAAGTGTGTAAACGCACACTTCCAGATTAGGGACAGTTTCCGCCCAGTCGTTATCAGGCAACTGAATCATCCTTCCACAACCAGAGAGCAATGCTGAACTACTATCTACCTCTTTGGTGACCCTCGGACTATCCTTGATCGGACTTTGCTAGCCTTACCTTGCACTAAACATTAATCCCTTATCATGTATCTATACACTGTAAATTGCTCGATTGCAATCATGTATTGTCTTTGTGCTGGCTGGATAGCATGCAACAAAGGCTTTTCACTGTGCCTCGGTACATGTGACAATAAACTAAACTAGATCAAACCCAGTTCTCTGATGCTGAGGCAGCAGCTCTATCAGCTGTGCCACCAATGATGGACAAATGGAAACAGGTGGGGAGAAGGAGGGTGGGTAGAGAAGGAAAACTGGGTGGATAGGTGGATGTTTGTGGGAGATCACAGGAGTGCAGGTGACTTAATATCGCGATGTGGAAACTGAAATGTTACTCCTGAAAAGATGTTTGCAGCAGAAACTTGGACTACATTTAAGAAGTATCAAGTCAAGCACTTGAATTGCCAAAGCATAAAAGGCGGTGGGCCAAGTGCTTGTAAATGTGACTAGAACACATGGGTACCTCACAGTATGTGTAGGAAGGAACTGCTGGTTTAAACCGAAGATAGACACAAAATGCTGGAGAGAAGGAATGGGTGACATTTTGGGTCGTGCCCCTTCTTCAGACTACTCTTCAGTAGTTGGTTACACAAAAAGCTGGAGAAACTCAGCGGGTGCAGCAGCATCTAAGAGGCGAAGGAGATGGGCGACGTTTCGGGTCGAGACCCTTCTTCAGACTCTTCAGTAGTAGTGGATTCTGTGGGTGCTACCTGTCCCACTGAGTTACTACAACTTTTTGCGTCCAACATGGGTACCTGAGATAGACACAACATGCTGGAATTGCGTCTCTGGCACTGTAAGGCAGCAATTCTACCACTGCGCCACTGTGCTGCTTTACATTCGCTTGATAAGGAAAGAACAGTTGAGGTAGCCTATATGAACATTGGTAATTCCTTGGTAAACATTGGTAATTCCATAACTCAGCGGGTCAGACAGCATCTCTGGAAAAAAGGAATGGGTGAAGGACTTTCTACAGACTGAGAATCGGGGGACAGGAATAAGAGAGATACAGACGGTGATATAGAACCAAATGAATGAAAGATATGCAACAAAAGTAACTGATGATAGAGGAAGCAGGCCATTGTTGGACTTGGTGAAGACGAGTTAC
The DNA here is from genome assembly GCA_035221665.1 of Okamejei kenojei. Classification (NCBI taxonomy): domain Eukaryota; kingdom Metazoa; phylum Chordata; class Chondrichthyes; order Rajiformes; family Rajidae; genus Okamejei; species Okamejei kenojei. The sequence continues at coordinate 26,628,976 of CM069132.1, read as the reverse complement.
AGAATGAAACTCAACAGGGGACAACTGAAGATAAACGTCTTGCCGAGTCTCATTGACTGTATCACCCCTCCCTGCAGCAATTATATCTACATCACACAGCTGCCGGCCGTGGACCAACGACTGCAGTTGTACAGGACGCCGGCAGTCGGCGGGGTTGTACGGGCTGCCCGTGCCCGTCACAGCGCGCCTTGCCTGCTGTGTGCTGAGATCGACGCCGAGGTACCAGTCTCCGCCCGTCGCCACCATGCTCGCAGTGGTCGTCGCCGCCGCCGCCGCCGCCATGCTCCTGTTTGGTGGGGACGGGCCAACGTACACAGGGGCGGGGCCAACGTACACTGGGGCGGGGCTTGTTGCGTGTGGGGGCGTGGCCACGTGCACGGGGGCGGGGTTTCCGTGGCCGTGTGGGGGGCGTGGCCACCGTGCACGGGGGCGGGGTTTCAGTGACCGTGTGGGGGCGGGGTCTGCAGTGGGGGCGGGGCCACATACATGGGGGCGGGGCTTCAGTGGCCGTGTGGGGCGGGGCGAGCAGTGGGTGTGGGGCTTCCGTGAGCGTGGAAGATGGGGCTTCGGTGGCCATGTGGGGGCGGGGCTTATGTCTCCTGTAGGGGGCGGGTCTCAATAGTAGGGCGGGGCGAGTAATGGGCGGGGCTTGCGTGAGCGTGTGGTGGGGCGGGGCTTCAGTGGGGTGGGGCGGGGCTTCAGTGAGCACCTGGTGGGCGGGGTTAAAGGGTCGCTCGGTGTGGGCGATGGCTCAGAGAGGCCGAGCGAGGAGTAGGCGGGGCCAACATGAGAGGCGGGGCCTCAGGGAGAGAGCGTTTGGGGCGGGGTTTAGGAGGCATTGCGAGGGGGCGGGGCTGATTAAAGCGTGAGGCGAGGTGGGGGGGGTCTAAGTGTGGGCGGGGCTTCAAGGCGCGAAGGATACAATGTGTTCTCACAGGGATCAATGTGGTGAACTGTGGAACTGGTTACATGATTAGGGTGGAGAGGGGAAGCAAGGGGAGTCTAAGTAGAATTTACTTAAAATTAGAGAATTCAACATTCATACCACTGTGTTGTAAAGCTTACTCAAGCGAAATCTCAGTGCTGTTCTTTCAAATTGACTGTGGCCTCACAATGGGAATGGAGGAGGTCCAGGGCAGAAAGATCAGTATTAGAATGAGATGGGGAGTTGAAATTGTTACCCAAGAGATCCCATAGGCCTTGGTGGGCCTTGCAGGTTTTCTCCAGGTGCACACAATGTCTCCAGAGGATTCGCTGACCCACCACGTCCCAAAGACGTACAGGTTTATAAGTTAATTGGCCTCTGGAAATTGCCCCTAGTGTGCAGGGAGTGGATGAGAAAGTGGAATAACGTAGAATTAGTGTGAACGGAGGATTGATGGTCGTCGTGAACTAGGTAGCTTAAGGGTCTGTTTGTCCAAAACTCTTTGCAAACATTTTTATGCCAGACATGCGGAGTGTAGTTTAGGTATTTATTTAATGAGATCAGTTCTGATCTGGCAAGTTTTGTGAATAATATTGCCTTGTTTGAATAATCCTCTGTGAAATTTGGTTTACCAAAGGAGGATTTTATAATAGGCTCACCCTTTTAAAAGTAATCTATTCGGATCAAAGTTTATCTTGCATTTGTGCCAATGATCCTTCTTAAAAGGACAACATTTTCAATGATGAAGCTGATAGATTGCTTGCATGCTAGCAATATTATGATCAGGATAAAGGGCCACGTGATCTTCATGATCACATGGCCCCTCAACCTTGCCCTTCCATTTAATAAGACAATTCATGTACTGACTACTGGTTCATGAACTATGTCAGGTGGCGCAGCAGTAGAGTTGTTGCCTTGCAGCGCCAGAGTCCCGGGTTCGATCCTGACTAAGGGTGCTGTTGTACGGAGTTTGTGCATTCTCCATTGTGAACCATGTGGATTTTCTCTCCGTGTGCCTCGGTTTTTTCCTCCCACACTCGAAAAGACGTAACAGATTTGTAAGTTGATTGGCTTTGGTAAAAATGTACACTTTGTCCCCCAGTTGTTTAGGAAATTGAGTACAAGGGGTAGATCGCTGGTTGGCATGGATTTGGGGTCGTGGTCAAAAGGGCTAGTTTCCGCTCTGTATCTCCTAAATCTAAATAATAGTCTAAATTACTGTAATGGTGCCTGTCCCATTTACGTGATTTTTTGGGTGACTACAGGTGGCTGTGGCAACAAATTTTGTTGATGTAGGTGTTGTCATAGTGCTGTCGTAAGAGTTTTACAGGTGTCCCCGTAGGTGAATTCCATTTAATAACTAGTCCCTGGCGGGAGTTCTCTTAAAGAGTTGCCTAAGTGGGACAGGCCCTTAACTTCAACTTTTTGCATTCTTGTCTACCATGGTTACTGTTCCCCACTTTGCTTTCAAGCAGCTACTCTCCCTCCACAAAGTACTACTATCATCAAGTCAAGTCAAGACAGAGTTATTTGTCACATACACATACGGGATGTGCAGTTGAAATGGAAAAGTGTGCAGTGCCTGCAGACTTTGTGCAAAAAAACAAACTAACCAAAAATAACAAACTACAAACAGAATCAACATGTTCTTTTTAATATTAAAATATTGTGGGCGGTTGGTATTGTTGTGGTACAGTAAGTTTAGTAGATTTTAGTCCCTGGGTGAGTAGGAGTTTACAGTCCGAATGGCCTCTGGGAGAAACACCTTCTCATCCTCTCCGTTCTCACAGGCATGGCAACGGGGCGCGTTTGCCTGGACCGTAAGCAGCTGGAATCAATCCGTTTGCAGGGGTCGAAGGGGTCCCTCCCATTACCATTATGGCTCTGGAGGTTGCACCTCCTGATTGTATAGTTCCTGCAGAGGGGCGAGAGAAGGTCCCATAGTGCGATCGGCCGAACGACACACTACTCTCTGCAGAGCCATTCATGTCTGGGCCAAGCAATTCCCAAACCAGATTGTAATATTTCCGGACAAGATCCTTCCACGAGCGAGTTAGAGGTGAGAATCCCGGAGATACACCGAATTTCCTCAATCAAATGCCTGAGGTGGAAAGCGCCTTTGCCCTTACTCACACACGAGTGCTGCAGCGGTGATGTCCATGTCTATCCTCAGAGATGTGGACTCCCAGGTATGTAAAACAGCTCGACCTATCCACAAGCTATCCCCATTACCCTCATGGTGTGTGTATGTCCTCGATGATGTGCCCTCCTAAAGTCCACAGACTCCTTCGTTAATTTGATGTTCAAAGAGCTGTTTGCCTGACACCAGAGTCCCAGATTCAGCACCTCCTCCTGGTAGGCTCTCATCGTTGTCTGAAGATAAGGCCCTCCACCCACGGTGTCATTAGCAACTTGATTAATCGTGTTTGGAGCTGAACCTAGCCACACCTAAAACCATATGCCATGTGTGTATAGAACAGGAGTACAATTAGGGGGCTGAGAGGACGCAAACCCTTGGGGATCCTTGTGCTCAGGGTGAGGGGACTTTGATGTATCCCTCCCATCTGACTACGCTTGGGGCCTGGCGGTGAGAAAGTCCAGGACTCCAGGCACACACAGGCGTGTGTGTTAAGGCCCATTCCCGTAGCTTCTCGACCAATCTGCCTGGGACTATTATTTGAAGGCTGAACTGATTTTGCATACATCTTTGAGGGAAGAAAATTTGCACAGTACCTCTCTTGATGTACCACATCAAATACTCTATGTAGCTAAACAAACCTCCCTCCTTTGCCTTCGGAGATTAGTAACAATGATATACCTTACCTTTCCTAATTGCTGCCACACCTGCAGGCACGGGGGGGCCTTTCAAGTGATTTTAAAAAAATATAAAAATTTCGTGCATTATTCTTTCTCAGTCTTCACAATTTTTGCAACTTTTCTATCCCTCAAATTTAACAATTCTCAACTCTTTATCCTTTGGCTCACACATTAACTTTCGCGATTACAGCGTGAAACACCCCATAAACCTACCAGAGTCAAAGACAAAGTCCAAGTCAAAAGAGTTTATTGCATGTGGTCCCTGACAGACAATGAAATTCTTTCTTTGCATAGCACAACAGAACATAGTAGCATTGACACAGTCTATATACGTATAAATACACACATGTAATTACTAAATATAACATTAAAAGTCAAATAGCAGATGGGGGGTATTAATGTTCAGAGTTTTGTCCGAGCCAGTTTAATAGCCTGATGGCGGTGGGGAAGTAGCATTCAACTGAACCGGGGTTGTTGCAGTCTCAGCTCCTGTACCTTCTTCCCGAAGTAGCAGGAGATGAAGTGTGTGGCCAGGTGGTGTGGGTCCTTGATGATGCTTGCCACTCTTTTTGAGTGCAGCGACATTGGTAGAACCCCTCGATGGAAGGAAGGTCAGAGCCGATGATGGACTGGGCAGTGTTTACTACTTTTTGTAAAGTCTTTTTCCTCTCCAGGGCACTCAGTTCGAACCAAGCCACGATGCAACCAGTCAGCAAGCTCTCTACTGTGCACCTGTAGAAGTTAGAGAGAGTCCTCCTTGACAGACCAACTCTCCGTAATCTTCTCAGGATGTAGAGCCGCTGATGAGTTTTCTTAATAATTGCATCTGTGTTCTCGGACCAGGAAAGATCATCACAGATGTGCACGCCCAGGAATTTGAAGCTCTTGACCCTTTCAACCATCGATCCATTGATATAAACAGGACTGTGGGTCCCTATCCTACTCCTTCCAAAGTCCACAATCAGTTCCTTGGTTTTGCTGGTGTTTTAGGGCCAGGTTATTAGAGACCCAGTTCTGCGAGTTTGGTAACCAGCTTGGAGGGGATGATTGTGTTAAATGCCGAGCTGTAGTCAATGAATAACAGCCTGACATATGAGTTTTTGTTGTCCAAGTGGTCCAGAGCGGAGTGGAGGGCCAGCGAGATCGAGTCCCAAACGTTTGATCTGTAGTGGCGTTAAGCTCGAACTGCAGTGGGGTCCAGGTTTTTGTCAAGGTAGGAGTTGATTTGGCGCCAATTATCAACCTCTCGAAGCACTTCAATCACCACAGGCGTTAGTGCCACTGTCGATAGTCATTGAGGCACGTCACCTTCTCTTCATGGCCACCGGTATTATTGATGCCCTTTGAGGCAGTTGGGAACCCAAGACCTCAGAAGTGACTGGTAGAAAATGTCCGTAAAAACTCCAGCCAGTTGTCCCGCACAGGTTTTTAAAACAAGACCAGGTATGTGCCATCAGGTCAGACATTTACGAGGGTTTCACCCCTCTGAAGGATTTCCTGATGTCCGGCCTCTGTACTGATACTGAAATAACATCACATCAATGGGGGCTCGGGAAGGCAGCATCAGTGTTTCTCCATAAACGTGTGCGTAAAATACAATTGAGCTCATCAGGGAGTGATGAATCGCCGAAATCCGAGCTGCCTCCTGGTTTCGCCTTTGTAGGAGGGAGCATTCAGCCCCTGCCACAGCTGCCGAACATCTGTCTCCATCCTCCAGTTTGGAGCAGAGCTCCTTTGGCCTTTTTTAAGGCCTTACCGATGTCATAACTGGACTTCGTGTAGACCATTGTATCATCAGACATGAATGCCCGTGTCTGGTCTTCAGAAGAGTGCGGATCCTCAGAGTTCATCCAAGGTTTCTGATTGGGAAACACTTGGCAGGATTCCGGCCAACCAGCAATCTCCCTGTGACCGAGTGGGTTTTCTCTGTGCTCCGGTTTTTTCCTCCCACATTCCAAAGACCCATGCAGTTTTGTAGGGTAATTGAATTCTATAAATCAAATCTAGAGGGTAAGATAGAACTAGTATGGGGTGGTCGGCGCAAGTCAGTGCTGACGGCATGGTTCTATGCAGTATCTCAAACAACTCATATGTCCACTTCACAACTTCTTTCTACCTGCGAGATATAAAATTCTATATTACTTAAAGAATGTCTTTGGAATTAATTTGGTAACATTTTCAGCAGCTACCGTTAAACTAAGTGGGTCCATATTACCTGCTTTCCTCATCACTATATGTAAAAGTTGGTCATTTTTCAATCTAATGCACCTTTTCAAATCCAGGTGTTTTTGGAAAATTCACCATCCATCAACTATCCTTTGGTCAGTACATATATATATATATATAGATAGTAGATATAGATATAGATATAGATATCATATATATATATATATATATATAATATATATAATATATAAATATATACACACATATATATATATAAATATAGATATATATGTACTGACCCAAGATAGTTGATGGGATCTACATATATAATAATATATAGATAAAATATATATATATATATATATAATATATATATATATATAGGATCCCATAAACTATCTTTGGTCAGTACATAATAACTATATATATATAATGTGGGTGTGTGTGGTGTGTGTGTGTGTATATATATATTATATATATATATATATATATCTCTATATATATATAATATATATATATTATATACTATACATACATACATACATACATATATAAACATACATACATACATACATACATACATATATATATATATATATTGATATATATTATATATATATATATATATATATATAATTATATATATAATATATATATATATATAGATATAGTTAACTGACCAAAGATAGTTGATGATCTAGATAATATATATATATATATATATATATATATATATATATATATAATCATATAAAATATATATGTGTACCAACCTTGTTTATATCTCTGTTGTGCTGCTGCAAGAGAAATTTTCATTGTCCAGTTTGGTACATTCGACACTTAAACATTCTCACGCCTCAACTCTGAAGAAAAAGTCCTGCCTCAAATGGTATTGCCCATTTTGTTTTCGGATGATCTACTTGCGATCTCCAGAACTTAGTGTTTTGATGACGATTGCAGCATCTGCAGATTGTTGTGTCCGACAATCTCACAAGCCCCATATTTAAGTCTAACCATGGATGAGGTCTCTCTCTCAGATCGGGAGAATGTCAGCTTCAGCACCTAACAATTTCCTCAGCAACACTGCCCAGGTGAATTGCAGCTTTCCTAGGTTTGCCATTCTTTAGATTTTAGAGACTTTGGCCATAGAGTCCGCACGAACCAACGATCACTTGGCTTTCTGTTTGAAGTTTGAATTTGATAATAGTTTAAACAGCGTATTTGATAGACTGTATTTATTTAATTCTGTCTGCTTACGGCCCATCATGACAAAGAAAACCAAAGAACCCTGAGGGAAGGAAAAAGATTTTTTTAAATGACTTGAGTAGCAAGAGCAGGAGGTTCTACTTCAGTTTACAGGTCTTGGTGAGACCACACCTTTAGTATGCGTGCAGTTTTGGGTCTCCAAATCTGAGAAGGAATTATTGCCATAGAGGAGTGCAGAGAAGGTTCACCAGACTTATTTCCTGGATGTCAGGACTGTCTTATGAAAAAAACTGGATTAGACTCGTTTACGTACTCTCTGGAATTTAGGGATAAAGGGGATCTTAAGAAACTTACAAAAATCATAAGGTTGGACAGCTAGATGCATGGAAGATTGTTTCCCGATGTTTGAAGTCCAGGACAATGAGGTCACAGCTTAAGGATAAGGGGGAAAACCTATTAAACCCCGAGATGAGAAAGACTTTCTTCACAA